>JAESUZ010004051.1:0-600000 GCA_017311185.1 Proteles cristata cristata
CTTTCCAAAGAACCTTCTATAACTTTCCTTTGCTTTAAACTTTTTCCCCAGCCATTTCTCTCAAAACAACCAGTTTCATTTAGGACAAAATTACTTTCTTTTACCCTCAACAAAAATGTATATCCATTCCTTATATCTTTTAACACATCTCCCATTAAGTGATAAACAGGCTATTTACACATGCTTGTTAAGAACTAACTTTTGCCTTTACTATGCTAAAAACATTATCCTATTTATCATCAGAATGTCACTTCTGTGCTGTCCCCAAACACTACTAAAATAAAGTTGAGTCTCAGAAGGTATGGTGATGTGTGGCTGGTGACCAGAAACAATCTCACTCAGGGCTCTCTCCATCCCTCCCTCGTCCATCCTTCAGGGACTCCAGGTGCTGCTGGAGCAGGACTCTGGCAGACTTTCAAAGATCTTTAGTTTTTTGTGACAAGTCAAAAGCATAAACCTTCATCTAGTAATCAGTGCTTTAGCTTCTTATCTCGTTAGATAGCCAATGATTTCGATCTTAATTTATCATGTAAGCAAAACTTTAATGTTTTAGGTTACCAAGGTATGAAAGCTATCCTAAGAATTACCCATGGAAATTATGAGACAGACAAAATTAACAATCAGTTTAATTTAACCTTTTGTTAACAAATTGGAACAGAGAAAACAGGAAATACAAGTTTGTTTCTGGTTTTGTTGTTGTTGATAAACATTGTTTTTCTCAAACCAACAAACTTAAATTAACTAAAACACTGAATACATTTTACTTGAGTTTATCTGAGACACTGTGTTTCCCATAGTCAATTTTGACCTGGAAAGTTGATGGGGAAATCTGACTTCGGTGAATTTGTTCCTCAACATCTAGGGGAGGAGGAGGAGCTGATATTGCCTCAGGCCCTGAGGAATCAGTTATGCAGGCTGTCCCTACCCCACCTCGCCTCAGGTGGTGCAGAAAAAGGAGTGGGGGAAGGGAGGGCAAAAGAGGAGAGGTGCCAGCATAAGGCAGAGAAAGAGAATTCCCAGTTTTAAATTTTTGTCAGCTCAGCTGTTAACTTTGGAAATGAACGAGAGAAGCCGTCACATCTACTAGGCAGAGGAACAGAGAGAGTCAGCATCCCCTTTAGTCTGGTTTTATCTCAGCCAGACCAATAAGGTCCCCTTCTCAAGGTCCCAATATCGGCTGGGTTTGGCGGGCCCTTTGTGATTCAGGCACTCATTCTTCCAGTGTCTCAGTTTGTTAAAGGTAAATTGCACTCAAGGCAGGGCGGTGTTTGGCAATCTGTAACCGGGAATTGATACGGAAACTGATCAGAGTAATCTGGGAATCCGGATACAATATGCCAGAGGCGGCGGGTGGTTGGGACAACTAAGGTTCACTCTGAGGGACATCCTACACCAAAACTGGGCCATTCTAATTCACCTAATTCAACAGTCTGCAGAAAAGCCTTTCTCAAAGTTCTCAATCAGTTTCAAGAACTGTGGGTTTGCTCTGTCCCAGCCCCATAATGTTCCCGTGAGGCGGTGTCACAAAGATAGACAAAGGGGTAGGGGTGCCCCTCTAATTAGGAGACCAGTCAGATGCCCATCTGGCCATGTCCTGAAGGAACTTAGGTGACGCTTAGCCGTAGTGGTCTCAGCTTTGTGACTTACGATCGTAAACTATTCCAATGCCGCCATAGACTGTATGCCATTCACCACAGAATCGCAGATGGGTCCACTCAGAATCCATAGGCTTTTGGGGACCTTAAGGGTGCCCACCGGGGAGCCACAGAATCGAACCCGCAGGCAAGCCAGACCGAGTCGCACATTCACACTCACACACACACCAGAGGTTATTACATTCCCTCCCACAGAATTCCTACAGTTGAGACCACTGGGGTCTCCCGGGAGTGATCAGGTCCCCCTTCCACGGCTATGTGTGGGCCGGACGGGACAGACTTAGGGCCCAGGCCTTTCCGGTTTCCCACGTCGGTTCCAGGTCCGCATTTGCCAAGTCTCCTCGAGTCCGGCGGGAAGGGCGGAGTGGGCCGGCCTAGGTGAGGAAGCTGGAGACCACCTAAATTCAGGCAGGGCGCGCCTTCTCCTGTTTGATTCCTCCTTCAGTCACCGCCCAGCGGTTTTCCCAAACCGGTGGCAGCAATGGGGCAGCGCAGTTGGGTTTCCCGGTCAGGGAACCAAATGTTGCAGAAATCTGGTTCACTGGCGGAAGAACCAAGCGGCACTCAAGAGATCTGGGAAGGGAGGAGGTTTATTTTACACAGGTGGGCTCAGAGAAGATCATTCTCCAGAGGTCTGGGCCCCAAACAATGGTGGTCGTTTGCTTATAAAGTTAAAAGAAGCCCACCCATACCAGCAGAGGTGTTTAAAGCTGATTGGATGTATAGGGGTAGGGTGACTTGGGGTCATCGCTAGGCAAAGGTAGGGAAAGGAAGTGGGTGTGGGGAGCAGTTTGGACAGTCCACCATTTTGACCTGTATGACCTCAAGGAGTTTTCCTTTATTTTCTTCATTACCACCAGGACTCTTGGAGTTCACAGTCCTTTGGCCTCACCACTGCTTTGGTTGAGAGGTAAGGGAACTTCAGATCCCCCTACTTCTCCTCCGTGTTTGCCCCTCTCCTGACTTCCTCTCCTAACGTCAGCATTTTATCATTTCACATCATCTTAAACAGGGTGAGTACAGCACAATAATGTATTTTGAGAGAAAGACCACATTCACATAACTTTTATTACAGTATATTATAATTGTTCATTTTGTTATTACTGTTTTTAATCTTTCACTGTGCCTAACATAGATTTTATCATGTATATGTACACATAGGAAAAACTATAGAATTTATAAGGTTCACTACTATCTGTGGTATCAGGCATCCACTGAGGGTCCTGAAATGTATCCCCCATGGACGAGGGGGATATTTTTTCCAACATATCCTCATCTCCCTTTTTTAGAAGTCTGTGAGGTCCACAAAACAAAGAATACCAGTAGAGTAACTCACAGGTTCGTATGACATTTACTTAGGTGGGAAATGAGCAGTTTGCCATAAGCTCTGACTTAGAGACACCTGTGATCTAGCACCATCTGAAAACTAGCTTTGTGATTTCCCCATCAGAATAGGCCGATGAGAAATTTCTCTAAGACTCTGTTAGACCACCTTTTCCAAAGGAGAATCACCGAGGACAAAGCCCACAAACACAAAAGGAGTTGGTGATTCAGGCTTATTTTAGTCCGGCTGGCTGGCCCCTCCCGAGTACTTAGAGTCCGCGGAAGAGCACCCCGCCAAGCCATAGCTCAGGGTTTATATAGGGAGAGGGGCGAAGCTGGTGCACAGAAGCGAGAATCTTTGCGGTTAGAGGTGGGGGTTGCTTACCAGTTGCTTGAAGAACATGTTTGACCATTCTAATCACAATGGTCACTAAAGATTTACATCTCAGGGGCTTGCTGCAGCCAGGAGGAGCTAGGTTGCTCAACCCCTGACCTTTTACCTGATTAGAGTTTGAGATCAAACAATGGTTGGTATCCTCCTTTGCAAGCCCCTCACCTTTTGGCCCAAGGGAGTTCTTACATTCATTCCATGTTGTGTTTCTGTATTGGCTGTGAACCTATAATGTGATGGTGGACAGGATGAGTGAAAATGCTTCTTTCAGTATGCATGACTGTGGTCCCCTTTAGGTCCTAAGATATACCTCTCAAGGTATACAAAGTTGGAAAGCCCTTTTGTATTAGCAGAATGAAAAGCTATTTGCTTCAGAGTGAAGGATGTTATCCTATCCATGTTTATAAATGTATGTTCTTTACATTAAATTATTATTGTTTTCCCTAATCGGAAAGTCATTCATGGGTCACCTAAGATGCTACAGTGCTCTAATTTTAGAGCTCTTGTAAGTGGTGACTTGTTTGTAGGATTTAAGGAGGTTATTTCCCTATGTGGTATTGCGTTGTTCTCAATCAATTCCTACCAAGCTGCAGTCCTTCAAGTGATTTATTTTCAAAGAATCTGCTTTCCTCAGATGGTGTCTTGTTCCTGTACTTTGCCAGGATGTCGTATTCTGTAATGGGCATTTCAATAGGTCAAGTTCAAATGCATTTAAAAGCAAGATTAGCAGTTATGAGCTCGCATTCCCTATGTGCATTATTTGCTTTGTGTCACAAAGGGGTCATGAGTGCATGCTTTAATAGCATTAGTGTTGTAAAATTACTCATCAGCAGCAGCCAGCGAGGGAAAACCGCAAAGATAATTGGGAAAAAAATGTTTTCGGGGCGCGCAAATCAAGGAGACTTTGATGTAAATCTCAATTCTGAAGATTAAAAGTTCCTCTAAAATGCCTTCCTTTATTCATATTGATTACCCTGCTGTCAGGAATGTGTTTGCCAGAGATCAGAAATATGAAAATGTGTGACAGTAAAATTTCCTCATCAGACTTTTTATTAGGCAGTGAAATCTATAAGAAATCTTTTTAAGTGGCTTGTGTTGCAGGGGCTCTGTTTACAGCTTGCTGATAAATGTGTCATCAACTGGGAAATGTAAGCAAACATCTAAAACTTGGTTTTGCATTTCAAATATGGACCCAAGGTATTGTGTAAAAGACACTTCTTTGACTTAGAGTGACTGTAATTGTGTCAGATTTCAAAGTCACCTTGCTCGCATTTTGACAAGGTGGGTTATGAAATGGAATTTCCAGTTTGTTCTGACAAAAGACTTTAGTGGGAGGTTTTGACGATTAAACAAATCCAGACTTCAAGCTTTTTAAAATCGCTGTCTGTTTGCCTTAGGTTTCTTTTCTGAAGGCGGGAAGAAGTGGTTAATTACTGGTTTTTAAATCCCTGATGGGATACTTGGGGGGAAAGCACACTGTGGTCTTCCAGAGCAGATGGAAACAATACATCCCTAGTGATGTGCTACAACTGTGTAGGCTTTGTGAGGCTTGCTTTTCGGGGCTGTTGGCCCTTTCACCTCAATCTGTCAGTAACAGGAAGGGTGCTTCTAAGTAGATCAGCTTGCAGACCCCTAGGGAGACACAGCCATGATCTGAAACCTTCCTATGACCACAATTTCTCTTTTCCGTGGTCTCATTCAAACTCCATTCTTTTTCCGTTTCCTTGAAACCAGTTCTCAACCTGGAACCTTTATCAGGACTTCGTTTTTTTCTGTTGTTTCCTAGTCCAGCTGTAGATGTTAGAACACCTGGGTCCTAAAGCCTGTTTGTTTAGGTCTTTGGATTCACACAGGCTCTGCTTCTGTTTCCCATTCAACCCCTGTATTAACCTACAATCTCTTGGTTCTGAGTTTCCTTTGTCTCAGAGCTTAGAGGAGTCCTGCAGGCACTGGCCTTGATCAGCCGTGGCTTCTCTGCCCATGGTCACTGGGGCTGCCATTCACACCCAATATACCATATTACCATGTATCATTATGGTAAACGTTATAGGCAGACTTTATTTACATGTGGTGTGATATTCCAGCTAGGTCTTGTTTTTGTTTGGTAGTTTTGTTCTATGATGCTGCCACACACATACTGAATTAGTGAACACTAAACCATTGTTCCCATTTCAGTTCTTGTGAGCCTCTGATCACAATAGTTTTATCAACCAATCAACATAACGGTATGTGCATTTCTTATTGAATACGTATTGTTGATTCATTAACATTGAACTCATGGCCAACAGAAGCATGTCTAACATGGGACACCTGGGTGGCTCAGTTGGTTAAGCGTCTGACTTTGGCTCAGGTCATGATCTCACGGTTTGTGGGTTCCAGCCCCACATCAGGCTCTGTGCT
This sequence comes from Proteles cristata cristata, assembly GCA_017311185.1. Lineage (NCBI taxonomy): Eukaryota > Metazoa > Chordata > Mammalia > Carnivora > Hyaenidae > Proteles > Proteles cristata. The sequence goes on from JAESUZ010004051.1 coordinate 5,770, forward strand.
GACAGCCAGCTCAGAGCCTGGAGCCTGCTTCGGATTCTGTATCTCCCTCTCTCTCTGACCCTCCCCTGTTCACACTGCCTCTCTCTCTCTCAGAAATAAATAAAACCTTAAAAAAAAAAAAAAAGAAGCTTGTCTAACACAGTATGTTTTCCATAAGGCACATCGCTGCCATTTTGAACTTAGGAACACTAGATAGGACTTCATTATTTTTAGGGACCATTTTTAAGCAGCAAAATTGCCAAGAAAAAGCATAAATGTGGCAGTAAATGAACCATGAAAAGGACACTTAACTGCAGTATGGGAGCTGAAGCAAGAAGACAGAGAGATGCCATATTTTACGTGAGCTGGGGACACGGGCCTCAAGTGACTCAAACATTTCATTGCTCTGTGCAGGTCTGCAAATGACCAGGAAAGTGTAGCGAGTATTGATTTTAAGGTTACAAAAAGTTTATCAAGTAGATCACTGGCACATAAGGAATCTCTGAATCACAAGGTTCGATGATGTCTGCTTTTCCTGGTTATGGAGACTAGGAAGGAAGATTCTGTGCCTTTTCGTAGGTTTTATCTTTATTCTTCACTTATTACTGATTTTAAACTACTGTGGAGTATCTTCTCAATAGATGAGGAAGATACTTCCCCATCTGCTTCTCTTCTAATCTGTCGGAGGCCAGCTCCAGCAGGTCCAGGGGTCCCTGAAGTATGGACGGTGTCGGCGGGAGAGAGAGAGAGTGAGAGAGCCCCGAGATCCTTTCTGATCACCAGGCAGGCATCTCCGTCCTGTCGGTTTTGGTGTCTTTATTTATAGGTCAAATGTTAACATGGCATCAGAAAATGGAATTTTTACAATGGATAGCTCTCTGTGATAAGATGTTTTTGGAAATGTACAGAAACAGGTTTTACAAAAGTCTTCTTGCAGAACTGCCCCAATTATAGTGAGGTTGAATAATTAAGAAAATAACAGGGTGTTCACATTTTAATAACACTAAGATTAAGTCATAGGTTTGTAGATACTCTTATCCATCCTCATCACAGTTGCCAGTGTAAGGGAAGCTGTTTGTGCAATGTAGGCCTTAGGGAAGGGGCTGCTATACATCATCAGTTAGCAAAGGTATATGTACTAAGTTATCTTCTGCCCTTATCTGTTCTTTCTCTCTAAGTTAGGCTCTTTGTCTCTGAGTAAGACTTGATTTTCTAGTTATATTCTTCACAGCACCGGAGAGCCAACCATACCCTAAAGAGTTTAGCTCATTTCCAATACATAGAATAGCCTCTTTGAGTGCATTTACCTTTGTGTCTAGTTTTATGATTTCTTGAATAGTTAGGGCATGAGAGACATTTTTGGTTAGTTGATTTATATGTTGAGCTGTATGAACATCATGGACTAATGCAATGATACAAACAGATTTGTACGTGTAAAAGTCAATCTTTTATGAGAAAGGGTCATTAGCCTGTTTATAGCTCAAGGGTAAGTATGGAGGGAAACAGGACCTTCTGGAGACATGATGTCTGTTCCCATAATCAAAAGAAGAAGTTCCCACAATAAGTTCCTTCAGAAGGTGCAATCATCATACCAGGGCCAGAATAAGGGGACAAGTCACTCCCGATACTGATCAACAAGGTACCGTAGGGGTCAGTGCTCAAGGAGAAATAATTGAGTGGGGGTGGATATCGGTCATCATCTGATTGGCAAGAGACTATGCAAACCTGTTTTAACCTCGCCAGGAGTTTTCTCCACTAGTGGGCTCAGAATGGCTCCCAACACTAATCCTTTTCCTTCTTGCACCTCAAAAATAGAGAATATTGATTCGATTGGACAGAGTCTGAAATTTTTATTGGCTTACCTTTGAGGTATGGTTATTGTGTGTAAAAAATTGTGCATATATGCCGAAGCCCTGCTCTGGCCGGGTCCACGGGTCCCCAAAGGATGGACGGTGTTGGCGAGGGAGAGATGAGAGAGCCCTGAGAATCTTTCTGGTCACCAGGCAGGCATCTCTGCTCTGACTGGGGCTCACCTTTATTTTATAATAAAGTGTTTGGGGGATGGCACAGAAGTGGCATTTGCCTTAGACAATGATTTCTGATGACAAATTTCTTTGATAGGTAAGAATTTCCCAGAACATAGATTTGTGGAAGACTCATGCATATCCTTTATCAATAGTGATTGAGGTAGGGGATTTAGATGCTATCTTATGGGGAAGGAAGGTATCTTTAGCATACTTAACTTTAAAACAGTAAGGATTATACTGAACACTTACTTTTCTTCTGGGAGTCAGGGATTTTAATAAGTGCTAGGCATAGGGTGCCTGTGTGGTCAATCCCCAACAAAAAGTTTGAGTCCCTACTGAGCTTCCCTTATAGATATTTCATAAAGATTTCCAAAACTTTTTCTTTGTTCTCTCTCCTGTGTTCTCCAACCTATCTCTTTTTATCAAATCTCATAATTCTAATCGTAACTTACTTAATGTACAGACCAGCTTATATTCCCAGGAAAAACAAACGTTACTCCATCAGCCATCTTTATTACACTTTTCAAAACTACCAGAGACCAGTTTTCCCATCATTACTTGGTCTGTTTCATACAGAAGTATCACCCCACCTGAAACGGCACTTGCACAGTCGACACATGACTCAGTGATGCCAATTTGATTGCCTATCAACTGTCACATTTTAGTGTTATGCTTTGTCAAGCAGCCTTTAGGTTTCTGTCAAGATGGAGGCTGATGAATTGCTTTAATTCACTTCCTTTATCAGTGTCCTTCTGGACCTACAGGATTCCAGAATTGACCACATAAAACAATGGTTACACTTTCTTTTGAGACAAAGTCCCTGAATTTTAGAGTCCTAGTGCTTCACTTAAAATTCTGCCTAGTGTGAGCTCTGTTATCTTGGGCAATTTTTTTAATTAACATTTTTAGCTTTAGTTTGCCTATCTATAGAATGAGAATTAAATACATGAATTGATGTGAAGTATTTAGGAACACAAGGTAGGTACTCAATAGCGTGAATAACAATGATAATTTTATTAAATAGAGAAAGATGGGTATACAGGTCTAGAAGCAGTATGCTAGAGCAGACAGGTATGAATTGAAAGTCTAGTTTTGTGACTTTTGGAGCGGCCTCCCTTTGTTCTTTGGGTTTCTACCTTATTAAAATTAAGATAACACATCTCCTTGCAGGGTTTGTATGAGAAATAGCAATTATATAATAATAGTGTTTAGAATTATGTCTAATGTATAACAGATAAAAAGGTAACTATCCTAAGTATTATAGAAGAAATTAGGCCAGCCTGAAGAAATCCAGTAGTGGACTACAGATAATTCGTTCCTTTTTTAGTATAATGATCTTATTTATGAAAATGTGTTTTAAGATATTGCTCTGAGGTGATAATATTTCCATTACAATTTCATAGTTACTTGTCTGCTTGCCTAATACATTCAGTAATTGTTCATTTTTTTTAATGAAGTGCACAATCTTAGGACCTTAATCATTTTTATATTCTGGTTCCTAGCAAAATATCTGATTCTCAATAGGTTCTCAGTAACTTCTTGCTAGATTAAATCTAGTTCTCATCATCTTATTATAACCAAGGAGCATACTAAAAGAAATGCTGAATTTTGCTAGAGATACTACTAAGCATAAAAAGAATTTTAAAATAGTCTTCAAGAAAGAGAAAAATATTATAAATAAAAACCAAAAGACATCAGTTAATAATTTATATGATCAAAGGTTATTTTTTAGACTTACACATTAATTATTTGACTAGTTAGGGAAAAGGTACAATCAGACTTCAAAACTTAAATACTAATTTTGATTTTTCCTCTCTGTTACTTATGAAACCAAGGCCTCTTACTTTTTCCTTTTTGAAGATTTTGCATCAGTCTTTTTCTCTTCCCAGGCTAACATCCTGCCTGTAGGTACAACTTCAATTCCAGTGAGACAGAATCTGAAGCAGGCTCTAGGCTCTGAGCTGTCCGCACAGAGCCCAGTGCAGGGCTCGAACCCACGAACTACTAGATCATACATGAGCTGAAGTCCAACGCTTAACCGACTGAGCCACCCCGGTGCCCCAAGAGTTCATTTTTAAATGTAAGTTTTAATTCCTGCAGGATATTTAAATAAGTTCGAGGCACCTGGGTGGCTCAGTCGGTTAAGTGTCCAACTTCAGCTCAGGTCATGATCTCACAGTTCATAGGTTCGAGCCCCACTTCAGTCTCTGTGCTGACAGCTAGCTCAGAGCCTGTAGCCGGTTTCTGATTCTGTGTCTCCCTCTCTCTATGACCCTCCTCTGCTCACGCTGTCTCTCTCTCTCTCTCTCTCTCTCAGAAATAAATAAAACATTAAAACACTTTTTAAAAAAGTAAGCAGTTGGATGACCCTGGGTGGCTCAGTTGGTTGAGCCTCCGACTCTTGATTCTGGCTCAGGTCATGATCCCAGGATTGTGAGATGGAGCCCCACATCTAAAGCTAATAAAGAAATTAAATATTAAATAAATATTTAAATAAATAAAATATTTTTAATTTAATAAAATTAATTATAAAATTAATAAAATAAATTTATTTTATTAAATAAAAATTAAATTAATTAAATAATTAAAAATAAAATATTTATTTTATTTAATAAATAAAATAACTAAAATAAAATTATTGTTAATAATAAACAAATAAATTAATTAAAAATTAAAATTAAAAATAAGCACTTGGATGTATCTGTCAGGAAATCTGAAAAGAAACTGGGACTAGAGATAAAAGCATGAAAATCGTCAATAATTGTGGAAATTTTGGAAGAGAAAATTTTTTAAAAAGTAGAATGGGAAGATAAGAGTATCTTAGGGATGCTGTCTTGTGCTGAACAGATTGCTCCTTCAGGACTGAGACACTCATTTCCCAAGCTACAGGCAGTGTTGGCTGCAGATTGTGCATCCCTGAATCCCTTGCCAGGAACTGGAAGGAAATCCCTTGCCCAAATTTACACTTTCTCTCCTGGGACAGTTCATACACAGTGAGTAGACAAGGTGGAAAAACAAAAGTTAAAGATCCTTGGTTTGGGATGTGGGACAGTTTGAAAGGACTATGTCAGCTTCAAATAGCTCTAGAATCATCTGAGACCTCTGCAGAAACCACATGAAGACATGTGTCAGAAGTGGTTCTTATGCGGGCACCTGGGTGGCTCTGTCGGTTAAGCATCTGACTTCAGCTTAGGTCATTGATCTCACAGATTGTGAGTTTGAGCCCTGCTCTGTGTTGACAGCTTGGAGCCTGGAGCCTGTTTCAGATTCTGTGTCTCTTTCTCTCTCTGCCCCTCCCCCACTCACGCTCTGTCTCTCTCTGTCTCAAAAATAAATACACATTAAAAAAAAAGTGGTCTTAGGAAGCAGGCTCTGAAATAGGAACTTGCTGTTGGAAAACCTACCAGTTAATTGGCAATGAAGACTATCACTAGTCATCCTTGGAGAGTGGGTAACTCCTAGCTTGTTGTAGTGAGTAGTTGTTATGAACTTCACCTGGAATAGGCTAATAGACTGAAATGCACCTGTAACTAACGCATAATTTAGGGGGTTTGAGAAGTTCAAGGCAAATGGCTCTTCTTAAGTACTACTGATGCTTTGAAAAAAAGACAATGAAAGGCTGGGAGAAATTATTTTAAGTTGAAATGTGAAAGCCAATCAGTCTACAGTTCAAGCTGATATGTGAATGCTAGAGAGCCTCCTTGGCAGAATCTAAAGAGGGTTTCATCCTCTGCTACCAGAGGACAGAACCACAAGATGATTAGTCTAGGACTTAATAATAATGGAAAACTGAAACAAAGCTTGAATTATCAATCTTGTCCATTCTGATACCTCCAAAGATCAGGGCTCTGATGGGAACTAAGTGGAATCCTCAGTCAAGATGGAGACATTTGTGTTGATACACTTAGAAATCTTGAACCCTCAGCTTCCATTATCTCTCTTCACTGCATACGTGGCCTACTCATCCCTCCTAAAGGCAAGTCCTTCCTTCTTGTTTGAAAATGATGCCAACTTTGCTTTGCAAGACAACACACACATCTTTCAGTACCTACCTCTAACACTCTTCATGAACATCAGACCAATAATTGACCAATGATGAGGTCAAGTGACAACATAAATTTCTTGGGGACATATAGGTGAGTTAAAAGAGGAAAAAGTATACACACCAATGAATTACAGATTTAGCTGATATATACCCAGGAAGATCTAGGAGAATATACATAGGAGTCTGGATCCTGAGAAAGCTGATCAAGACAGAAAAGAAAAATTTACCAAAATGAGAGCATCTCTCCTAATAGAGAATTTAACGTTCCTGAAAGAATTCCAGAAGACAGTGCTAACATGCTGCAAGGATAACTCTTGTATATTTGAGGAAAAGATGGCCCATGTTAGTGAAAGTGAAATGTCAGACCTCTGTGGTTCCTGGTAGAGGAAAGATCGAAGGGCAGGCCAGCATGGGTATGGTAGATAAGACTGGAAAAACCACTTGCTGACTATTTCATGATAAGGCTTCAGGAAACCTCCATTTACCAAAGTGATTAAGAATTTCTGAGAAGGGCACCAGTATTTCTGAGGAGCTCACTAGTGTCTGTGCTCTATGAGTCAGACCCAATAGTAGATGTAGTTTTAAAACTGATTCCAGTAGGGATCATAAGATTCTAACACTGTACAACAAAGAAGATGTGGCCGTGAGGACATGACCATGAGATCCAATGGGTCTGTCACATGCACACCCCCAAAAACTGCCAGCTTGTCCATTTGAGGTCATGGCCTGAGAATGGCTCAGAGTAAGGAGGATCTGGTCTCCTCACCATGTGTCACCGTGGCTATACTGAACTATACTCATATTTCTAGTTCTTTTCTAGTATGTTTCTAGAATGACCTGCAAGGAATATTCTCTCACAAAGTTGGAAGAAGCATTTAGTAGCATACACAAATCTTCAGTTATTTGGTCAAGCATTAATCCAGTGTTGCTGTGAAGGGAGTTTGTAGGTATGATTAAAGACCCTAGTCAGTTGATTTTAAATTAATCAAAAGGAAGATCATTCTGAGTAGGCCTGGCTTAGTCAACTGGAAGGTCTTTTAACAGGGTTTGGTCTTTCCTGATGAAAGAGACTCATACCTGTGTAAATGTTTCAGCTTATGTTCTTGGGATACCAGTTTGCTTGTTATTTTCCCTTCTGAATTAATTGCCCTAAGGGCTTTAGAGTTATTTCATAATTACCCATTACTGTAAGATATATATTTTATATAATATAATATATAAGATAATTCCTTATAATAATTTCTTATAATTTTATATATATTATAAATCCATTCTAATACTATATATTATTTTTATATGATAATATAAATGTATATGCATATATACTATTTATATCCATTATAGCTGAGGAACTCCTTGTAGAGTTAGTGAGGCCTCTGTTGTATTACATTTTCTCTTACTTCCATACCCTGCCTCTGTTATTCTCTTAGCAGTGTGAATCTTGCAAGTACTTCCTAACAAATCTCTTGCATGTAAACTTCTATCTTGGTCTGTTTCTCAGAGAAGCCCAACTAAGAAACTTCCGGGATATACAGGTAGAAGAGTTGAACATGCTGAGAAGGAAAAGCCAGACAGGAAGAAGGAAAACCATAAGTGAGGTATACTCCAGAAACCATAAGAAGAGTTTTTCTTTTTAAAAAAAAATTTTTTTTAATGTTTTATTTATTTCTAGGAGAGAGAGAGAGAGAGAGAGACAGCGTGAGCAGGGGAGGGTCAGAGAGGGAGTCACAGAATCCGAAACAGGCTCCACGCTCTGAGCTGGCAGTCAGCACAGAGCCCGATGTGGGGCTCAAACCCATGAACCGCGAGATCATGACCTAAGCGAAAGTTGGACGCCTAACCGACTAAGCCACCCAGGCGCCCCAAGGAGAGTTTTTTAAATAAACCTTTTTTTGGGTTTATTTTTGAGAGAGAGGGAGAGAAAGAGGGAAACAGAGAGAGAGAGAGAGAGAGTGAGCACACATGTGGGGGAGGGACAAGGAGAGAGACAGACAGACAGACAGACAAACAGAATCCAAAGCAGGTTCCAGGCCCTGAGGTGTCAGCACAGAGCTGAACACAGGACTTGAACTTAATAATCATGAAATTAAGACCTGAGCCGAAGTTGGAGGCATAACCAACTGAGCCATCTGGGTGCCCCCATAAGAAAAGAGTTTAAAAAGAGAGCAAGGATCAAGTACAATGAGTACCAAAATGTCATCTGATTTGGCAATATAGAGACCATCCGTGACTTTGGTCAGAAGAGTTTCAGTGGTAAGGTAGGGACAGAAGACAGACTGGAATGGATTGAATGGTAAGAGGCAAAGACAAAGCGATCACACATATTTTAAAACAGTTCTTTTGAACAGCTTGACTGTAGACAAAAAGGGCAAAAGCTGGGTGGAAATGTGATGTCAAAGGAGAGTAATTTTCTTTTTAAGGGGAGCATGTCTAAATGTTAAAGTGTTAAGGGTTCTATAGAGTGGGAAGAGTTGAAGATACAGGAAAGGAGGAAAACTGATGAAGTAAAGGCCCCAGAGTGTTCAGAAGGGTTGGGATCTCAAGCTTACAGAGATGAGTCCTTGACAGTAAGAAGGATGGTTACATGAGAACAGGGGGTAAAAAATAAGATGAATAAAATAATGTAGGAAGTTTGTCAGTTTGCTGGCAGAAATATAAAGCATTTCCTATCTGGCAATTTCATATACCTTATTCACATAATTCAAAATTGCAAACTTATGAACAGTTTCTAATCTAATGAAAAAAATATATATATACTGTAACTGTATCTATATATACATTTCTCTGTACCAAAGAACTTTATATCTTAATAAACTAGCAAAACAATAGAATAACAAGAAAATGAATTATTGTTACGGTTGTTAAGGTGGAATTTTCTTTCATGATTTTATACCCACATTTATTTCTCTTCCATGACTTTAAATTTCTTGAAGGTGGAATTTTCTTTCATGATTTTATGTCCACATTTATTTCTCTTCCATGACTTTGAATTTCTTGACTTGATTTAGGCTAGGAGTCAAGTAAACATTTTCAGTAATGGACCAGGTGGTGAATATCATAGACTTGGGTGGGGATGGGGGGGGGCATGTGGTTTTTGTTGCAACCTTTCAACTCTATCATTGTAGCGTGAAAACAGCCATTGACAGTATGTAACATAAATGAATGAATGAATGTGGCTATATTCCAATGAAACTTCATTTACAAAAACAGGTGGCTGTCAGGATTTTGGCTATAGGTCGTAGTTTATCAACACTTGTCTTTATCACGCCAAGATTTTATTGAAACTATCTACGACCTTAACTAGTGAGTGAACTTCAAGAGTTCAATTCAATTATCAGTTTCTTTTTGAAATCAATCAAAGATATGACTACCAAAAAAATGATCAGAGTGATACAATGTATCTGGCTTTGAAGATGGAGGCGGAAGTGGAATGTTAGATGATTTTGAGAAGCTGTGAAACACAGGGAAATGACATCTTCCTTAGAACCTCTATGAAGAACACAGTTTTACTGCTACCTTGGTTTTATCTCAGTGAGACCCATGTTGGACTTGTAATCTACTGAATTATGAAATGACAAATTTATATCATTTATGCCACTGTGTTTTTGGTAATTTATGGCAGTAGCAATAAAAATAAAATCAACAAAATTCTCTTTGATATTGGAGAGATGTGAAAAAAATTTAATCTGTTTTTTTTTTAAATTTTTAATGTTTTTTAAATTTATTTCTGAGAGAGAGAGACAGCGTCAGCAGGGGAGGGTCAGAGAGAGAGGGAGACACAGAATCTGAAAGAATCTGAAACAGGCTCCAGGCTCTGAGCTGACTGTCAGCACAGAGCCCCATGTGGGGCTCGAACCCATGAACCATAAGATCATGAGCCAAGCCAAAGTCAGATGCTCAACCGACTGAGCCACCCAGGCGCCCCTCATTCCATTTTTTCTACACACACACACACACACACACACACACACACACACACACACACACACACCTATGCTTCGCAATTATTCTTGCAAATATTTGCAGTTATCTCTCCCAATCGCTGACCCTGACTCTGTTGATTCAGACTATTTTGATGCCTTAGGCTTACTCTTCCAAGAATGGGGTTCTAGTGTTGCTGGGTTTTTGTTGTTTTTCCATGAATGATTCTGATAGCTCGCACCTCTACCCAGCTAAGATTAACAGATTTCTGAAAACATCTCATTTTGAGAGCAATTTACATGCATGTTATTCTTTATCTCTCTAAAATTGCTTCAGTCTGAATTTTCTTCTAATTTTAGTGAGAGAAAATGCCCATTAAATTGACGTTATAATTCTACAAAGATTTATGAAAAGAAGCAATACTCCAGGTGGCAATTAGGGTCTTCAATTCCTCTCAAAGAGAATTGCAGCTCTTCCTAATTCTTCACCCTTCATTTTCTTCTTCACTCCTTTTGATCTCTTAGTTTTAGGTTTTCTCTCTGCATTTTTAAATCTGTGCAAACCATGGCAATTCATTAGAAAATCCATAAAATTATTCATTTGCTTTGATCCACAGATTGAACTCGTCAAAAATAATTTAGAAATTATTTTCTAAATTATACCCACATATTCCATATGGCACTAAACATTTTAAAAACTAGATAAAACATAGAATGGTTGAATCACCATATTGTACACCTGAAAGTAATGTAACACTGTACATTAATTATACTGGAAATTAAAAAAAATATTAAAAAATAAAAATAAAAACTAGATAAAACCTAAATGTCCAGTAGTGAGGAATTGGTAAGTGACACTGCATAAACATAATTAAGTAACAAAAACAATGAAATTTGTAATTATGAAGGAGGAATTAGATTGAAATCCCAGCTAAATTACATAAATTACTAAGCAGACACATAAACCTAGGCAAAGTATGTCTCTCTTTAAGTGTTCGTCTCCTCATCTGAAAACACAAATAATACTTATTCCCATATTGATGACATGAAGAATAGAGGAGTTCACATATATGAGCTGCTCAGCAAAGTTCTTGGGACATCATAACTACTCATTAGATTATAACATCTTTGCTGCTTATTTTTAAAAAAGAATTGAGAGGGTTGCCTGGGTGGCTCAGTTGGTTAAGCTTTGGATTTTGGGTCAGGTCATGATCTCACGGTTCATGAGTTTGAGCCTTGTGTCAGGCTCTGTGCTGACATCTCAGAGCCTGGAGCCTGCTTGGGATTCTGTGTCTCCTCCACTCTCTCTCTGCTTCTCCTCTACTTGTGTGCATGCTATGTCTCAAAAACAAATAAATAAGAAATTAGAAATTACTATGATCATGATTATCAAACACACAAGCATTGGTACACTAACATGAAGTTATAAGTGATGAGGTTTTTTAGAGGGATAACAGGCTTCCTGGTGTCTGGAGCCAACAACCAAGAAAAAATTCCTGAAGACATCTTTGGTGGAAATAGGTGACTTGATTAAAGCCTGGGGACAGGACCTCTGGGCAGGAAGAGCTGCCCTGGGACCAGGAGGAGAGACTGGTTCTATGCTGTGGAGCTGGGAGAGGTGAAGTTCAGGGGAAGTTCCCAGTGGGTTTCGTATGCTAAAGAAGACTCACAGGATACTGGAGGCCTATCCTGGAGAAACATTTTACTCTGTGCCTCAAGTATTTGTCAATGGCCTGCAGATCATAAGGAAATTTAGTTCCGTCTGCCATTTCCTTCTGCCTTTGTTTCCCACATCACCATGGATGGGTGGTGTTGAGGCTCCAAGAAACAGAGTCTATAGGTTTCTGGAGATTAGGCTATTGATAAGATTGCCTTTTTCTTGTGATTTACTAAGATATTTGTAAATAGATGGAGACTCAATTCCTGCAGAGCTGTTATCTCTATCAGTTAACCATTTGTTTTCCCCCTTTCCTTTGTTCTTGGGCAGCCAGGAGTGCCTGAGGAATATCCCAAATGGGGGTGGGGGTGGGTTGTTTGTGACCTGTCATGTTGCCTTATGCTCCCTCATCAATAAGAATAATTTATTTTATTTTTATTTTTTTATGTTTTATTTATTTTTGAGAGAGAGAGAGAGACAGCATGAGTAGGAGTGGAACAGAAAGAGAGGGAGACACACAATCCAAAGACAGCTGTCAGCACAGAGCCCGACACTGGGCTCAAACCCACAAACCATGAGATCATGACCGGAGCGGAAGCCAGATGCTTAACCGACTGAGCCACCCAGGCGCCCTAAGGATAATTTCTTACATTGCGATTAAGAAAAGAATTTATAGGGTTATAAGAATTTATAGCCTGGGTGGCTCAGTTGGTTAAGGCTAGAAGTCTTGATTTCGGCGGAGGTCATGACCTCAAGGTTTGATTAGTGGGATCAAGCCCTGAGCCCCATTTTGGGCTGTGCCCTGAGAGCAGAGAGCCTGTTTGAGATTCTCCCTCTCTTTCTGCACCTCCCCTTCTCGAGCATGCTCCCACTCCCCCTCTCAAAGTAAATAGATAAACTTTAAAAAAAGAAAAGAACTTATGAAATAGATAAACACAGGCTACCGAGTATTAGTAAGGATTTTGTTTTAAAGAAATATTCCCATTCTTCCTCTATAGTTTCAAAAAGCTGAATGGTTTGAAAGCCCTTAAGGCCTCCTGTGGTTGCCATAGGCAATTTTATATTCATGATTGTACAAAGTAGCCAATGCTTTTGACAACAAGCAACGAAAAGTTAAAAAAAAAACCCCAACTCTTTCTACTTGCATTTCAGCAGCTTTCAGAAGGAGTCTAATCAGAAGGGGAGTGGAACTTTGTTCTATGGATGTGCCCTCCAAAATAGCACAGGCTAACAATAGGAGGCTCCAACGAGGCCCTTTATATGATGACAAAGAAAACTGCTCCTACAAATCAAAGCCCATGTAAACAAGGAAAAAGCTCACAATCAATACCAGTTGTCAGCCTGCCAGAGACACTACTTGAAATGACTTGTACCCATCACATATTTATTTCTCAGATGGAGAATTATATATTTGACTTGTTGGAAAGGTTGGTTACTAAAAATAATCTTTTTTTAAATAAAACACAGAAAGAGGAACAAAAAGAGTGGCAGCTGCTTATTTCTTTGTAACAAAATGTGACTTGTAATGTGGCGATGGAAAAAGAGCAGAGCCAAAAGTGAAGCAGCTTATAAAAGCCACACTATAAAACAATGCCACAGAATGTAATGTTAGTTAGAATTTAATGGAACTGCCAGGTATCTTCAACTATCGGTCATGTGATTTTGGAACCGTATTGAGAAAACCTTACTGAGAATCAATGTGGTGGTGGTTTTAGAGCAGCTGTTGCTAATACACAAGTAAATACCTGGTATCTCGGAGAAACAGAACAATGTTCTATGTTAAAATGCAGTGATAAAGCAGACAATTGTCTTGTGATAAAGAAAAGAATGACTTTGTACAGATCGCTGTCAGTAACAATAAAAAATCCTGGGGTGGACTTCCATTCGAGATGCTTGGTAAAAATGGTTGAAAATAACACCTGGGGAGCACCTGGGTTGCTCAGTCGGTTGAGCGTCCGACTTCGGCTCAGATCATGATCTCACGGTTCATAGGTTCGAGCTCCATGAGTCCCATGATGGGTTCTGTGCTGACAGCTAGCTCAGAGCCTAGAGCCTGCTTCGGATTCTGTGTCTCCCTCTCTCTCTGACCCTCCCCTGCTCATGCTCTCTCTCTCTCTCTCTCTCCCAGAAACAAATGAAACATTAAAAAAAAAAAAAAAAGAAAAGAAAAGAAAAAAATACCACCTGCACCAAAATTTTGCCTTCAACTCAAACCTGCCTAAGTAATTTCTTTGTGTTCTGAGATTAGACAAAAGGCAAACAAAATTCACTGTTACTGCTTCCTCACAATCTTCTGCAGACCGTTATCCAAATTTCTTTTCCCACTTTTTGTTCTTAGTTTTACTGGTTCCAATTCCCAACTAAATTGAATCTGGTCCTCAGATGCCATTGTTAATTTATTTTTAATCTTTTTTTTTCCTGGCAATGTGCCAAATTGAGGATATAATCCCTGTATTTACCTGCTGGCCCCACAGACCCCTTCATGTCTAAGTAAGCATGCTGTTCCCTATCTGTTGCTTGACTTTTCTCTATGAAGCAGCTGAAATTAGACAAGCTAGTCAATAAGTCTAATAACCAATGGAAATTAGAAGATAGTATTACTCTATATAACTGAATTTATTAACTATTAGTGATTTCTGAGAGTCAAAGAATTACCTCCGCAATAATTGTGAATTTATATGTATTCAGGATGAAAATTAGCCAAGATCATTTGACCAGTGTGTCTAATGGGCTGATTTCTTGCTTTTCTTTGAAAATGGGACTAAATAAAATGTAATAATTTAAAGTTATGTGATCTTGATCTAGTTTTTTCTAGATAAAGACATTTTTAAGAGCTCATAGTTTTCAGTCCACTCATTTTTAAATGCATTCATAAACAATCTGAACACTAAGCTTCAGACTTTCTAGGAATTGTGAGATATTGTAGTTGAAAGGTACCAACCAGGTGACCAGGTCTCCTTTGAAATACTCCCCCAGACCTGTACAGGTTCAGGTGCCAGGCCAGGCAGATTTCTGGGAGCCTGGATTAGACACTTCTGTCTTTAAAGCTGGGCATCAAGAGGCAGTAAAAGATAGTGTTCAGAGAGGAGGTGGGAAATGCAAATCAAGTGGTAAAACTAATGTCTTATCGAAAGTACCGAGCAGACAGACACTAATTGGGCGGGCATAAGAGAGAAAATGAGATAGAGGATATCAGGACAGTGCAACTGAGTTTGGATATCCAGTGAAAGTGGAAATTAGAATCTGGTGAAATACCCTGAAATACTGTGCAAGAATCACAGGGACTGTTTATAGAGAATGCTTGGCCCTGTTTCTGAGTGGGGAATGAAGAGTCCTGAGCCAATTTAAATAAGTATTATTATAAACTTAATACTTAAATTCTCTTTACAGAATTCAAGTTGAATTAGCTATCCAACCTATATGTGAAGAACTATAGTGGCAACTACTTATTATATCCTAACGATGTCCCTCTTGGTTTTGGAAAGCTTTGCATATTGGACAGTTTTCCCTTTTATTGAACCAAAATGGTCCCCTGTAACTTTCACCAACAGGTCCTTGTCTTTTATGCTATACACAGCTATAATAGAAATGGAATATCAATTGTACTGTTTTTAGAAATTCAATGAGACCCAAAAATTCAGGCAGCAGGATTAACTGCATATCCTAATTTACGGTCTTAATAGCCAAGAGAAACAAATCTTATTTTACTAGAATTGCAAGCAGGCAATTCACATAATAGTTCTCAAACTTCAAGTGTTTTGTAGCATTTTAAACATTCTCTAATAAAATGCTTCTTAGAAGACAAAAAAACCCAAACCCTTTTAGTGGGGTTATCGCCATTATCAACATAGTTAATGAGTACATCTTAAAAGAGGTACTTAGCCAGACTTGTTGTAGGGGTGGGGCCTTTATTTTCAGTGACCTTCAAACACATATTCAGAACCACGGCAGGAAACAGCTAAAGGTTATTGTTTATTTGAAGTTCCTAACACATTTTGGAGCAAGAATGTAAAACATAAAGGAAACATGCTTTCTGAGGAAAATAAAAATGTACTTCCCAAGCCCAAAGGAGTCACTCTATGTAAGTTTGTTACTATTTTATTAAAATCAAAGAAAGAAGACAATAAAAAAGAAACATTTCATTAAACAGTCAGGAGGAAAAATCAAAATTATTCCCACATTTTTATAAGAGCACTTTCATTCAAATACAAGTAGCAGTTACTCAATGCCAAATGGCATCTTTTTCTTAGAAATACAGGTTTCAGGAAAACTGTCAAAGGGATGATCGAAAAGCAGTGAGGCAAACACAGGTAGAATATATACCTGAATTGGAGGAGGGGGGTACCTTTTTTTGTTAGATGCCGATTCTGATCATAGTCTTCACAAACCAGTACAGGGACTGCTCTTGGGACTTGAGCATCATTTGAATTAAAGTGAGGTAAGCCTTCTGGGCCCTACTCTGTGGCCTAAGCCTTTTATACATGGGTCTGATACAACAAGCTGTGGTAATCCTCCTTTTCCATGAGGAGGGGCTGTCTTTCTTCATGAAGCTGCTTTCTTTTGCGACGACGACGCAACTGGCTAGTGAGCCTTCCCAGCACAATAGTGAGGACAGAGCCTACCACAGCAGCCCCGATGAGCCACGGCCAAATCCGACTTGCTTGTTCTAAGTAGGGCTTTATGTAATCTTGAAAAATGTCCTGTTCTGAAACAGAAAGATATCCCAAAGTTTTTACTACTGTCATCATTAGCATCATCATCATCACCACCATCATAATCATTAATTATCTTTGCAGAGTACTGTGGAGACAAATGCTTAGGTTTGAATGCCAGCTCTGCTACTTAGTAAGAGCTCAGAAAAGTCACACCTAATACTCCTAAGCCTTAGTTTCTTCATCAGGAAGACAGGAACATAATACCTCCTTGTTGGAACGTTTTAAAATTAATTGATAACACCTGATCTGTAAATTATGCAGTGCCTATAACCAAGTCAGCTATTAAGATTTTTAGTTCTTTATTCTGATATTTGCTTCCATATTTCAAAGTAATAACCAAATATTACCATCTTTTAATTCATCAAGTTTATATCTGGAGCCCTTCACATGCAATAGTGATTATTGTTCTCTTACAACTTCCCTTTTCTTTCCTAAGTCTTTTTGGCATAATGCATCACGATTTGGGGTGACATCCACATCTAGGATTTTCATTCGTTTTAGTTTTTTTAATGTTTATTTATTTTTGAGAGAGAGAGAGAGAGAGAGAGAGAGAGAGCGCGAGCAAGCAAGCACAGGCCGGGGAGGGGCAGAGAGAGAGAGAGGAAGACATGGAAACCTAAGCAGGCTCCAGGCTCTGAGCTGTCAGCACAGAGTCCTATGCGGGGCTAAAACTCACAGACCATGAGATCTTGACCTGAGCTGAAGTCAGCCGCTTAATAGACTGAGCCACCCAGGTACCCGTTCATTAGTTTTAGAATATAAGTATTACTCACAGTGGGACGATTATATTTCCTTACATTATTTTCCCCTTGGAGTTAATAATTTACTGTATCCTTTTGCTTGATTTAAAAATACCCATCACTATTTCTAAGAAACTCCAAGATATTCCTACTCATTTTGTATACAAAGAAGAGAGTGCATCTTGGGCTTGCTTTGTAGTAAATGATGTCTATGTGACTCAAGTCTTGTGCCGAAGCAATATATGTAACTTTGGGGCATTTTCCTTAAAAAGAAAAACATGTGTCTTCTCTGTTTTCCTTTTTTCTTTTTGCTTAGCTGTAATGCAGGTGGTGTGTTGATGAGCCATCATGGACGTGGGCCAGATTAAGCCCTAGGTCTTATGGAAACAAGAATGAAGCAGCTCTGGACCCTGGAATTATGGAGCTGATATTCAACAATATGCCAAGATTGCTATTTGAGCAATAAATAAAGTAACTTATTTAAGCCATAGATATTTGAACCTGTACCTGCTCCACCCTCGCTGATACAGGAATTATAATATTCTTTGCAAACTCTTTCCTTGGCCATAGTTGATTGGTACATGGTAGACCACTGACTCAACATGGGCCAATCAGAATCACTTCTCAGAATTCACTGTGATGCTGTTATCAGCTCTTAGGAGCTAATGATAGCCTTACTTCTCAGCCTGTAGAAGACAGGATGAATGCACCCCAAAAAATAGAGATGAGAGCTAGAGAATGAGTGAGATAGTGAGAGGGACAGAGGGACAGAGACACAGAGAGTCTTTAGGACTTTTAGTTCCCTGGTTCCTGCTCTTCCTCAGTCTCAGCTGCATTTCTGCCTTTCCCAGAGTTTGAGTGTTCATCCCTCCTTGGATATTTTTAAACCAAAAAATACCTTTTTAAAATCTAATCTCATTCCTATGGGGCTTCTGCCGTTTTCATTTTTGAAAGTCCTGATTATTTAGAAAAGTTAATTATATGTCCAGTACAATAAAAAATGGAGTAAAAACCTTAGGAAGTTCTGGAATTGCAACTACAGTAACACCTATCATGAGTAACTTGCTCTGTGAGTGTTCTGCAGGATGAGCAAACATCCCCAATAAATTTTCACTTGATAAATGAGTGACGTCTTACAATATGAGTAGTACGTGATGCCGAACATTATATGATTACAACTGAGCCAGTGGTTCTTGAAATTCTCTTTGATATACGAGTGCTTTGAATGACAGGCATGTTTCCAGAATGAATTATGTTCACAAACCAAGGTTTTTATGTATATGTAAACTCCAGGTATAATAAAAATGAGATCCACAAACCAATGAGAAAAAGAATATTTATTTACTAATATACCTTGGAAAGCATGGGTAGCAACTTGAAATAAAAATTAAAATGAAAGTCTCAGTGTTCACCATAAACCTCAATAATGTTCAGAACGATTAAAGTAAGAATGTTCCTTTTTTTTTTAATCAAGAGAATTTGTTAAAAATGAATTTCGCAGTACTAAAGCCTTATATCTATTCAAAGAAGATAAAGGTGTAGCTTCCCTGGCTTCTTTGGGGCTATAGG
Source organism: Proteles cristata cristata (assembly GCA_017311185.1). Lineage (NCBI taxonomy): Eukaryota > Metazoa > Chordata > Mammalia > Carnivora > Hyaenidae > Proteles > Proteles cristata. Next base: position 24,422 of record JAESUZ010004051.1, read on the forward strand.
GCTAAAATCCTGTCCATTTCTCCTTCTGTCCTTGACACCATCTTTTGCCAGCTTTCACTAAGTTACCTCTAAAATTCCTAGAACTCATTAAGCATAATTTGAACAGTGTTACAATTTAGAATTTCTCTTCATCCGGAAGGGACACCATTACCAAATAAATTATATGAAACATTAAGAACTGTGATATTTAAATCTAAACAATGAAAGCCAAAAAGCTAAAATTAAAAAGAAATATCAGAAAGTTAGTGTTTTCAATATATTTAAAATTAATTTGAAAATGGGACTACAAATGCCTGGCTTATATTGCTAGTGGTCATTTCAGTATATAAAGTATGTTTAAAATATCTAGCATAGGGGTACCTGGGTGGCTGTCTGTTAGGCATCCGACTTCAACTCAGGTCATGATCTCATGATTCATGGGTTTGAGCCCCGCATCTGTCTCTGTGCTGACAGCTAGCTCACAGCCTAGAGCCTGTCTTCGGATTCTGTGTCTCCCTCTCTCTGCCCTTCCCCTGCTTATGCTGTCCGTCTCTCTCAAAAATAAATAAAATATTTAAAAATAAAATAAAATAAAGTAGCAAAATGCAGAGTATATAGATATTACGTAGTAAATATGATTTCCTCTATTTCAGGCTTAGCTCAAGTCAGTTTTAAAATACTGTCTCTGCCTGTCCTGCTCTTCAGCTTCTCTTATAATCTCTCTACTTCAGTTCACTCTAAGTGGTCTCAGTTTTTACTGCCACCAATGGACTTCCTTGAAACACTTTGTATTTCTTAATGGCACCACATGAAAGTTCAGACTTTCTCAGCTCCTTGCTTTGATCCAAAGAATGTAACTTTAAGTTATTTCTTAATATAATGATTGTTCTATTTTTGCCTTGCCTACCTAAATTCCATTTTTCTTGTTAGCCTTTCTCTTCAGAATAATAATAAAGTCTTTTGTTTTGTGCTCTATCATGTTCAAACCATAAGCTCATTTACCCACAAAACAAACTCGTATGTTAGTTAGGGACCATTATCCTAACTTAATGAATTAGGAATCTGTAACTTGGAAAGTTTGCCTATAATATTTAAACCAGACAATGTATCTATAGCCCTTGGGAAAATGTCTAGAACATAGAAAGCAATTTATAACTGTTAACAATTCTTGTTATTTCATAATAATTTCAACAATATTTCAGTTGAACCTGCTTCTAATAGGAGTTTTTGTCGTCAAAACTGCTTTGATTACTGACTCAAGTCAGCTCTCTTTTGGATTCTCAGACTATTTCCCTTGTGATCCTTGGCACTATTGTCTCTGTGTTGTAATTATCTATATGTATTATATGTAATTACTTATGTGTATTATATGTATTTTCAGGCTTGAAAGCCTCATGAGTTCTGGAGAGGCAAGTATTATGTCTTATTTGTTTTATCTTTCATTCTTCTGTTCATTCATTCATTCAGAAAGCAAATGTGCACTGAGACACATTACATGGCAAGTGGTGGTCCTGGCACTGTAAGTGAAAAGATAAACAAGTAGAATCCCTGGCCTGAAGGAAACAATAACTGGAAGAGAAGACCAATAAGTAAACAAATTATTTCAAGAGTGATACTGTAATGATGGAAGTAGGCAAAAGATACAATGGAATCCTGGTGGAAAGAGCTCATATCTGTCTGGGGAGTCAAGGGCAGCCTCCCAGAAGACTATCTCACTGAGTAGGAGAATGAATGAAAACTTGAGCATGTGATGACGGCGAGCCATTCCAGGAAAACAGGCAGCACAGCTACCGAACACATCTGTGAATGATAGAAGCCCCGTCATCAAATTGCAACTGCAGAATGGGGTGCTCTAGTACTGTGATCGTGTCTCCTCTTCTCATTTTTAACATCAAATGTCAAGGTCTTAGGGATATATTGGGATAAGGAAGCTCTCGATAGAGCAGTATCATACAGAGAGCAAGTTCGCATTTTCCAACAGCATTAAGGACACAACCTTTCACTGCCAAAGCTTTTTGGTCTCGCCTTTTAATCAGTTATGCATGCAGACAAAATCACCTGCTGCTCAATTTTTAAAAGCATCACTGAATTCGATTATAAGAGAAAATGTTTGACAAATGCTAGACACCAGCTGCCTTTTACAGAAAACACTTAAGTAATTATAAACATGAGTACCTGAATGATGAATAATAAACTTCTTGAACTAAATTGCATGAAGCAGTTTTTAAAGATTTTTTTTAGTAGGCCTAAAGTTTAGCAATAAATAAGAATAAATTTTAAACTCCTGGAATGGACAAAAGAAATGATAGAATAATTCATAAAATAGAAAATAGGCAATTGGTATTGTTGATTTTAAAGTCAAACTTCTCTAAAATTAATGGTATAGATTCACAGCTGTATGAGAAGTAGCCTAAACAAATACAACATCTCAAATCAATTTTAATTTTTAAAAATATTTAAGTAGAAATAAATAATAAATATCTAAAGACCCTAATGTGACTCTTGGAGCTCGCTCTCCCTTCTTTCCTCTGATGGATTTTATTGCCTTTTCAGTAAAAACTACCTATTTGGTCTCCAGAGAAGGAGCCATGAGATGGAACATAATGTACAAGGCACATAGGGACTAAAGAGAACCTTCTCTAGTGAGGAGTGATGGGGAGAAAATTAGTTTGGGATTCAATATTAGCCACTTTTAGTAGCTTTGTGAATTAGAATTCATCACTTTACCTTTCTGTTCTCAATTTACCAGCAAAACAAAATAAAAATCACTACTACATAAGATTGTGAAGATTCACAGAGATAATAATTTACCTTCTGATGTCTATAACTTTTATCCTATTGGTATCTGCAGGCCAGAATGTCTTCTGAGTTTCAAGGCCAACCAACTGCCCCAGAGACATATTTACCCTGATATCTCCTGTCATCCCATTTCTCTGCATAATAAATGCAAACATGAGATCCCCACCATGTCTGGCCTCCTACTGACACTGTCTCAGTGAACCTATCACCATTCATCATATTCACAGGCCAGAAAGCTTAAAGGCATCCCTAATATCCCCTACTTTCTTATCTCCTATGATTCATTTGAATTCCTGATTCTCACCTTAGAATCATTTTCCAAGTTCTGTACATTTTATATAAATTCAAAATAATATCAAATTCTTTCCTGTTTTCTCCTTCTCTACCTGCCTTCTGGACTCTTGTAATAGCATCTTCACCACCTTCCCTGAATGTGCTTTGCAACTGCTGCAAAATTTCCTACATACTGCAGCAACAGTAATCTTTAGAAAACTCAAAACAATGTTTAAAATTTATCAACGGTGTCTGTTATTTTAGCAATATGGCCAAAACCTAGAATCAACCCCCCCCCCTTTTCAACTAATTACTTCTTCCTGTTATACTGATATCCTCTGAAATATCACTTCATTGACCGCTAGACATAGGTATATCTACAAATAAGTCATTAGGTAAGTAGTTGTTTAAGGTCTTCCATTAGGATGTAGACTCCATAAAGATAGAGACTCTGTTGTTTACCACTGTATGCATTGCATCTACAACCATGCTTTGTTCAAAGTAGTTATTAAATACATGTATGTAGAAAGAATAAATAAATCAGTAACACCACCTCAAAAGCACCTAGTGTGATAGAAGGCTTGAAATATGTTCAGAAGATATATCTAAAAATGACCTGGGCATTAAGAGGGGTGACATTTTTCTAGCAAGCTTTACCTATATTGGTGAAGAGATACTGCCCTTCATGATCAATATCACTTGTACTCAAATTGATTCACTGATTTCACCCCAATGATACCAGATATCATTTGATATTTAAACTAGAGAAGCTTGAAAGATAACCATTCTAATCTTGTAGAGCACACAGTCAAGGTGGAGCAGGGAAAGATTCATACATGACAAATTATCATGTCCTCTAATAAAGGAATGATTAAACATGACTACATACATGCATAAAATGACTTAATATCTGAGAGGCTGACAAATGGATAAACAGGATCAAAATTTAGCCAAAGAGAACAGCATGTTTAAAAGCGTGAGCCAATGAAATAATCTGGCATGTTTTGGAAATGGGAATCATAAAACGCTAAGTGGTGAATCTTTGAAAAGCCATTACAAATACAGTCCTTTCCTTATGTATGGTGGGGTGTTTATAGATGGAAGGAAAAGCATGTTACCTGAGACTGTCCCTTTTTTGACTTACAGAAAGCTCTCCCCTTACCATACCTCTGCCCTTTACAAAATTCTCTTCTCAACGGTTTCAATGATCTCAATGTTTTGAAAGAACTGATTTCCAATGGCAGCCATTTTAGTATTCCTTCCATTGCCTATGATTTTCAGATAAAGCAAAATATGTTAATCAAAGCCATATTTGTTCAACTAATGATCTCCCAAAGAGCAGGTAAATGTTGATAAAATATAGGTTCTCCTGTTAGCCCTAAATTGTGGTTCTGCTATGCCACATACTAGCTAGATGGCCTGGGACAAGTTATGTATATTCTTTAGGACTCTGTTTCCTCACCTGAATAGGAAAAAAGAAATAATAGTACCTAATTCATAGGATAGTTCTGAAGTTTAAATAATGCACATAGCACACCTAGAAAGGTTTCTGGCACATAAAACGGTACTCAATATGTGTTAGCTATTGTGAAATGACTCCATTTCTCCCCGTAGGGTAATTTTCCATTGCTTATCCTACTCAAATCGGAGAATTTTGCATTCTATAAATACTGCATATACTCTCCACCTCTATTTTTTCTTGTTATTCTCCTCATGTAGAACATTTGCCGCCATTTTCTCTCTGCTACCTGCCTGTTCATCTTTCAAGGTCTTGTCTTTCTAGGTTGAATTATTCAGAAGTCATTGCTTTCTCCTCTGTGCTCGTGTTGGATTTTGTTTGTGACTCTTTTGCTGCACTTAACACAGACTGATGTTTTGTACTTTCTTGCACAATCATCTGACTTCCACACTGAATTTAGAGCTTGAGGTTTGGAACTATGTGAGTCCTTTATGTTCTTAAAATCTGTCACAAGAGGTAGGAAGTTGGTAAATGTCATTATTTGTTCATTTACTTTACTTGTTTTTATGAATTATAATTTTTATGAATTATCAATGAATATAATGAAACATCAGTGCTTATTGAATACCTCTTACCCCCAAGCCATATATTTTGTTTTTGTTTTTGTTTACTGTTTTTGGATGTTGATCCTCCTGTGTTAGAGTAGAGCATTGTAGTGAAATGAAGAGAGGGCCTTATAGTGTTGACATCTGGCTCCTCCACATATTGGTGTTTGATATTGGGGAAGTCATTTAAATTCTCATAGTATCAGTGGCTTCACCTCTTTCTAGAGATAATAATACTCACCCTAATATATGACTGATTAGTAACGCATGTATGAGGTCTGCATGTAGCAGGTTTTTCGGTGGGGGAAGACATTGTTACCTGTTTCTCATTTTTTAGGAAGATATTGACGTATTTCTACTCATGAAGGTTACTTAAAGCCCAGATATAGTTATCACCTTAGAGTTTTATATTATTAGTTTAATCATAGTCATAGCAATAATATTATATTCATTCTTTCTTCTTCTTCCTCCTCCTCCTCTTTCTGTTGTTATTGTTATTATTAATTGGGCTTAAAATAAAAACATCCACAAGTTTTCTTGGTAACCATAGCAGAAAGCTTCCAAAGATGATTCTAAAAGTACTATATATATATTTTTTTCTTTTTATTTATTTACTTATCTATTTTGGAGAGAGAGAGTGTGTGTGCAAGCAGGGGAAGGGCAGAGGGAGAGAGGTAGGGAGAGAGAGAGAGAGAGAGAGAGAGAGAATATGAATCCCAAGTAGGCTCGAGCTGAGCATGGATCAACACAGGGCTCAATTCCACGACCCTGGGTTCATGACCTGAGCTGAAATCAAGAGTTGGACACTGAACCAAAAGAACCACCCAGGCCTCGCTAAAACTTCTAGATATTAATCTTGTGCCATATCACACAGGACTCTTTAATATATCATATTCATTTAATTATCATAATATCTCTTTGAAGTATTCTGACCCTGATATTTCAGGTTAAAAAACAGATTCACAGATTGGAGCAGAATTTCCAAGGTTGTTTAACAGTCAGCTGATAGAATTATGTCTTAAACCCTCTGTTTCCTTTCTGATTTTAATTGTAGTGTTCTCTCCATGGCTGCCATATATAAAATGCTCTATGTTAAGCAGAATGGATATGAAATTAAAGATCCTTGAAACTTAGTTCATATAATAATAAATTAGTATAAATTAAGTTTTGTTGTGTGCTTTCACCAATTTGGAGGCTTTGCGGATAACATTGTAAAAACAGAAGGTTATATACTTTCTCAAAAGAAGTTGGTTGTACAAGATTCATCATTTCATGTGAAAGAAATTAAACCATACCTGAATCTTTAAAAAAAATTTTTTTTTGAAATGTTTTATTTATTTCTGAGAGAGAGAGAAAGAGAAGCAGCATGAGCAGGGGAGGGTCAGAGAGAGAGGGAGACACAGAATCTGAAGCAGGCTCCAGGCTCTGACCTAGCTGTCAGCACAGAGCCTGACGCGGGGCTCAAACCCACGAACCGTGAGATCATGACCTGAGCCGAAGTCGGGCACTTAACTGACTGAGCCATCCAGGTGACCCAAACTTTACCTGAATCTTGTAGGTTGCTATAGTCATAGCCCAGATCTCTGGATGAAATAAAGAAATCACCATTTCTGTATAGAGGTATAAAAGGAACCATATAGGACTCCCGGTTGTGTCCAATGGGTGCATTAGCTTCTGGATAAACTTCTTGAAGAGGATGGTGCCTTCGGAGCCATTGTTCAAAAATACTATAGACAAAAAGATTATTCAGACTTAGAAACATGTTTATAAAAGAAATATTTATAATTCTTAAAGTAAAAGCATAAGGTATATCTTAAAATCCCAAGACATGGAAGGATGCCAGATATATTTTTCTTTTTTTTTCCTTTTTTCTTTATTTATTTATATATTTTTTACAAATAGTTTATTGTCAAATTAGTTTCTACATAACACTCAGTGCTCATCCCCAAAAGCGTCCTCCTCTATGCCCATCCCACCCTCCCCCCCACATCCATCAGTCCTCAGTTTTTGTCAGCATTCAAGAGTCTCTCATGGTTTGCCTCTCTCCCTTTCCCCCACCATTTCCGCCCTTCTTCTCCCCCTTGGTCCTCCGTCAAGTTCCTCCTAATCCTCCTATACGTGCACACATATGATATTTGTCCTTCTCTGCCTGACTTATTTCGCTCAGCATAACACCCTCAAGGTCCATCCATGTTGCTACACATGGCCAGATTTCATTGTTTCTCATTGCCATGTAGTATTCCGTGGTATAGATAAACCACATCTTCTTGATCCATTCATCTGTTGATGGACACTTAGGCTCTTTCCATGTTTTAGCTATTGTGGAGAGTGCTGCTATGAACATTGGGGTACATGTGCTCCTATGCATCAGCATTTCTGTATCCCTTGGGTAAATTCCTAGCAGTGCTATTGCTGGGTCATAGGGGAGTTCTATTGTTAGTTTCCTGAGGAACCTCCACACTGTTTTCCAGAGGGGCTGTACCAGTTTACATTCCCACCAACAGTGTAGGAGGGTGCCCGTTTCTCCACATCCTCGCCAGCATCTAGAGTTCTCTGATTTGCTCATTTTAGCCACTCTGACTGGCGTGAGGTGGTATCTCAGTGTGGTTTTGATTTGTATTTCTCTGATGAGGAGGGATGCTGAGCATCATTTCATGTGTCTGTTGGCCAGCCAGATATATTTTTCATGCTTGGAAATATTTTGTAAAGCACTAGTTCATTCTGTCAGGCCCTGATGAAGCTCACTCATTTGAAAGAAATATAAGAAGGTAACTATGGAAAGGGAATATCTCAGGTAAATGAACTTTACATGACAAGTTTAGACCTTTCAGAATGCTGCAGAGCAAGAGCAATTATTGGTTGAATGACAACTGAGTCAGAGTTGTAAGTTAAATATGTTTCTTGTCCCAAAGTAAGTTAGCCTAAAGAAAGAACATATAAAACTAAGTTGGAATCAGTACTAGAATTTGGTCATTTTTGTTGTTGTTGTTATGGTTGGGGACTTTCAATGATTTCAACCATCTTGTTATGTTTGGTGAAGGGTATGCGTAATGAAGTTTGGGGTGAGAAAGAGCTTATCTCCCTTAATGGAGACTAAAAATACTTGGACTTGGTTTTCCAACTTCCTCTGAGGCTAGAGCATGACCATATGATCCATACTCAATCACAGATATCCATCCAAGACTTTGAAACAGATAGTGACATATAGAAGCAAGGACAATGAAAAACATTTCTGGTGGTGGGCAAAGGCAATTGTGATAACAACATCCAATTTTTAGGGTTTGTGAGACCAGAAGTACCAGCAAAGGAGTATCCTGTGATCTATAGCATGGTTTTAGCAGATCTCTTCACTGCTACTCCTCTCCTCCCTTGTTCCCACTCATTTCTGAACCTCCTTCTCCATGATTTCCTGAATTATCCAATATCTTCTCAGCAAATTCTTTTTCTGTTTAAATCAGCCAGTTAGTCTCTGTTGTGTGCAATTAAAAATTCTGACTGGAACAAAAGATAAACAATTAAGAGATTAAAAGATTGAATAAGAATAAAGTAGAAACTCAGGCTATCGAAGAATTTATAGTGTATCATTAAACAAATGACAAAGAGAAAGGCTTTTTATTATCAAGCTATATAATAGAGGGAAGAACACAAGACCTAAAATCAGAGAACTCCCCTTGAGTCCTAGCTCTGTGCTTTAAAAGCTGTATGTCTCTAAGCAAATCACTAAAGTTCTTGGAGATCTAGTCTCTTCATCCTTAAATGAAAGAAGTAATATCTGCCCTATTTCCAAAGGGATTATCCAATGTGATAATATTTATGAAAGTACTAAGTAAGTAAGCTATCGTTACCTAGCTATAAAACTTATGCCAGGAGATACAAAGTTAGTGCATTGTCACAGTGATGGTGTCTAAAAAGGAAAGTGACAATACTTCAACAAACAAAAATTTGAAAAAACATTTGGAAGCACAGTACAGAACAATGATACAGAATGGCAGTTTTTTTTCCACAATGGAAACCAATTGTATTTGCTTAGAGATTCTGGACTTCAAATGCTAGTTGTGATTAAAGTTGGCTTCTAATTGTGAATTAACCGAGGGATCAGCAGGCCATGATAAATACTAAAAATTTGGGTCACAAATACCAAGTGCTCTCTAAATAGCTCAACTACTAAATAAGTTTACAGAGTACTTATTATGTGTCAAAGTTTGGAGAAACAAGAGCCCACATGAAAAAGTGAGTTCCATGGGTTGTGACAAGGGAAATTTGTGAAAATTTCTTAACCTGTTTGATTTCCCTTTTCTTCATCTGTGAATGGGAATAATATTTATGGATTAATTAGTATAACATCAGTAAGATGTATATTTAAGTGCTTAACAAATGGTAAGTGGAAATGATCATCATCTTCATCTCCTTCTTCCTCTTCTCCCTCCTCCTCATTATTAACTTTATACTGGAAGAACTTTACAATTAGCAAGAGACCTGAGACCTAGTGTAATAGAAATGCCAAAGCCATGTACATTTGAGCCAGGTCTTTTGAAGGGTTATGGTTCTGACAGGCAAGCATGAAAAAGGAGAAGATACGGGAAGATTGGCTTTTCTGTGTGTGCCTTCTCAGCTAAAGAAATTAGGAACTGGCTTAATAAATAAAGCCCAAATTCTATTCAAGACCAATTTTATTAATTAGGTTTTTTTTTCTGTTTTAACTTCTGCAGTTTTTTCTTTGCATGAAAGTAGTACTTATTCATTATATACAATTCAGAAAATATAAATGGGCAAAAATGAAAGGAGAAAACACTTCACATAATTGCTTCTTATTTTGTTATATCTAGTTTATAAAATATGTATAATACTGCGTATTTATTTTAACAAAAAAGAGAATTGTATTATAATGTTTTAAAAGGTATTATTATATGGGGCACCTGGCTTGCTCAGTCGGTTAAGCGTCCGACTTTGGCTCAGGTCATGATCTCGCAGTTTGTGGGTTCGAGTCCCACTTCAGGTTCTGTGCTGACAGCTAGCTCAGAGCCTGGAGCCTGCTTCAGATTCTGTGTCTCCCTCTCTCTCTAACCCTCCCCTGTTCATGCTGTGTGTGTCTCTCTCTCTCAGAAAAAATTAAAACATTAAAAAATAATAAAATAAAAGGTATTTTATTTGTATTAGCAATATTTAATGTTTAAACAATATTTAAACATGCTTAAACAATGTTTAGCTGCTTTTCAACTGGCAAATCTATTTTTTTTAATGAGAAGGAGGCTTTCTGATTCAATTAATCTCTCACCCATACCTATTAAATTTTGGTTGTGAAAGAGCCCAATATACAATGAGCTACCAGATAAGGACCTGAGGCAAAAATTCTGCCTTTTGTCAATTGAGAAAAATTACTACTGTAGTTCAGCTTATAAATAATCTTTTTTTTCTGCCAAGAAATAAAAATTCTTTACTAGGTAAGACAAGAACATCAATTCTTAGCACCAAAACATTTAATGGGTAAAACCATTAATGTGCTCACCCACCTTATCAACCTTTTAAAATGAAAGTATTAATCTTGATTAAATTCTTCATCGGTGGTGCTCATCTTCAGGTAACTTCGTCAAACCATGTCTAAAATGACTCACATTGGAATTCTGATGCTTCACCTAGATAATCACACTGTCATTATCAGAAGAACTTATCTTCCTACCAAAGATTTATATAAATTGTATCGAGACAGTTTTCTAGAATTAGAAAAAAGGTAAAGATAATCGCAGATGCAAATAAGAAGGGACATGTTTTATGTTTAAAAGTAACATGAGATCTCTGGTGTCAGGCCTAACGTATAAAAATCCTGGGCACTCCCATCCTCACAGCAAGAAAAAGTTAGATAAATGGAAAATCCACAACTTTTCTTGGGCTATGAGAGAATGAAGTCACAGGACAAACTGTCACCCCTAAAACTGCAGAGATGACTGCAGAGAAGTACCATTATGAAATAAGCTTTCAGCCTTCTCCATCACAAACCTGTTTAATTCAGAAGGAAATGATGACCAGAGGCTTATCCTAGCCAGAGGAAGGAGATTCCAGCTTTTCTGTCTCACTTAGGGGAAATAAAGCATAGGCCACATTGGTCAGGGTTTCAAGGAAATAAATTGGGAATGCCATAACCAAAAAAGTAGGAGCTAGAGGGAAAGGAAAGCTATTCCATCGGAGACAGCCCCAAGACAATGGCCACATAAAAGACTGAAATTTAACCAGTATATTTTAGAACACAATGTCCCCTCCCACCTTAATACTCTCCCATGAATCAACAGAGCTCCAGTATCATGACGCTAAAAGAGTTACAAGGCAGACAATATCTAAGGAATAGTATACAGGAAAGTCCAAAGTCAAGAGTGAGGACAAAAACAAAGACCTATGGAAATTTGAAGCCTCCAGCACCTACAGCTCCAATTAAACACTGCCCAACTCCTTGCCAGATTAGCACAAATCCTACCTTAAAAGCCTATCTACCTCAGTTCCTATCACTCAATAAAATATATGTGACTTTCAGTAAAAACTTACAAGGCATACCAAAAGGTGAGAAAATAAGTCTAAAAAGACAAAGCAATCAAAGCAAAGTAAACCCTAACTGAATATGAGATAGATTGGAATTATCACATAGGGAATTTAAATAGTTATCAATAATATTTTAAGGGCTCTAACAAGACAAATTAACTACGTGCAAGAACAGAAGGATAGTAAAGCCGACAGGTGGAAAGACTCTAAGAAAGACTCAAAGGACTGTTAGAAATAAAAAAACAGCATAACAGAAATGAAGAATGCCTTTTAATGTGCTCACCAATGGATCTGACATCTCTGAGACAAGAATCTTGTCTTGAAGATAAAAACTTCCCAAACTAGAATGCAAAGTGAAAAAAAAAAAATGAAAAAAATCAAGAGCTGTGGGACAATTTCAAAGAGGTAACATGAATGCAATTTGAATAACAGAAAAAGTGAATAGAGCAGAAGAAATATTCTTCAATAAAAGGAACCAGAGGAATCCATGGATATCACTTGCAATGGCCAAAGATGGAAAAATTTGAGCAATAGAATAAATAAAGTAGTATTAGGTTATAACCTAATTTATTTTATATAGGTATATAATAAATATAGTTGAGTCCATGATGATACAAATTAAAGAATAAATAAAGGGGAAATGCTTAAGTCTACCATGCAGAAGAATTTCAATTAATTAACATAGATACTTTGAATATATAATACAGGTGGCATATAACTCCTTAAGTCAGTTTGTATAATAGTTATCTAATGTACCTGCAAAATGTTCTTGTGATAAACATGAAATATATGTTTACAAGGCATGTAATACAACTGAAAGTGTATTTTAGCTATCAGTTGACCTCTAATAGACTGAACATAAAAATACAAAAAAATTAAAAAAAAGGGAAGTTTGAAAGCCTGACATACCCAAGAGGAGCCTAAGAGACATGATGATTAAATATAATGTGGTATCCTACATGGGATCCTGAAACAAAAAAATATATATATTAAATAACTAGTAAGTAATTTTTTTTTTATTTCTAGGAGAGAAAGAGAGAGAGAGAGAGAGAGAGAGAGAGCGTGAGCAGGGAGGGTCAGAGAGAGAGGGAGATACAGACTCTGAAATAGGCTCCAGGCTCTGAGCTGGCAGTCAGCACAGAGCCCGACGCGGGCTCGAACCCATGAACTGCGAGATCATGACCTAAGCAAAAGTCAGACGCTTAACTGACTAAGCCACCCAGGCGCCCCACTATTAAGTAATCTATTTAATAAAGTGTGGACTTTGGTTAATATTTCACTAATTGTGTCAAATGTTCAATACTAATTTAATATATTAAAAATAGAGGAAAATAGATGTGGAGTATATTTGAACTTTATTCTATCTTTGCAACATTTTTGTAAGTAGAAAACTATTCTAAAATAAGAGTTTATTTTTTAATTCTTAAAAAATTTTTAATGTTTTTATTATTGAGAGACAGAGAGAGACAGAGCATGAGCACGGGAGGGGCAGAGAAAGGGAGAGACACAGAATTTGAAGCAGGTTCCAGGCTCTGGGCTGCCAGCACAGAGCCTGACATGGGGCTCAAACTCACAAACTGTGAGATCATGACCTGAGCCGAAGTTGGATGCCAACTGACTGAGCCACCCAGGTGTCCCAAGAGTTTATTTTGTTAAAAAAAAAAATAAGAAAGGCCTAATGTAAATGGATATTTAGGAACAGATTTGTTTTAGTACCACCACAGCGACAAAAAAGGAACATGTACCTGTCTAACAGAACACTTTTTCATTCATTTATTCATCTATTTTAGAAATAGATAATATGTATATTCTGAGCATCTATAATAAACTGGCTCTGTGCAGGGTATAAAATTCCCCAAGTTACCTTGGGTGAAGTTCCCCATCCTGTGGTACTTAGAGTCTAGGTGTGGAGACGGATATTAACTAGTAATTTCAAAACTAAATCTATAATTACAGACAGGCAAATAGTATGAAGAAGGCCACACTGTAATAAGATTTAATGGGGAGACCTCATTTGGACTGCAGTCTCTGGGAAAATCTTTGATAGTCTGTTAACCAAGAGCTGAAGACTGCACATAGAGAAATGGTGGACTGTTTCTGAAGACTAGAAGGGGATTTGCCAAGGGCTTTTGATGAGAAGTACATAGCAGGTCCAAGACACTAACTGACTGATATGTCTATGGAGAGCAGGGAGAAAATAGTTTGAGATCAGGCTAAAGTGGTAAATGGGGAGCAAATGATGAAGAACAGTGGAAGGCATGTGAGAAATATTTGTAGTTTTTCCTATGAACAGCAGAAAGTCACTGTTTAATGTGTATGTGTGTGGTAGGTAGAACATGAACAGATTATCATTAAAAAATGTTTTTAATGTTTATTCATTTTTAAGAGACATGGAAAGACAGAATGTGAGTGGAGGAGGAGCAGAAAGAGAGGGAGACACAGAATCCGAAGCAGGCTCCAGGCTCTGAGCGGTCAGCACAGAACCTGATGCAGGGCTCATACTGGTGAACCATGAGATCATGACCTGAGCTGAAGTCAGTCCCTTAATGGGCTGAGCCGCCCAGGCGCCTCCCTGTTTTTTTTTTTTTTGTTTTTTTTTAAAGATTATACAGATTGCATTGTGGAGAAGGGGCTAAAGGATAGTATGAGTTGATGTGCAGGGAGCAAGGAATGAAGAAATCACAGAGAAAACGATGTGCAGGCAATAAGGTGGTAAGGTGTTATGTGACTGACTAGCCAAGCAGCACAACTGAGATATGAGGTATCATAGAAGACTCCAAGTTTTCTGGCTTATTCTGCAGGAGAGAATACTTGTAAAATTTGTTTAATGTTTATTTATTTGTTTTGAGAGAGAGAGAGAGAGAGCAAGAAGGGGAGGGGCAGAGAGACAGGGAGAGAGGGAATCCAAAGCAGTCTCCATACTGTCAGTGGAGAGCCTGATGCGGGGCTTGATCTCATGAACTCTGAGATCATGACCTGGGCTGAAGTCAAGAGTCAGACACTTAACCTATTGAGCCACCCAGGTGCCCCAGGACAAAACACTTTTATTCCCAAAGATGTAGTCAACTGGACAGATGTGGCATGAGGAAGGAATGTTAGTATTATGATTTTTTTTTTTAATTTTATTTTTTTTTATTTCTAGGAGAGATAGAGAGAGACAGCGTGAGCAGGGGAGGGTCAGAGAGAGAGGGAGTCACAGACTGAAACAGGCTCCAGGCTCTGAGCTGGCAGTCAGCACAGAGCCCGACGCGGGCTTGAACCCACGAACCGCGAGATCATGACCTAAGCGAAAGTCGGACGCTTAACCGACTAAGCCACCCAGGCGCCCCAGTATTATGATTTTTGATGTACTTTTCTTGAGTATACTTTTGAAACTTTCCAAAGGAGATGTCAGGTAGACTGCTGGATATTTCAGAGTAATATTTACTCTGGAAATATAAATTGAGAGACCATCAGCTTGTGTTAATAAGTGAAGTTGTGGTAGTATGAGACAATAAAAAGATAAGAGAATCTAGTGTCGTTTTTCTCAAGAGTCATCTTTCTGGAAGGTCAGGACAGATCATCACATTGTGAGAACCACTGCTTGAGATGCCTCAAGCCAGCCCATCAAAATCCCAGTCTAGTGAGGGGAAAAATGCACCCAGCCTGTGGTACTTCTATGGTATGGCAGTCCTGGCAAACCAGTAGATAACAGCATTCACCTAAAGTGATTCTTGTAAGTATTAAATATGTTAAAATATGCAAAGCCACTTTGAATGATGTATAGAAGTATTGCTGCTATTGATATTAAAACTATAATTACTTTGTTTTTGAGGTCTCCCTCTAAGGATTTCCTGTTTCCTTAAACTTGTATTGTCGACTACATCTTTTGCTCCTTCAAGACTTAGGTCAAATGCTACTTCTCTGGAAGCATTCACCAGTCTTAATGTTTCTCTCCTTTGATTATTACGTTTATTAAATTGTAGTTATTTGATTATGTGTTACTCTCTAACAGTATGTGGAGAAAGTCACTGAGAGCAATGATGTTGTCTTATTGATCATTGTACACTAAATGTCCATCATAGCGCCTATCCAACAAGCTGGCTGGGTTGATGTAGTTCAAAAATATGTGAAATTTAGTGGAAATTGTATATTTTTCTTGAGAGAGAGTCCAGTTTTTTTAAAATCAAAATCTCAAAGAGAATGTGAATTAAATATGTTAAGAATCATTTATTTAGTGGTTAGATGTTGGAGCTGAGAAAAGGAGGAATCTCAGAGATGCTAATGGTTTTGAGTTGGATGTTGCTGTAGGTGGTGCTGTTCACTGATCCACATCAGTTAGCACAGTGTCTAGCATATACTCACCATCATGTTAGGTTGCTGGAATATAAAGTGAAATGGGGAGTCTCATCTACAGAAGAGTTGCACTCTAATCAATCCGCACAGTATGGTTGGAGTAACATGGGAGAAACAGGGCCATTAACATCTTGGGAGAACAAAGAAGAGGAAATAACATCTAATTCGGAAGAGAATGGGTGATATATTAGAGTTCCTCAGAAAATCAGAACCAATAGTGTGTGTGTGTGTACATAAACTCAGAGAGAAAGAGAGACAGAGGAACACAGAGAAAAATAGAGAGAGAGGAAGATAGATTAACAGAGAGAGAGTCTCATATGATTATAGAAACTTGGCAAATCTAAAATCTGCAGGGTAGGCAAGCAGGCCAGAGACTGAGGAAAGAGACACAGTTAAAGTCCAACGCCAGTCTACTAGCACAATTTATTCTTGCTCAGGGAGGTCATTTTTTTCTTGTGAAGGCCTTCAACTTATTTGGAGGCCCACCTTATGGAGGGTAATATGCTTTTCTCAAAGTCCACCAATGTAAATATTAATATCATCTTCAAAAACACCTTCAAAGAAACATCTAGAATGTTTGACCAAACAGCTGAGTACTGTGGTCTAGTCAACTTGACACATAAAACTAACCATCACGGTGCTTTTGGGTAAGTCATTTTAGGTGACACTTGTATCTAAACTTTGAAAAACAAATAGCACAAGCCTGGGCAAAATAATAAATGGGAAAAGGGTACTTTAGGAAAGAATAAAGCACAAGCCTGAAGAAATGGGAATATACTTTTGGGCCTTGCAAGTAGTTCAAAAGGGCCGGAAGGAAGGATGAATGTGGGTACATGTAGCTAAACCAAAACTATATGTAGGGCCTTCCTGCATACTAAGAAAGGTAAAAAATCTGGGTGTTATTTTGAAATCTATGAGAAAGTAAGGAATGGACATAACCATGTTTAATTAATGCATACAGTGGCTGACTCTGGAAGCTCAAAGGAAGTTACCAGGTAATAGATACATGACTTGCCTACACTGAGGCCCCGATTAAAGTCTTGGAGCCTCTTTCTGGGTTTGAAATAACAGTATCCCAGAGATTCTTTTTTTCATGCACCCCCCTAATGATAGAACTCATTGAAGGAGTATTTGGAAAGTTTTACTGAAAAATCACACTTTTGAAAGAAACGGACACTTTAAGAGCATAGATTGTCAGGGATGTGTAGCTGGAAATGGAAAGCCTGTTCCACAGCTAAGAAATTCAACCAGAGCCAACCGCAGTTGACTATAATTTTAAATGCATGCCCCACAGCTTCTTAGGGCAGACAAGTTCTTGGGGCATGCGTAAGGGAGTGAAAAACAGATTAAACTCACTTTTTTGTGTAAGAACCAAAATATTGGTGATAATGATCCAAAAAGAATAAATAAACTAGAAGTCTAAGAAAGGCAGTTCCGCAGGTTGTTTTTTCCTTTTTCCATACACGTTTAGGGGTGTCATTAGGTGACAAAAACCCTATGAACGGTTTTGAGAGAGGGTTAAAAGCAAGCTGCCATGCTCCCCCATGTGACTCTACTGTGCATCCAGGACTGAGAGCCACTGCATTAGGCGGAAGTTACACCCAATTTGAACGAGCCAGGCGGCACTCACAGGACACAGCTGCTCAGAGTGGTCCCTGAAAGGGTCAGCGCTCCCACACAGGGGCTGGGGCTTTTCATTTGGCTTTCAGTAGGTATTACTAATTGACCTCCAGATTCTCAGCGCCCTTCCCAGGGAATTGGTGACGTTCCAACTTCCTTTCCCCCTTCAGTAAATTGCCTATTTATTTATTCATTAAATATTGTATTATAATTATTATATTAATATTTATATTGTATTAATATTAATATTTTGTACCCACTGCTTGTGGGTACAAGCTCCAAGGACGATGGATCAGAATGATCCCTATCCTCATGGATCTTACTCCGTGTTGTAATAAAGAGACACATAAAATCTCAAAGCAATGTGAATGATGCTGTTGGAGGCATGTGTATAGAACCTACCTGCTTGCAACAGAACAAGGAACTGTTGGGAGTCCAGGAAAGCTTCACAGCAGGGATGGTATTTAAACTGGATGAGTAGATGACCCTAGAGGCTTTGCATTCAAAGCAGAGACCCCCAGGGATCCTGGGACCTGACGTAATTGAAAACTGAAAATGGCTTTTTGGTGTGTGGGAGCAGAGTGGTTCAGGATTAATAGGGAGTGAGACCAGAAAGGTGAGAAGGGTCAGGTTGTGAAGTTCCTGCCCACAGCATAGGAGTAGTTAGAAACAGTTTGGATTGATCCTGAGAGTCAACTTGCTACCTCAGCACTTTAGGTAAGGAGTGACCATGATTGAATTTGAATTTTAGAAATATTATAGTGGATATGTGTATTATTATACATTACACTAATAACAATAAGTCAAGATATATGATTTCCATCTACTGGAGATCATAATGTATCGGCGGACCACAGTGCATAAGACAACTTCCGTTTATGCAGACAGCTATGACTTCTTAAAAGAGCTATGCTGCCCCTATTTCTTACAGAATTTCTCTTCATTTCACATCAGCTTTTCCATTACATCCTACTATTCTTCATTACAGTGATGCTTCTAAGGCATTCATTCCCATTTATTAAGTAGTTACATATCTGGTATAATGGTGATGATTTTAATAAACATATTATTTCTCCAACAATACTGCTAGAGAGGATTAATAATAGCAGCAGTCATGGGAATTAGCTTATGCAACACTTACTATATGCCAGGTACCCCTCATATAGGAACTCATTTAATTCACAAAACAATCCTATGAAGAATGTTCAGTTCCTCAGCTATGCCTATTCCACGGATGGGAAAACTAAAGCGTGAGGAGGATAAGACTCATGCCTGGGGTTACACAGCTAGTAGGTGGCAGGTGGCAGAACAGGGTTTCAAACTCAGGCAACCTCACTACAGTACGGGTTCCTGACCTTAGTGAAACATTCCCTCACCACAGTATTCACATGAAAACACACAAAATCTGAGCAAACAAAAAGCAGGAGTTTCAATAACTTTCTTCAATTCATTTGGTTAATAAATGTAACAGCTGGAATCAAATTCAGGCTTGCTGCACTTGGCACTTTCCAAGATAACAGGTTCTTCCAGTTGCATGTTTTGCAAACAGAGTGAACCTGCATGATTTGCCCATTTTCTAATTTAGTGATGAAAAGAAAAGGAATATTGGAAAATTGTGAGTGAATACTATATATATATATATACATATTCTCTCTCTCTCTCTCTCTCTATATATATATATATATATATATAGTATTTTTACTTTAGCCTAGGCTCTAAGACCTTTATCTGATGTGGACATGTGTCTTTAAGTATTACAGAATAAAAGTGATTATTCATGGCAAGAACAGTAAACCAAGTTCAAGGTAGGCAAAATTAGTGTAAGTACCACTTGACTAATCCAACATTGTTGTAATGAGCACAAGACACTACTCTGTGGTTTCCAATGTTCTCTCTAAATTGAGCTTTTAATACCATGTCTCTAGGCCATAGGCATCTACTTCTGATAACAGCCTCACTTTCCCCCAATCATGATAGATTTTGCCTGCTTCTGAGGGTTGCAATGGAGAATAAACCACACATCTATTACCTGCACAGATAGAGACTCCTGTATTTGTAATGAAAGTTCTTTCCTCCAGACAAAAGGATTAATACTACTATTTTTGCATCTGGCCCTTCAGATGCACCCCTAATGCTTTCAGCCTCCCAAGGAATTAATATTGTTTGATGGAAATTCAGAGATGTTATGGAATTATTTTTTCACCTAATAACCTACCTCATGGCCTAGAGATTCCCTGCATTCTCAGCTGCACAAAGACCATAATTCTGTTAATCAATTCTCACCACTTGTCCACTGGAATAGGATATCTTTTATTTTCCTTGTATGTTCTATGAGTCCTTGTTAATAAAAACCACTAAGAACCTCATTCTTCATCTTTGAGCTAATAGGACATGAGCCAATTCTTCAATATTCACACCTGGACTGTATATCTCTTGGGTCTCTAGCTCTTTTCCAGAACAACACTTACTGGGAAAAACAATACATTCATCTGGTGCGTATTGATAACCAAAAAAAAAAAAAAAAAAAAAAAAAGGTGGGGGGCGCATAGTGAGAACAATGGACAGACGGGAACAAAATAACAAAAATCTCTGGGTATTAGCATAAGGCATTTGAATTTATTGCATATGTAGTCAGAGTTACTGCTGCCATTTGAAAAAGGTGAATGACATGAGAAAATAGTTGTACATAGAGAGACATATATGAAAGTGTTGCCCAGGATGGATTTTTTTGGAGATATTAGAGGCAAGGGACCCACAAGGCATGCTGGGCAGCTAAGTAACAAGGGCCTACACTCACAATGTAAGAGAAACTGAAGGTAATATCTGTAAATGAAACAAGAAAGCAAAGAAGGTCACAAATGTTTGAACACCGGGAATGCCATCTGGCAGAAGAAAAATTCAGTATGAGTTCAAATGCTTCTTTCCAGTGAACAGCAAATATTCCATGCATGCCTAAGAATATTTATGATGTACAATTATAGAAACATACAGAACACAAATACACAAATAATTTATGGAGCAATAAGAGTGATATCATTGGAAATTTAGATGAGAAAAATTATAGTATGTTCAAGTCTAGGCTAATGAACAAAGAAGATAATGTAAAACATCCTTCAGAAAGCAAATTCAACTGAAGCTGAAAACCTGACATCTTAATCACGACAAATAATTCTGACTGGTAGAAGGAAGGAGCCCATGAAAAGAATCAAGAACTGAAAAAAAAAGGATTATTTTCTGTGTATGTTTCTCTAAAGTAATAGTTATACACCCATCTAACCCCTTTTATTCTTTCTGTAGCCAAAAATCTTTATCTACCATTATTTCCAAGTCTCTTTTCTACTCCTCTAGTTTTCTATTCAATTGGGAAAAATTGACAAATGTATTTCTTACAAAGATCAGTAATCAGAGTGTCACCCAGTCTGGTCAAAAATATAAATTGCCACTTTAGGCAAAGGAGAAATCTGTTACTCTGTTTGTATTGGGTCTTTGTTAAGGGAAGAGAGTAAGTACAAAAGGAAGAATCCGTGTATTCTGTGCTAAGGAAAGATCTATAAAAAGGTGAGACACTAATAAAACCCCTTCTGAAACAATGAACAACTGAGGGTAGAATATCAAAGGGGCAAACCACATACCATCTCAGGAAGAGTTGGGGATAGAAACCAAGGAGTTTACAACAGTGAGAACTTTGGGATATCTCAAAAATGTTCCAATTTGTTATCACTTTTTACCTGTTTACCCCCAAGTGATTAGAAGTAAAATTCAAGAAGTGAGAAGGATGCTGTTAGGGAACATCAAGGTAAACAGAAGCCATGGAGATCATTCCAATCTACAGCCACATGGCAGAGAGAGAGAGAGACAGAGAGAGAGAGACAGAGAGAGACAGAGAGGAATTCTGAAGGACAGAACAGACATGGCAGCCATATATGCAAACTCTTCCTTGGGCCCAGCTGACAATCCCTCTCTTCTTTTCAAAGGCCAGCGGAATGAATTTCATGTCTGAACCGCTTATACACTCCTAGATAGTGAAGATTAGTAATTACATTTATCCCTCATGTCCCAAATTCTTAGGATTTCCTTGCTCTCTTTTAAAGTTTAGCTTCCTGTGTCAATGAAGTTTTATCATTTTCTTTGTGTCCAAAATGTTTGAGAATCTCTAGCTATTAAGAAAATATTACTAGATTTCATCACTCAAAAATATAAGAATTTCTCAGAGATTTGATTACCTCATTAATGAGTTTGCACTCAAAACTGATGTAGAGATCAGTGAAGCTCAAAAAAATATGCACTGAACACATAAATATCATTTACTGGGGAGTCATGAGAAAGAAGAGAGGGGAAAATGTATTCGAATGTTTTCTCAAAGCAATAGAAAGAAAATGGCCTTTGGAAAAAGGGCTTTTCCTGAGAAAGGAGAGATAAGGCTTCTTAGATGTAGAAGTCACATATTATGCACATATTAAATCTGACACATATTAGAACCTGAAAGAATGCTGTCATTTAACCAGGAGTTGGTCAATGGGTAGCCTGGAGTCATGGCAGTGTGTTCTAGGCCTTGCCATCCAGATGGGCTCACTCACAGTAAGAGCAGTTCTACCTGTATCTGTTTGACATATTGAAGTGCCATCATTTAATTAAAAAAATAAAAGGGTTCTTGTGGCGCCTGGGTGGCTTAGTCGGTTAAGCGTCCGACTTTCGCTTAGGTCATGATCTCGCGGTTCGTGGGTTCGAGCCCCGCGTCGGGCCCTGTGCCGACTGCCAGCTCAGAGCCTGGAGCCTGTTTCAGTCTGTGACTCCCTCTCTCTCTGACCCTCCCGTGCTCATGCTGTCTCTCTCTCTCTCCTAGAAATAAATAAAAAACATTAAAAAAAATTAAAAAAAAATAAAATAAAAGGGTTCTGTATTTCCACTGCTTGAGGGGCAGTGGGAGAGGCTCCATGGACCTGGTTCACAAAACAAATATAACTGGAAAACATTATGAAAAATAAATAATAATAATCTCAACAGTTTAAGATTTCTGGAAATTTTTAAATGAAGAAATGTTTATTCAAGAAAATCTTCTGTTTTATAACTGAAAATTTTCACCTCTTAATCCCCTTTACCTATTTAGGGCATCTCCACAGCCCCCTCCCCTCTGGCCACCACTAGTTTGTTCTTTGTATTTAGGAGTCTGCTTCTGGTTTTTGGCTTGTTTGTTGGTTTTCCTGTTCATTTATTTTGTTTTATAGATTCCCCATATGAGTGAGATCTTATGGTATGTGTCTTTCTCTGTTTGACCTACTTCACACAGCCTCATACACTCTGGCATTTGAATCATGGCTCTTTCACTTCTCACATGACAGATTGCTTTGAATCTGTTGATTCATTTGGAGACTGCTGATATGTTAACAATAAATCTTCCAGTTCATGAATAGGGATAACTCTCTGTTTATACACATTTTCCTTAATTTCATCCAACAAGGTTTTCTAGTTTGCAGTGTACAGGTCTTGCACTTCTTTGTTTAAATTTATTCCTAAGTATTATATTCTTTCTGATGCTACTGACAATGGAATTATTTTCTTAATTTCATTATCAGACTGCTTATGCTAGTATATAGAAATAAACTATAATCTTGTATGTTGAATTTGTATCCTGCAACTTTGCTGAACTCTTTTATTAGGTCTACTCCCACCTTTTTTTCTTTTATTGTAGATTCTTTATGGTTTTCTATATAAAAGATCATGCCATCTGCATATACAGGTAGTTTTACTTCAGTCCCAGTTTGGACAATTTTCTTTCTTTCTTTCTTTCTTTCTTTCTTTCTTTCTTTCTTTCTTTCTTTCTTTCTTTCTTTCTTTCTTTCTCTCTCTCTCTCTCTCTCTCTCTCTCTCTTTCTCTCTCTTTCTTCCTCTTTCTCTTTTTTTCTTTTCTTTCTTTATTTCTCTCTCTGTCTCTCTGTCTCTCTTTCGGCTAAAACTGCCAGTATAATGCTAAATAGAAGTGGCAAGAACAAACACACTTGTCTTGTTCCCAAACTTAGGGGAAATGATTTCAGATTTTAACCGTTAAGTGTACTTTTTCATAGATCTCCATCATCAAATTGAGAAAGTTTCCCTTTATTCCTAGTTTCATAAGTGTTTATTTTTTCATGAAAGAATGTTGGCTTTTCCTGCACCTATTGAAATGATCATGTTTTTCTACTTATATTTTATTAATATGTTGGACTAACCTTGAATCTCTGGAATAAATCCTGTGTGGTCATAGTCTATAGTGTTGGACTTTATTTTCCAGGATTTTATTGAGGATTTTTTAAATTTATATTTGTAAAGGATATAATTCTGCAGTTTTGAGGAGCCTGGGTGGCTTAATCAGTTGAGTGTCTGACACTTGATTACAGTTCAGAGTAGGATCCCAGGGTTGTGGAATCAAAACCTGCATAAGATTCTTAAGATTTTCTCTCTCTCTTCCTTGGCCCCTCTCCTCCAGTGGCGCTCTCTCTGTAAAATGATGATGATGATGATGATGATAATAATTCTGCAATTTTTTTTCTGTGATTGCTTTGTCTGGCTTTGCTATCAGGGTAATACTGGCCTCAGAGAATAAGTTAGGAAATTTTTCTTCATATTTTAGTTTTTGGAAGACTTTGATTGATTTAGTTCTTCTTTAAATGCTTGGTAGAATTCATGAGTTAAGCCATTTTATCCCGGAGCTTTCTTTGTTGGATTTATTTTTAGTTTAACATTCTAAAAATGTTTATTTATTTATTTTGAGAGAGAGAGAGAGAGCATATGCACCAGTGGGGAAGGACAAAGAAAAAAGGACAGAGAGAATCCCAAGCAGGCTACGCACTGTCAGCTCAGAGCCACATGTGAGACTTGATCCCATGAACCATGAAATCATGACCAAAGCCAAAAGTTTAATGCTTAACTAACAAAACTACTCAGATGGCCAGATTTTAAAAAATTACTATCTTAATGTTTTGTTATAGGATCTGTTCACATTTTCTATTTCTTCTTGGGTTAGTTTTGGTGATTTATGTGTTTCTAGGAGTTTGTCCATTTCATCTAGAATGCTAATTTGTTGCTCTACAATTGTTCATAGTGTTCCTTCATAATCTTTTTTTCCCCTCTACAAATTCAGTAGTAATGTCATCTTTCATTCCTGATCTTATTTTTTATTATTATATTTGAAAGCTTATTTATTTTGAGAGAAAGAGAGACTATGTAAGCAGAGGAAGGGCAGAGAGAGAGGGAGAGAGAGAATCCCAAGCAGATTCCATGTTGTCAGTGCAGAGCCTGATCTTGGTCTCAAACTTACCAACTGTGAGATCATGATCTGAGCTGAAATCAAGACTCAGATGCTTAACCAAATGAGCCATGAGGTGCTACTCTTTCACTCCTGAATTTGGTAATTTGAGTCTTATTTCTTTTTTTATTGGCTAATTTAATTAAAGCATTGTCATTTCTGTTGATCTTTCCAAAAATCAATTTTTCTTTTTATTGATTTTCTCCATAGTTTTATTATTCCCTATAGTACTAATTCCTATTTCTATTTCCAGTCTAATTTTATTATTTCTTCCTCCTTATTTGGGTTTAGTTTGCTCTTCCTTTTCTAATTTCTAATGTTGGAGATTGGGTTATTAATTTGAGACAATTCTTATTTTTTAATGTGTGGTTTACCACCATAAAGCACCATTTTTTTGCATCCCATATTTTTTGCATTTTTAATTTTTTAAAAATATTTATTTTGAGAGGGGAAGAAGAGAAAACAAGTGGGGAAAGGGCAGAGAGAGAATCCAAGACTTCGAGCTGTCAGAATAGAGCCTGATGCAGGGCTTGATCCCACAAACCATGAGATCATGACCTAGCTGAAATCAAGAGTCAGATGGTTAACCAACTGAGCCACTCAGGAGCTTCTGTTTTGTTTTAAGTAATGTCTAATTTCTCTTGTGATTTTTTTCTTTAACCCAGTGGTTATTTAGAAGTGTGTGACCTAATTTCCATATATTTATAACATTTCCAAATCTCTATTATTGACTTTTTATTTCTTCTTATTGTGGTTAGAGATCAGACATTTTGTTACTTTATCTTTTAGAAGTTTTAAGACTCATGTTATGATCTAACATGTGATGATACTGGAGAATGTTCCATGTGCACTGGGGAAGAATGTATATTTTCTGCTATTGGGTTCAATATACGTCTCCTAGGTCTCATTGGTAAATAGTATTATTAAAATCTTCTATTCTTCTCTGATGTTTGGTTTAGTTATTCTGTCCATTATTGAAAGTGGGATATTAACTATCCATTAGAGTTAAATTGTATATTTCTCCCTTCAGTTCTATCAGTTTTTGCTTCATGTATTTTCTGCTTCATGAGTTTTGTACTCTGTTCTTAGGTACATATATATTTATAATTGTCATATCTTCTTGATTGGTTGATCCTTTTATAGTTATATTATGTCTTCTTTTGTATCTACTAATAATTTTTCTTTAAAGTCTTTTTTTCCTTTTTGGTCTGATATTAATAGAGCTATTCCAGATCTCTTTTGAGTACTGCGTGTATGAATTCTTTTCCTTCCTTTTATTTTTAAGTTCTGCTTAAAAATAAGTTCTGCTATTTGTGTCTGTGTATTTACAGTGGGTTTCTTTTAGACAATACTTGTTGAGGTCATTTTTTTAAAAAATCCAGTTAGCTACATAGTGCCTTTAATTAGGGAATTGAATCTATTTACATTTAATGTAATTACTGATAAGGAAGTCCTTACTCCTGCCAGTTTGCTATTTTTTTCTATAGATGTCTTATGTCTTTTTTGTTTCTCAATCATTTCATTGCCAACCTCTCTTATAATGAATATATTTTCTAGTTACGCTTTTAATTCCTTTGTCATTTCTTTTACTATACTGTCTTATGTTATTTTCTTAATGATTGCCCTGGGGATTACTACTGACATTTTATAACAATCTACTTCAAATTAATACCAACTTAATTTTAATATTACATAAAGTATTTGCTCCTGTAGAGCATCCCCTCATCTTTTGGTATTGTCTCAGATTACACACACACACACACACACAGACATGTATGTATATATATAGTATGCCCACCAGCTAGATTTATAATTGCTTTATGCATTTTTCTTTTAATCAGATATAAAAGGGAAGTTACAAATTGAAAAAATATTTATATTTACTTATTTTGATATATTTCCCAATGCTCTTTATTTCTTCAGGTAGATTTAAGTCACTGAGTCATGTCCTTTTTTATCAGCCTGACTCCCTTTAGCATCATTGTAGGGAAAGTTTACTAGTAATGCAATACCTTAGTTTTTGTTCATAGGGAAATGTTTTAATTTCCACTTCTTTTTTTAAATGTTTTTATTTTATTTTTGAGAGAGAAAGAGACAGAGCACTAGTGGGGAGGAGCAGAGAGAAAGGAGGACAGAATCTGAAGCAAGCTCCAGGCTCTGAGCCATCAGTACAGAGCCTGATGCAGGGCTTGAACTCATAGAGTATGAGATCATGACCTGAGCTGAAGTTGGATGCTTATCCAACTGAGCCATCCAGGTGTCCCTCCCTTTCATTTGTGAAGGATTATTTTGCTGGACATAGAATTCTTGATTCACAATTTTTCCCCCAGTAGTTTGAATATGTGAATCCTTTGTTTTCTGGCTTTCATAGTTTATTTATTTATTTATTTATTTATTTATTTATTTATTTATTTTTTATTATTATTATTTTTTTTTACAAATAGTTTATTGTCAAATTAGTTTCCACATAACACCCAGTGCTCATCCCCACAAGTGTCCTCCTCCATGCCCACCCCTCCTCCCCCCACATCCACCAGTCCTCAGTTTTTGTCAGCATTCAAGAGTCTCTCATGGTTTGCCTCTCTCCCTTTCCCCCACCATTTCCGCCCTTCTTCTCCCCCTTGGTCCTCTGTTAAGTTCCTCCTAATCCTCCTATACGTGCACATATATGATATTTGTCCTTCTCTGCCTGACTTATTTCGCTCAGCATAACACCCTCAAGGTCCATCCATGTTGCTACACATGGCCAGATTTCATTGTTTCTCATTGCCATGTAGGATTCCATGGTATAGATAAACCACATCTTCTTGATCCATTCATCTGTTGATGGACACTTAGGCTCTTTCCATGTTTTAGCTATTGTGGAGAGTGCTGCTATGAACATTGGGGTACATGTGCTCCTATGCATCAACATTTCTGTATCCCTTGGGTAAATTCCTAGCAGTGCTATGGCTGGGTCCTAGGGGAGTTCTATTGTTAGTTTCCTTAGGAACCTCCACACTGTTTTCCAGAGGGACTGTAATGGCTTTCATAGTTTCTGATGGGAAGTCAGTCTTTAGTTTCATTGGGTATCATTTTTATCAGATAGGTCACTTCTCTTGCTTTTTCTAGATGTTTTACTTGCCTTAGGCTTTTAGTACTTTTACTATGATGTTGGTGGATCTTTTTGCGTTTACATTACTCTGAGTTTGTTGAGATTCTTGTAGATATAAATTAGTGATTTTCATCACATTCTGGAGGTTTTTGGCTATTTTTTTCTCAAATACTGTTTCTTTTCCCTTCTCTCTTCTGTTTCTGAGGCTTCTATTATTCACTTGTTGATATCTTTGATTGTGTTCCCTAGTCCCTTAGGTTTTATTGTTATTCTTCCTTTTTCTCTCTGTTTTTCTTTTTTTAAAGTTTATTTATTTATTTATTTTGAGAGAGGAGAGTGTATGCAAGTGAGGGAAGGGCAGAGAGAGAGAGAGAGTCCCAAGCAGGCTCTTGTTTATCAGCATGGAGACTGATGTGGAGCTCAAACTCCCAAACTGAGACCATGACCTGAGCAGAAGTCAGGCACTTAACCGACTGAGTCACTCAGGCACTCCATTTTCTCTTTGTTTTTCAAACTGATTAATCTCAATTGTATGATCTTCAAGTTTAATGATTATTTAGCTGGCGCAAATCTGCTAAGCCCTTCTCATTAATATTTTATTTCAGTTATTATACCTTTCACCTCCAAGTTTCCAACTCCAAATTTCTATTTGATTCTTCTTAATTTCTATTTCTTTATTCATATTGTCTATTTAGTAAGATACCATTCTCATACTTTCCTTTAGTTTTGTATGCATGGTATCTCTTAACTCATTTCACATATTTAAAAAGTTGATTAAGATATTTGTCTAGAAATTACATCTAGACTCCCTTGGGCACAGTTTCTATTGACTATTTTTCCTTCATTTTTGTATGGAATATATTTCCTTTTTTTCTTTTCATTCATTGTAAATATAAATTTAAAATACTCAACAAAATTCTACTAAACCAAAACATATAAAAAGAATTATATACAATAACAAAGTGGGATTTATTCCAAGAATTCAGGGTTGGTTTGACATCCAAAAATCAATGCAATACATCCATGATCTTGTAGCAAAAGGGTAATTGGTTTAAGTAATGAAAACTGCTTTTAATTAACATTAGGAGAGGTTCAGTATTACAGTAGTGAAATATACTTCAAGAAGTTCCAAGCACTTCCCTTAATATTCATTGAGGTTTGACCAGCAGACATGTTGAGAGATTAATAGAATGACAGTTGACAAAGATGTAGAGTCACAGGTAAGGTGAGTCTAGGAAATTGTCCTGGCCGTAAGTAGGTAAACGCCTGAACAGGGAATCCAGAAATCTAAACACAAGCATTCAAAAAGATGTAATGGACTCTGGTTTGACTTTGGCTTACTCAAAGTCATAGATCTTGAAAACTCATTCCTTGGTCCTATTTCAATCAAACTCTTCATATGAATGATATCCCCTGGCCCCAAATCTAGCTACATGACATACTTTAGCGTTGTCATATATGGTGGTATTTACAAATAGTTTTTATAGAAGAGCCTAATTTTGTGTGAAATCTATGGTTCAGGGACAGAAGGGTGCTGAGTTCTAGGTAGTTTTAAGTAGTACAGTTTTTAGTAGTCTGCTTGACATTTCTTTATCAGTGATAGAGGTTTAAGTAGTGTCAGCCCTCTTGGAATGGGAAGTTTAAAAAAGCTAGGCAAGATACTAGTGTCCTAGTCACGTATCCTTCATAACATGGCAGAATTTGACTTTCAGTATGAAAAGAGAGGTGCTAAGCTTGAAAAAAAGAAGTCTAGCTGTGTATAAAAGAGCTTAAAAGAATGCTATAAATTGATTGATATCTGTATTTTTAGGATTCCCTTTTAACACATCTGTGGTTATATACATGTTGCTAATTCTAGACTACTCATTGTGAGCATGAACACAGTGGTTCTCAATCCATTAACATATGGAGTCCCAGGCCTCTACATTTATTAAATAGGAAGTTCTGTGTCTGGTGCCTGTACCTGGATATTTTTGAAAAGCCAACTGAGGCACCTGGGTGACTCAGTCGGTTAAGCATCCAACACTTGATTTTAGCTTAGATCATGATCTCAAGGTTCATGAGGTCAGCCCCTCATTGGACTCTATGTTGACAGTGTAGAACCTGCTTGGGATTTTCTCTTTCCTCTCTCTTTGCTCCCCACCCCCCACTTGTGCTTTAAACAAACAAACAAACATTAAAAAAAAAAGCATCCCGAGAACTTATACAGCAAAGATTTAGAATCAGTTTCATAGTAGATTACCTATTCTGTCAATTCCAATTTAAAAAGCAAGAAGGACACTGAGCAGAGTGTATTAAGTATCCCAAGCTAAGTAGGACTGCCTCATTGATTTTTAAAAAATAATACATTCCATGTTCCAGATAAAATTAACAATGTGCAGTTGTTTTTTGATGAAAACAAAAATCCTAAGAGATTTCTCTAATTGCTTCTACAGCATTGATTTTATGTTGATTAATTCATTTTGAAGGTTTGGCATTGTGGTAATGAGGTGCATATTGGTTGCTATGGTGAAAGGTAAAATAATCTTCTCAGATGGGTTCTACCTGAACGTAGATAAATTGTGTTTTTGTTTTTATTTATTTTAGTATTTATTACTTGAGGAATTATTATTATCTTTTTTAATGTTTATTTATTTTCAAGAGACAGAGTACAAGCAGGGAAGGAGCAGAGAGAGAGGAGACACAGAATCTGAAGCAGGCTCCAGGCTCTGAGCTGTCAGCACACAGTCTGATGTGGGGCCTGAACCCATGAACTGAGATCATGACCTGAACTGAAGTTGGCCACTTAGCTAACTGAGCCACCCAGGTGCCCCTATAACTTGAAGGATTATACCATCGGATATCTTGAAGGCACTGAAGAGGAAAAACTGTGTCTTCATATTGGCTGTCTGTATCAAATCAAATAAGAACAAAAAAGAAAATTGATTTCTTTGCTAGAAGTCTGATGGATATAGTAAATCATTTTTAAGAGAAAAATAAGGAAAATCTTCCATTGCTAAACATATGGCCAAAGGAAAATGTGAAAAATGGAAAAGCAATGAAATGGGTTGGGGGTGCTTCAGTGTGAAAAATGAAGCAATTTTAAAGTTAGGTATTAGATTTTTAAAAAATGAGGATTTAAGTGTCACCTCTTCTGGTACCTTTGATGACGCGCATCACAGAATATAGTGGGAAAAAGTCCCATGAAACTATGATCTAGACAGTGAACAAACAAACAAACAAATAAAGAAAAGCAAATTATAAATGGGTGGATATTGGGGGAATTTAAGAGAAGCAGTGTTTTTGTTGTTAATTATAAACAAGGTAAATAAGCACTGACCTATTTTTCCAGCCTCTGCAAGCCCTTTTCACCTACATTTTGCCTAATTTCCACTGCAAGCTCAGGCTTGTTCCAGTTTTGAGGATTAATTGTGATCTAGTAGGAAGGATTGATAGTCTACCATGACAATACTTAAGTCCTTATTGATTATGGACTGACCACTTTTGTCCATTCCAGTAACTCCTTTCTGCCATGTTTGCTTGACCTGGGTTACTATCTTATTAACCTATTTGTGAAGACCTAGAATTGAGTCCCTACATGCCAAAATAAAACTTCTCTGACAGTAGGATGTTTATCCCAAAGTAAACTTGTTTGAGTGCGCAATTTTAGTTTCCAAACAGACAATCCTTTTAAATTACAGCTAATAGTATTTGATCATGGAATTTGGCATGGAATAGAAGTCTTGTATTTGGCACATTATCATTGAAGTCAAGGGTCATTGTTAATCCCCAAACTCAAAATCCCTATTCAAAATTCAGCAAATATTTCTGAGTGGCCACACTGATTCTTGCACATAAAGACTTCAGAAATACTAGTCCCTGCACTTAAAAGTGCCACAATCTGGCATGAACGTGTAATTTTAATAGACACTATGACAGAGATAAGTAAAAGAAAGTAAAAAAGGAGGATGTGATCAGCTTTGACTGAAGGGAAGGAAAATGAGAAGCTGCAATGATTGAGCTGGAGTTTGAAGGGTTACTAGAAGCTTATTTGTTTGAGAGGGAAGGAGAAGCTGATGGAGAATTTCAAAGGAAAAGATGAGTTTCCATAAAGCCCCTTGGAATGGGGCACATTCCCAATGATTCCACTTAGAATATCTTGATTGTCCATAGTTAAGGAATAGGTGAATATACTTTGTCTTTAACTCTCAGTGCCTTGACTCCCTCTCAAAGGAGGCATACTTCCCTTCTTTGTAGTTAGAGGCTTTCTTTGTAATTAGTATGCAAATAAGATGGAGCTTCATGATTAATCATTATATACCAAAATCTTTGGGATTTGTCGATCAGAGAGGAAGTAAAAGATATTTTCAAAAATAACTTACTTGCCTTACCTTTCTCCATAGAAAGAATTCTTAAGGGAGGAGTCTTCTGAGGGGATTTATAGTTGATGGAAAATAGATGCAATTAGAATAATAAAATTCTACATTTAGAACATGTGGTAGTTATTAAGCTACTGTCTCACAGAGCCACATGCAGATCCAAATGTCTCACAGACCCATACATTATTGATAATAAGGTGGACAAGTTGATATATTATGTTGATAACATTCAGCCTCTTTCCCAAGTTGCAAAAGTGTTTGCTCACTAAACCCATGTGCAAAGAAACCATAATGACAGAGATAGAGGCTAGGCATGGATTCAGTGATACAGCTTTCCTTTTCACAAAGGCTGACTTAGATACTACCACTATGGAGTGACAAATCTGTTAATACACTCTGGTATATCAGAACCTACTATGAGATTCTGATAAAACACCATGCCATTGGAGCAGGGAATAGTTCATTCACCTAGTATATAGATTACATTGGACTTCTGTCATCATAAAGCATACAGCAATTGCTTTCACCAAAATAGCTGAATATCTGTATATTGATCTGCTTCATCTATGGATAATGCTTCTGCCAGCATCACCACCCATGGACCCAGGGATGTTACTTTATTATCGTATTATTCCACTTAACATTGCTTCTGACTACAGAACTCATTTTATAGCATAAGCAATGCAATATTGTGCTATTTCCTGTGGAATTCACTAGTTTTACTATGCATTCCATCACCTAAAAGCTAAGGGTTAATAAAATAGTGGATTGACCACTGAAGATTCAGTTGAGGTACCAGTTGGGAGAAAACATCCTCAAGAATTGAGGTCCTGTCCCACAAGGCAGTACACGTTTTGAATTACTGAGTAATATTTCTCGCATGTGCATCCTTCCAGGTGCTGGAAGTAAGAGAGGAATTCGGAATGGTTCTTTTCATGATTGCATTTTACAAATCATGTACAATTTTATTTTCTCCTATGACCAAAATTTTGAAACTGTCTGTTTTTTAGGTGTTATTTTCCAAAGTAGAAGAACTGCTTCCACATAGGTACATAGAAATATTGCATTGGATTCGAAGTTTAATTCAGGGACATTTTAGAGGCTTTATGCACTGGGCATATGTATAAAAAAGAGGGGTACTGTACTATACTGCTTGATGCATTTGATCCTGACTATCAAGGTATATTTGGATTGCTGCTCCACAGTAGTACAGGAAAGACTATGAAATTCAGGGCATTCTCCAGGGAATTTTTAGCATTTCTGTTT
Organism: Proteles cristata cristata; assembly: GCA_017311185.1. Taxonomy (NCBI): domain Eukaryota; kingdom Metazoa; phylum Chordata; class Mammalia; order Carnivora; family Hyaenidae; genus Proteles; species Proteles cristata. Next base: position 58,020 of record JAESUZ010004051.1, read on the forward strand.
TCAATGGCAAAACTTATGGAAGCCTATAGGAACCAAGGAAAGATAAAGTTACTTAGAATTCAGATTCTCTAGGAATAAAAATTGGTATCATTCACTGAGTAAAGAGCTTTGGCTGGCTGAGATACTGGCTAAAGACAAACAGAACATGTTATGGGTAGTGGAAAAAATTATAAGTAACAACCCAGGCATCATAATCTGTTAAAGAAATGAGATCAGCAGCAGCTTTGTGTATTTTCTTCCCTATCTACTCTTGATGTATTTTTTCATACTACCTAGTTTTTGTGCCCATTTACATCCATTTATTTTGATGTATTAGCTAACATCTTTTTTCACATCTCCTGTCTTCTTATTTCATATAAATGTCATCAATAACATTTAATTTTACAATTTAGTTTTTAGTGTACAAATATTCAATATAGACTGTTACAGAATTTGAGAATTATACCACATCTCCCAGAGGGGTATGTGGTGACTATTAATCAAGAATGAATATAATAGCTTTTCGGGCTTTGGTTATTCTTTTTGGGGATAGAATGAGTGAATCTTTATTTGTAAAGAAAAAAACATAAGCATGCTACAGCTTTAATATGAACTTAACCATGGGTAGGAAGGTGTATCTACGTTGACTCTCAATAGCCATGGGTTAGACTCTGCTAGTTATTAGCTAGTGTTTCTCAACCCTAGAGATATGCTTGTATACTTTGCCTTCTGATACTGAGGCTGAGCCTCTGAAAGCTACTTAGATCCTTTCCTAGCTGGATCCTTAACAGATGTTGACACAGACTGGAAGAAGAATAAGGGGCTTGCTTTCTGCTTTTTATTTCAACAATTGCTCTTGACCCTGAGAAGGCAGTAGAGTTAAGCTTCTAGCTTTTTGTAAACACTCCCAGAATTAGCACCATCATTCCCCTTAAGAAGTTTCAACATAGGGGCACCTGGGTGGCTCAGATGGTTAAGCATCTGACTCTTGATTTTGGTTCAGGTCATGATCTCAGGGGTGTGAGATTGAGCCCTATGTTGGGCTCCATGCTAACAGTGCAGAGCCTGCTTGGGATTTATTATCCCCCTCTCTGCCCCTCCCCTGCTCGTGCACGTACAAGCATGTGCTCTCTCTATCTCTCTCAAAAAGAGAAGTTTCAACATATGTTGGGCTATATTCCCCCCCTCCAAGAAGTCTTATATCATTAGTTCTGTAGAATGCTGCTAAACTCCTGAGGTTTTAGTACCAGCTTACTCACACCCCCTACTCAGAGGTTTGAGTTCCTGCTTCATGAGGCCCCTCTTCTAATATCAACTGTTAGCATGAGGTACCAATACTAACTGAACAATATCCCCTTTTCAGAAGTCGGAGGCCAGTTCCATGAAGGCCTTCCAAAAGCCTCCAGATTCTAATATGTCTAGCCATTTCTTTATCTTTCCTCAGCCTGAGGGGTGGTACTGTTTCCTCTGATACCTAACCCTATATTCGTACAGTTTCCTTTTTAATTCCCAAATCTATTTCATCTACTACTACTATTTGTATTAAGTTCTCTCTGTAAAGATAACTGGTATTGTTTGTTTTCTCTCATTGAATGCTGACCAATAGAGAACACACATATACACGCATCCGTGCACAAATCCCTATCATTTTTTGATAATAAACTACAGAAAGTAAAGTTTATCTTGGCTAATTGGTCATGGGATTAAGTATTTTTTATATACAAAGTTAAGAAAAACCTAGTCAGTAACTACAGAATATACTTTGAAGATGTAAAACATAGGAGAGTATCAGAAATGCTTGATGCATATTCAGATTTCATGCATTTTAAAGAAAACATGTATTCACATACTCAAATTGTTCCAAACACACTTATAAGTTTTCTAACAGAGCACATCATCCATTTTGAAATTGAAATTGCATGCCTGAGTTGTACTAGCAAAATTCCAAGTCCTTAGTAGCCACATTACAGACCTAGACTGTTAGCTTTCCTGTTCACATTGCATCCTGGTGATACAATAATCTATGGATGTAATCTTTTTTTTATTTATTTATTTTTTTGAGAAAAAGAGAGAGTGAGCAGGAGTAGAGAAAGAGAGGGAGAGAGTTTCACATGGAGCCCAATGCTGGGATAGATCTCACCACTTTGAGATCCTGACCTGAGGCCAAATCGAGAGTCAGACGTTTAACCGACTGAGCCACTCAGGCGCCCTGATGAAATTTTTGAACCATATGTGTCAGTTGCATGGCATCAAAGATCAGAGCACAAGTAAAATACCATGATTCAAGAAGATTTCCATTTTTCTTCCATGTTCTGCTTCTGCATATACCCGCAAGACTGACCGAGAAGGGAAGCACAACTCTTCCAAGTCAATCCCATGGTATTAGTAGGGCATCACAAGAGTTCTTCCACACGGAACATGGGGCTCCAGCAGCACTTGTGCCTTTCTTTATTTTCTCAATTCTGAGCTCTGATGCTTATTCACGAACTTTGAGTCTTAGGTTTACACCGCTCTAGTTACCAGTTCCTCTGATATCAATTCTGTATCAGCACCTGAACATACTTTTCTGTCTTAGCTATTATTTCTGTCTCTCTCTGGATCCATTCCTCACTCCCTATGCTTTACTTTCGAGGTTTTTGCTTGATTACTTCCACATTGACAGTTACCACTAACACCAGGATTGCCTTCCCTTTGTGACTGAGAGGAGAGGAGAAAATTTACTTGTCATCACTCAGCTCTGCTTAAAATGTAAGAACTTCACAAGAGAATATCATTCCCAATTTAACAATAAAAATAAGTCACAATTTAAAAATCATACTTTTGCCTCATTAGAGAGCTAGCATCACAACAAATCCAGACAAACCGACAGCAATGGGTGACAAGACATGCTGAGGAGAGACAGGAAATGTAAGCTTCTCGTCTCACCACAATATGATTGGAAGGCATAAAAGCCATGCAGTTGGGTAAGGAGAAAATAGCTGATATGTTCACACATTGATTAAGCTGCACATGAGCTATGGAATAGTTTCTACTTCCTGAGAATGCAAGACACGGTATCCTGGAGAATGTATGACTAGTTTCGAGCCTCTCCTGGATGCTGCTGGGAGGCAGAAGAAAGGACACTTTGGACCTGCTTAAGACCCATCTGCATTCTGGGCAACAAGAGCACAGGATGTTAACTGTCTGCTGGGGAGGGATAGGCAGAAAACATGCTCAGGTCTCAGGTCCTTCTTTGATTTGAGGAAATGACATCGGCTCCTGGGACACAGGAGAAATGGCACCTCTACTCAGGTCCCTGTCTTGTTGCCAGGAAGAGTTGCCTCCTCTGAGAGAAGAGTAAGAACTCTGCCTCCGAACTCCATGCTGTGCTGACACGAGGCAAAACCCCAGAAGACGAATCTTGAAGCTTGTATGGCTGTCTTTTTTCTAGCTGAGATTAAAGGGTTTTGCTACTTCTTTTGTGAGTGAAAAGCACTCTTCTCAAAAACTTCTTTTGATAAATATATGTAACTTTCTCCTGACAGATTGCTTCATATAAGGATCGAGCTACAGAAAGCTCCTTTTATTACTGCTGTTTTGACTACTTGAATTTAGTAATATGTCTTTCCTGAGTTTCCAAGAGATTCTCATCTTCATTGTTATCTGTAGATCATTGTGACATTTTGTACTTGACAATAGTTATCTTGGGCCTTCTTGACTCCAGGGGAGAAATAACATTTATTTTGTACATCCTTGGTTTTCTCTATTCTCTGCTTTGTCAATCCTACATGCAGAAATTTTGTTTTGGTATTTCCAGAAATCTTTGTATTATCTAAAGTAACTTAATAAAACAAAGTAATATAACAAAAAAGACATTTTATCATTGATTTGACAAATGAGGTTCTCAAAATAGCATTTCCTACAAATATTTTATACATCAGTTGTCATCCTTTGATTAGTTTTTCCTTTGGAAAAAATATGGGATACTTTCCCCTAGAGAATCATCTTTTAGGCTTGAAGCCATATATTTTTTTTCATAGTTTACCTTTTAAAGCATTTCAATGTGCTTCACATTTGATGCTTTTACCCCCCTCTCATTTCCTTAGCAAATTTCTCTTAAATTATAAATTCAGTCATGGAATTCTTATTGTTAAAAAAAAAAAAAAGGCATTTTCAAACATTGTTTTTTTGAATTCTTCCTTTCAAACAGTTTGCTGTCCTATTTTATTTTGTCATCATATTATTAAAACTTGGTCTAATGTGACATTTTCAATTTCTGTTCTGTTTCCCTTCTACTACAGTTTGACTCTCATCCTCACCAGCTGTTATGAGCTGAGTTTTACAACCCCTACTCCCCTTTGTACATTGAAGTCCTAACCCCCAGCACCTCAGGATGTGACTGTGCTTGGTAAAAGAGTCTTTAAAGAGGAAATTCAGTTAAAATGAGATCATTAGGTCCTCCAAAATGACTGGTGTTCTTTCTATAAAAAGAGGAAATTAGGACACAGGCATGTAGAAAAAGAGGGCCATATGAAGATGCTGGGAGAAGACGGACATGTGCCAGCCAATGAGACAGAAACTAACCTGGCCAATACCTTGATCTCATATTTCTAGCCTCAGAATTGTGAGAAAATAAACTTCTGTTCTACTATGATACTGTACTTCTATGGCATTTCATCATGGCAGCCTCAGCAAACAAAAACATCCCCTTACAGAGAATGTTTCTGGTGTGATTATGGTGACCTCCTCGTTGGTATGATGGTAAAACTGAAGATAGGGATTTTCAAGTAAGATGAACAAAATTGTAAAATTTAAAATCTTATTTCAGTCAATTAGTAGCTCTGAAACTTCAGGTAAATATTTAGTCTTTCTGACCCCCAGTTTCCAAAATTCTAAAAAGGGGTGACAGAGGTGCCTGGGGGATCGCTTCTTGGCCTTTTGGCTAAGATCAATTGGATAGAGATGTCTGGGTGGCTCAGTTGGTTAAGCATCCGACTTTGGCTCAGATCATGATCTTGTAGTTTGTGGGTTCAAGCCCTGTGTCAGACTCTGTGCTGATAGCTCAGAGCCAGAAGCCTGCTTCAGATTCTGTGTCTCCCTCTCTCTTTGCCCCTCCCCATTCACACTCTGTCTCTCTCTGTTTCTCAAAAATAAACATTAAAAATGTTTTAAAGTAAAAGAAAATAAAAAGGGGATAATAAATACTTATTTTAAGTATTAACAAAGATAGTATAAATGGAAATGGCCTGCAGAGTATTGAGTAGATAATAATGAAACTTATGTTCTAGTTCCTACCCATTGTTGAACTAGCATGCTTCTTTTTCTTTAATTCAGCAGACTGATGCTATACTGAATGACATATGTTCAAGATAATTTATTTAATATTTTTCTCAAACCTTCCACAAACTCTTCCTTTCCCATCCTTATCCTTCTAGTCAGCCCCTACTCCATTTAGAGCTGATGACCTCTGCTCACATTTCAGTGAGAAAATGGAAGTAATTGAATCAGAAGACCCTAATATTTCCAACATCAAGTTTACAAATACACATGCATCTACATTCTATTTTTTTGTGTCCATTGAAGCATAAAGGAAGACCTATCCCTAATCATTGCAAAGGACCTCAAATCATAAGGACCTTGCTCTGGTAGATTTTCCCTTTCACTAGCATGTGTCTTCCTTTGTAATTTTTCACTTCCAGTAGCATACAAACCCTCTTTAATGTCTTCTCTCTCTCAAAAAAATTTTTTTCAACTTATTCTTTGATCCCATATCCCCTTTCCTGCTTTCCATCTGTCTTCTCTCTGCTCTTTTTCTTGTCAAAGCCTTTCAAAAGAGTTCTTTTCGAAAGAACTCACTTAATCTGGCTCCTGATGCCCCCATTCTACTGAAACTGTTGTTTTAAGAGTTAGAAGTATCCCTATGTTTTTAGACCCACTATGTTCTTTCTCTCTCCTCCGTATTAACCTCTTAAGAGAATGAGATCCATTTGTTTATTTCCTCATTTTTGCCTACATGGCTTTTGTGACTTATTATCCTGGTTTCTCTATTCCCTCATTGGCCAGAGGTTCTCACCCTCCTTTGCTGACTCATTGATATCCATTCATCCTTTCGATAGGGTTTGCCAGACTGTGGCTTTTCTTCCCTATTCAGGGAAGAGGAGGATCTCTTCCTCCTGAGGGATCCAAGGAACCTGGGGGATCTTTCCCACTCCCATGATGTGAAATAATGCCTATTTGCTAAAGATTACCAAATATATGTCTGAAGCCCTTTTCTTTCTTTTGAGTTCCATCCTTCAAGATCCAACAGACTACTTGGCAGCCTCTCTTGGATATCTCATCACCCTATCCAAAAGGGACCATAATATATCCAAAAGAGAACTCTTGACTCCATTTTCTTTACTACATTCATTACCTGCCTAGTCTTTTCTACTTCAGTAATGGTCCTTTTGTCTTCCTAATGCTCCTAATTCAAAATCACCTCCCATTTGGACTAGTACAATACAGTAATTCATGTCTCTACTAAAGTTCTGACTCCAACACCCCATTTGTCACAGCAGTCGGGATAACTTCTGCAAATGCCAATCTTCTTAAAATTATTTTAGTACTCTGATAAAATCATTTAAAGTCTCTCCACTGTTGAGGACTCTGCTGGTCTCTGGAGATCTCTTTGACCTCATCTTGCACCAGGATCCCTTTGTTTACCATCTTTCCTTTTGCTGGTGTCCCTGAGACAAGCCAAGTTCTTTTTTACCATGGGCCCTTTGAATTTGTTCTTCTCACTTCCTAAAATATTTTCTCAAAAGAATTTTCTGGCTGATTCCTCATGAGACCAGTGTAAAGCTATGGCTCATTTCCTCAGAGAAGCCAGCCTATCTAAATTGGAAACTGTCCAAGTATTTCTTTATAAAATACATATGTTTATCATATTATAGTGCTTAATTGAATTTTGTGCTTAGTTCGCTATTTCCTGGTTTACTTGTGTTTTCCCCCACTACAACGTAAGCATCATATTGGCAAGGACCTTGTCTGCCTTGTAATTTTGTGCTAAGAACTTTCATACGCACTTATACAAATATCATATTAATTATCAAAGCTATAACTTCAGATAGCTACTAATATTAGCAGAATTTTATGGCTGAGAAAGGGAGGGCTTGGAGGACAATAGACAGCTTGCCAAGAATCATGGAGCTAGATGGAGCAGTTTTGGTATTCAAAATGAAGCACGTCTGATGCTAAAATCTGTGATCTTAATCCATGACTTATTGCCTCCTAGCCTCCTGATTCCTGGGCTTTAAACTTATTTTATAGTCATGCTCATCCCTTGGACCTAATATTTGGTGCTATTTCAGCCATTCTGACCTTTGACTCTCTAGATAATTGTGGTGAGGACCTTCCCATTGTCATGCTGTTTCTGCCTTTCTTGGTTAAATATCCCCTGTCATGTTAAAAATTCCATTCTGTCTTTGGGACCTCCTGCTTTACACCACAAGACCTTGATTTACTTTTTCCTCCTACTTTGCAGAAAGCCGTGTCCTTGAGCAGGCCATCTCTGGTCCCTGATTTCCTTATTTGTAAAGTGAGGGGTTTGGATTGACCTTGGCATTCTCTTTCAGATTTAAAAATTCAGCAAAAATGATGACATCTCATGTCTCTTTATCCTTTTTCATTTGGCATTTTTAAGTTATCAATACTTTAAGCAATTTAATTCCCCTAGTACTAAAACAAATTATTTCAGCAAAGAATTGGGAGATATCCCATATTGTAGGAGGAACATTCTTTAGGTTATTATAGTACATGGCTTCTTCATTAGCTAATAGGATGCAGTTCAATTCCCTTAGATTAATATTTTACTCTACCACAAAATGTTATTAATAGCCCAGCAGATGGCTGTCTGCCTTAGAATTATCAGTTATACAACACTTTAGTAAGAAGTTACTGAATATGTCCTATGTGCCAGTGTCTGTGTTGGGTGCTAAACTCTGCTGGAGGCTGGAGCTGATTAATACACAGACCCTGTCTTCAAGGAGAGATAGATCAACCCACAAGTGGTCTAACCAAAGCAGATTGATACAAAAACTCAACTGCACAATAGGAGCAGCGCTAACTGTGGGAATATAAGTAAGTGTGACTGTGATGGTATAACTGATCCTTGTTCTAGGGAATTAATGCTCCTGCTTTAGAAAACAAACAGGGAAAATTTTTATTATTTTTTTATTTTTATTTTTTAAAAAATATTTTTATTTACTTCTAAGAGAGAGAGACAGCATGAGCAGGGGAGGGTCAGAGAGAGAGGGAGACACAGACTCTGAAACAGGCTCCAGGCTCTGAGCTGGCAGTCAGCACAGAGCCCGACGCGGGGCTCGAACCCACGAACCACGAGATCATGACCTAAGCGAAAGTTGGATGCTTAACCGACTAAGCCACCCTGGCGCCCCCAACAGGGAACATTTTTAAAGCTGGTCACAATCCAGCAATATGAAAAGATACCCAGAAACAGCCAGGTCCTCCTCTGCCATCCCATCTGATTCCTAGAGCAGACTTTGAGACATTTCTCTGGCTTCTGAATTCACCTCCTTCTATAACCCTAGGATTTCTGCTTTTCCGAGCAAGCTTCAGCCTTGCAATCACCAGCAGTCAAGCAATCTGCTGTTCATTCCCAAAGCTCCAGGGACCTGCCTTCTGCCCGGACTATTTCTAGGCTGCCAAGTTGGCAAGGCACTGGGTTTATGGGCATGTGGTTCAGGGCAGCCTTCTCAGCAGGATGGCCCAGGGGATGCTTGGGGAGCAGAGTGGAGGGGAAGCCTCAGCAGGAAATACAGCTAGAAAGTCTCTCCAAAAGATGCAGTTAATCTGTAGCTGAGTTGTGAGGCAGGCTTGCCATCTCTGGAATGTTCTGCTTCCCTTTTGTACCTAGCTGGGATTCCCATGCACTCACGAGACTGGTGACAGGAACCGATGAGGTATTACCAATACTGGGGAACACATGGATATTAGTGAATAAAGCACCGTGCAAGCTTTTCAAACAGTTCCTTACACTCTACTCTTTTTACAACAACCAGTCGTTGTATAATATGTTATAGTTTTAAAGTATAAATGGATATTCCTATAAGGAAAGTAGTATTATTACTGACATTTTACAAGAGGAAAATGAGGCTGGGAGAGGTTGGGCAACTTTCCGAAGGTCACACAAGTATCACAAAGCAGAGCCAGGATGTGCTCACCGGCCTCTGACTCTAGATGTCATGGTTCTTCCACTTGAGGATTTCTCTTCCACACTTAGGTCTAGGAACTAGACCTTGAGCTCCCAGAGGGTGGGTGTCTGGTCCTGCCTTCTCCATCTGCACCTCCCTTAGTTTCTGAGTCAGTGCCTGGCAAGGCTGATTGAGAAGAGCTCTCACATCAGAGGAGGGTTGAAGAGTTCGTTAAAATTAGGGCTCCTGGGTGGCGCAATAGGTTAAGCTTCCAACTCTTGATCTCAGCTCAGATCATGATCTCACTGTTCATGAGTTTGAGCCCCCTATCAGGCTTCACAAGCACTTAGGATTCTTTCCCTCCTTCTCTCCACCCCTCCCCCACTTGTGCTCTCTCTGTCTCTCTCAAAATAAATAAATAAATAAACTCAAATAAAGAGAGAATTGGTTAAAACTGTTGGATTAAGCTTCTGGGCATTCTAAATGGCAAACTTCCCCATTCCATTTTTAAAACTTTTTTAGAAGTTTATTTATTTTGAGAGTGAGGGTGAGAGTGAGAGAGAGAGAGAGAGAGAGAGAGAGAGAGAGAAAGAATGAATGTATGTGGAGGGGCAGAGAGAGGGAGAGAGAGAATCCCAAGCAGGCTCCGCACAGTCAATGTGGAGCCCAATGCGGGGCTCACACCCATGAGCCATGAGATGATGACCTGAGCTGAAACCAAGAGTCAGATGCTTAACCACCTGAGGCACCCAGGCACCCAGGCACCCAGGCACCGCTCCCTACTCCATTTTTGACCCTGTCTTTGTTCCCCTTCACATCCTCCGCACCCAGCTGCTCCCACCCCTCTCCGGTCTGAGATTGCTAAGTCTTTTTTACCAACTTGTTCTTGGAATCAGCTCCTGCTGCACTAACCATGCTTCTCAACTAATGCTCAAAATAACTACCTATTCTGGCAGCTCCTGCTTCTCTGTTGAGCAAAGAGTATGTATTCTTTCTCTATTTATACATTTCTTCTGCTAACCCTCTAAATTCTTTAAGAAGCTTGCGCAACAGGTTAAGAACATGGGTTAATATCCTGACGGATTATCTCTCTGTGTTTCAAGTCTGTTCTTGCCTAAGGTAAGGATGATATGGCACTTAACTGGTAGGATTGCTGAAAGTGTTAAACAAGTCAATCCATGTGATGCACTTAGCATTTGGTGCACAGTAAGCACAGTTAGCAGTGTTTTTAGCATTTTACTGTGTTTCTAAACTATCGTCTCTTTCCTAAAGTGTTTCTTGAACCTCATGCTTCTGTGTCTTTCTTGTTTGGGTCCGTATGAATTGAATGTTTTTGTGACCGAAATTCACAAGTCAAAATCTGACTCATTCTTCATCATGCCACTAAGTCATAAGAGATTCCAAACAAGGGACTCTAACAGCTGTTCACTGAATATCCACTCTGTGCCAGGCACCATGCGAGGTGCCACATATCCAGGGGCTTAAGAGGACAGCTTTTGGGGTCCTTACACTTTGGTACTCTTTTCTTATCTTGCATATACCCTAGCCTATTAAACCACTATTACTAAACAGGTTACATTTTGTTTTATGTTACTTAGTTATTTACATAAGTCACTGGGAAGCGCTAGGTGGAGAGGAGTAGTTCTCAATGACCACTGCATCCCCATGCCTACGATAGCACACCAAACAAAGAGGGTACTCATTTTTGAGTGAACGGATGAATGAAAGCATGCACGTGGAAGTGTGCTTGCTTTTTTTTTTTTTGGTCCATGTGAGTCCTTCTTGAGTGAAGGAAAGGGAAATATTTCCAAATCTCCTTTTCTATTGCACTGACATTGATCCACAGGGCACCATCCGACACCAAAGCTCCTCTTCCTTCCTGAGGAAACTATAAGCATGAAAGCTCCTGATTCCATTGCTTAAACATCAGCTTTGCTTGATGGGTGTTGGCTTAAAGTTTCAAATCCCTCTATTTTTGGCATGCCCCAAATCTAATCTTCTTAGAGAAAAAGATATGTAACACACCAAACTAGTCTTTCTTTTAGGGTAATTGCTCCTCAACCCTCTCTTCTTTCCAGAAATGGTTTCTTGTTTTTGTGGAACTTGAGGGTGTTATGCTGAGTGAAATAAGTCAGGCAGAGAAGGACAAATACCGTATGTTTGCACGTATAGGAGGATTAGGAGGAGCTTAACGGAGGACCAAGGGGGAGAAGAAGGGGGGAGAGAGAAGAGAGGCAAACCATGAGAGACTCTTGAATGCTGAGAACAAACTGAGGACTGATGGATGTTGGGGGGGAGGGGGGAGATGGGCATGGAGGAGGGCACTTGTGGGGATGAGCACTGAGTGCTATATGGAAACCAACCTGACAATAAACTATTTGAAAAAACAAAACAAAACAAAACAAAAAAACCCCTGAGAACAGCTAGAGTCCCTTATCAGACCTTAGTCTGAATGGCAGAGAAAAGTAATTATGAATTGGACTTATTTGTCAGTTACCTGTTAATCATAACTAAAAGCATGATTAAGCTGTCACTAAGAAACCCATGAAAGCCCTGTAATTGTGCTAATGCATTCTATTATTATTTCTTCAAAAAAACATCCATAGTATAGTAAAGTCCAGAAATGACCTTGGAGCTTTATGGCAATCCATTCTTTTATTTTATTTTATTTTATTTTTACAAATAGTTTATTGTCAAATTAGTTTCCACATAACACCCAGTGCTCATCCCCACAAGTGTCCTCCTCCATGCCCATCCCTCCTCCCCCCCACATCCATCAGTCCTCAGTTTTTGTCAGCATTCAAGAGTCTCTCATGGTTTGCCTCTCTCCCTTTCCCCCACCATTTCCGCCCTTCTTCTCCCCCTTGGTCCTCTGTTAAGTTCCTCCTAATCCTCCTATACGTGCACACATATGATATTTGTCCTTCTCTGCCTGACTTATTTCGCTCAGCATAACACCCTCAAGGTCCATCCATGTTGCTACACATGGCCAGATTTCATTGTTTCTCATTGCCATGTAGTATTCCATGGTATAGATAAACCACATCTTCTTGATCCATTCATCTGTTGATGGACACTTAGGCTCTTTCCATGTTTTAGCTATTGTGGAGAGTGCTGCTATGAACATTGGGGTACATGTGCTCCTATGCCTCAGCATTTCTGTATCCCTTGGGTAAATTCCTAGCAGTGCTATTGCTGGGTCATAGGGGAGTTCTATTGTTAGTTTCCTGAGGAACCTCCACACTGTTTTCCAGAGGGGCTGTACCAGTTTACGTTCCCACCAACAGTGTAGGAGGGTGCCCGTTTCTCCACATCCTCGCCAGCATCTAGAGTTCTCTGGGCAATCCATTCTTTTAACAGGTAAGAATACTGAGGAACAAAAAAGTAGGCACACTGATGTCAGAAACAAAAGAATGAATTAAGAAAAGGCTATTTAAAAACAACTTTTGGGGTGCCTGGGTGGCTCAATCTGTTGGGCTGTGGACTTCGGCTCAGGTCATGATCTCACAGCTCTCGAGTTTGAGCCCTGGGTCGGGCTCTGTGCTGACAGCTCAGAGCCTGGAGCCTGGTTCCAATTCTGTGTCTCCCTGTCTGTCTCTGCCTCTTCCCCATTCATGCTCTGTCTCTCTCTCTCTCTCTCTCAAAAATAAGTTAACATTAAAAAGAAAAAAAAAACTGAAGCAAAAAGCATACCATTAAAACTTAATGTTAAAATGCAGGAAATATTTATACTGTTTATGACAAATGGGCTAAATTTTAAAAATATGGAAAACCTATACAATTTACTAATAAAATGCAAAAAAATCTTCTCCAAATATAACAAAACATGTGAAGAGATTTTTGGGAAACAAATCTTTAATATGTGTAGGAAGTAGAGAAATTCAAATGGATATATTTATACTCTTTGAAGTAGCAAAGGTTTATAGAGCTGATGACATCTCATGAGGAGAGAGGGTGGTGGAAATACTTTCATTCTCTAATTTTGGGAAATAGGAAAAGAATAGATTTGCATGTACAGATGTGGAAATATATCTAAGATTATTAAGTAGGAAAAGAGTACAGAATTATTTGCGAATACAATTCATTAGTGTATATCAGAATGATGGGATGGAGCTTCTCTTAATTTGTTAATTTCTTCCTTTTTCTACCTTTAAAAATTTTCTAAATGGCAGAAGAGATACTAGGTAATTCCCCCTAATCTGCTCCTTTATATTATTTTTTTTCTTTAAGAGAAAGCAAAAATAAAAAATAAAATATTTCAATATAGTTTTTATTATTTATTTATTAAAAATTTTTTAGGTTTTATTTATTTCTGAGAGAGAGAGATAGCATAACGGGGGGAGGGTCAGAGAGAGAGAGACACACAGATTCTGAAACAGGCTCCAGGCTCTGAGCTGGATGTCCGCACAGAGCCTGACGTGAGGCTGGAACCCACAAACTATGAGATCATGACCCGAGCTGAAGTCGGATGCCCAGCCAACTGAGCCACGCAGGCACCCCTCAATATAGTTTTTAAAAGAAGTCTTTCAAAGAAGCCAAAAATAAGTCAGGGCCCTCAAATCTGATGTTCATCTTGCTGCTACTTATTGGAATCTGTTCTTCAGCCTTGCTAAATAAAGTTCTTCAACATGATTTCCTCTATCTTCTGATTTACTGATTTTGCTTCATAAGTATGACATACACTTTTGTACCTTCCTTGTCATATCTTTAATTTCTCCTCATCTTCAAGAATAAATCAAAGGATAGCCTTTTCTAGAAAGCATTTGATTTTTAAGGCTCTTCCTCTCTGGAATCATATATTTCTCGTATTTCTTTTATAGGCTCTACTACATTGCAAAGATTATTAATTTTTTTCTGTCTTTTTGAAAGGTTGAAATACCTGGAGGTCAGGACTTTTTCTTCATTTCGACAAATAATACAGGCATCATAACCGGCATAGTATATGGAGTACAGTAAAAACTTAAAATGTTTGACAAATGAATTACCTTTTAATGATGATGATTTATTCTCAATTTAAGAACAATCAGGAAACTTCTATTTCATATCCCCAGGGAATTGCCCATCATGGTGAAGAACCTAATTCTGTAATAAGACTACATTGTTTAAGTCTCAACTGTGTCCTTTACCAGCTACATAATCTGTATATTAAATCCATATATATATTAAATCTATAAAGTAGGGACAATACTAGAACCTATGTTATAGACTTGTTGGTGCAAAGTGAATGAAATAGAACTTACAAAGAGTTTAGAGTAATGCCTTGAATATAGTAAAAACTATATGTATATTATCTTTTAAAACTTTAATATTAAGTCCATTCTCTGATTTTTAAGTGATAGAATTGGAATTACCCTAAGTCTTTATTTTTTCAACAATGGCACATTGCTTTAAAAGTTTACTTATTTATTGGGGTATCTGGGTGGCTCACTCTGTTGAATGTCTGACTTTGGCTCAGGTCATGATCTCACAGTTTGTGAGTTTGAGCCCTGTGTCAGGCTCTGCGCTGACAGCTCAGAGTCTGGAGCCTGTTTCAGATTCTCTGTCTGCCTCTTTTTCTGCCCCTCCTCCCCTCATGTTCTGTCTCTCTCTGTCTCTCAAAAATGAATAAACATTAAAAAAATGGTTTTAAAAGTAAATAAAAGTTTATTAATTATTTTGAGAGAAAAAGAGAGAGAGAGAGACTGAGCAGAAGAGGGGCAGAGGGAGAGGGAGAGAGAGAATCCCAAGCAGGTCTGCACTGACAGAGCAGAGGCTCGAACCCACAAACCCTGAGATTGTGACCTGAGCCTAAATCAGGAGTTGTACACTTAAATGACAGAGCCACCCAGGCACCCCAACATTGGCACATTTTGATGACAGATTACTTGGCTACTGGAATCTTATGAGTTTCTCTTCACATGAACTTTGAGGCTTATTTCCATGTTTTGAATGCCAAACTTGAATTTTCTTCTTCCATATACACTTTTTCATCTGTGACTGGTTTCAATGAGACAGAAGTGTGTACTCCTGATCCTTGACTGTTCATTCTTGTCAAGTGGGCCTGCCATTCTTCAGGGCTCAGCTCTTCTACCATCCTTTTATGTAGCTTTCTAAGAATGTTTCCCATGATTGTACGTGAATCAAAATGTACTATAGTTGTTTACTGGCTTATATTACCCACTAGACTATGCTTTATCAGACCAGCAATCTTGTCTCATTATTATTTCCTCAGTGCCTAGAACCAGGTCTAATGGCCTAGAACATGCTAAAATTTGAGACCTATTCATAGCATTAAATGGTGATTACATTTTGCTTTCTAAGTCTTGCAAAACAAATTCCTTCAGTTAAAATGACTTCTCTGTAGTTCTTTTTGTAGCTGTGGCAAATGTGGCATGTTAACTTTGTTCTCAATCACTTGTTCATTTGATAGAAATTATTTATACACTTACTAGTAATAAGCTAGACAAAACACTGTGAGAAAAACAGATATAATACAAGGCATAGGTCTGACTATTAAGTAGTTCAGAGATTAGTGAGACAAAGCACAAATGAGTAACAACATAATCAATAATGATGCAAATGATGTGTTTAAAATAAAGGGTAGAGAGAGAATGTGGTATGAGTTAATAAATGGGGGGACTAGTGTGCTGGTCATTATTTAACAACCAGCTCTCAAAATAAAAGCCTTGATTTGTAGCATTTGCCAATTTCATGGTATAAATACTACTACCATGGCTAACTTCAAACCATAGCTTGAGGTCACTAAAGCAAAGTTGGGAAAAGATGTCCATATTAGATCTTGCTAGCCAGTGTGGGCTGGCTCCAACACACTCTGGATGGGAGAGATGGTTACAGACAGGAATGGTCTGGGTAGACTTCATGGAGGAATTGATAACTGTAACTAGTCTTGAAGATTGTATGAAAATTAGATAAATGAAGAAAAATATGTTTCAGGTTTGAAGATTGGTATAAATAATGTGTAGAGACAGGAAGGAATGCTGAATATTTGGGCAAATATACTCAGCACATAGTAGGTAGTCAATAAATATATTTATGAAGAGTTGAATGGCAGTGAATCGATCATCTGACTGAGAAGAGACTTGAGAGGAAAGCTCAGGTGATACAACAGTCTGTGGAAAATCCACAGGTATCTATCCTTCATGATGGTGCTTTTTCATCCCTCTCCCTCACCAGAATCTTCATCACCTTGGCTCAATGGGCTGAATGAGAAACTACTTTGACATTTGCTTATTATTATTATTATTATTATTTTAGAAAGAGAGAGTGGGGGAGAGGGGCAGAGGGAGGGAGAGAGAGAGAATCCATGCTGTCAGCACAGAACCTCACACAGGGCTTGACCTCACGACCCTGGGATCATGATCTGAGCTAAAGTCAAGAGTCAGACTCTCAACCGAGCCACCCAGGTGCCCCTATTTACTTATTATTTTTAAGTTATTCTCATAACCATACAGATATCTAATAGTAAGATAGGATTAGCAGAAAATTCTAAGAGGGCAGAAAACTTAAAATTTTAATGTTCAGGGTGAGAGAATGGCCTAAAAACCATATATCTGCATAATGGCCTTATCTCTGTTAAGCAAACCTGCCTCCAGACACTGAATTCAATTGTAGTATTTTCTATAAATACAGATATAAGCAAGCTAGCCAAAGATCAACTGTTTTTTTTATTTTCTTCTTTTCATCTCTTTTCTGGTCTATATATGTAGAATTCTGTGGTTTGTCAGGGGTCAGCAAACTATTTCTGTAAAGGGCCAGAAACTAAATATTTTCCACTTCGTGGGCCATATGGCCTCGGTCACAACTACTCAACTCTGTCCTTGTAGCATGAAAGCAGCCATAGACAATATAAATGAATGATGTGGCTGTGTTCCAGTAAATCCTTATTTATTAAAAAAAAGGGCAGGAGACAGATTTGGCCTGTAATCCATAGTTTGCTGATTTCTTGCCTAGGGCATCAGTGTGTCTAGGAAGTCTAGAATTCTTTAAACTACATGGGCCACTAAAGATTAAAAAAAAAAATGCCCCAAATTCACAAGGACAATAAGATATAAAAATGACTTCATAAAAAGAGTTCAATCTATGTTTTCTGGTAAGATGTTTTTCTAAGCATTCTTCTCCCTTCTTTATATATGGGTATAGGTAGTTATGATATATTGATATCAAACTTTTAGTGCTTATACACTTACTTACAAACTGATTTCTAAATAAAACTTGACTTGGGATATGACTTAATTCCTATAATATTAGAGTAGTCATGAAGACAATACAAATCTGCCTAATAATCTTCCAAACTAGTGGTCACTTTTAAAAAAATGTTTTATTTATTTTTTGAGTGAGTGAGCGAGCGAGAGAGAGTTTGTATACACGGAGAGGGGCAGAGAGAGGGGGAGACACAGAATCAGAAGCTGGCCCCAGGCTCTAAGCTGTCAGCTCAGAGGCCTGATGTGGGGCTCCCACCTGTGGACTTTAAGATTATGACCTGAGCTGAAGTGAGATGCCTAACTGACGGGGATACCCAGACACCCTTAGTGGTCGCTTATTAACTGTTATTATGTCCATGTTCCTAGGAAAATGATTGAGTTGGAAATGGTGATAGTATGAGCAAAACATCTAATTTTCAGTTTCAGTTTCTCTAAGACAGGAAAAATAGAACTTGTTATATTTACCAAAGAGAAGGAAAATATCACCTTAATGGCAGGTATAAATCTGTGCCCTTTATTCTTTGGCCACTGTGAGAAAATTACCTGAGAGAGGACCAAAAAAATAAATAAAGAAAAGAAAAGAAAGAAAAAAGAGAGTCCTATATTCACCTGTCATGGTTCAATGTTTTATTTCCTCCTCTCTTCTTGAGGAATTCCAGAAACAGACAGCTGATCTTCCTCTATGTACTTTCTCTTCTGCTATCATCACGTGTGATTAAGTCTAAAATCTTTATGGCTAAGGCATTGCAAGTGTAATGGAAGAGGGTTAATAAGGGTGAAAAAGGCTCCAGGAGAATTAAATCACATTAAAGAAGATGGTTGAGCCATAGTACCTCATGTGTGGAGAATTAATCATATAATACTCAGGTCAAGGTTGAGATCAAAAACTATATCTGCTTCAATGTGAGGGTCTGAAGGTGGAAAAGAAGAAATCACAATAATATTGCCAGAGAGAAAAAAAATGGTTTGAAGAGAGATGTAGCATATTTCTGTCCTGCCCAGATGGCCTTAGATCCCTTGTGCCAGCCTCTCTGCTTTTACATGCTTTACCTCTAACCACAGGCGTGTGCAACCTTCAGAAGACTGCCCATGGTTACTGGAGCCACGTAGCCTCTCTGGGATGCACTAGTGCCTGGGACCTTGACAAGGTCCTTTCCTATCTCAGGGAAACCTGTAACCAATGGCTATTTGATATGGTAATAAAAAAACTCCATTTTCTTGTGTTAAGGCAAGACAAGTTGGGGTGTGCTTTACACTCTACCAAAATCTGGCTGAGTCTGGGACTTCAGCTGACATTGTACTCTGATTTGGCTTTTTTCCCCTTCTTATCCTGCTTTAACCATATCCTTACTGTTTTCTCTTTAATAAAACACTTAAATAGAAACATTTGCATCTAACTCCTTTCCTTACAGTCTGTTTGTGGGAGAACCTGATCTAAGACAACAAACTACCATAATTTCTTAGCTTTTATATAATAGCTAAAGTCCTACTATATTTAACAGCAGTAAGCATATAACTTGTGAAAAAGTGTCTACCAACCTGTCAACAAATGCATGATGAAGAAGAAAAATGGGATCATTGGCAGATCCTGGAACCTGAGACATCGTTCCATTCATATAGATGTGCAAGGCATTGTGCATACTGCTTTGAGAGGCATCCGCTATCCCAGTAAGTGGACTAGCAAATCCTGTTGGTAAATAGAAAATTGAAAAGAAAAAATCAGTTGGCCCTAATAATTGAAAATCTCAGTGATTATCTCATTTGGTTTACAACTACACTTGAGAGCTTAATTCAAAGTAATAAAATTCATGCTTTATTGGGATTCTTTACATTTAATAAATGTTGGTGGAATTGATGGATGTTAATCTGGGGACAGGGTGCTGATTAATGAGATGGACTAGGCAGAACCAGTTGTGTTCCCTCCTAATGCTTCTACCTATTATTTCTTGTCTGGATACTGAAGAGTAGTAAGACTTTTCTATAATAATCAGCACAATCACTCTCACTGATAGCAGATCTTTCCAGCCTGTTACATGTCTCCTTGCTTTCCCGTTCTGGTGATTACTTTTAATTTTGGGTTCTGGTTCCAGAGGAAACATGAAATGTGTGACCTTCTGCATCACAGTCTGGGGGACATCATCAGGTCAGAATGTGCTAGAATTTGCAAACTATTTGTTTCAAAGTTAATCAGGACTCCATTAAATGGTTCCTTTCATTGCATCAGAAATACTAACAGTGGGAATATAATAAGGATAAGAGATACTATTTTCAGAATATTTACTGTGCTAAATGCTTTTGGCAATATATGCCCTCCAAACTTTATAGTAACTCTGCCAATTACAAATTATTATCCCCATTGGAAAGAAGAGAAAACCGAGGATCAGTGAAATTGAATTTTCCCAGGCTATACATGTAGTGGTAGAGTTGGGATTTTAACCTTTATCAATTAAGATATAGATCTTCAAGATCTGAGCTCTCATTATTTTGTGTTCTCTTTCATACACTACCTGGGAAGAGCAAGAGTAAGATATTTTAGAGTCCATGCAGACAAAACATAAAACATAAGTAAAACTCAGATTCAGAACCATACAAAGAAGTTAATTTATCAAAGTTCAGTTGTAAAATAGCAACCTAGTTGGGGCAATAATGGCTAAGGGCACATTATTAAAATCAGAACTTAGAAATATCAAACAGAAACTATCAGATGATGATGATGATGATGATGATGATGATGATGATGATAAAGGTAGATACACACAGTGAAGGCACTATGATTTGGGCAGGGGAGTTTTAGCTAATTTTATGCATCTAGTTTTATTTTGTTGTCAACCTCTTCATTTTTTAAAGTTTATTTATTTTGAGGGAGGGAGAGAAAGAAAGAACATGAGCAGGGGAGGGGCAGAAAGAGAGACTACAAAGCAGGCTTTGTGCTGCCAGCTCAGAGCCTGTTGAGGGGCTTGAACTCACAAATCACGAGATGGTGACCTGAGTGGAAATCAAGAGTCAGATGCTTAACCAATAAGTTGCCCAGGCACCCCAACCTCTTCATTGTTAAAGCTGTAACTCTTGACTTTCATATTCAGTGCTTTTTGCTCTTCCATCACTGTGGCTCACAGTATTTCTGCCCTCAGTTTGTGATTTTTTTTCTTTTCTTTTGAGCTTTTTGTACTCATTCTCAGAGACCATCCCAAGCCCTGTTCCCACTGGAAGCTTAGTTTAAGTACATGTACTTCCATCTCCTCTTGTCTATGAAACTTTTGTGATTATATATATTATATATATGTATACATATCCTTTACTATATGCACGGATTTTTCTAAGAGCTTGACATGATGAATTTCATATACTCTTTAGAACAATCCTACAAATTAGGCACCTTTATCATCTCCATTACATAGACTTGAATAAAGGGGCTTAGAGAGGTCAGGTAACCTGTCTATAATTAAAAAATAAATCAGAGGAATTAAGGCTGGGACACAGGTTGTTTTATTCTAGAGCTCAGACTCTTGAATGCAATGGTTTACTGACTTTCCTATGTAGCAATAAATCACATATCATGGAAGATAAACTTCTGTAGAGCAATGGTCTTTAAGCTTTTATCCTTGAGTAGCACCAAATGAAAGTTTTAAAACCATATTTTATATATGGTCTCACATATTTTTAAGTAGATTACAGATTATTTTAAGCATAATTATAAATAATTTCAGAGGATATAACTTTAGAGATATTGCAAATAGTACAGATTTTAAACTAAAAAATTAATACCACTTTAAAAAATATATCCATCTTATTCACTATCATCCATGTTAAAAATTCCCAAACTCTATTATCATCTGAAAATTTATGAGGTTTTCTTTTTCAACTTCATCTCATATTTTAATTCTACTATCCCTTAGAAACATACTAAATGTTATATAAATTATGCTTGATTAAAAAAAAACTTTTTTGCAATGAAAATAGATATAAAATTAAAATTGCTTTTTAAAAATTTCATGTGAGCTGTGTAGCAACATGGATGGACCTTGAGGGTGTTATGCTGAGCGAAATAAGTCAGGCAGAGAAGGACAAATATCATATGTTTGCACATATAGGAGGATTAGGAGGAACTTGATGGAGGAACAAGGGGGAGAAGAAGGGGAGAAATGGTGGGGGAAAGGGAGAGAGGCAAACCATGAGAGACTCTTGAATGCTGACAAAAACTGAGGACTGATGGATGTGGGGGGGAGGAGGGTGGGCATGGAGGAGGGCACTTGTGGGGATGAGCACTGGGTGTTATGTGGAAACTAATTTGACAATAAACTATTTGTAAAAAAAAAAATTTCATGTGAGCATTAATCTAATATGGTTTAATTTATCATTAAACATTTTAGCCATAGCAACCTATCAAAATAACATAAATATATTTAAATGTTTTATAAAATCATAAATATAAGAAAAATAAAATTTTAGTGAAAGTTTATTTCTTAATAATATTGGTGAAAGATTATTAATTAAAAATTAATTTAGTTATCTATGGATTAATACTACAAAGTTTAAAGTTAAACATAAATCTATTCTAAATTTCAAAAACTTAATCTAGGTCCTGAGAAAATTTTGTTCTCAAAAATAACTACATTGGAATCAAAGATTTCATACAGTAATTTCACTTAATTATTTGAACTCTATTTTAGTAATATACCAAAAATGACACACTGATCCATCATCAAATAATCTGATCCATCAGCTGCAACTCAACCAAGAATTTTTCATGAAAGCAATCTTATAAATTATGAATTTATTTACAAATCACTCAACTTGGAAGACATTTGCTACCTAGTTATTAAAGTCATGCCCTTTAGCAACACTGGCACCAATATTTTGAATTCTCTGTTAGACACCGTGTAGTTTTTACCCCTTCTGATAATGTGTTTTGTTGAGTACGGATTCAGGATATACCTTCAGGAGATTTTTCTTCTGAAAAGTAGGAAAAGGGGGATTGTATATAGGGCAGAGGTAAAGGAGAACCTTTAGGAACCTATCCATTCAAGATTCATTTTAGAACCATATATTTGGGAGGAGGGCTTAGAAATAAATTTCCTTAACATTCTTTGTACCGTGTACCCTGTAGAAAGTCTTAGTGAATCTGCAATAGTGTTGTCTATCCCAGTTTGAAGATAATTGCTATAGAGAAAAGATTGTTAGAGCTATGCAAACCCAGCTTTAAATTTTATATTCCTTACCAAAAGTATGACCTTTATCAAGTTAACTTTTTTTTGAACCTCAGTTTCTTCATTGGTAAGAGATGGAATAATTAATACCCATGTGGATTCTCATGAGGAATAATTCTGATAGCAGGTGTGAAGCATCTAGTATAGAATCTGGCACAAAATGGATGCTTCCTGAGTAGTACCTGTCATTTCTATTAGCTCATTGCATTTGATCAATGGGTGCTCATCATGAGAGCTACCGGTCAAGAATATGAGGGCACTCCCCCTGCAGGAAAGTCTCTTTTGCCGCAACTCCCCTCCATCAGGACCCATCCCAGCACCAGACACCTCTCCCCTTCCTAAACTCCATTGCTCTACAGAAACCTGCCTGCTGCTTGCCTTTATCCAACATTAGGGTGATCTTGGAAAGTAGAATTGCCATTTTGACAGTGTTCTCAGTGTGGCTTATGTTTCTTTACTCACTTCTTTGGCTAATTTTCCAGCTACTGAATCTGGGAAAGCCTCCAAAGTTATTCAGAAAGGACATCTGAATAAGAAACACATGGAATTTGTCAGAATATTGTGATATATGTTCAGAAATAGTTCAAAGATACAGGCTGAGCAAATATCTGACCTCTTTGTGGCAGGTACTCGATTATTAATATAGATTATCTTATTATATTAACTCTTAAATGAACTGTGCATATCTTGTCTCTTCAAACAGACTAGAAATGCCTTAGATGTAGGGACCAAATCTTTTGCTTTGATTTTCGACAGAGACAGAGACTCTCACATCTTTGTATTTAAAAGAAAATCAAATATAAAATATGTCTCAGTCCTTAGCTTATACCATTTTATAGAGATTGGGAACAGGAAACATACATTTCTCTCCACAAAATCTTAAGGGACCCTCAGAAAGCTCTACTCTGCTGCTTGTTAAGAGACAAAACAGGGAATATTGTCATTGATGTGAATACTATGAAATTTTAAATAAATGATTTCTACTTTACTTCTTCAAACAGTTCATTATTTGGCCAGTAAATTGCCTTGGAAAAATAAGAAAAGATTATGCCAGTATCAGTAGATTCTCTTGCTGAGATTTTAATTCTCTTTTGGAAGTGCAAGTCAATGAGGAAATTCTAGGCTCCAAGTAATAACAATTTATACTTGAAACTTTTGAAATATCTTTTACATAGGTGATCTCATTTGAACCCCAGGGTGACTTGTGATATAAATAACATCATTGTCCCAAATTACAGATGAGAAAACTTAAGTGTATACAAGTGACATGTTTATTAGTTAACACACCTACATTCAAGCTAGTAATTGAAGGAATCAAGGAATCAAATAGAGCTCTGCTTGATTTCAACCTGTGCTTTTTTCTGTACACTGCAGTTGGGTTGTAACTGTGCTGACTTGCTGATTTACCTTGGAGGCCTCTTTCTACTATGGACTACAACCTGAATTTATGAGCTTGCTGTTTACATCTACTAATAGCAAGGTGCAGAATGTGTTACTGTTTCACTCCTGTCCGAGGATTCCCCACGATGGGAAATCTAATATGCCAGCAGGGAACTTGTTAGCAGTTGCAGATGCCAAAAAAGCTCAAAGTTCTTTGTGAAGGGCAGTGACAGTTGCCCAAATGACTCTGTGTTAAGCCTTCAAATCTGCGTGTTGTGTTCCTACGGGAAATTAATAAACACAATTTCCGGCTGATCATAACAGTACAAAACTTTAGCTTGTCAATCCATGACTTTTCTCTTTTGTTTCCTTCCCGATAGTACTCTGGAGAGTTTTTCTGTTTGTTTGTTTGTTTGTTTTTCAACACTGAAGCCTATCTCCGATCCCTGGAGATTCAGATTTAATTGGTACAAAGTAGGCGCTCAGGCACTTGGAGTTTTAAAACACCCAAGTGATTCTAATGTGCAACCAGGGTTGAAATTCACTGGTTTAGGCTAAATTGCTTTCCATCCTCTAAACTTGAGCTCACAATTTAAAAACTTTACCTCTGAATATATTATTCCCTTCACTTGAAATTTTCTCCTCTTATATCCTGACAAGTCCAAAAATGCTTCTGCCTTTGAAATCCCACACCACACACTTCTGACTTAAAATATTTTCATGCTGATAACTTCTTCAACACGTATACTTGAAAATGATGTTTAAAAATGTGGCAGACACTGGACATCTTATTTAATTCTGATGCCCCTTTCTAGAAGCCTGGGTTATAGAAGTTACACTTTATCTTGCCTTGTAAATTTTGATATGTGAAAAAGTACCTAGTTAAATCTTCAGAACAAAGTACATTTATTTGATTTAATTTTATTTTAAGTGCATCTCAAACCTGTTTTAATATTTCTTAGAGTTTCAGTGATATAATTGGAGAAAATAAAGCAGAAAGATAGAAAAATGTACATTAGGGAATGTGAAGATTGAAGCGACGTGACTGTTAGGCCCCCCTGGCTACATTTCCCCTAATTACTCTCCTAATGTGCAACTTAATTCAGGAACTCTGAAGTGCATAGCCTCACAAGGTTACACACAATGATGTTAGGGGGTCATATTTGATGGCTGAGTACTTTGAAAAGGCTTATAATTTCAACTACTTTCAGCAGAAATATAATATTGCAGATCAAAAAAAGATCTTGGCTCTGAGCAAGTCCCTGGGAACAATGGAAGCATTAACTTTTAATCCAATTTCAGGCTTTCTCAAAGTACTAGCTCTACACCATAAATGTAATTAATTAGCATTTATGTTTATTAGAAAATACTTTTAATTTGACTTAGGAAATTCCTTCAACAACAGGGAATGAAGCAGTGTAATAGATGTAGCAGTGGGTGTTGGCTTCTTAACATGTAATTATTAGATGATAGTTAAGGTCACAAGTGCTCGACAATTTCTGTGGTTCTCAAAAATATGGTCCCAGAGGCAGCAGCATCTCCTATAAATTTGTCAGAAATGCAAATACTCCAGCTCTAGCAGAGAACTATTGGATCAGAAAGTCAGTGGGTTTCACCATTTGTGTCAGAATGAGTCTTCCAGGTAATTCTAATGCACAGCAAAGTTTGAGAACCACTGCTCTAATTATTTGTATTGTTTGCACAAAGCCAATGGTGGATGCTTAGTCATAGTCATTTCCATAAACTCAATAAAGGACAGCAGGAGAATTATTTCATATGCCATCATTTAAAATTATTTATTATTTTAAATATCAGACTAATTTCTCCTGTTGGTAACCTCAATGTGTTTTACACATTGTAATCATTTTCTTTACATGCATATTACAAATACACAGCATATATATAATTTACACCATCCAGTGATTTTTTTCAACATTTCTCAGATCTTATCTCTAGTTTATAAACACATCTATGAAATGATCTTACACATCAATTGTCCATTTCTTCATTTAATTATCTGAAACTTATTTTAAGGTAAAATTTTTAATGGTTTTCTGTATTCTAGGTCTACATTCTATATCCTGCAAAGACTCAAAAATAGTGACCCACACAGCAGAGTCATTTAGTTTACTGAATTGTACAGACTGAAACAAACAAACAACTTTATAGACAAGGGGTTATTCAAGCTGTATTCTTGCCTGAATTGATAGTGCTTGGTGCATTTGGTACATTTCATCAGGTGTGCTAAAACTTTGTTAGTATATTAATGCTAAGGCTAACTGTTTTTGAAGCAAAGATAGGGTAACTGACCAGCCTAGTCCCTGTGTGCCCCAGGCTGTTCTGGGTTTAGCACTGAGAATTCTGTGCCATATGTAAGACCAATTTCATAAGCATGCATATGAATGTTCCCCACTGAAAGCTGCCTGTACTTGGTTTAATGCTCTATTGTTCCTATTTTGAAATTTTTAATATTTTTGAACACGGTATTCCATATTTACATTTTGCACTGGGCCTTGTAAATTATATAGCTAATCCTTGTCCTGGATGGGACAAGGTCCCTGTAATCCTAGGCAAACAGAGATAGTCATCCTGCTAAGGTTCTATGTAACGTTCTGTCATTGGCTTCATTTGATAGGGCAGTTCTATAAAATACAAGTCAAATGATCTTAGTAACACTTTGCTTTCTAATTAGGCAAGATCATTTAATGGTATTTTCTTTTTTTTTTTTTTTTTTTTTACAAATAGTTTATTGTCAAATTAGTTTCCACATAACACCCAGTGCTCATCCCCACAAGTGCCCTCCTCCATGCCCCCCCTCCTCCCCACATCCACCAGTCCTCAGTTTTTGTCAGCATTCAAGAGTCTCTCATGGTTTGCCTCTCTCCCTTTCCCCCACCATGTCCGCCCTTCTTCTCCCCTTGGTCCTCTGTTAAGTTCCTCCTAATCCTCCTATACGTGCACACATATGATATTTGTCCTTCTCTGCCTTATTTAGCTCAGCATAACACCCTCAAGGTCCATCCACGTTGCTACACATGGCTAGATTTCATTGTTTCTCATTGCCATGTAGTATTCCATGGTATAGATAAACCACATCTTCTTGATCCATTCATCTGTTGATGGACACTTAGGCTCTTTCCAGGTTTTACCTATTGTGGAGAGTGCTGCTATGAACATTGGGGCACATGTGCTCCTATGCATCAACATTTCTGTATCCCTTGGGTAAATTCCTAGCAGTGCTATTGCTGGGTCCTAGGGGAGTTCTATTGTTAGTTTCCTTAGGAACCTCCACACTGTTTTCCAGAGGGGCTGTACCAGTTTAATGGTATTTTCATATGCGAGTCACCATTTCCCTGTATACCTACAATTTTCTGTAATGAATATTTTTACATATTTGCGTTATTAGTTATAGTTCACAAATTTATAGTGCACTTTCAGGCACATTTTCTCATGTGACATTTCCAGTAGTGTACTAGCAAGATTAATAACCAGATCTTGGAGGGGAAATGGGTCACAGGGGCAGAATATACGGTCTTGTAGCATCTGCCAATTTTCATGGTGTAAATTCCAATGATTGTTAATTTCAAGGTACCAACGCGATGTCTTTGAGTAAAGAGTGGAGAAAAGAATGCTGTCAGTTCTCATAGCAGATAAGAGTCAGATGAGAACAAACTGAGGACTGATGGGTGTGGGGGGAGAGGAGGGAGATGGGCATGGAGGAGGGCACTTGTGGGGATGAGCACTGGGTGTTATATGTAAACCAACTTGACAATAAACTATTTGTAAAAAAAAAAAAAAGAGTCAGCTCCAATACGTCACTGGATGTTCCTCAAATAAGGGAGATAGAATAGGTATCACCATACTTACAGTGCAAATGAAGAGGTTGTGCAATCTGGATGAGATTAAAGGTAGCATGTCTTTTGAGTGGCTAATGCCAAAACTATCTTTTTAATTTTCTTATTCCAAATTCCATGTTCTTCCCCTTATACCATTCTGTCTTTCTTACACTCATATCTATAAACTTGTGTATAGGAATTATTGCAACCAATGCATGGGAGCATACATATGCCAAGGGTGAAAGAAATTTAACATCAAATAAAGTTTTTAGGGAAGCAAAAATTAATAAAGATTCTACTTATGTTAAATTAAAGGCAATTTTGAGATGCCTCGGCAGCTCATTTGGTTAAACATCTGATTTTGGCACAGGTCATGATCTCACAGTTGGTGAGTTTGAGCCCCGCATTGGGCTCTCTACTGTCATCAGAGAGTCAGCTTTAGATCCTCTGTCTCCCTCTCACTCTGCCCCTTCCCTGCTCGGACTCTCTCTCTTTCTAAAATAAACGAAACATTTAAAAACATTTTTTAAAATAAACCAAAATTAAGGGTATTTTTTAAAACTGAAGTGTAGTTGACACACAATGCTATATCAGTTTCAGGTGTTCACCATGGTGATTCCCCAACTCTATGTTATGCTATGAGCACAAGAGGAATTACCAACTGTCACCAGACAACACTATTACAGTACTTTTGACTGTATTGTCTATGCTGTACCAAGGGTAATTATTGTTAAGATGCCTTTGATTAAAATCACTTGAAAATATATTTGAAATTTTCACAAGGTAGTTTGCATTTTCAACCTTCAATTTCAAGTAGAGGCTTATGCTTGCATAAGATGAAATGCCATCTTCATAATTCAGTTATATTCAGTTATAAATGGAAATATTCATATATTTTTAAAAATTTCATGTTTATTTTTGAAAGGGAGAGAGAGAGACAGACAGACATACAGACAGAATCCGAAGCAGGCTTCAGGTTCTGAGCTCTCAGGACAGAGCCTGACATGTGGGTCAATGTGTGGCTCAAACTCACGAACTACAAGAGCACGACCTGAGCCGAAGTCAAAGACTTAGCCAACTGAGCCACCCAGGAGCCTCTGATTCATATAGTTCATTTGCCTTTGTTACTGCTTAGTTATCACTTGGTGACAAAGATTTTTTTGCTATTACAACACTTTCAACTTCTCTGTGGTAGGCATTAGGCTGTGTTTCCTTATGTTCTTATGGAACTTAATTCTCATAGTAACTTTGTAAATAACATATCATTAAGCCAACTTTCAGGTGGTGAAACTATGGCATACAAAGGCTCAGTGGTTTATCCAAAATCATTCAACTGGTAAGTGGCAGAGCCAGGATTTGGGCTAATTATCTACCAGATTTTGAAGCTCTGCTCCTAATAATTCTGTTACACTTTCTTAGTTGATACAGGAATATCAGTTGTACTAAAATATAAAAATCCCTGAGATGACAATACATTTCTTCTTGTTCCAACAGTACCCTTGTTTCCCTTAATTCTTTTCAATGAAGAAGCTGAGGCATCTAATTCAGCCCAGTTTTTCATAATCTCTTTCAGGGTAGAGAAGGCCCTATCGTGGTGGTTCCCACTCTCCCTCTGTTTTTGGATGAGTACCTTATAAGCTTTGTTTAAATGGTTTAGTCAGCTGGCTCAGTCAGATAGTCATAAAACACAGGGAAAGCTGGAATTCTGGAAGTAGTGCCACTAATATATAAGGCCAGATATTCATCGCCTTAAGCCCAATATTTGTCTCTAATTGAATTCCCTTAATGAGTTTCAGAAGTCTGTAGTAGGGTTTAATTGCATCTCAAAGGTTGAGTTTTAAAAGTCATTTTAAGTAGAAACTATCATCATGTTGTTACACTTTGGATGTCAACTCAGCTTAGGACTAATACTTTCCTGAAACAATTTTTGTCCACTGGAAACCTAAAATACTAGTTTACTCCTTTGTTTAGAATCTGGTTTGTATGTAGATCTAGAAAATAAGACTGCATCAGCATGCAAGTCAGGGACTTTATTATTTAATGAAATTTTCCCATCACAGAGACTATTCTAAGTAACTTACAAATGTTAACTCATGTCATCTTTATAACACATGGCATAAGTGTTGTTATTGTCCTCACTTTTCAAATGAAGAACTTCAAGTAAAGACAGGTTAAATTTACCAAGAATCATCTGGCTATTAAGTGATAGTATCAGGATTTTAACGCAAGTAGTCTATTAATCACTATTCTCTGCTTCCTCTAAAACTTGGTCTCTCTATTTGAAAGACCCGGGGACATGACCTCTCCTATTAATGATTCAATTTTGCTACCTATTGTCTGTGTGACCTTGTCAAGTTATTCTGAATCTCAGTTCCCTCATCTCCAAAATAAATGTAATAATAAGGATGATATAAATCTTTTGAGAGGAGTAATTAAGATAATGGGCGTGAAAAGATTTTAGGAACTGAAAAAGTAGAGCTATTGATACCAGCAGTTGTTATTAGTTACAGGGACTCTCTGGGAATTTTTAAAGTTATTTTGTTAGGATATTGGAAAGAATTTGTAATTTCCCTCTTTTTATTCTTTGCACTTCATCTTATGTACTCCAGCTCATTCTTACAAATATCATCAAAGTTTCTCTAAAAATAAACACTTGTTTAAGTCCCTCTATGTAATAGCACATACTTTCTTCTTTTTTAAAACAGGTTTTTAATGTTTTATTTATTTCTGAGAGAGAGAGAGAGAGAGAGAAAGAGAGAGAGAGAGAGAGAGAGACAGCATGAGCAGGGGAGGGTCAGAGAGAAAGGGAGACACAGAATCTGAAGCAGGCTCCAGTCTCTGAGCTAGCCGTCAGCACAGAGCCTGATGCGGGGCTCAAACCCACGAACAGCAAGATCATGACCTGAGCCGAAGTCAGACGCTTAACCAACTGAGCCACCCAGGTGCCCCATACTTTCCTCTTTTTAATCACTTATTTTCTTTGTATTATAATTACTTTTTTATGGTCCAATTCTTAACTACATTGAGAATTTTAAGACAGAAGGATTTGCATCATATTCACTAGTTATTTCTAGTGTATTGCAAATTGCTGGCACATAGTAGATGCTTTATAAATACTTGTTGAATAAATAAACATGGGATATTTATTTCTCCTCTTAAAACATGCAACCCAGTTGCTAACATAATTCAAAATCAGTTAAGCTAAAATATAAAATGAGTTAAACTACAAATATTTTGAAACATGTCCATAATGTTCCTCGGTTTATTGCTGAGTGAAAGGGATCATGGCTGTGAATCTGGCTCTTATGTATTTGTTGAATAGGCCATTCTTTCAATATTCTCCTGATGGACAAATTAATTATATGTAGAGAAAGATCCAAGGAGCTTGTATGAAAACTAGTTATGCTGTTGCCCCACATGGAGGAAATAGTAGTAGATGTTAGGAAAGAAAGGATAGATGATTCTTCATTCAAACAAAACATGTTAATAGAAATAATTATTCACCCATAAATCATGGGGTACATTTTGGGAAATCCCACTGGGACAGAAGAACATATAATGGCTAGGGAAAACAGAATTTCACGGCCTTTTCCTATCTTCTACAAAATGGGATAAAGTGGGAAAATATTGTAGAGCAGTGGGGTAGGAGGAAGAAAGAAATGACAAGTGAGAAAAGGTAAATTAAGAATCGAGGCTTCAATGTGAGATGCCCTAGCCCAAAACTAAAACCCTCAGCATTTAGTAAATCCTAGAGAAGAAAAAAAGGAAAAGTCTCAAGCAGAAAAATCTAACACATACCCATTTATTGTGTTCAAAAAGCCAATTTGTTCGAAATTCTATATGCACAACCAACCTGATCTTTAGGTGTGGCCCTGTAAATGAATTGTGGCTAAAGAGATACAGACAGAAGGTACTTAGATTACTTTCAGGCTTGACCCATATATTCTCCGTATAGCACGCTCTAAACACCTGGTTCTCTTGTCTCCCAGGAATATGCAGAAGATCCATCAGAGAGTTGAGGGATAGCAGAGTCACTAAAATAGCCACATAAAAGGCCACTCAGCAAATATTAAGATCCAAAATGGACTTGGTGTGAGCAAGTGATCAGTTTTTATCAGGTTAGATCATTAACATTTGGGGTCTTGTTTGTTATCCTTCTCATATCTTTGTCAGTGTGGGCTACTATAACAAAGTATCATAGGCTGAGTGGCTTATAAACCAAAGAAATTTATCATGGTTCTGGAGGCTGTAAATTTGAGATAAGGTACCAGTATGGTCAAGTTCTGGTGAAGACCCTCTTCCAGTTTGCAAATTACTGGCTTCTGGTTGTATCCTCACATGGCAGAGAGTAGAGAGGGGAAGTAAGCTCTGTTGTGACTCTTATAAGGACACTAATCCTATTCAAGAGCGCTCCATTCTCATGACCTAATCTAATCCTTATGAAATCCCGGAGGCCCGCCTTCTAATATATCACATTGAATGGTAGGGTTTCAACAGGTGAATTTGGAGGGGCACAAACATTGAGTCCATACATTCTAGCATGTTACTCTAATTTCCAAAATTATATAATAAATTCTCTAAACTTAATAACTTGAAAGGTCTGGAGTAAAAGAATATTTTGGTACTTCACTTACTCCTACAAAAGTGCTGTTGTCTTTTATGAAACACAGGAGTCAGAACACTGTAGGAGAGTACAGTAAAACCTTGGATTGGGAGTAACTTGTTCTGGGAGTGTTCCACAAGATGAGCAAGCATTTCTAATAAATTTTAACTTGATAAGCAAATGAGGTCTTGCCATACAAGTAGTACGTGATGCTGAATGTTACATGATCACAACTGAACCAATGGTTCTCTCTCTCTCTCTCTCACACACACACACACACACATGCATGCACACACAGACACACACACACACACACACACTGTGGGATTGTGTCTCCCATGCTCAGCTGCTTGGTCTCAGGCCATGGTGTTTGGCAGAAATCAGTGATTTTTCAGAACTTTGGAAGGTGCCCACAACTGGAACTAGTGTATTTTTTGTCACTTCAAAGCACCTGTGGACAGTCCTTTGTTTTTCCATACAAAAGTAAGCTTAGGAATGCTTCGCTTCATTCTAGGTCAGGCTGCCTGCAGATATAGACTTGTTTCTCTACTGCCTTATTGCCAGTTACATTAAATACAGTAGATGACAGGAGTTTATTAATACTGTACTATAGTCAACATCATGTGAGTATATACAATGACTCTCATACAGAAAAAGGTTGAAAAGAAAGGCAGTAAGAAGGAAACGATTATGGTGGAAGTTAAGAAGGAAATTATTGAGAAGTACAAAAGAAGTATGTGAATGGCCAAAATTGCAAGGCTTTATAAGAAGTGTATGTTGACCATTTGCACAGCATTAAAGAAGAAAGAAGAAATAAGGCGATAGATTTGTTGTGGAATGAATCATCTGAGCTTACATTATTTCTTATGGGGAAATTAGCTTTGATATACAAGTGCTTTGGGTTAAAAGCATGTTTCCAGAACTAATTATGCTCACAAACCAAGATTTTACTGTACTTGATGTTAATTTTACAGCAAGCACTAAGGAAAGTATTTCTGCAAACACTAGGGAAAGGGATTGTAACAGAAATTCTAATGTTTTCACCAGCACAAGTTCTCTTCTTTTCCTAATAATAAATATCCTACATGTAGTGGGGCACATGGTCACTAGCTGG
Organism: Proteles cristata cristata; assembly: GCA_017311185.1. Taxonomy (NCBI): domain Eukaryota; kingdom Metazoa; phylum Chordata; class Mammalia; order Carnivora; family Hyaenidae; genus Proteles; species Proteles cristata. Next base: position 91,510 of record JAESUZ010004051.1, read on the forward strand.
AGGTTACATTTTTCAGTTACCCTTTAGAGCTAAGTGTGGCCATGTTTGTTTGACCATAGGGATAAAACAGAATTGATGAGAGACATTTCTAACTCACACCTTTAAAGGGAATGGACATACATTCCTCTACCCACTTTGTGCTCTTCCTGCCAATGAAGATGAAACTATTAGAACAAAGATTTAGAGACAGATGTGGAGAGTTGGGCACGGTAGAACTGCACTACCAGTTCTGGATTATCCATCTCTGTTGTTTCATGAGAACAAAATAAACATCTTTCTTTTTTAAGCCACCTTATTTGGGTTTTCTTTCTTATAATATTTTAAAATGAGTCCTAATAAATAGAAGAAGAAATAGAGTAACTTAGCAATATCTTATAGAACTAATGACCTGTGAAATCTTGGAAGGAGTCCTTAGAATCATAGTTGCTTTTGGTATATACATAAGTGATCCTTCTTATCCTTATTAATTAACATATTTCAAGTACTTCTGCCTATAACAAATCCTTTTTATCAGTATATTCTTTTCTACTTAGTTAAGCACTAAAGTGATCATTTCAAGTGCAAAAGCTTTCAAAGTTTCTAGTGATAAGTCAATTGACCACTGTGAGGTCAATGTCACATGATTTTGATTTTACTATAGGATGAAAATGAAAAATAAATATAGTTTGGGGTAATATTGTTGATAAAAGATAATAGAATTCTAATACTATGAATAAATCTTTAAAAATAAATCTTAAAAAATAAACCTTTAAAAATAAATCTTAAAAAATAAACCTTTAAAAATAAATCTTAAAAAATAAACCTTTAAAAATAAATCTTTAAAAAGATTTTCCTCATTGTAGTATAACAGAGGCTTCCCACATTTAGCAAACATTATCTTATTTGGTACTCATATGAACACTCAAAGATACTACAGAAGTTTTCTATTTGATAGATGGAAAAGATGTGCTATGTGAATTTAACTGGCTTGCCCAGGGTCTCATGTCTTGACTTCAAGTGATCTCTCTTCAAGGATGGTAGTATACTTATCAAATTTCTAAACATTTCCCACTGAGATATTGAGCTCAGGATTCAGTATTGATTTTGGACTTCAGCTCTGCCGTTTGTGATCTATGTTGCTCTAAACAGATGACCTTGCCTTTCTGACATTCTTTTTTCTAATCTATAGAATGGGGATAATAAATAAAATTTACCACTTAGGATAAGGTTACAAAAGGTAGAAAAATTGTTTACTAAAGTACCTAACATTTAGTAACCTCTCAAAAAATGTTACCTATTAGTTTTTTCTTAATTTTAATTTTTAAAGGAGGATAGGTTTACAGAACAATAAAAAAAAATGTACAATCCTAGGGAGTACAATTTATATTATATTTTATACTTTCATTCTCAAGGGCACAGTACAATAAAAGTTGGATGGTATCCCCAGAGTTTTATGCGTAGTAACCTTAATGAATTTTTAAAAAACCTTGATAGATTTTATTTCACACGTACTTGGCACTGTAAATAAGCTTCTATTTTGCATTTTTTCCCCTGGATCCAGCTAAAACTCTACTATAAAATTCTACTGAAATCTATAACTAACTAAAAAAATAATCACTTCAGTTTCTTTCCTTTTTTTTTTTAAATTTTTAATGTTTTTTATTTATTTCTAGGAGAGAGAGAGAGAGAGAGAGACAGCGTGAGCAGGAGAGGGTCAGAGAGAGAAGGAGTCACAGACTCCAAAACAGGCTCCAGGCTCTGAGCTGGCAGTCAGCACAGAGCCCGATGTGGGGCTCGAACCCACGAACCGTGAGATCATGACCTAAGCGAAAGTCGGAAGTTTAACCGACTAAGCCACCCAGGCGCCCCAGTTTCTATCCTTTGTTAAAAAATTTTTTATTTAAATTCTAGTTAGTTAATGTATAGTGTCATACACACACACACACACACACACACACACACACACACACACACACACACCACATCTTTATCCATTCATCAGTTGATGGATGCTTGGGCTGTTTCCATAGTTTGGGTATTGTAAATGATACTGCTATGGCAGTGCATGTATCCCTTTGAATTAGTATTTTTGTATTCTTTGGGTAAATACCTAGTAGTGCAATTTTTGGATCATAGAGTGTTTCTATTTTTAACTTTTTGAGGGAACTCTATACTATTTTTTAGAGTGGTTGCACCAGTTTGCATTCCCACCAACAGTGCAAGAGGGTTCCCCTTTCCCACATCCTCACCAATACCTGCTTTATCTGGTATTGATTTTGGCTATTCTGACAGGTGTAAGGTGATATTTCATTGTAGTTTTAATTTGTATTTCTTTGATGATCATTGATGTTGAGCATCTTTTCATGTCTGTTGGCCATCTGAATGTCTTCTTTGGAAAAATGTTTATGTCTTCTGCCTATTTTTAATTGGATTATTCATTTTTGGGGTGTTAGTTTTATAAGATCTTTATATATTTTGGATACTAACCTTTTTCAGATATATCATTTGCAAATATCTTCTTCCATTCAGAGGCTGCCTTTTAGGGTTGTTGATTGTTTCCTCTGCTGTGCAAAAGATTGTTGTTTTGATGAAGTCCAATAGTTTATTTTTGCTTTTGTTTCCCTTGCCTCAGGAGACATCTAGTTAAGAAGTTGCTATGGCCAATGTCAAAGAGGTTATTGTCTGTATTCTTCACCAGCATTTTGATGGTTTCCTGTCTGACATTTAGGTCTGGCATCTATTTTGAATTTGTTTCTGTGTACAGTAGAAGGGAGTGGTCCAGTTTCATTCTTTTTCATGTTGCTGTCCAGTTTTCCCATCACCATTTGTTGAAGAGACTGTTTTTACAATTGGATATTCTTTACTGCTTTGTTAAAAATTAGATGACTATACAGTTGTGAGTCAATTTCTGGGATTTCTATTCTGTTCCACTGTTCTGTGTATCTATTTCTATGCCAGTACCAAACTGTCTTGGTTACAACAATTTTGTAATATAACTTGAAGTCTAGAATTGGGATGCCTCCAGCTTTGCTTTTCTTTTTCAAGATTGTTTTGGCTATTTGGGATCTTTTGTGGTTTTATACAAATTTTAGAATGTTTATTGTAGTTCTGTGAAAAATGCTGCTGCTATTTTGATAAGGATTACATTAATTGTGTAGATTGCTTTGGGAAGTATAGACATTTTAATGATACTTGTTCTTCCAACCTATGAATGTGGAATGTCTTTCCATTTCCTTGTGTTGTCCTGAATTTCTATCATCAGTGTTTTGTAGTTTTCAGAGTATAGGTCTTTCACTTCTTTGGTTAGGTTTATTCCTAGGTATCTTACGGCTTTTGGTGCAATTGTAAATGGGATTGATTCTTGAATTTCTCTTTCTTTTTTTCAAGTTTACTTATTTATTTTGAGAGAGAGAGAGAGAGAGAGAGAGAGAGATTGAGAATGAGTGGGAGAAGGCAAAGAGAGAGGGGAACAGAGGATCCAAAGAGGACTCTGTACTAACAGCAGAGAGCCCAATGTGGGACTCTAACTCAGGATCTGTGAGATGATGACCTGAGCTGAAGTCATAGGCTTAATCAACAGAGTCACTCTGGCACTCCTTAATTTCCCTTTCTGAAGTTTAATTATTGGCATATAGAAAGGCAGCATAGGTGCCTGGGTGGCTCAGTCAGTTAAGCCTCCGACTTTGGCTCAAGACATGGTCTCACAGTTGATGGTGCTGGTAGCTCAGAGCCTGAGCCTGCTTCAAATTCTGTGTCCCTCTCTCTCTCTGTGTCTCTCTCTCAAAAATAAATAAATATTTAAAAATTAAAAAAAAAAAGAAATGCAACAGATTTCTGTATGTTGATTTTGTATCCTGTGACTTTACTGAATTTGTATATCAATTCTATCAGTTTTTTGGTGGCGTCTCCAGGGTTTTCTATAGAGTGTCATGTCATCTGCAAACAAAGTAAGTTTTACTACTTCCTTGTCAGTCTGTATGCGTTTTGTTTTTGTTGTTGTTGTTGTTGTCTAATGTGTGGCTGTGGCTAAGACTCAAGTAGTGGCTCATCAAGTGGTGAGAGAGGACATCCCTGTCTTGTTCCTGACCATAGGTGAAAAACTCTTGATTTATTCCCAGTGAGGATGATATTAGCTGTGGGTTTTTCATAGATGGCATTTATTATAATGAATATGTTCCCTCTAAACCTATTTTGTTGAGAGTTTTTAGGAATAGATGTTGTACTTTGTCAAGTGCTTTTTGTGTATCTATTCAAATGATCGTATGGTTCTTATCCTTTCTTTTATTAATCTGATGTATAGCTTTGATTGATTTGTGAATATTGAAACACACTTGCATCCCAGCAATTATCCCACTTGATCATGGTGAATGATTCTTTTAATGTATTTTTAGGTTCAGTTTATTAGTATTTTATTGAGAAAATTTGCATCCATGTCCATCAAGGATAGTCTCTAGTTTTCTTTGTTAGTGGATTATTTATCTGATTTTGATATCAGGATAATGCTGGCCTCATAGAATGAATTTGGAAGTTTTCCCTCCTTTTGTATTTTTTGGAATAGTTTGAGTGTAAATAATCACTATGACCCCCTTAAAATTAACAACAAAGAAGAAAAATATAACGATTCATAGTCTCTGGCATGAAATTGACTGGCTTGAAATAGATGGAGACTAGAGTTAACCCTTGTTATTTATAGATGTAACGTTTTAATTTTAGACCAGATTTTCCCAAGCAAGTGTTTGTAATTTATAAACCAAACAATTTTTAAAACAGTATTTGGGGAAATAAAGGACACAGGGTGAAAGGAGTAAATGGGTTCTATGGTCAAATATTTTATGTTCTAGGTTAGAGTCAATCTTAGTATATGTTTTTTGGACATTCAAAAAGAATATTTATTCTTTTGCTGTTGTGTGAAGTGTTCTGTAAATGTCAGTTGGATCTTTTTCATTCATAGTGTTGTGAGTTCTTATATATCCTTGTGGATATGTTGTCAAGCCTTATCAATTGTTGAGAAAGGGGTATTAAGTTCTCCACGTATATAATTGTGGATTTGTCTATTTTCCTTTCATCTTTATCAGCTTTTGCTTCTTATATTTTGGATCTCAGTTGTTTGGTGCATACATATTTAGGATTGCTATGTCTTCTTGGTAGAATGACTCATTTATCATCATATGATGTTTCTCTCTGTTATCTCAGTGTTAACTGTCTACTGATGGTCTTTTCTCTTCAAGCATGAAATTTTCTTGTGTGATGAGTAATTTGTGTTTGAAACCTAAACATTTTGTGTATTATGTTTTGAGACTCTTGATCTTATTAAGTCTTCTGTTATAACTGGCTTTCTCTGCTTCAACACCAGCAAGGGAAAGGGAAACAGATATTGCCTCATAACTGCAAGGTAGAGATAAAAGTCCAGGTTCTCCATTTGACCTGATTTCCATGGAGCCCCTATACTTTCTGCCTATGAAAGGTAGGAATGCCTCATTACTTCTCCCCACCTGGCCTCCAAACATAACACAGATCAAATGGCCTCAATGTCACTGGGTAATAGTAGAGGCCTTGCCTCACCATAGGTCTCCTTTGACACCAATCCAGCAGAGAAGGAGTGAGTCACCTTTTTACTGCTAGGTACGTATGGAAGTGCAGGTTCTCTGCATCACCTTCATGTAAGGTATGGGGAGCGGTTCCTTACTGCATGGTTGGGATGGAAATCTCTGCTATTTGTTTGTTTGTTTGTTTACAAGTTTAAATTCAAGTTAGTTAACATATAGTGTAGTCTTGGCTTTAGGAGTGGAACCGAGTGATTCATCTCCTACATATGACACCCAGTACGCCTCTCAACAAGTACCCTCTTTAATGCCCATCACCCATTTAGCCCATCCCACGATCCAACTCCCATTAGGTACCCCTCTGTTCTCTATATTTAAAGGTCTCTTAAGATTTGCTGCCCACTCTGTTTTTAACTTATTTTTCCTTCTCTTCCCCTATTCTTATCTGTTGAGTTTCTCTAATTCCACATATAAGTGAAGTCATATGATATCTCTCTTTCTCCAACTGACTTATTTCCCTTAGCATAATACCTTCTATTCCATCCATGTTGTTGCAAATGGCAAGATTTCATTCTTTTTCATCACTGAGTAGTATTCTATTATGTATGTATACACACACACCATACCTTCTTTATCTATTCATCAGTCAATGAGCATTTGAGTTCTTTCCATAATTTGGCTATTGTTGATAGTGCTGTGATAAACATTGGGGTGCATGTACCCCTTCAAATCAGCATTTTTGAATCCTCTGGGTAAATTCCTAGTAGTGCAATTGATGGCCATATGGTAGTTCTATTTTTAATTTTTGAGGAGCCTTCATACTGTTTTCTAGAGTGGTTGCCACATCATTCCCACCAACACCACAGAAATACAAACAATTATAGGAAAATTGTATGAAACATTATATGCCAACAAACTGGACAATCTGGAAGAAATGGGCAAATTCCTAGACACTCACACACTACCAAAACTCAAACAGGAAGAAATATAAAATTTGAACAGGCCAACAACCAGCAAAGACATTGGATCTGTTATCAAAAATCTTCTAACAAATAAGAGTCCTGGGCCAGATGGCTTCCCAGGGGAATTCTACCAGACTTTTAAAGCAGAGTTAATACTTATTCTCCTCAGACTTTTCCAAAAAAATAGAAATGGAAGGAAGCTTCCAAACTCATTCTATGAGGCCAAAACCAAACAAAGACCCCACTAAAAAGGAGAATTACAGGTCAATATCCCTGATGAAACTGGATGAAAAATTCTCAACAAGATAGTAACAAATAAAATTCAATGATACATTAAAATAATTTTTCACCATGATCAAGTGGGGTTTATTCCTGGGAAACCTCTGCTTTTTAGTCAGACTTCTCTGACACCATGCAGCCAGGGGATTGGAACACAGTGTTAATTTGATAATGATGGGGGTCTAGTCACCCCAACCAGCCTTTCTTTCTTCTCTCTCTCTCTCTCTTTTTAATTTTGTTTCATTTCATTTTCTTTTTTGGTGTTTAAATGGAGTATACTGGGTATTGCCTAAAAGCTTTCTGCCCTACTTCTTGACTTTTGGCTACAGAGAGCAAGTTTTTGTTGCTTTTTAGTTTGTTTTATTTTTGTCTAAACCTCTTGCTATTTTCAGGCTTCTTCAGCAATAGATCTTGGATATATGAGGCAAAAAGAAAGCACAAGGGACTCACTAACATGGTTAAGAGATCCCAGGGTCTTTAGCTAGTCTGCCTTATCTTCACCATTGATGTTATTCTGTTTTATATACTACATATAGAGGTTTAAGTTGTACTTAAAGAGAAGAATAGGGAAATGTCTATCTACTCCACTTTCCCATAAGTGGAAGTCTATGTACTTTTATTAGTTTATTGACTATGATTCTTTTTTATTTTTGGCCATGTAAAAATTCCATTGTTTTGGCACAAAGATTTCTCCCAAGATACCCACCCAGAGTGGAGTAACTAGTGCTGAGCCAGATAACAGAAGCAGGATTGGGAGTGTATCAGTGACCAAAGTTTTGCTATGTCTTTGGTACCCTAGAGAAACCAGAATGGGACATACATATCTGCTGTGGTCTGAAGTATGATGTTTATCTAAGGGGAAAAGCACTTGTGCCATTATTTGTGTTGAGAACTGAAATAACCATGCTTTTAATGGAATCCACTTCTACTGGAATGTACAATTGTGAAATAAACTATGGTTATTCAGACTTAAGCATTTGGCAGACATTTTCTTGATATTGAACAAAATAAGTATGTTACCTAAAAGAAAACAACTGCTGGTATTTTTAACCAATGATACAATTTGAGTTTTCAAGCAAAAACAGAATTTTGAAAATTATGATTCCATCACTATAAGCTCAAGAGCTTCTCAATACTTTAAAAACATTTTTGATGAGATTACTTATTGGTGATACTAATGAATGTGATTTTTTGATATTGTGTAATGGAATATTTCAAAATATGACAGATCTCAGTGAACCAATATTTTGTAAATGACCTATGATTGATATTACAAAATAAATATGGAGAAAAATCAACTCTTGATGTAAGAGAGGTTTGAGTAGAATTTAACATAACAAGTACAAAAACTTCATTTATATGGTTTCAGATTTGATGGTGCAAGTCAACTTTTAAGAAATTACCACTTGTTGAGTTTTGGTGTATAAAAATAGTCAGATCCACAATTATCAGAAAATATTTTAAAAATACTTCTTATTCTAACTTTATATCTGTGTGAGACTGAGTTTTCTTCACTTTTTAACCAAATTCCACATCATACTAGTATTGAGTATAGAAGCAGACATAGAATCCAGATGTCTTCTTTTTTTTGCAAAAATATAAAACGATGCCATGTTACTTTCTGTTTTTATAAACTATATTTAATTGTTATTTGTATGCATATAATGTAATTTTTGTTATTTTCATGAATAAATAAATGTTTTCAAATTTTTCTTAGTTTTAGTTTTAAAAATGGTAAGTAGGAATAAATATAACCCACATTAACAAAAACTGGAGTTCTCCATATTTTATATGAGTTGTAAATAGATACTGCAGTCAAAATATTTTAGATAACAAAGCAGTTATACACAAGATGTTGTTACTTTGTCTTTAGTATCTTGAAGTCTCTCAACTCATATTTGTTAGAGATATATATATATATGCATAAAAATAGAATACACCTAGAATAGGTACATTATTATTTTGCTCCTTAAAGATCTTCTGGGACTTTAAATGGAAAATAAGATTATCCTTTAGCAAAGAGCTGTTTTCTCCTGCAGTAAATTCAAATGATGAAAAAATATATAAAAGCTCTCTATTATAGATAAATACATATCATGAAGACGAATAACTTTGCTAAATTATAAGGAAAGATTACAAAGACAGGAGTGGGGAAAAGAAAACATTTCTTGTGTATATAGTAAAAGCTAGATGTGTGTACATTCTCACAGTAGCCTAAACAAGTAATTATTAAATACACTTTTAAGGAATAAGATTCTCATAATGTTAAAACTGATACTCAAATATATTGCTATGTGCCTTAAAGATCAGTGTCTCAATTCACTTTATCAGGCCCTGCTCCACTCTGGGAAATTCTTCTCCCTCTTTCTCTCATGTGGCTTTACAAGATGGCGTTTGCCAGTACATAATACCAGCACTTCTTAATTCTTAGCAAAGATGACACATGCCTTAAATAAATTACTTTACTTTCTCAATATTCACATTTGGCTAGGACAATTTGCATTCCAGTTCAACTAGTCAGAGGGAGTAGAAACAGAAGAATCATTAAAAATTATATAAATATATAGGACCCAACGGTCTATTTTTTCTTTCCTTTTTTTTTTTTTTACAGAGAGCTCTCAGGCTATAAGATGATCACATTTGTTGCTAAAAGTTTACTGAGCACCAAGCAATAATATCCTCAAACTCTAAACTATTCTGTTTCTAAGGTTTTGTTTTCTGAAAATAAATAAATAAATAAATAAATAAACCTGTGAGTTTCTACTACCCAAATGTCTGAACAATGTCATTGAGACTAAAGAAATCTGTCCACTAAATTTAAAATGCCTCCAAATGTTCAAAAAGTCAGTTTCTAACATGCGATCACTGCATCCTGGCTAGAGAGTTTCTAATGACCAGATAAAATGTTTTCTGATCTTGCCACCTTTTTGCTTTGGGAAACAAGGCACTGATTAAGAACTTAACAGGCATTTCATATATGGGAATTATGCTTGACTTGTTTTTTGTGAACCTAGTACATAAGTATTACTCGTCCCTGAGCATGGCTTCTGTGTTGGATCTCTTATACGTATATAGCAGTCCTTATTTTATTTCAGGCTTTTTAAAAAGTTAATGTTATCTCCTGATTAAAGAAGTACATTCAAAGCAAGCCCGCTTGGAAAGTTATACACAGGATACTTGTTTGAATTCCCTACATGTTATTAGAAGGGTCCTATTTTCCTTGTGAACTTGGAGTGAGGAGAAAAAGGCTATCCTTTGAGCCAGATGAGTTGAATCAGCTCATTCAACTGGAAGGAGACACATTGCTTCCTAAACACACTGGAATAACTACTTAAAATGATGCTTTAGTTTAATCAGTGAATATTAAATATCAGAGGGCTGTTGTGAGGATTAAATCATCTAGCCTGTGAGAAATGAGAATGTCTGGCACAAAGAGATTTTTATTGGTATTATGATCAGGAACATTACCTAATCAGAATACCAACAAGGTTGCCACGGTGGTAATTCTGGGGAGTTAAATAACCCAGGCTTGGAAAAGTTTTCTTGTTCTGAGGTCCTTACAGCCTTTCACCTCTGTTCTAAGTCAGTGAACATCATTTATACCAAGCTGTTCAGCTTTCTGATTCCCCCAGAATGGGTAATGATGTGGCCAGAGAGGACTGGAGCCTTCCCATCACTACAATTTCCCACGCCACTGAAATAATCTCTTTGACATTAAGATTTACACAGTTAGTCTCAGTGGCATTTAGTTACTGAGTCTGTGTGATCATTTCTGAAAGTCCTAATAAAGTCCATTCCTCAAGCACAGAGATTGAAAACTAGGCCATTCTTTGAGACTTCAGTGTGACTGGCCGCTAGTCTTTCTCTTCAAATATGCACATTTACAAAACATTATTTAAAATTTCAAAGCTTCAATTTTCATTTTTTGCTTTCTTGAACTGCTGAAGCCCCAGCAAATTAAGAGGCGAGATACTCCCCAGGGATGTGTCTGGCAGTCACAAAAAAATAGAAAGGGTTGAAGAGCTGCTAGAAAGGAAAGTTCTGGAGAATCAAAATAGCATTTATTTTAGAAGAGCTATCATATGGAGATAAATTAGATTTTTTAACGGTGTATAGATTGAGAGGCCAAAATGAGACCCAATTATGAGAAATCGGTGGGGGATGTTTTAGAACCATACTCAATGTGTTGCTCACCTGTCTGTCTCACATTTGGTTACCAAGAGCTCTTGATACTCTATATTCTAGAATATAAAAAAGTTGGTTTACTCTAACCAGCTCATCTGCATCTCAGTCTCCGTACCTGAAAACAAGCCCTCACCATCTATCATCCCCCCAACGGCTCACTGATTAATCTTCCCGCATTCTGCTAAGGCTGCTAGCTTCATACCTTACTGACACTTAGAGAAGATCATGTCTCTAAATTGAGAGACCTCCTGGTCTCTCCTGACCACACTGTCTATAGCATGAAACAAGAATGTAGACATATTCTTGAAGATACAAACATTATATTATGGTTTTTAAACTCTGGGTTTTCAACTATATCTCTTTTACAGGGAAGCTATAAGACATTTACTTGAAACAAACTTTAGTTTCATAATTCCCTAGGGATCTTTGGGCATATTTTTAGGGGTCTATAACTTTTTTTCCTCCAGAGAATATTGAGAAACAGAGGTATACATGATGTATTCTAAACCCTTTATACTTCTTCTTATTTCTCATTGCAGTTAATATTTTAGCCATATACAACCTCTTATTTTTTTTGGTAACAAATTTCACACGTTCACACCTCTCTTCCACTGCACATGTTGTTCCCTCTGCTGGAAATGCCTTTCTTTTTCTCTTCTTGGTGAATAATTATTGATATGTAAAGATCCACTTCTATTTTTGTCTTCTAAAGAAATATTTCTGGCTTATCTCTGGGCTCTTTGCTCATTGTATACTATCATATTGTGTTTTCCCCATGTGTTCATGAGGCATTTCATCATTAGATGGCAAGCTTCTTGAGGTCAGGAACTATGTAATTGTCATCTTTATGTGTCTTTGTATGTCCATAATTTACTATAGTACCAGGATCACATAGGGTTCTTTCAATGGAATAGAACTAGGTTTTTTCCCAAACCTGGAACTTTTTGTTCTCCCATGTGAGGTAGGTTAGTCTCTGTCTTTGAATGGCCACATAGGGATATTGTCATAGTGGCATCTCAGCACACTATGGGATGTTAGAGTGAATACACAGAGAGGTGTCTTTCACCTGTACATTTCCATGATCCTCAGTTGCGTTTAGGGTTGTGAATACAACTTTAAATTAGATTTGCTTCTTATTCTTGCACCTTCCTCCCTTTTGGGTAATAGGAGTTGTCCTTTCCCTTGTCCCCTTCTTGTTGGGAATTCCCCCGAAAAGCTATTTATCTCCAGAAATGCTATATATCTCTGGGTCTATCTCAACAACATTTTCCCACCTTTCTCCTTTATTTTTCTGCTACAACTAGCCCATAATGACATATTTTCTCAGGAGTCAGTCTATCCCTGGTTTCTAGGATGATTGTCAGAAAAATTAATCAGTGATAACTGAATCATAACAGCTAATCCCAGTTTAACATAATTGTAGCGGCCATTTATTGAAAAAATATCATAAATTCCTTACATGTATTTTATCACTTTATCCTTACATAAACCCCATAAAGTATTATTCATAGCTGTATTTTAAAGATGATGAAACTAAGACCAAGAAGTAAAATAACTTATTCAAAATAATATATCTAGGAAGTGGTGGGGTTTGGATCAAATTCCTGTCAGTTTGATTGCTTTTAACCACTTCACTAAACTGTTGGTCCTCCCTCAGCCCCCAACACACATACCACTGCTAATTTTGCATTAGCAGTATTATAAACCTTGAACTATAAGACACCATGGGCAGTCAAAGATTTGGACATGAGAACATCTTTCTTTGAATCTAATACCCCGTTCTGCATGGGACCAGCTCTTTAGGCAAATCAGAAGACTCCCTTTTATAATGCAGACTTATTTGTCTTTGCTTTTTCTAAGAACATGAGTCTCTTTTACACAATTCACAAGTGGCACATTTTCAATATTTATTTCAGCATTTAAATCTAAAAAGAAAGCTGAGGTAACATAAATAACTTCAGTAGTTGAAAACACAATTCCTCCATCCCAGGGCTGGCTGTGAGAATTTGTTGAATGGGATGTATGTTACACACATCTTAAAAGGCTAGAAATAACCAAAGGGTAGCAATAACTATGGGGTTCAGTTAAAATGGACAAGTCCATCCCACCTGTGTTTATTGAGAGAGAAGAATGCAGAAGAATACAGAAGAATGCAGAGAGAATCTTTGCTCCTGGATCTCCAGTCCTGTTCTCCGTACATCTATATTCACTTAAGCTCTACTTGTAAGCCCAAACATTCCACATTCCACCCTATCCTGGTTACACAATGTGTCCAGTGAGCAGAGCTTACTCCCAGATCTTTGTTTCTTATATTCTTGCCCACTGAAAGGAACCATTGTTTTTGAATAAGTACGACTGACTCCAAGCCTGAGGGAATATGGTACAAGATGACTCTAGAATATATTGATATACCAGAAAGAAAGAAAATGCTAAAAAGAAGAGTGGGGATGTGAAACAGAGGCATAAGAGCCAGCTTAAAGGTGTGCCCATGGGTGAAACCTGGGGCCATTTGAGCATGGAGATAATTAGGCACCTTAATGAATTATATACTTAAATTATATACTTAAAAAAATTGAAAGTCTTTATAGTATAGATATATTGATATCAATAGACAGATGGTAGATAGGAAGAAAGAATGAAGAAGGAAGGGAGGAAGGAAGAGGGGCTCTTGCTAACAGTAGAATCCTGAGCGCTGACTAAGAAATGTAAAGGGAGTGCTGAAGTTGGAAAGTCAACATTTTGTAACCATCAATGGAGGGCAACTTTAGGAGAAAGCAGGATATTTGCATCATATTAAAAATGTTCCCATGTAGTCAATTTATTATTTTGAAAGAGAAAAATTAGTAATTCTAGAGTGGAGAAATTGGACCACACCTGGAGCAGATGATCAAATTAACATCACCAGTGTGAGACAGATGGTTGTCCTGTGCCTCCAGATGTGATATCCTCTTAGAAAAGTCACCTCTGTAGAATTCTGGCTTGGAATACATTTTCTGGATCCAACCATGAGGAAATATAAGACAAACTCAAAACAAGGAAATTTTATTTAAAAATGGAGGGAGGCATTGCATTCTCCCCAAATGTCAATCTCATTAAAAACAAATCTGTAAAAAATTTCAAATTAAAGAAGGCTAAGGAGATATGACAACCAAATGTTAACTTCCCCTGGACTGGATCCTGTTACAGAGGGAAAAAAATTCTATAAAGGATATTATTAGGTCTATTGAAAAAAAAAAGGAAATATTAGATTAGAATAAAGCATTATATAAATACAGAATTTACTAAAGTTAATAACTGGTCTGTGGCTATGTAAGAGAATATTCCTACTCTACGGAAAAATACACTGACATATATATCCAGGGGTAAAGTGTTTGAATTTATACAACTCACCTTCACGTGGTTCAGATTGGGAGAGAGAGAAAGCAAATAAGATATAATGTAAACAGTAAGTGCATCTGGGTATATGTGTGTCTTTTGTACTGTTTTATTGCTCTCATTTTTCTATAAGCTTAAAATTATTCCTGAGTAAAAGTTTAAGGGAAAGAGTAAAAAAAAATAAAAGTGTCCTTGATTAGGGAAAATCTTTGCTGATAGCTCAGATCAATGTTTTCTAAGACTTCCCCACTGGTCCGTTGGCAACATACAATGTGGATAAATAAGCTAAGTGGTAGGTTATGCAATTTGAAGCGCCTTAGGTTTCATTTATGTATTCAGTTATCAAAAACTTATTGAACACTTGTTATGTGCCAGATACTGTGCTATGATATGCTCTTTTTCTCCTCCTCAAGAAAGCATACTGGATTATGTGTGAAAGAATAAAGTACTGGAAAATTTTTTAAAAATAATTCACAACCATAATTTATTAATATCAAATTCTTTGTGATAAACCTGATGTTCTGCACTTATCTCTGTGCATTAGCAGCTTATTTGGGAGCCACTGGCTGAGTTGACACAGCTCAAGCCACTTTCTTTTTCAGACTTGAGACCCAGAAAAGTGTGGCTCCCCTACTTATATCTGGGACCAGCCCATGTTCCTTAGTAACAAAGTTCCATGCTTTCTCCCTGCTAGAAAATCTGCATGAAAAACCTATAAAGTACCTCTGCTCCGTTAAGGATAGAGCCCAACTCTGCAGTGTCACTAAGAGAATATGTAGTCCTACTGTTAACCTCTGGCAAAGTCCTATGGGACACCCATCCTCCCAGATGGTGACTGACAACTTCTATGTGCACCTTTGTCCCAGCATATAGCCTCTTAGACACCTGGGAACCACGCACTGCCTTCTTATATTAGTGAAGGTCCAGCTTGATATATTTATTGCTCACCCTCAAGAAACTCTCAATCCATTCTGGGTCATCAGAATAGTATGGAAAAGACTCTTGGATTTTGGCACTTGACAATTCTTAGAACAGGTTTAGCTCTGTCACTTAATGAATGAGTGGTTATAGGCAAATCGTATAATATCTCTAGTCCTGTTTCCTCTCTTTAAACTGGAAATAATTGTGCTATCTTCCTCAGAGAATGGTTGTAAGAGGAAGTGCTATACAAAATGTATGGCATGCTGCCTTGCAAATAGTGATTAGAAGGAAAATGTTAATTATTAATATTACTTACAAAAGATAAACATAATTTTTATTTTAATAGTTAGAAGCAGGATTCTTCTTTAGGGTGATGTACTTCTTGTTTAAATTGCTTCTCGGAGAGAGCAAAGCCCTGAGGTTGTGGATATGAAAGGCACAGAAAAACTACTCTTGTATAGTTGAGCAACAGAAGTTGGATAAAACAACAATCACAATGACAAGAAAACAAGATAAAAAGGTTAAGAAGAGGGACACCTGGTGTCTCAGTAGCTTAAGCACCTGACTCTTGATTTCAGCTCAGCTCATGATCTCAGGGTCATGAGATTGAGCCCCATGTTGGGCTCCACACCTAGTATGCTTAGATTCTCTCACTCCATCTCTCTCTGTGCCCTTATTCTTTCTCAAAAAATAACTTCAAAAAGTTAAAAATAGAGAAATTAGAGAAAGATTCATTTACATGGTAGGGTGCCAAAGGGAGTTTTTTAGGAGGTGAGCAGTTTGGTGTTAAATGTTGAGTTGACATTGCTACAAGTTGGCTCCCTGTCTTCCCAAAACTCCTATTAAATCTATGAGTTGAGTGAATGTTCTTGGTTGGTAGGTAGGTAGGTTGGTTGGTTGGTTGGTTGGTTGGTTTTGTTTATAGTTTGTTTCCATAATGCATATTGAGGTGAAAAAATTGAGTTTCCTAACTGGGACAGCATTGAGCAGAGAAGAATGACCAGGTGCTAAAGGGAGGAGCAAGCAAAACTGGAAGCTTTGTAGGAAAAGTAGGACCTAGAAGAGCCTCTGAGAAGGAATCTCTGATAAAGTAGAGAAATCTTGAGGGAATATGGGATGGAGACTTAACCTAATATATAGGTTTCATCCTTAGAGGTAAGAGAATGGACTTACCTCGAAGAGCCTCATTCCCAAAGTATTCTAAACTAGATAAAATACTAAAACTTGCAAAGTATGATAGATCCACAGTCTTTTATCTATAATTCTGAAATACAAAATGGTCTGACAATGTTTCCTTTGGCACCAATACTCTATTAGTGGAAAAACTTAACCTTATTCATCCTTCAGCTGCCAACCATCTTTCTTTATTGCCATGGTGGGTGTATTTATACATCTTGCTGAAGAGTTATATGTGTTGGATTATGGTGTGCTGCTCAGACTCTGTGAGGATTCTTGGCCACATAGGCAATATGCTACATGTCCTTATTCAGAAAATTCAGTATTCTTAAACATATCTGGGACTGGGGTGTTGAATAAGAGATTCTAAACATAAGTTCAGAATAACAGAGAAAACTTTAAATGAGTAGAGAAAACTTTAAATGAGTGAAAAAAGGCATTACCTTCCAGTGTATTCCTAAAACTGAAATTGGCAGCTTTATCCATGGAATCCGATTCATACTGGGTCAGACTTAGGCAAAATTCCACATCAGCGGAGGAGGGGAGCCTCGGGGTCCTGGCTTTGTCGTGATTTCCGGGATTGCGCAGTAACGGTCCCTCTGGAGTTCCATCACATAAAGCCTGACGGCTATTGTACTCCTCCAATCGGGTACAGATGATCTACACAAAAACCTTTATATTAAAGGAGTTATGGCCGGAGGTTACCATCAAGAGGTTCACATTTTAAAGTAAGTTGTTGAGGGGAGCCTTGGGTGGCTCAGTCGGTTAAGCATCTGACTTCAGCTCAGGTCATGATCTTGCAGTTCATGGTTTCCATACGGCTCTGTGGTGACAGCTCAGAGTCTGGAGCCTGCTTCAGATTCTGTGTCTCC
Organism: Proteles cristata cristata; assembly: GCA_017311185.1. Classification (NCBI taxonomy): domain Eukaryota; kingdom Metazoa; phylum Chordata; class Mammalia; order Carnivora; family Hyaenidae; genus Proteles; species Proteles cristata. The sequence continues at coordinate 108,802 of JAESUZ010004051.1, forward strand.
CTCTCTCTCTGCCCCTCCCCTGCCCACACTGTCTCTCTCAAAAATAAATAAACATTAAAAAAAATTGAACTGTTGGAGGAAGCAGCCTATCTGAGGGTCACAGGGCAGCATAAACAGTGAAAGTTAAAATCTAGAACAGACTTCTGATCTTACATCTCCTTAAGAAAATGAATTAAATTTCCTAGGCCTCATCTATCAAGTGGGTATAATAATAGCTACTGCATATAGTTTTGTCAAATATTTATTTAACGAGAAAATTAATCTGACAAACATCTGTTAAACATCCATTGTGTGACTTTGCTGGTTGGGTACCCATGAAGCTAGACCTAGTACCGAGTCACATCTGTGCCATCATTTGTTTTCTCTCTATATATGTCTTCTTTTTTGGCTCTAACAAGTTTCATGGCTCATGGAGCAACTACATGTTAAGAACTCCCTAGTTTCTATCTCTGCTTCAAAACCACTCCTCTGAACTCTGAACCTTGTCTATCCATCTGGGATTTCCTATTTCAGTGTTATCTCACACACATCTCAAATGGAACATTTAAAATCCAAAAATCTGTTCCTCCCTCTACATTTCTTATCTCACCAACCATCCTGCTGCGATGCTCAAACCAGAAGCCCATGAATCATGATTTTTAAGCTGGTGAGAAACTGGTGAGTTTTCATTTGCATTTTATTCTCTTATGTGTTTCACATAGAAATGATTAACCAATTGTCTCACTTCTACCTCTAGAGTATAGCTTGAATCTGGGAATCAGTCTTCGATTTTCTTATAAATCATGTGATCTGACTGCTAAAGTCAGATTGGCTACCCTTTTCTGGCCATTACTTGTGCTTCTCCACGCCATGACTTTGTTCATGCCTAGGCACTCTCACTCGTTGCCATCGGTCTGATATCCAACCTCATCCTCAAGGCCGAGGCAATATTACAGGAAAAACAGAATGGGACACCTGAGTGGCTCAATCATTTAAGCATCCAACTCCCGATTTTGGCTCAGGTCATTATCTTATGGTTCATGAGTTCAAGCCCCACATCTCACGAGAGATTCTCTCTTTTTCTACCTCACTTTCTCCCTCTCTTTGTCCTTCCCCTGCTCAGGCTTGCTGAGCCTTTCTCTCAAAAATTTAAAAAAAAAGAAAAAACATTCTGTCAATTCTGACTTCAAAAGTAATTCAAAAGAATCTGACTCTAAATATGAAGAATTTAAGGAATTCTTCACTGAATTATTTTGCATATAGTTTCATTTATATGTACACAGTAGAATAAACTCTGAAAATAAAATAATTCACTAAATAAGTCAAAAGGTGCTCTTTCAGTATAAACATCAAATAAAAATTCTAAATGATTAAAAATATCACATCATAAGTAAATAGGTAGGTTTACCTTTCTTTGGTCTCAGTCCTATATAAATTAATTTATCTTAAAATCATAGGTGCCTTAGATTCGGTGAGAACAATGAACTAAATAGAAAGATATCAATCCTACTTCAGTACAAACACGCAGGAGAAGCCACCCTGCCATCACTGACTGTAACAAGCACATCCTTTCACAGGATGCCTGTGTCCACTGAGTAGATAAGATTATTCATTGCCAAACTTAGACTTCATTTACTTTACACTCCCTTGATAAACAATCAATATGGTCTCCTTTAGAAAATGTGATCCCTATGAGGACAATGTTATTATTATTGTTATTATTAGTCACCGAATCTAGAATAGAGGCTCAATAAATATTTGATGGATGAATAAACCAATGGATGAACCAATGAATCTTCAACAGAAATGTGTTAAACACGCTTTTTCCCTCGTTCTGTTGATATCAACCTCTGCCCTAGAAGATATATTTTTTAACCCACTGAGCCACCCAGGCACCCCTAGGATACACTTTTTAAATGTATCATCTTCATTGAACATATATTGAGGACCTATTATATTCTACACCACGAGGAAGACATCTCTGTGTACATTTTTAAAACTTCACTCCACTACCTCATAGGTTTAGATGATTTTATCCCTAGTTTAATGATTAGGAAACTGAGTCTAAGTATGGAAGAATACAAAAGGCTAGGAGCATCTAAAATCCTGTCTCATGGGGTGCGTGGGTGACTTAGTCATCTGGGTGACCTACTCTCAATTTTGGCTCAGGGCCTGTGGCCTAATGGTTTGTGAGATTGAGCCCTGTGTTGGGCTCTGCGCTGAGAGCCCAAAGCATGACTAGGATTTTTTTTTTTTTTTGCCTTGTTTGTACTCTCTCTCTCTCTCAAAATAAATAAAAACAAAACATTTAATAAATATATATATAAAATCCTGTCTTATGACTGATACTTATATGGACAACAGGCAAGGTGCATGGAACAATATTTTAGAAGTGAAAAGACTTTCTGGTCACTTGTTTGCACCACAGTTGAGAATAATCATGACAGTCAAGACAATCGTCTCCTGCTCCAGTGAGTTTGCAATCTATACAAATGTAAAGGCAAATTAAATTACCATGAGATAGAATTGAATGAGCTATGCCCCCTAGGAATGGCTGCTACTGTGTTAAATAGAGACACTTAGAGAAGCTTTTAATTTTTGGTCACTAAGACATCACTTATGAATCTTTATATGTTGGAAAACAACTGGACTCCAAATTCAGATAGATGGGGGCTTCAGTTCTGGCTCTGCTACTTACTAGCAATGTGTCAATGAGCATGTTATTTAGACTTGGCTAAGACTCAATTTTCTCAACTGTAACATGAAATCATATTAAATATAATAGGAATTAATAAAAATATATAACATTAATGCATAATTCATATCTATTATATTAATAATGGAATAAAATAATAGGAAGCAGTAGTTTTTTACCCAGCAAATGTCAGTTTCTAGTTTTCTTCATACTTACAACATTTCTCAATCCTTTTATCCACGTATAATTGAGAAATAGATCTGTTGGGTAACTTTGTCTAAGGTCATAAGATATTTAGAGACAGAACTAGAACATTAATCCACAGTTCTGATTCCAAATTTATATATCCACTACATTTATTACTGCCTGTAAATGGCTTAAGAATGGTTGACTACAGCTGCATTGCATTGACTGTGATATATCGGATTCCTTTATAATGTCAATTAACTAGAGCAGGTACATAAACGAAATAATATACATCCCTGTTTGAGTAATAAACCATCTTAGGATATTTTCAAAAGATCCTACTGCCTCAAAGACTCCTACAGCTGACTAATTTAAATTAGAGAGGTTTGAATGGAACTATTTTTGCTGAAATGCCAACTGTCAAGTGACTAAGTGTTCAGATGACTGGATGTATTAGTAACAAGGAGGAAACCTACCCTGGTTCCAGAAATAATTTGAAAAACTTAATCCCAAATCATCATCTTTATATTTGATACAGGAGGAGAGGCAGGGGGAGAAACTTAGCACAACGGTTAGGATCATGGAGATTACAGTCAGACATATTTTCCAATATTTACTATTATTAGCTATATGGCCTTGCACAAATTACTTAAGCTCTCTGAGTATTACGGTTTTTCATGTGCATATGGGGATTATTACAACTATTTAGGAAGGATTAAATAATTTAACATATGCAAAGCACTTAGTATATAGTTTCAGATATAGAGTATTTAATGATAGCTTTTATATTATTATTGAATACAAGACTGTTGGATTGGCCATCAAATTGTTTTTAACTCTGGTTCTATAACACTGATTGAATATTCATTGGTGTAACAACTAATGTGGATATATCATAAAAAGATATAATAATAATTTCCACACATGGAACTCAAAGAATATGTCAGATACTAAACTAGTCATTTTACATTAACAGATTCCATTGAATCCCTCTACAATAATGCTTTAAGATATATTATTCTATTTTTTTTTGAGAGAGAGGGCACAAGTGAGCAAATGGAAGAGAGAGAGAGGGAGACAGAGAATCTCACAAGGGACAGAGAAAGAGAAGTGGGGCTCACCTGAAGCAGGGCTTGAGCTCATGAAACGTGAGATCATGACCTGAGTTAAAGTCTGATGCTTAACCGACAGAGCCACCCAGGCATCACAAGATATATTATTCTAATTTTAAAGAAAAAATGTCCTTAAATAATTAAGTAACTTGTCCATGATCTTGAGCTGAGATACAAAAGTAACAAAACCCTATTTTGTTTTCTGTTGAGAAAAACCAATGGTCAAAGACTCTAAATAACATGTTCAATATCATCTGGTGTCAGAGGTCCTCTGATGAGGAATTCATTCTTTTTCTATTTCAACACAAGTGATTTATAGCATATGATGGGGGGAAAAATCAAACGTCCCAAGTCCAATGAAAAAAGAGAGGTAGAAAGAACAAACAGATGTATTAATGGAGGTGAACCTAGACAGTGTTCTCTTAAACTTAAATAAATACCAATAAACTACCAGTTATTAAAAGATTTCAGGAGCAAAAATTCTTTTAGGGCATTAGAGGTTTATGGGGGGGGGATGGGGAGCAAGTAAACCATATGACATTCCACAGAATCTTTTCCATAAAGAAAAAAGAGAAGCTGTTATTTCACTGAGCTGTTTCCATGGTTACCTAAAACCCATGACTATCTGCTGAAATGTGACTTTTTTTCTTTTTTCTTCCCACTGTTTGCTTCCATGTGATGTGCTTTTCACCTGATGAGTGAATTCCCTGGCCACATTTCACTCACATCTATCATCTAGGAAATATTTTGTTTTTTCTCTTTGTTTTGATCCACCATGACAGCTACTCCTGATCTACCTTTTGTTTTTTTATGGCTGATCTACCTGCGCTTGCATAACATTGGATCTAGTTGTATTGAGCACAGGTATTGGTACTTTAATGTTATTAAGGAACACCCCCATCTCCAAAACTATTGGACTGTTTTTAACTGATGACAAATATGCTTCTACATTAAAAGCTCTTGGCATTAAAGAAATAAATTTAAAAAAGTATATATACACAAAAGATATGAATCCTGAATATAAGAAAAATGGTTTTCTAAAAATACTAACAATAATGAATATATTATTTTATGCAATAGAAAACTCAGTCTCACTTAAATAACACTCTGACACATTGTAGCTTACTTGATCTTCTCTATTGTATGCTCGCTCTTTCTTTCTTTGTTTCTTTGTTTCTTTCTTTCTTTTTTTGCATGCATACACACATACATATAGAAGCCCAGAAAGAACTACATAAAATGTTGTATTTTACACTTTGATGAATCACTGCTTATTTCTCATTGTGTCTCCTTGGTCTTGGTGATCCACTGCTATAAAGAAGTACGGTCTATGGTTTAGAAATCCAGGCATGCAGAGTTTAGTTTTTAATCCATGTTATTATGACAGCTAACACTTCTATGATTTTTAATTTTGTTCAGCATACATTTATAAAGTCCATTCTATGTATATATCATGGTTCTGGGCTCTGTGGGTACAAAAGCAAATTAGAAATGGTCTCTGCCTTTGGAGCTGCTGACAGTATGGTAGACAAGACAGGTTTGAAAACCATTCCATGTACTGAAGAGTTAATAGATACTATAATATAAATCTGTACTGAGTGTAATATAGCACAAGGAGTGAAGGTCAATTCTACCTGAGTAAGAGATATGGATCAGTAAAATTCTAAAGAAATATTTCTATCATGGCAGAAATGAAAAGGACTACAGAGTATCTGCTCCATTTATCTGTGCAGTTGAATTTTAAGGGATAACAAGGGACTATAAGTCAAATTTTATATCCATAAATTAGTGGCTTAATTGACTTCTTCTGGGTCTAAATGGCTCTTTATTAACAGAGAAATAGCATTGGACTCAGAGGCACCAGATTTCAATCCTCACCTGTGTGACCTTGTATAAATCATACCTTTTTGAGCATCACTCTATCCTCTTTTATAACATAAGGGCACTACGCTACACACCACTGAGTGTCTTTTAGCTCACAGTTAATAAATGCTATGAATTACTAAATGCTCTATTTTTGTTTTGTAAAATATGTCTGAAATTGAGGAAAAATGGAGGATTTACATGAAAGGGGCTATCAGTCTAGATAATGTTGAAGGTCTCAATGAATTCACTGAGTATGGAAGCTATTTGATTCTTACTTCACACAAAGTAGTTTACTTCTTGATTTGAGTGTACAATTCAGGCAGAAACAAAATAGTGGTGTGTTTATTACAGAACCTGTTTATAAAGTGAAATAGATACCAAAACAACTTCCAGATTAATTAAGTCAGTGATTTTCAATGCTGGCTGCATATTAGAATCACAAGAGAAGGGTTTAGGGGCACCTGAGTGGCTCAGTTGCTTAAGAGTCTGACTCTTGATTTGGGCCAGCTCATGATCTCAGAGTCCTGAGATCAAGCCCTCTACAGGGCTCCAGACTGGGCGTGAGGCCTACTTAAGATTCTCTCTCTCTCCCTCTGTCACTGTTCCCTGCTCTCTCTTTCTAAAATTAAAAATAAGAGGTGCCTGAGTAGCTCAGTAGGTGAGCTTCTGACTTCAGCTCAGGTGATGATAGCACAGTTATTGGGTTTGAGCCCTGCATCGGGCTCTGTGCTGACAGCTCAGAGCCGGGAGCCTGCTTCAGACTCTGTGTGTGTCTCTCTTTCTGCCCCTCCTGTGCTCGTTCTCTGTTTCTGTCTTTCAAAAATGAAATTAAAATGTTAAATAAAATTAAAAATAAAAATAATAATACAAATTTTAAAAGAACAAGAGAAGATTTTAAAAATGCAGATGCTTGGACTTCAGAATAGACCACTTGGAAGAGAATTTTCCAGCAGAAATTAGGTGGATGGATCCATGCAATTTTCTTTAAGCTTCCTAAGTGATTTAGATATTGAGAACTACTGCATTAAATTGATATAAACAACTGATCTTCATTTTTAAAGGATGGTAACCAGAGAGACTATGAGAAGAAATGGAAACAGTGACTGTTACCTCATGCAGTGACACTGCTCACAATAGACAGATACAAATGTTTTTCACTTCCCTGTTTTTCTTCTAGAAACAGACACATTCATTTAAAAATGTTTTACTGTGTATTTATTTTAGAGAGAGAGAGAGTGCACGTGGGGGAGGGTCAGAGAGAGAGAGGGGGAGACACAGAATCTGAAGCAGGCTTCTAGGTACAGAGCTGTCATCACAGAGCTTGACAAGGGGCTCAAACTCACAGACTATGAGATTGTCATAGTCAGACCTGAGCTGAAGTCGGATGCTTAACTGACTGAGCCACCTAGGCACTCGCTTTTTTGCAGTTTTTTAATGTTTGCTTATTTATTTTGAGAGGAAGAGAGCACGAGTAGGGGAGGGGAAGAGCAAGCAGGGGAGAGAAACAGAATCCCTAGCAGACTTCACACTGTCAGCACAGAGCCCAACGCAGGGTTCCATCTCATGAACCTTGAAATTATGACTTGAGCTGAAATCAAGATGCTTAACCCACTGAGCCACCCAGGTACCCTCCCTTTTTTAATTTAAACTATTATTTGCTTGTTTTTCTTCAATGGTCTTTGTTCACTCTATTTCAAAATTTTATTTTTAACACCAGTTACTCCACAGCAGTTTAATCATAGAATAATATTGAAGCTAATGTAATAATTTCAGTCCAGTGTTTAACCAGTAGACCTAAAAAGTTTTATTTAGAAATAAAATTGGCCACAATTATAAAGAAAAAAAGGGAGGATAAGGACTTTCCACTCAATAATCAATAAATGATTAGAAAAAAAATATATTGCTAGTAATAACAAGTAGCATGTATCTCTTATAATAAAATATCACTTAATATCTATCTATTAAGCCTTGGTGCAGATGTTGTACTTTTTTGGTAATTTAGATAAACCACAAGCCTTTCTGGGTCAAGTGAAACTGTATGGGTAAGGAAAGCATTATAAATGACTGAAAATCCCTATCCTAGCTGAGCAGTATTTTAAGCAGTAATAAGGGATGAGAGCGTTAGATGAGAGTTTTGCACTTTATAGATTAAGGTAGGAGATCTGAAGGCTTATTGAAATAGATTTTTTTCAGGCTCATCTTTTTCCAGGCTTTCCTGCATAAATACACTCATTACTCTTGGTAAATAGTTGGTATTAGTCATACCGGATATTACACCATGACCATTTTTCAAGAGCTTCAATAGACTACTTTTGGAAGGTGTGTGAACTTAGTGGAAAGGGGAGGAAGCCATTCATATATTAAACCTGCAGAGTGCAAGGTGAGGATGCCAGATTCTTCCCATCTCATTTAAACATTGGTCTTAATTCAATAAAGCACTGCTAGTAAAAAGTTCTGTATTAGAAATGTTTGGAATACAGATGGAAAAGCATTTCTTTCTCCTTACGGTTTTAAATAATTAAAAACTTATTTTGGGGGTCACATTTTGCCCCTAATCCAGAGGGAGAATTTTAGAATAGGAGAAATTAAATTTCATAATTGCAGTCCCTTATCTTGTACCTCTGAAGTTTGAATATATTTAGGAAAAAAGCCCTAATTTCTTCTGCAGCCTAATGAGAAAAAAAAAAAAAAAAGACAGAGATGAAGTAAGCCAGATCCTTCAGCTAAAGACATCATAGCAGTCATGTCCTTGGGAATACTATAGGTGATCAGGCAATCATGTCTGGCCTATCTCTATTTCCTATCTCTGCGATCTTGTACAAGTTACCTTTATACCTCTGTGTTTCAATCCTTAGAATGAGGAAAGATTAGTCAAAGTATTAACTGAGTTACTACACAAAAAGTATTGCAACAGGGCTTCACACATGCTAAAATGTAAATTAGCATTTTTGTTATTTACCTATTTGGGCCCCAGGATCCTCATATATATATATATATATATTTTTTTTTTAAATGTTTTATTTATTTCTAGCAGAGAGAGAGAGACAGGTGGATCAGACTGAAACAGGCTCCAGGCTCCGAGCTGGCAGTCAGCACAGAGCCCGACGCGGGGCTCGAACCCACGAACTGCGAGATCATGACCTAAGCGAAAGTCGGACGCTTAACCGACTAAGCCACCCAGGTGCCCCATCCTCATATATTTTTTAAAAAATTTAATGTAAATAATATTCACCCAATTTTCCTGATGATAATAATGACCATAGACATTTAGTAAATGATGCCTTCCCAAGGACCCTTTCCTGAAGACTCTGATCAATGGGTCTAAGGGTAGGACCAGGGATTTGTAATTTGTACGCTGTATGAATTTTATTGTGAAGAAAATTTCAGGAACACTAAGCTAGATCATTAACTTACTTAATCATCTAAATATTCATTGATCCATTCATTCAACAGATACTTAATGAGCCCTTTCCACTTGCCAGGCACCATCCTAGGTGCTGAGAGATATAGTGATGAGCCAAATACTCTGTTTTTATCAGAGCTTAGGAACCTGGTGGAGGATATTAGACAAATAGACACACAGATATCTGTGTAATAACAATTGTAAAGTGTGCTGTAAAGAAAAATACAAGGTATGCTGAGAATTTTTAATAGAGGACCTTTTCTACTCTTGGCAGGAGAGATGGGGAGGAAGGTATGTAAAGGCCTTCCTGGAGAACTAATAGCTGAGATTGTTTGTTGCTCTGGTATTGTATGTCCAGGATGCCTTACCTGCCAAGAGGAGAAGAAAGATGCTGGGCTGAGTAGGTTTGGGTTTGCTGAGTTGCGCCCTCCCATGTACTCATCTGTGCAAATGTCACAGCTTTTAGCATCTCTCCAATCCCAGTATGGAATAGTGAAGTTCTCATCCCCGGTCAGCTTCTGGATTTCTTGTTCCCACAGCAACAAGAAGAGTCTGTGCCAAGGCAGGAAACCTGGGGCTTCATGAGCAAAATCAATGTCTCTCCAGATTTCAGAGCCTCCGAGCAGTGTGTCCCTTGACACATAGTAATGCATCCAGACAAAGAGGTCATAAACGTTGATGTCATTGAACATGGGTGTTGATCCATTATTCATTTGGCCATAGGTGCCTGTGGGGATGACATAGTCAGGGCTGGTAGTATGCTTTGCTAAAGTAAGGTAGGCAAGAAACTTGTTCTTCTCTGGGACACTCAAATCAAAGATGTTTCTTCTCACCAGAAGTCGCTTCTCTGTGCAGTTTGGTCCCCAAAAGCCAAACTTGCAATTTCCACAGTTGAATCCCATGAAGTTGCCAAAGCACTGGCAGGTCCTATTATAAAAGATGGAGGGCCAGGCCTCCCGGTCATCCATCCCCGTGAAGGGGTATTGAGGCCCAAGTGGGGCTTTGGACAGAATGATGTCCTGACAGGCACCCCTGCCTGAGAGCTGGCCGCAGGGACTGCCGTCACCGGTCCATGCTGGACAGCACTCCTTTTCCATCAGGCTTTTGGAGGAGGCACAGGCTCGAGGGAAATGGCCAGCGGAGGTCTGGAAACTGCACAGCAGGCAGCAGAGAGCAGCCAGGAGCATGCTTACTCTAGTCCTCACGGATCTGCTTGAGCTGGTTAATTGAGCCACACACTTCTCTTTCCAGCTACCCCTACAGTGACTATCACATGTTTTGGCTAAGACCTATATAATACCAGTCCCACCTCCAGCATCAAACACTCTCAGTCTTTATCTTAAGCTTTCATCTTCTGAAAACCACATGACTAACTTTTCCCTGAAGTTGGCACATATCCCACCAGTGGGATAGGCCTATGTGAAAGGGAGAAACACTTTTCACCATTAACAGTTTAACTTATATGGTTATAATAATAGAATAATAATCATGCCTGATCTAAGTAAACGCAGTTGGTTGACTGAAATTAATGAGGATTTGAATTTGAAAATGAGAGGTGGTATCAGGAATAGAGCTTCTCTGATTAGGAAAGTTCAGGAAAGGTTAGAGATTATGGAGGCCAAGGCAGTTTCTCAGAGACCATAAATAGGCCACAGCATTTGCAGAACTCAGCTCTGCAGAAGAAGATTCTTTTCAGAGTCTAGAGATTGTATTTTATCTCTGGTTATATTGCAGCTTATTTATTTTATACAAAGTATCTGAAGAAAAAAAACCTTTTTGATTCACCTTCCTTATTATCTGATACAGTTGACTACTTGCTAGTGAGCTAGCCATTCATTTCCTAACCATTCCTAAGGATGGGATAGGTGGCTAGTCTGCTTTATTATGGAGCCTTCTACTAGCTAATATTCTAAAGAAAGCCCTTTTCTTTTTAATGCAGTAGCCATGTTGTTTCACCCATAAGTTCTAGAAATCAGAAATTGTTTTGATATTTTTTCTGCAATATGATCTTGTAAAAAAGTTCTAGGATGTGAATAAATAGGATTAATATATTTAGGCAATAAATATTTAATGGTCCTAAAAGTTCTTTTTCTGTGTATAGTAAGCTAGATAAACTGAAACACATGGATAAAAATATAATTCTACCACTTATGCCAGTTTTCAAATGAGTAGTATAGGTAATACGTACATCAAACTTCTAATGGAGGGGACAATTTTGTGAGCTGAGGATACTGAAACAGATTGCATAATTTTGGATAATAGTGTTGCAATTTCACTGAAAGGATGCCCCTTGAATAAAACCTTAAAGGGTAGGCATAAGTTGGAGAGACAAATAGAATGGAGATACTACTTCAGTCAGGGGGAAACTTGAGAGGCCGGAGCTGTTTCACTGGCCGAGCTGAAGAACTGGACTCAGGCAAGCTCCTCACACTAAAGGAAATTAAACCTGGGACCATTCCATAAAGGGGCCTAAAAACTAAGTGATTTAAACTAAGGTGAGCTGAGCAATTATAGGATGAGAGTAGGCAAACTGAAGTTATTCTTGGGAGATTTCCTTCCTTATCCTGTTCCGTACTTGAATCTGGGTGGTCCCTTTAACCTACAGAACAACTGAGAACAAGTTAAAGCTCTAAGTAAGGCAGCAGTGTCTTGTCTCAGAGATGTGGGATTCCAGGGAAGACTGTCGCTTTCCTCATGATGTTGTAGGCAGCTTCTGCTTTCTCCCCTTTCTTCTGGAGTTAGTCTCATTCATTAGAAAAACATCAAGGTGCCTCCGTACCACTCTCTTGGGATTCAAAGCAGCCTTTTTCGGTGGAAGGAGCAGTGTGTGGGTGAAGAGGAGCAGAAGATAAGTTTCCATGGAAATGTTGCCTCTGGCTGGAATCAGGAAGTCATCACATGATCTCCACAAGGAGGCTTAATCTTTTTTTCTTCCTCCTTTCAGAGCCACCAAGGGATTAACACAGGGCTTCTTGTCCCTGGGGAGTCTTGGTTCTGTATTACTTATAACCACATGTGGCCTTTTGTAATTCTGTTCCATCTACTTGCAGACAGAATTCACTTCTAAGGTTCAATTTAATTAAGAATTTTGCTTTACATTTGCCCCCCTATCAGGCTTCCCAGTGAATAACTTATAAAGCCTTCATCACACTGCTGGGTTTCTGTGTCTATTTTCTCAGGTCTGTTTTCTGTAGCCTTCCAAGCATGCTTAGATGAATGGCAAAAATGTACTTTGTCCTCTTAATTTCTTTAACTTGACAGACCTCTTTATTATTCTCAAATATAGAACATTATCTACTCCGACCCATATGTATCAAAGTCTTATTGTCAATACAAACTCTTTACATATGAAACCCCATTTAAACTGGTTCCTCCCAGAATTACAGAATTTGAGAGTAATCTCCTATTCTAGGAGATTATTGTATGAGTAAAACTTGAGCTAATGCAATACTCTATTAACCAGAATTTGGGCTCAGTAAATACCCTGTAAATATTTATTATCATGTATCAGGCATATGCTGAGAGATGGTGCTGTGGTAAACAAAACAGAGAGGTTTCTACCCTCATGAAACATATAGGCTATTAAAATAATATTTTATATTTGTATAACATTTATAACTTTGTGTGTATTTTAATATTTTTTCCTGGTCAAATGACTTTCTAAGCTACCGTAAAAGAATAAAAGAGCTTCTAGAGAAGATGGCAAGGGGACCTATCTAGTCTCATGAGGCACAGTCAAGCAAGGTTTTCTAGAAGAAGTTACATTTCAAGTGACATCTGAAGATTAGAAGAAGTCTGCTTGTAGAAAAGGATAAGAGTGCATGTGAGTGCATTTCAGGCAGAGGGAATATCATATGCAAAGTCTCCAGGATCCTAAAGATAGTTAAAGTGGCTACAACCCCAAAGGCTATGGAAATGTATAGAAGTATGGAGGTGTACGTATGGATGAGACCTCAAGCCTTGACAGGTTTGAAGGAGAGTGTGATCTAATCATATGTGAATTGAAAACATTTCACTGAAGCTGAAGAGAGGACAACAGACATGGGGCGGGGAACAAGAGTAAATCTAGAAATAACTGTTAGAGATCATTGGAGTAACTCAGGCAAGAAATTACGAGGCTTGGACCAGAGTGATGCTCTGTGAGATGGACAGAAGTGAATGGATTTGAGAGATACACAAGTGATGAATTCAAGAGGAGTGAGGGCTAAAGAGAAAAGAGATTTGGGGTTGACTTCTAGGTTTCCAGCTTGTGTCATTAACTAAAATGAGGAGAGACTGAAGATAAAATGTTTATGGAAATTGAATATGGATTCAATTCTAGACATGCTGAATTTGAGAGTTTTTAGTCTAGTCTAGCCACAAACAATTCTTCTCTGGTCTCTGGTGTTTGCATTGATCATTCACCCACTCATTGGTTTTGACCAGTCAGCCTTGATTTTTTCCCTCACTCTGATGGTTTGTCTTTGCTCTTTCAGTTGATGATAGTTTGAACCTTCTTCCCCAGCTTCATTTTTTAGCCCTCTTTCTCTCAATTTTAATAGTAGCTACCATTGACTGAGTGTAAGAAACATAATGAGTCCAATGTGAATACCTACTATTTAAAAATAAAGTTTACTATGGAAATACTTAAATATACTCAAACTAGAAACAAATAATATAATTAATTAGCATGTACTCATCATCACACTTCAACCACCATCATCTTTCTGTAGGCATTATTTCTTCTGTCCATGAACATAAAAAGAAAAAAAAATTCTTCAGTATTTTAAAAACAAGTTTCCAAAAGCATATCTTCTCTATAATGTCTCAGTATCCATCATTAACAATTAAGGACCTACAATATCAGTCTAACATCTCAGACAAAAAGAGAGAAGAGGAGTGCCTGGGTGACTCAGTCAGTTGAGTTTCCCACTTTAGCTTATGTCATGATCTCACAGTTTGTGGGTTCCAGCCCCGTGTCGGACTCTGTGCTGACAGCTCTGAGCCTGGAGCCTGCTTCTAATTCTGTGTCTCCCTCTCTCTCTGCCCTACCCTTTCTCATGCTCTCTCTCTCTCTGTCTCTCAAAAGATAAATAAAATGTTAAAAAAAAAGAGAGAGAACAATGGTTCCTTAATATCATCTGATTTCAAGTCTATGTTCAATTTATTTTAATTATCTTAAACATATTTTTTTGAAATCCAAAAAAGTCTATAAATTGCTTTTGGTTAACATGTTTCTTGTTGTTAAAAATCTATGTTTCTCATCTTTTTTTTTTTAAATAAAAAATCAATTTATTTATGGAGGAAGATGGATTTTGTTCAGTAGAATTTTCTTCATTTCAGGGATGACCAATTTTTCCTTGCAGTATCATCTAACATATTTCTTTATCCTATATTTTCAGTCACCTCATGCATTTTCAATGATAATCTCTTGTATTTTCTATAAGTAGGGAATTCGATTGAGAGATTTGATTAGATTTAGGGTCAATTCTGTATTGTTTTTGTTAAGAATTTCTTCACGTGTGTTCTCTTGCACTACTTTTTCAAAGACATAAGAGGAACACATTGTCTGCTCTTTGCACTATTAGTTCTTTACATTGAACAATGGTTAGAGGAAAGGTCAGACTGTCATGTCTATAATATAGATCTCTGACAAACTTCTACCTCACAGATTTATCATTCAGTCATAATAATTTCCTATATCCATTATTTCATTGAAGATTATAAGAATAGTGAATTTTGTAATCCTTTTTAAAATGTTTATTTATTTTTGAGAGAGAGAGGGAATGAGGGAGAGGCAGAGAGAAAAGGAGATAGAAAATCTGAAGCGGGCTCTGCATTGGCAGCAGAGAACCCTATGCAAGTTTCAAACCCATGAACATGTGATCGTGACCTGAGCCATTGAACACTTAACTCATTGAGCCATCCAGGCACCTCATTAATTTTGTAATCCTATTTGCATTTAAAATATTTTTGTAGGGGCACCTGAGTGGCTCAGTCGGTTAAGCGTTCGACTTCGGCTCAGGTCATGATCTCATGGTTCATGGGTTCGAGTCCCACGTTGAGCTCTGTGCCAACAGATAGCTCAGAGCCTGGAGCCTGCTTCAGATTCTGTGTCTCCCTCTCTTTCTGACCCTCCCCTGCTCACGCTGTCTCTCTCTTTCAAAAATAAATAAAAAACATTAAAGAAAAATAAGATTAAAAAAAGATAAAATATTTTTGTAAAAAACTTTTCCTCATCAATTATTTGGTTACTCTGAATTATATCCTATACAAGAAAGGTGCAGTAAATGCTTGATTCTTGTCCTTTATCAATTTCACAATAATGATCTGATGCTCTAACAATCTCCAAAAACAACCTATGTATTTGTTATTACTATTATGAAGACTTCTAGAATTTTATGTATTCTTTATTGATTTATGTATTATGTTTCTTTTGGAGGTAAAAATGTTAAAAATGGGTGCATGTTTGCAATCATACTTCCATAAAAAAAGAATTCAATAATACTTCAATTATACTTCAAAAAAAATTACACTTCAATAAAAAAAATTATACTTCAATAAAAAAAAATCTCTACCCCAATATTCAGCTAATTAGTAGACATCAGCTAACCTACATTATGGTATGTTGTGTAATGATTATTCTCATTGTGTTTTTGTGTATGCATGTGTAGAGTTGAAGGGAAAAATATGTAGTCATCAACTCTCTACAGTGTAAGTTTAGACTAATTCATTAATCAATAAGTATTCAGTGTCTACCATGCCCAAGAACCTATCCTAGATACCTGGGGTGGGGGTTGGGGGGGGAGAGCTAAGTTATTTAAGTCATAGACCTCTGCTGTGATATGATGCTCTGAAGTCACTGAATTTTTATCCAAGTTCTGCCAGTTATTAGTCTTAGGCCCCATGGGAAGAAAAAAGAGGTGAAATAGGCATCTACTTATAATTTGGTCCATAATTTTATTTACTTTGGCCTCAGTGGACTCAGCCTTATCACATAGATCTTTTTTTGAGTTTTAAATGATATGATACATATTAAGTACTTAATACAAGTTCTGATATATATCAACTATTCCATAAATGTTAAATGTTACTATTAAAAACCACAAATTCGGTGCTTATGGTGTTCATCACTACAGGGTTCTTCTAGGGCTTTTTAGTGTTAGGAGCTAGGAAATAACTATTTTATGAGATACAATTAGGTATGATTATTATACATTTGCCCCTTATTCTCTAAGCAGCATCCTCATTTGCCCTTTTCCTCTAATTAAAACCTTTTTCTCTAAGATACTGAACTTCTGCCATTACACCAAGATGTCTTGCTTCCTTCGAATTCTGAGTTTAGTACATGCCCTTTCCTCTGCTTTCTCCTCTATTCACTTGTATAGTCTGGTCACATTATAAAGAATCAGCTCAGATGCCATAGCTTCACGAAAGTCTTTGCTTTCTACAGTACCCCTCTCAGGATGGGTGGCTGAGTGGCAGGATTTCTTCTAATCTATCACCATACCCTGAGTTCACCTTGGCATCAGAATACCTTGTAATGATCTATCAGTTTGTCTCATCTTCCCTTCAACCATGAATCCATTGAGGGCGAAAGTATGATTTCATGCCAAGTACCTCATACAGTGCCTGACACATTACATATTTAATTATTAGATGGAAAATGGAAGAACTGATGAATGGATAGATCTGTTCTTTCTTACACTATCCTTATTGTGTGAAATGTGTTTTAAAGTTCTAAAATATTTCAAACATACAGAAAAAGATAAGTAATAAAACTGGCACCCAACACACTGAGTTAATAAATCATAACAGTAAATGGGCTAATGGATGAACTTTTAAGATCATGTCATACCGGTAACCTTGGACACAGGAAAGGCCGAGTTGGAGGCAGATGGGATGAAATATGAATGAAACTAGCCACTATTTTTTTTTAATTTTATGTCTTTATTTTATTTTGAGAGACAGAGACAGAGAGTGAGTAGGGAAGGGGTAGAGAGAAGAACACACACAGAATCTGAAGCAGGCTTCAGGCTCTGAGCTGTCAGTACAGAGCCCAATGGGGGGTCCAACCCATGGATGTGAGATCATGACCTGAGCCAAAGTCAGATGCTTAACCCAAGTGCCCCACTAGCCATCATTTTTTTATATTAATTTATTTTATTTTATTTTTTTACAAATAGTTTATTGTCAAATTAGTTTCCACATAACACCCAGTGCTCATCCCCATAAGTGTCCTCCTCCATGCCCATCCCTCCTCCCCCCCACATCCATCAGTCCTCAGTTTTTGTCAGCATTCAAGAGTCTCTCATGGTTTGCCTCTCTCCCTTTCCCCCACCATTTCCCCCCTTCTTCTCCCCCTTGTTCCTCAGTTAAGTTCCTCCTAATCCTCCTATACATGCAAACATATGATATTTGTCCTTCTCTGCCTGACTTATTTCGCTCAGCATAACACCCTCCAGGTCCATCCATGTTGCTACACACTCACTAGCCATCATTTTGAATGTAGTGTCAGGCATTAAGCCAGAGGGCAGAACCCAGCAACAAACTCATTATTGACTGGGGAAGGTGAGAAGGCCCACTGTGAAGGAAGACTAACAGGGAGAGCTAGAGACACATTTACCAGCATCCTGATAGAGGCCTGCCTAGGAGACAAGAAGGGACTGGCATTTATTTACCTAGGATTTGCTCACTAGTCATTTTCATGGAACATTATTTACTGAATGTGTACTTTGAGCTAGACTTTTTACACATAATTAAAAAAAAATAATCCTCATTTTTCATGGAGATGGTGCCAAAACTGAAGAAGGAAGCCCCTGCCCCTCCCAGAGCCAATACCAAAGCCAAAGCAAAGGCTTTGAAGGCCAAGAAGATGGTGCTAAAAGGTGTCCAGAACCACACACACACACACACACACACACACACACACGCACACACACACACACACACAAGAAAACCTGTACATCACCTCCCTTTCCACCACCCAACACACTTTCTTTCCAAAGGAAACCCAGATATCCTCAAAACAACCCCCAGAGGAAAACAAGCTCGACCACTATGCCATCATCTAGTTCCCCCTGATTTCAGAGTCAGCCGTGAAGAAAATAGAAGACAACAAAAACTTGTGTTCATTGTGGATGTCATGGCCAACAAGCACCAGATCCAACAGGCTGTGAAGAAGCTCTATGATATTGACATGGCCAAGGTCAATACCTTGATCAGCCCTGAAGGAAAGAAGAGGCATGTGTTTGACTTGCTTCTGACTATGATGCTTTGGATGCTGACAAAATTGTGATCATCTAAACTGAGTCCAGCTGGCTGAATTAAATGTAAATTTTTTCACTCTCTCCCCCCTCAAATTTAATCTTTATAACAAACCTGTAAGGTACATATTATATCCCTCTATAGTTAAAAAAACTAAGGTTCATGTTAAGGTCAAACTAACAGTGAACCTCAGAAGTCATATATATTTTTTAAAATTCTTATTTTTTCTAGGTTTTATTTATCTACTTTGAGAGAGGGAGAGAAAGAGAGAGAGAAAGCAAGGGAGGGTCAGAGAGAGAGAGAGAATCCCAAGCAGGCTCTGCACTGTCATCACAGAGCCCGATGCAGGGCTTGAACTCACAAATCATGAGTCCATGACCTGAGTTGAAAGCAAGAGTTGGATGCTTAACCAACTGAGCCACCCAGGCACCACTCAGAGGCCTTATCTATCTGTATAATGCCAAATCTCATAGATATTCTATTCTATTGTGTGATCTTCTATGCCAATAAAGTTTCACTTGTTGATTATACTCTATTGTACTAATCTTGCTTCTATTCTGATCCTAGCTTCATACTTTACTTATGTCATATTCTCATAGCTCTTGTGAAAGTCAGCCTTAGGTACTTGAACATAACCTTGATAAGCTTCTAGAGCAGAGATGAGTCTTACCCATCCTCTGCCCTAGTTTGAACGTGGTCTTTTGTGATAGATTACCTCAACCATACACTAAATCTCCCTTCAAAACTGGTTCTCATAAAACTGTTGGGTGTTAGGTAAATTACAGTTACCACAATGCCAAGTGACTCATATTTTCTTTGCTTTAGTTGAACTGTCTCTATGTTATCCCAAAGACATCAGGTTTTAATCTTTGTTTGTCCATTTCTTGATTATGCACAATTCTACATGTAAAGCTAGTTCAGCGATTGTTTAATGCAAACCCCACTTTTCATTAAATCTTTATTAGAAATTGTCTAAAAAAGTATTAACAAAGAGCAAAATCTTCATTTTAAGAACAGAGAATATAATTTAAGACACATTATAAAGAAGATGGGTTAATACAAAGACACAGTTGCAGGGTGACTGCTGAAAGAGTTGACAGATGACATTAAAGCAGATCTAGCTAATGAACCAAAATGTAGAGCTAAAATCAAAGTGTTTTGAAACTGAAAAGAAATTTTTTTTAAAGTCAATAGATAGTGCAGATCCTCGGGGAGAAAGTACATTATCTTTCAGTATTTAGTTGAACACAAATTGAACAATGACATAAACCTATTGGTTTCATAATTCTGTCACATAAATTCATATTTTATGTTTATAGCAGTGAGTATGTGTATTTGTAAAACATTAGGTATATATGTTTATGTCACAGAAATTTGTCAGCCTACATATAACATGGGTTGTTTCTGAATATCCGGGACCCCATATGATCATTGGATTCCCCTAACAGCTCTGCAGCTAATGGTTTGGGAATCACCAAAAAGGCAATATCATCCAACAGTTTGGGTGAGACCAAGGGTGGCTTTAGGAAGACATTGAAACTTAAACCAATATGAGGACAACCCCTAAGTATTTTATTAGCAAAGATAATTTCTAATTATCAAAAAGCATCTCATGAAAGGGCCAAAATCAACATGAATAAATTCATTAAAATGAAAAATAAACACGTAAAACTCTTAGAAGAAAAGCTTTGGGAAAAAAAGCCTATAATAAATGTGCCTCCAATAAAGTCAGGTAAACAACTGGGCAACTCTGGATGGGAAGAGCCATTCTGGTAAGGTGGAAAGCACTGGGCCATAGATTAGTTTGTATTAGTTATGGTACTGCCATGTTCCATGTGACTTCAGACAAAGCACCTAACCTCTCTGGTTTTAACCTCCCACAGTTATAAAATGAAAGTAATAATGTCTGCCTGGTGTATTTCCAAAGGTTGTTAAAATGATGCAAAGTATCATAACCTTAGATAGCAAAGTACATCTACAAACTCATTTTCCTTGTCTTTTAAAGTTTGAACAATTTAATCCTGAATCTGAACCCCTGTCACAACCCAGAATTTCTAATTGGCCATTTGAAACAAATTGCCTTTTCCTTAGCTGCTCCTTTTTTTCCTGGGTACCCAATGATGCCTGTGATGAACAAAGTTAAAAGTGTAATTCCCATCATTATTCCTACCACTTCTAAATTAACATAATTAGCATATCTCTTATGGTAAAGAGAAAAAAATTTAGCCTAGTGATTATACTTCAAGTGATGTCTTCCAAAATGGATGCACCACCATAATATTCTATGCGAGGTAATAGTTTAAAAAATGTTTACATAAATAATCTATAGCATGCTCCCCTTCTCAATGCATCCAAAAGATGAGTCCCATCCAAACTAAATTTTCTGCCCTCTCCAGAGTTCATTTCTGCTTCTCCTTTTAAGCTAATTTCATATGACACTTAACCTGATAGCCAGTTGACTGTTTATAAGAACAATTTGCCTTGAAGCATTCCTTTTAATCATTTTAAACTTTTTTTTTCTGGAAAAATTCACATTCATAATAGCAAACATTTACTGATATCACCCTGTAAAGCACTCTAGTCAGAAGAAGAAAGGGCAGTGTCTACTTTTAAGGAGTCAGAATAATATGCATCCCTTCCCTCATCTAATTAACCAACACACATTTATTGAGTGGTTATATTTTGCCAAGCATTGTACGTGACAACAGATAATAACAGTGACAAATAAACCATGGTCCCTGCTTTGAAGTAGTTCATGGTCTGACAGGGGATTCAGAGAAATCAAGAGACAATTACAGAATAGTTTGTTAAGTGCACATTGTTAATAATATCGAATGTGATATTAGTCAGGCCCCTGGCAGGAAGCAGCTGACATACTCAAGCTGGCTTTTTCAGGAGAGTTTAATAAAGGAACTATTTACAATTTTGGGAGGAGAGTTAAAGGAAATGAACAAGGGATAATGCAGAATCCTGGGCATGAAGGGCAAGGGGAGGGTACAATTGCTGGAACACAGAGAAGGTCACTGTATTGACTGAGCCAGCTGGCCGGGGCCGTGGCCTTGGAGAAGAATGCAGGCAACCTCTGGCTACAAAGCAAGAGAAGGGTTAGGGGACTAAATTCCTTGACCTCTGACTTCACTTTTCTTCTGCCATCTGATCTTTATGTCTGTGCACCTCTGTGAGTGAAGTCAAGCTCAAGCCAGAGGAGCAAGGGGCCCATTAATGCAGTTCTTGTTTTCAGCTTCATGTGTCCCAGAATGAGGTAGAGAAGGCAAGAAATGGACCTTGGGAGGCCAAAGGAATGATATCCAGCATAAATGCCTATCTGTGCCTTTTACAAGTCATTCATCTATGCAACCAACCTCAATGAAATGGTTATTCTAACTTGCCAATGAAGAAAATGAGGCTGAGAAAGTTTGAATGACTTACTCAAGAGCATGCAACTAAGAACGGATGGATCCAGCATTTGAACATACTAGTGTAGTTACAATATCTCTCTTCTTCTCGCCAGCAGATCTCTATGTTGGGATTTATGTGCAGGAAATTATGGGAACACAGTGGAGACAGTATTCCATCTCATATCCCACCATCTCATCTGTGAAGGGGTCAGGGGAGACAAGATTGTCAGGAACAGCTTCTTGGGGAGAGATGAGGCCTGAATTGAGCTTTGAAGGAGGAATGGTATAAGTAAACAGATGAAGGGGAAGAGAGTATACTCTGGGTAAAGGGAGCCACAAAATACAGAGATGACAAGATGCATTTAGGACTTCAAGTAATTGATTATGGTTGGAAAGTAGAGTTAATGAGAAAATATGACTTCTGTGCTAGCAGTGTGAAAATCTGACGTGACTTAGGGATGAGTTAACAACTGTGTGCTGTGTACTTCATGGCAAATAGATACTATGGCTCATGTGCACAAATGAATAGGATTATCTTAGGTGAAAACAAGAGAGAAAAGGAGATACAGAAAGGTCATTACCAGGAAAGAAAATGTGCTTCCTCAGTACTGCAATCCAGCTCTTTACCACTGGCCCTCGATTCATCACCATTGAGGGCTAGACCAAGATTTGTAGAACTTTTGTCATTATAAAATATATAATCGTTATTAGAGACACAGTGTAATGATTTTGTGCCATTCAAGTGTCTGTCAGCCTAAACCAATGATAAATACTACATGTGTAAAAAAAATTCAATCAATAATGCCAAGTCTATAAAGGAATTAGCAAGACTTCTGGCCTGGAATTTCTGTAATAGCCTATTTGCTATAGTTTGGTCCCCATACCATTTAGATGTAATCTCTATTATTTTTATCAGACATCTTCCTTTTATCGAGTGGCCAATAATATAGCTTTTTACCTAAAGTCAATCATGATACATAACAAAGTCAAATCAACAGAAGCAGCCCTTAAAAGAAGGGAGTCAATCATTCAAGACCAAAGTTTTGTTTTATACCAGCCATTAACCTCATTCTGAGCCTCAGTTAATTTTGTTTTATTTATTTACTTATGTAAGATGTGGATAATAAAATTAGATAATAGGATTACTATGACATTTAAATGAGATAGCTTTAAAGCAGGAGGTTTCAGCCCCTCACAAATTCCATGCCCTTTTCCCTTTGTGTTTTACACATCTCTTTTCTGGAGGACATGCCATCACTTGAAAGGTAAAATTTAGAAAGTGGAATCTGTATATGTTGAATTTGTTTCTTATATTCAGCAGTTCTAAAAAAAGTTAGACAATGAATATGAAAGAATTATATAGAATTTTAGATTATCAGTTTCTCTTTCATCCCATATCATCTGAACTTATTAATAATTAAGCCTAGGAACAAATGTATCTTTGTGCTACTAAGATTCTACACCCTAATATTTCTATTTTAATGTTAGAGGATCAGACATTCTAAGGGATGACGAAACTTTTTTTCCTGATCCTCTGAGTATTTCATAGTAGTAACTAAATTCCCAGGCATAGAATGCCCCATTCTTTCTGATCCCTTACTCCTCAAAGATCTGATATTTATAAAGCCCTTTGAAAATTGCTCCTGTACACAAAGGCATATTTATATCATATGATCAGAGGCACTGAAACACAGATAAAACATATGCTTTATGCCATAAAAAAACAACTCTCATGCAGCCTGGACTTATTGGCCGTATGTTACCACAAAAGAAGCTGGAGATGAGGCAAATGCCCAACATCCAGTTTATTTTGCAAAGTAGTTCTAGAGAAAAGGAAACTCTGGAAAGATCTGCTAGTTTTCCCTAGTTGCAGGAACTTCCACCTACACTATGTTATACACAATTTCAATTCAATTGTGTCTTTCCAATTGCCTGACTACAAAACCAGCCTGTTTCCCTTCTTTCTCCCTGTCAAGAGATGATAGTTTTTTTTTTTTGTTTTTGTGTTTTTTTTTTGTTTTGTTTTTTCTTAAGTAGGAATATCCAGAGCACTGACAGTTTTCAGGTAGAATTTTCATGTTAACTCTATGACTCAGTTCACTTCACTGAGGTATAATGATTAAATGTAAAGCCCAAAGAAGGCCATACTCTACAAAGGGTTAGCTAAGGACATCAAGGCTGTGTCAGAAAGACAGAAAAAAGGGAAGATTTTTCTTTCATCTGACAGCCTAGACCCTACCTCAGTCAGGCTCTCTGCCTACATTGCTAGTTGGTGACTTAGAATCTTTTCAGCCAAGAGTTGGGTTAGCAGACTTATTTTCTAAATGAAAGTCACATTTTTTCTTTTAGTATCTAAATTAAGAAAAAATAAGAGAACATGTCAGAGATAAGCTTTATGTTATTAGATTCCTAGGGATATGTGTGATTATTTCCCTTTTTCTTTTCAGATTACAAATATAGATCTTTACAGAAACATGAAGTAAAAACCTGCAGAGTCTCATCATGCTTTAAAATAAATTTAAATTCTGAAATTTTAAAATTAGTTAAAAATAGTTAATGGGTAGAAGTCAAAAAGAAAGAAAGAAACAGTAGAAAGACGGGAGAGAGGAAGAAAGAAAAGAAGGTAAAGAGACAGAAAGGGAAATCCTGATTTCCAGACGTGAGGAGAGAACCGAAGTCCGTTGTGATCAAGTGTCAATATGACACACTCAGTGCCCATGAACATAATAATCCAGATATGGACCCTATGCTTAGAGATGAGGTTTTAACACATCTGTAGGGCAGGATATTTGGCCTGAGGCCTGTAAAAGAAGGCGAGATGAAACCTTGCACAAAGTCAGCAGTGTGGAACTGTTGCCCCTCGGGGACAGGTTAGATGGGACATCATATCCGCTGGCTCCGGGAAATTGCAAAGATGATTAACAGTTACAAATGAGAACCTTTACAGAATTATAGAACAAAATTAGTTCTCAATTTAAGAAGCACAGTGAGCTACAAGCAGAACAAATAAAATAGACTTCCAAAAATATTAGAGTAAAACAAAAGAAAATCAAAGCAAAACAGAAATCTTAAAGAAGAACCTGGTGGGAAAAGACAGATTAATTTTTTAAATACTTAGACAATTACAAGGTACAAAAGACAATCCAAAGACATATGCAAAATGCTAGGAAAAATGAATGGCATAACCTGCAATTTCATAGTTTAATGTATTATGACCTAAGAATGAAATTAAAAGCAGACACTTGGAGGGAAAGGTTGAGAGTATTTACCATTCACAGCTTTTCAGTGAAAGACTCAACTGTATATCATTGTGGAGGACAAAAAAAATCCACAAAGATGCAATGGTGACAAATACAGCTGAGTAAAAGATGTGGGAAATTATAAATACACTGACCGTATTATCAGTAATAGTATCAGGTCTATTGAGTGGCTTAAAAATGAGGCAGAACTATAGTATTAAATATTAAACAATATGGACTTTAAAGCTCTATTAAGGATAAAGAGTCATCACTTAATGGGGCACCTGGGTGGCTTAGTCGGTTAAGCATCTGACTTTAGCTTAGGTCATGATCTCGCGGTTCGTGCGTTCGAGCCCTGCGTCGGGCTCTGGGCTGACTGCTGACTCAGAGCCTGGAGCCTGTTTCAGTCTGTGACTTCCTCTCTCTCTGACCCTCCCCTGCTCACACTCTCTCTCTCTCATAGAAATAAATAAGACATTAAAAAAAATTAAAAAAAAAAAGAGTCATCACTTAAAGATTGGAAGACCAATTCATTTACTAAAAAGCTGATTGTTTTTCTGAATTTTTATACACCTGTTTATTGCCCCACACAAGATCCTAGATGTAGAAGGACCAGATTGAAATAAGGAGAAGAAAAGAAACAGGAAATTATTAACCAAAATAAATGTGCTATAGCTTCATTATTATTAGCACATAAAATAGACTTTTAGCCCCAAAAGATTTATTATAGAAAGCTATTATTAATAATAAAAGGAACAATTCCTTACCCTATAAATTCAAGTCTTTTCATTTCCATTTATAACCATCTTATTGGAATAATATAAATTTTAATTGTAGCATTTGTGTTGCTTAATTCTAAATCTTATAGTTTTATATCAGCAACATACAAATTCTCTGTACTTTTATACTCACCCAAATTTATGGAGTGAACACTGACAAAATTGAACATTGATGATGAAATGTCTGATATCATAACAGGGATCTCTGAGAAACCATTACAACAAAATTCACCTTTTTAATAAAATATGAAACATTTTAGTAGACTATCAACCAGGACAAAAATTAAATATCAGTAACTACTAAGTGATGAAAATTATACAGATGTCTTCTGACTAGATTGCAATGAAGGTAGTAATTAGTTACAAAAAGCCAGAATCACACGCCATTTATTAATAAATATTTAAATTACAGAAGAAATCAAAATAGACATTACAATATATTTAGAATTAAACACATAAGCTTTATGTAACAAAACCTAGAAAATGCAGGAATAAAATGGTTTTTAGAAGGGAATTTGTGGTTGAAAATGCTTATTTTACAGTAAAGATATTACTAAAAATTAGTGATTTAAGTGTTCAGTTCAAGAAGTTAGAGAAAAATAAGAAGCCAGAGGCAGTAGAATTTAAAAAATAATAAAATTAGTTATTTTTAGGACAATGAAACAATAAAAAGGATATTTTTTGAGAATTAATAAAATAGTTAAATTCTGAGGAGACTGATAAGAAACTCAAGAGAAAGAACAAATTAACTCTATTCAGTTATAAAGGTAGCAGGACTATCGCTGCAGAGGGCATTAAACATAAGAATTCTACAAAAAATTATAAATTTAAAGTCTATAATGTATGCACTTAAGGGAAAATACAATGAACAAAACTGACTTTATAAGAAATAGAAAATCTAAATAAACCCTGAAACTATTAAAGAAACTTGATCAGTAATAAAATATCTATGTACTTGAAAAAAAGCACATTCCTAGGTTTTTTTATAGTTCTGTTTTGTCAAAACATCTGGGAATACACATTTCCATACTAATCCCTTACAGATAATAAATATGAGACACAGCACTATATTCGATGAGTCCAGTTCACCTTATTTCAAAATCAGAGCAAGACAATATGAGAAAGAAAAACAATTAAAGAGTATCACTAGTGAACATAAAAAATCTGAATAAAACTTTAGCAAACAAAATTAGCAAAGTAATTAAAGAATAACACATTATGACCAACTAGGATTCATATTCGTAATAAGATTACTTAAAATTATAAATTCATTCATAAACTTGGTTAGAGCAAACTTAATTTCACTTCCTGCTAAAATTAGACAAACAATTGGTAAAGGGGGAATCTACAATGAATAAATTCACAAGGACGTGACTGACAGAAAAGACAGAAACAGGGCTGGGAAGATGTGATGTGACGGATGGATGGCAAAGCTGATCCAGAAGAGTGGAAAGCAACATAACTATGCAGTGTGTACTGTAGAAATTCTGGAAGCCTCTATAACAGAGATGACAACACAGTCCATCCCGGGAAATTCATAGGAAGGGAAAAGTGCAAACAGTATGATTATTCAAAAGTCTTTTGAAGAAGTATTTGAATTCTGAGATCTCCAACCCAGTTCTGAGGTAAAGTCTGCCCTGCCCACAGATGCAGGGACCGCTCTCTGAGAAGGGCCCCTGGGCTTCTGCAGGAAGAGATGAATGTGCAGTAGTGAAGGTAGGAGAAAATGGGGGGACCGGAAATGCCCAGCTGCATACCGAAAGATGAGCCCACAAATATCCACCTTCATCCGCAACTTGTGTCCTATATTTCTAGCAGCTCTGTGTTGTTTTCTCTTTGGAAGGGGATTGGTAGTTTCTTTAAGAAATCTGACCAGTCCTAGAAAACAACCTCGTGGTTTCCAAATGAAACAGCTTCTGCACACCTTCCTATATTTAGGACTACAGTCTACAAGCCCCTCCCAGGAGTTTATGTTTTCCAATACGCTTTTTTTTTTCTTCTTTTTTTAAATGTTTATTTTTTATTTTTTTTTTTTACAAATAGTTTATTGTCAAATTAGTTTCCACATAACACCCAGTGCTCATCCCCACAAGTGTCCTCCTCCATGCCCACCCCTCCTCCCCCCCACATCCACCAGTCCTCAGTTTTTGTCAGCATTCAAGAGTCTCTCATGGTTTGCCTCTCCCCTTTCCCCCACCATTTCCGCCCTTCTTCTCCCCCTTGGTCCTCTGTTAAGTTCCTCCTAATCCTCCTATACGTGCACACATATGATATTTGTCCTTCTCTGCCTGACTTATTTCGCTCAGCATAACACCCTCAAGGTCCATCTATGTTGCTACACATGGCCAGATTTCATTGTTTCTCATTGCCATGTAGTATTCCATGGTATAGATAAACCACATCTTCTTGATCCATTCATCTGTTGATGGCCACTTAGGCTCTTTCCAGGTTTTAGCTTCCAATACACTTTTTAACAATTCAAGCTGAAGTGTGTGCCAAGATCACACAGTATCTGAAAGAAATGTCTAATATGAAACACATAAAAGCAAAAAGGAAACAGTAACTGTGACCCTAACTGATACAAACAGTATTTTGTTTTCCAGAAACTCTTAATGTCTGATGCTTTCTCCATCAAAATATGATAGGTATCTATTAAACTTTGGACATTTGGTTTTACAGAGAAAAGTGAGGCCAACCTCATTTTTGTTCCTTTACAGTTATATTATCTGTTAAAATTCACTCAAGGTTCTTTTGGTCTTTATAGAACAGATCAGAATTTTATAGAGTTTGTAGGAGACAGAAAATAAGAAACATCATTGAGCATTTGCTAGAAGGTCTTTGGGAGACATTTTTGGTAAAAAAAATGATTATGAAGTCTTGCAATGTAATTCTCTTTTGCTGTGTCTTTAAAATACTTAAAGATATATAATGTTTTTCTAAAATTTAAACATCAATCTTTAGTTTCCTTGATTGAATATCATGTCTCTAAAACTGTCCACAAAGTGACCTTGTTATAATTGGGTGGCAGGTGCAAATAGGTACCAACAGTCCCTTAATGTGTCCCTGGAATTGCTAGATCTTTATGGATATTTTCTTATCTGGAGGTGTGGGGCATGGAATAGCAATCTTGCACGTTAAACGTGGCCTCCCTGAAAAGATGCCTGCTTGTGGAGAGTTGGCTGCCCATTTTCCTGTTGACAAAAATCTTGATCTCTTAGTAGGAGAATTCTAAGTCACTAGGAGAGATAAATTACTCTCTTTCAAATGGATTAGAACAGGACGTTTACTGATATCTGTTTGTGACCTTTCTTTCAGTCATAATTAGTGGAAATTCTTAGCTATTAAACTGTCAGTGTCCATTTATTTTTTAAATTTATTTTTATGTTTTTAATGTTTAGTTAATTTACAGAGAGAGGAGAGAGAGAATGAGTGGGGGAGGGGCACAGGGAGGGGGAGACACAGAATCCAAAGCAGGCTCCAGACTGTGAGATGTCAGTACAAAGCCCTATGTGGGGCTCAAACCCATGAACCATGAGATCATGACCTGAGCTGAAGTCGGACACTTAACTGACCAAGCCACCCAGGTGCCTTATGTCAGTATCCATTTAAATGATGGTGTGAATTTTTGTCTTTATCTGTTTCCTTATAAGTATTTTGGTGGTAAGTCTGTGTCTGAAGCTTGCTAGGCGCGTACCACTTTACATGAGAAGTCTAAGTTGGCACTTGAGAGATTTGGCAACTCTAAATTAAACTTTCTTGTATGCTTCTTTATGAAAACTCTGCACCTCTCTAGTGGGGAAAAATGATTTGGAGTATTCATCCATATGACATATTTATTTTTTACCTATTATGTTCCAGACTCTGTGTTTGGGCCCTACGGACATAATTATTAGTATGATATTACGTCTCCTCCCAAAGGGATAGCAATTTAATGAGAAGATTTCCACAAAGTGGATAAATCTGATGCAAGTGGAAGGAGCTATAACAATGGAAGCACAGAGTAGCCTCACTTACACCAAACTAAGATTTCTTGGAAGGAATAACCAGTGTCAAGCATGGATAGATTGTTCTGGGTAGGACAAAAGGCTCCCACATACATTTTTTTTTTTAGTTAGATAGGAGTGTATTTTCCCATTCATCTCTAATTATTGAAATATAATTCACGTAATGTACAATTCACCTCAAGTGTACTTTATTGGTTTTTAATGCATCCATAATTATGTGCAATCATCATCACACCCAATTTTAAGACGCTTCTGTCACATCAAAAAGAAAGCCAATGCCCTTTAGCTATTATTCTTCTATACTCTCCTCTCTACTCTCAGCCTTATACAACCATTAAGATACATTCTATAGATTTTCCTATTTTGTACTTTCAGATAAGTGGAGTGATATAGTATGTGCTCTTTTGTGACTGGCTTTTTTTCACTTAGCATAATGTTTTCACTAAACACAGAGTTACCATATGACCCAACAATGCTACTTCTATGTATATGGAAGGAAAAATGAAAATGTGTTCACACAGAATCATGTATGTGAACATTTATTTTAAAAGGTTTTTTAATGTTTATTTATTTTTGATAGAGACACAGAGCATGAGCGGGGAGGGGGCAGAGAGAGAGGGATACACAGAATCCGAAGCAGGCTCCAGGCTCTGTGCTGACAGCTCAGAAGCGGGGCTCGAACCCACAAACTGTGAGATCATGACTTGAGCTGAAGTCAGACGCTTAACTGACTGAGCCACCCAGGTGCCCCTGTTTGTCAACATTTATAGGAGCATTATTCATAATAGCCAAAAAGTGGAAGAAACCTAAATGTCTGTCAACAAATGAATGCATAAATAAAATATGATATATTCCTATATTGCAATTTTATTCAGCCATAAGAAAGAATGATGTACTGGTATATGGATACATGTCCCAAGGTGCTTTGCCTATGTTCTGAGATAGTGAGGATGAGAGGTGTAAAACCAGTTAGGGTTATAATCGTCATCAACTCCTGTTGATCTGTTGTGCTGTCAACAGGGCATACTAGATTGAGTTCCTGGATCCAATTCCTATGTGTGCATTGTAGAGAGGTTTCCCAAACAGCACCAAGAAATTCTCTCTGGATACCTTACTTGTGTCCTGGAATTTAACTCAATACTAACACTATTACCTAGAATAGCATCAGATTCCACAGGTTGACTGCAAGACTGTCACTGTGCCCCAAATACCCCCCACCCCCATTCCACTTCAGATGTCAGTAGTAAGCCCAGGGTGTTACCTGACTTCTGACTTGGTGGTTACAAATTAAAGGTTTCAACGATCTCTGCCAGCTCAGGATGCCAGTGGAAAAGTCCAGGTTGTTACCTATGCTTTTGACCAAACTGGCTCTAAATCAGAAGTTCCCCCAACCTCCTCCTCTGGGTCAATTAATTTGCTAGAGCTGTTCCCAGAACTCAGAGAAACATTATACTTACTAGATCATCAGTTTATTATAAAAGGATAGAACTCGGGGGCAGCCAGATGGAAGAGATGCATAGGGAAAGCTGTGAGGAAAAGGCCACAGAGAGCTTCCATGCCCTCCCCAGGCAGGTACGCCATGTGCCCATCAACCCAGAAGCTCTCTGAAACCTATCCTTTTGGGTTTTTATGGAGGCTTCATTACATAGGCATAATTGACTAAACCGTTGGCCACTGAGGAAAGATTTAGCATTCAGCCTCTTTCCCTTTCCTTGGCTGTGAGAGGATGGGAGTGAAATTTCTAACCCTCTGGGCGCTTCTAACCCTCTAGCCACCTGGGTGGCCCAGTAGGTTAAGTGTCCCACTCTTGACATCAGCTCACATCATGATCTCACAGCTTTGTGGTTCTTGTCCTACATTGGGCTCTGAGAGTGCAGAGCCTGCTTGGGATTTTCCCTCTCTCTCTGTTCCCCCCACCCACCCACCAATTTCACTCTCTTTGTCCCTCTCAAAATATACAAATGAACTTGAATTTTTTTTTTCTAACTCTCTAATCATGCGATTGGTTCCTCTGGTGACCAACACTCATCTTGAAAGTCCATAAGTCACCTCATTAACATAATGTAAAGGACATCTTTAAACTGTCATCACTAAGGAAGTTTCAGGGAGGTTAGGAGCTGTGAGCCGGGATAGATCAAATACATGTTTCTTATAAGTCACAATATCAAATACATGTTTCTTATAAGTCACAATATCACAATATCACAATCTCCCTCATTCTCCTTCTAAAATCTTCACTGAAGTCTCTCAGACCAGAGAGAGGCCTGTATGAAAAAATAAAAGGCTATGGAACTGGCTTTGATTCAGATGATTTTAGCATTCAGAAGTTTGCCAGGTTGAAGAGAAATAAAAAAGAAAGAAAAGAAAAGAGAGGAAAGAAGAGAAGAGAAAAGAAAGGAAAAAGAAAAGAAAAGAAAAAAGAAATACTCCAGAATGCAGCTACTTTCATTCAAAAGAGGAAACAAAGTCTCTTTATTTAAACTTAATGAGACCAATCATTCCCACCCCCACACCATGAGAGGTACTGTGGGGATTGTTGAGTGAGATCATTGAAACAACATGACTGCGAATTGACTTGCCAGCAGGGCCTGGACAATTGGAGGCTCCTCGCCTCCTCCTCTCCCCTTGGAATATGTATTCTGCTCACCATACCCACAGCCAGAGCCACTTGAGGTATATAGCCTTGAGATGGTAATGAGACCATCTGGACAGTCCACTTGACTCAGTCTCATCGCGGTCTCTGTGTAAACTTTTGAAGACTCTGGCATTCAGGAGCAGTGATCCACCCTTCTTGTGACCGCTGAAAAGATGCCTCATAAATTTCCTTGCGTATTATACCTGCTGCCTACTAATCTGGAGTGGTCTTCCTCTTATTTCTGTCTCTCCTTGCTCTCTGTGTACAGGGGCTAGTTTTGAACCAACCGAGATATAGTAAAGAGACTGAAAACAGCAGTCAATGTGCAGTGTAGACAACAAATTCCTCCTCTTTTTTCAGTTGTCTATTACCAGTGTTTTAAGCTTTTCAAGCTTTAGATTATACTGTGTCTTTCACTGTGCCACAGTACAGATTATCATTACTGAGATTCTGTATCTACATCTGTCTGTTTTTGTCTCTGTCTCTGTCTCTGTCTCTGTTTCACATCTCTTGGAAAACTGTTTATGCCTATTCATGTTAAAAGAAGAATTTCTTAAGATTTTGGTGTCCAGTTTTTACGAGCTGAGCAACACATTTCTTATTCACCCAGATCTCAGTTTTGAGTACCTTTCATTGGTATACACACCGTAAATTTTTGAGGTACACACTTTCTATTGCAACAGTATAGGAACTTAAAGTTCCACTAATTCTATCCACTAATTTTATAGAGCAGGAAAGAAAGGACAAAAGAGGTGTAATAAAATAACCAACATGACAGTCATATAGAAGCAGAACGAGCATCAGAACCCACTCTTCTTGATCCTTATTTAATAATCATTATTTTTTATTTTTTAAGAAGTTTTTATAAATTCCAGTTAGTTAACATACAATGTAATATTAATTTCAGGTGTACAGTTTAACAGTCTTTAAACCTTTCTCCTCCACCTATTGTGAGAAACTTGAAAGACTTCAAGATAGGAAATCTTTGAAAGTTGCAACATCTCCATGAATGTTTTATGAACGACCCCAGAGCCCATGCCATTGTGAGATTTTTCTCCTACCCCCATTTATTTCTCCCTCAAACTCATTAGTGATAATTAAGTTAGTGTGATGGCTATCCATGCAGTCTTTTTACCGCTTCCCAGCGATCTCTGCTCACCCCCAGATGTTGGTCTGGTAACAATTTGATTCTATGTGCAGTGGCTATTGCATTGCCTGTCTTAACAAGCTGATGGGACTCTCGATTGTAGATCAGAGTATAATTTCAGAGTGATAAAAAAATAGAGCATCACTGAATCCCAGGACCCTCCAAATAATCCTCTTCTTACTTTTGACTCTTTCACTGGCACTTACTGTGAAAACACTGTCTTTAAGTCAGCATTTATTTATTTATCAAATATGGGCATCTGCTAATAACTTGAGGGAATAAGAAACATACTGAAGAGGTACTTGATGGGAAGAGAGAGAGAATAAAAGTCTCTTTTCAAACTAATAGAAAAACATAACCTTATTTTAGTTCAGTGACGTAACACTTATATCTGAATGCAGACTGGTTTGCAGGAGAATCACTTGAACATACAGATTTTCAGGGTCCATTTTCAAAATTCCTAATTTAGAAAAGTTTATTTTTGAAATTTCCCCATATGATGCTGACATGAAACCACATTTTATTTCTCTCATCAATATTTTATAGTTTGGGACACACAAGTTTTGCATACTTCTTGCACACATTCTGTTAGGTTTATTTTTATGCATTTTGATAAATTATAAATAGTACCATTTATAATTATATCCTATATAATAACATATAATTATATATTTTGATTAGATCTATTTAATATTGTATATAACATACAAATATATATTCATTATATATAATTTATGTTTATATATTCTATAATTATACAATTCAAAATATAATTAATTGCACTTTCAAATATATAAATATTCAATTAATATTTCTGTGCATCTTTTGGATATTCTGTATGTTCAATAATGTCTTTTGTGGGGGGAAAAGCAGTTTTATTCTTTCCTTTCCAATCTATGTTTTTATCTCTTTTACCTGTTTTACTGAACTGGCTAGGATATGCAGTAATATCTTGAATATGAGTGGTGAGACTAGATGCCATTGCCCTGTTCCTGATTTTAGGAGAAAATAAAATATGATTTTAGCTGTACGATTTTTGTAAAATTTTCTAATGCTTCTTTATTATTTTTGAGAGAGAGAGAGACAGAGACAGAGACAGAGCATGAGTAGGGGAGAGGCAGGGAGAGACAGAGGGAGACACAGAATCCGAAGCAGACTCTAAGCTCTGAGCTGTCAGTACAGAGCCTGACACTGGATTCAGACTCACAGACCATGAGATCATGACTTGAGCCGAAGTCAGACATCCAACCTACTGAGCTACCCAAGTGCCCCTGTACGATTTTTGTAGGCAAGCTTTATTAGTTTGTAGAAGTCTCCTTCTATCCCTAGGTATTGGAAAGTTTGGGTGGGGTGGGTGGGCTTTGAGGGGTGATCATTTGAATTTCACCAAATATTTATTCTTGCAACTATTGAGATAATCATATAATAGTTTCTTTTTTAATCAGTGTGTATGGTTAATTCTTGCTTTTTAAAATTTGTTTAAACCTTATATTCCTGGGATAAACTCTACTTAATCATGGCATGTTTTACTTTTTTATTAGGTATTATATTTGATATGCTTATATTTTGCTAGGAAATTTTGTATCCCTGAAATCTAAGTATGATAGTAGATGTTTTAGAATAAGAAGATTGAGTTCTGGACTAAATTCTGGCCCAGAATATGGGTTATGATTCATTCTAGGCCAGTGCTGTTCACTTTAATAGTATTAATAAAAATACCTTGCATTTATTAGCAATTTATACTATGAAATCCTTCATAAGGATTATTTCATAAGATAACTTCACAGTGGAATATTCTCTTTCTCATTTTTCAGACAGCAACTGAAATTTGAGAAGGTGAAGTGACTTGCTCAAGTTCTCACAGTTTATGATATTTCATTAGTAACTAGGGGACTACCCTGTAGTATAGCAATTATTTTGAAATATAACATTTCTAACTTCAAATAAGTGTTCTTAACATTCTACCTTCTCACAAACATTTTGGTTTATAGGTTTAGCCAGATATTTTGGAGGATTTATTTTTATTTTTTTCCATTTAAATCTAAATTGGTTAACATATGGTATAATAATGATTTCAGGAATAGAATTTGGTGATTCATCACTTACATACAACACCCAGTGTTCATCCCAAGAAGTGCCTGCCTAATGCCCAGCCCCCATTTAGCCCATTCCCCCACCCAACACCCTGCTAGCAACCCTCAGTCTGTTCTCTGTGTTTAAGAGTCTTTTATGGTTTGTCTCCCAGATAATGTATTTTTATGCTCCTGGCTACCCTACTCTGTATTCCTCTTTTTTTCCCTGTTCATATTCAGCCTTGAAACCCTAGGTATTTAGGGTCTGCATGATCTCTTTACTAAACCCATATACCTCAACTATCCCAACTGCTAGAACTTTCATTCATGGCATATTAAAGAACTATATTTCTTTGAATCTAAAACACTACTGATTATCTGATGGATTATCAGTAGCACCATTAGTTTATGTACTACCATGAGGGAAATTTCTCATTGCAAATTATGGAATGATGCCTTCTATTATCACATTCATTATAATCCCAATAGTAGACATGTTAAAATGTGGAAAAGGCTGCTTTGATTATCTCTGTCTGTGTAATGAATCCACTCCCAAATTTAGTGACTTTATATGAAACTTCACTGGTACTCTTCATGGTTCTATGGTTTGGCTAGGCTCTCTTGGGTTTTCTCAAATAACTGCATTCAAATTACTGTAGTTTTGACTACAGTAATCTAAGATGTCACTGGGATGAATGCCCCAGATGGCTCACTCACATGGATGGCAATTGATATTGACTGTTGGATGAAAGCTTAGCTGGACCTGCTGAATAGACTGCCCACACATGACCTCTCCACATGGAATGTGCTTCTCACAGCATAGAAACTGGGTTCAAAGAGCGAGTATTCCAAAGTAAGTGTGTCCCAGGAAAACAAAGTAGATGCTGCCAATCTATTTAAGGGCCAGGCTTATAACTAGAATACTAATATTTTACTTAAAATCTACCAGTTAGAAAAAAGTCACAAGACCTCCCTGATTCAAATGAAAAGAGAGGTAACCTCTCTATCTTGTTGAAGGATTGGCAGATCAAATACATTACAAATATTAACATCCTTCTGTGAGTTCAAAAAAATTTGACAGTATGCATCCAGCTTGTTAATTGTATTTGCTGCTGGATATGGAGGATTGGAAGGGGTGACGTTTAACTTCTTTGTAGAACTAAAATCTAAATGTTGGACTTATGATATCACTTTTTAACATGTTTTCCAAATACATTTAAAGTGCATTAAAGAAATATGTTCTGAATTAATGTTGGCTAGCTGCCTTCTCCCAAGTTCTTCATGACTCCTCAAGAGATAGAAGAGAATACTACTATTGAAACTATAGTTTGTCTGAATATTCCACAATTTTGTTTTTCTAAAAAAAATGCTTTAGAAAATCTTTGTTACATTTTTAGTCTTCACCCTCCCACAAGAATCAAGCCTTCAAAGAAGAAAAATTTGATAACATTATTCTTCAAAGCCGGGTGCCCACATTTTTGGTCTTGGAAAGGTAAGAGAAGACAAATGGAAAAGTTAGAAGTAGAAAACTATGCTCTTCATATCTGTATTATAAAGATTGCCATAATTATGGGGAGATGAAGGAATAAAGGAGATTCTGATGTTATTATTTAGCTATTTCAACATATCGAGTCTTCACAAAATCTTCTCTTTCTCGGTTGGACTTTGTCTAGGCAAGACCACATATCAAGAAAAGGTGCTAAAGGCAAATGGCTTAGAATAAACAAGTGATTATTTCTGTAATCACTATAGGGACACTATAGCATCAGTAATTACTATTAAATCCACTTTAATTCTTCCTCTCATTTTTAGCAAAATCTCTCAGGTAAAAGAACTACAAATTGGAATGGAGGCTTTTGAAGACTTCAAAGTGAAGTCTGAGGGTTTAAAGATGGATATACCCCAAATGTATCATAGAGTACTTTACAGTTAGCCTGTGGATGTTGTTTTCTTTATTTACTATAAAGCTTTCTTCTTG
Source organism: Proteles cristata cristata (assembly GCA_017311185.1). Lineage (NCBI taxonomy): Eukaryota > Metazoa > Chordata > Mammalia > Carnivora > Hyaenidae > Proteles > Proteles cristata. The sequence continues at coordinate 146,541 of JAESUZ010004051.1, forward strand.
GGCTACCCTATTTTCTGAACTTCTATTCACACATGCAATTAGCAAAGACACTGAAGCAATGAGAACTCAAATTTGCCATATTTATAGTTAATTTTCCCTTTCCTGATTTTCTACCTCCATGTCCATGAAACTTCTTTTACAGATTAGATTGACACTGAGTAAGGTGTATCCAGAGTTTGAGCCTGAATCTGTTTTGACAGGTAATAAATCACCTGAAAATTCTTTTTGAAGTGTTTGAGGAGGTGTCAAAATCACTCTTCTAGCAAGTTGGTGACAGGGATTATTTTTCCCCTCAGATGACAAGAGCTTTCACACTCACGCCAACTGTAGAGTGGTTACTGAACTAATGACCCAGTTCCAATCAAATGTTTATATTTCCTGTCATCTGTTCTGTGGTCATGAAGAGAATGGAACGCTGAAGATGTTGGTTTGGGACTTTTAAAAAATATCTTTTAATACACAGAGAAACATATTCCCATTAATGTTGTAATAAGTATTTCCTCCCTATCCTTTTCTAATCCAAATAAGCTTGAAACCCAGTTCGATTAATCAATAATATCTCTCTCCTAGATTCCCAGCATGACACTATTAGGGAACAAAAAATCAGAGACCTCTCACCCTCTGGTCCAATGCATGTTAAATTCATTAAATTTTAGCTGGACCTTCAGTATTCCTATTCATCTTTCCTATAAAAGATAATCAACACCCCTCCACCTTTTTATTTTGCATACTTGCTTCCTCTTGGCAGATGACTTTATCTTTAGCTAGAAAATCCCTCCTTTTTCAGAGAAATAGGTCATTCTACCTTTCCTCTTATTGATTTCTCTTGCAACTTGCTCTTTTGTACCTCCTCCCAAGCCCTATTCCCATTGCCCTATCTATCACACCCTACAAACAGTCTTTGCCTTCTCCCTGAAATTTATCAAGTATTTTGTCCATGGAAAAATCTTTTCATGGCCCTTTTCCTTGTCTTCATTTTACAGCATGATTCCCAATTTCTTTCATCCTTTTATCTGAAAATAGTTTCCTTCATGGTAGGAAACACATCTTTCACAATTCAGGAGTAGATTCCTAATAGCTACAACATGAGTTTTATTCTGTTTTGACCTCTTTCTGCACACTCATTCTGTTATCTTCCTCCTCCATACTAAAATTCTCTCCTTTTGCTTTTTAATGGGCTTCCTCCTCCTCCTCTGATTATTCTACACATATGCCTTTACTTCCCTTTCTTTCTCCTATCTTCATTTACATGGAAGTTTCTCACATTTCTAATGCCCGATGTGCAGTAAGCCAAAACACTGACACCAGTTTTTTTCAGTAGAGAAAAAAGATGTTTTTTTTAATGTTTTTTAAAAATTTATTTCTGAGAGAGAGAGAGAGAGAGACAGCGTGAGTAGGGGAGGGTCAGAGAGAGGGGGAGACACAGAATCCGAAACAGGCTCCAGGCTCTGAGCTAGCAGTCAGCACAGAGCCCGACACCGGGCTCGAACCCACGAACCATGAGATCATGACCTGAGCCGAAGTCAGACGCTTAACCAACTGAGCCACCCAGACGCCCTAAGAAAAAAGATTTTATTACAGGGCACCAAGCAAGGAGAGGGAAGAAGATTTCATGAATCTACCTACTCAAAGTGTTAGGGTTGAGTGTATATAAGGGTAAAGGGTCAGGATGTGGCATATGCTGATTGGCTATAGCAACAAAGAGAGATGACCCCCTGTCTGGGCATGCACATTCAGAAATCATGCCTCTTTTTGGGACAGATGTTCAAAGAATGGTGAGGTTAATATGACCAATGGGGGTGGAGGGGAGGATATCTCAGAGTTTGTCAGTATAGGGATTACTTTCATTCACTCTTGATCCCTTCCACACAACTTCAAGAATTCTTCCCAGTTCCAGTCTTAGATGATCTTTCTGGTGTTCAGTCAAATTTCTGGAAGATAGTCTCATGAATCAGGCTAAGAGTTTTCTTAGGGTAGAAGTGTCATGCATTTGTTAACATGTTGGTTTCATTCTTAGTCTTTTCCTTTAATCTATTCCCTTTAATCTTTTCCTTTAATCTGTTTCCTTTAATCTATTTATTTTCTATCCCTGGGAAGATATACACATTTTAGAGTTTTAATTACCTTTTTTTTTTTATGCTGACAACAACTGAAATTTCTAGGTGGTCTCCTATCCAAGTATTAACCAAGCTGGACCCTGCTTGGCTTTTGAGATCAGATGAGATTGGGCATGTTCATGGTGGTATGGCCATAGACTTAAGTATCCAAGAAAAGTTATCTAGGAACTATTTGTAAAATTATCTACTATTTCATTCTCACCATTTATTTTATTTTATTAAAAAACTTTTTTCCAGTGTATTTTTATTTATTTTGGAGAAAGAGAAAGGCAGCGTGAGCAGGGGAGGGTCAGAGAGAGAAAGAGAGAGAGAGAGAGAAACAGAATCTGAAGCAGCCTCCAGGCTCTGAGTGAGCTGTCAACACAGAACCCGACACGGGGCTCAAACCTATGAACCGTGAGATCATGACCTGAGCTGAAACCAGACACTCAACTGACTGAGCCACCCAAGCACCCCTCAGTCTCACCATTTAGACCAATAAACTGTGGAAAGGGAGCAGAACTGCCACCCTAAAATATGCCCCTTGCTCTTGATGAAGGAGCATGGGGCAAGCTGAGAGCAAAGTATAGGCTAAGAGCACCTCCCTCCAACCTCCTCTGTCACGTGGAATATGCGTGATATTCCTCTGACACTCCTGGCTGCCCAAAAACAGGGGAAAGGAAAGAAAACAAATGGTTGACTGATAGAGATCACAGTCTTGCAGGATAGGCGTCTCCTTCAGTTTACAGATAACTTAGTAAACTGCAAGAAGAAGGCTATCTTATCCATAAGCCTAATCTCCAGAAACCTATAGACTCCATTTCTTAGAGCCCAAATATCACCCTCATCAAGATGTAAGGGGGTTTAAGTGCTTGCCATGGTGATGTAGAATGCAAAGGCAAATGAAAAAGTAAATTCTCATATTGCCTACAGCCCATTGACAAGTCCTTGAAACAGGCAGAATGACCTCTCTCTAGGAGCTCAGCTGCCTGATAATGACATTTTGCTAGGGGCAAAAGAGAATCTTGGCTTAACATTATCTCAACCTTCAGGATCCTGTAAGTCTACCTTAACATATAAAAATTCCTCTGGGAACTTTTTTTATCTCAACTCCCCCAAGGTACATGCTGGCAATCATACTCCATGCTTACGGCTCCCTGATATATATCTGAAGGGTCTCATGACTAAAGTTTTACTAAATGGTAATAAATGATATTTTCCTAATAATAGCTAATCCCTCAAGGTCCTGGAAACCTTGCTTCCAAAACTCCTTAGAGAATTACACTGTTCCTAACCCTCCAACCTCAGGGTATATAATCAGTTACCCGTCACAACCCCAGTGCAGCTCTTCCTGCCCATGGGTCCTGTCCCCATGCTTTAATAAAATCACCTTTTTGCAACAAAGACATCTTCAAGAATTCTTTCTTGGCTGTCAGTTCCGAACCTTCCACCATCACCACCAAAACCGCATCAAACTGACTACCTTTTGAGAAACAAGAAACACAGGAAAAACTATGAAAACCAAGTAGAAGCTACTCTTTTGCAAGGAATACTTACATTTATAAGGCAAATCTCCATTTATAAGGGTTCCCTTCCTTTGTAACAGGAAGAGAAGGGTGACTAAATCTCTAGAAGTTCCTATCAACGAAGAAGTAAAGGACTAAAAGCTACTTAATAACTATACACTTGTTTTGTCTTTGAAAGCCAATCATCTTGCTCTTGGGAGCCAAAATATAATGTGAAGACAGTTTCGGGTAAAGAGGAACAATAGCTTTTAGGTTTTGCTGGTACAAGGAGGCTGCAGCAGGCTGTGGCCTTCAAAAACTTTAAGCCCACCCAGAGGAAGGGACTGGACGGTTTTAGAGGGAAATATAGGGTCTAGCTGATTTACACAGGAGTACTGCACCCAGTCTCTTGGTCAGGTCTCCAGGGTGGTGCCAGGATTTTTAAACAAAAGGCTAAGAAGGGAGGAAAGGAGGTTTGGAGAAGAGAGGAAAAGGGTTTTTAAAATCAAGTTTTTCTGAAGCATTAGTGCAGCCATTTTGATTTTTGTTCAACTTTATGCTTTTAAGGGGTTTCAGTTTATTGAGCTTTTCCTGATAGCCTTTCATAACTGGCTCCCTCACCCATCAACAGCATTTTTAATCTTTACCTGGAGATGGTATTTAAGGCAGTAGTTTGGTGCACTTCAGAAAGTCACTGAATTTTTCTGGGTCTCTGCCACGTATACAAGAGATCTACACATTATTAAACTTCTATTTTTTCTCCTATTAGTCTGTCTTTTTTATTACCAAGTGGGTCTTAGCCAAGAACCTAGAAGGGTAAAGGGAAAATTATGTTTCCTCTCCTATAACATATAACTAAGACTAACCCCCAAATATTTCTACTTGATTCATTTCCTTCCACCTTCATTCACTGCTTCATTTCTCTTTAAAGCTTCCTATTTTCTTGTACAGACACCCAAAACACTTTCCTAACTGTTCATACCTTTGCTTTCTCTTTGCTGCATTCAATTCTTTAACAGGTACTTTGTTAGAGTAGCCTGTCCAGACACACGCCTAAACGTGTCATCCTTTTGCCCATGGACTTTTTTGCAATAGCTCTTCAACAGGTGCTACACTAAACATACAACCTATTTCTCTTTCAAATCTTTCTTATCACGTGATAAATCAATGCCTGCTTATTTTGTCATTTCTCAAATGAGAAAAATAAAACTCAATAGACAAAAGCCTGAGGTTGCTCTGAGGTATGAAAACAGATCTGAAAATATGATTATAATCCAGATTTCAATTTTTTTGGCTTATCATGCTGATTATACTTATTCAAACTCAGACGTTTTCTAAATAAGTAAATTAACAAAAAATAAAAACTACTATGTCTGTCTTGATAAATGGGCACCCATTAAATGAAAACCAGTAGCAATTCAAACCAATTCAATTGTCTACCTGGCTCGATATTAAAATCAGCTAGGGAGTTTTTTGGGGTTTTTAAAAAATGTTGATGCTTAACTTTACCACAATATCATGCAGTGAGATTTTGACACCAACATATGTATATTTTAAGATCCCTAGTCAATTCTTATCACACAAAGTGCTGAGAACCGATAGTTTCCCTTGCTATTCAACATGTGATGATCCTCTCACCAGTTGTAAGACTGTAACTCAGAGCTAGTTAGAAATGCAATATCTGGGGGGCACCTGGGTGGCTCAGTTGGTTGAACATTTGACTTTAGCTTGGTTCATGAGTTCAACCCCTACATTGGGTTCTTTTTTGATTGTTTGTTTGTTTTATTTTTTTAATAGTTTTTAAAATATTTTTTAATAGTTTATTGTCATGTTGGTTTCCATACAACAGCCAGTGCTCATCCCCACAAGCACCCTCCTCCATGCCCATCACCCACCTCTCCCCCATACCCATCATTGGGTTCTGTGCTGACAGCTTGGAACCTAGAGCCTGCTTCACATTCTGTGTCTCCCCCTCTCCCTGCCGTTCCCCAGCTCATACTCTGTCTCTCTCTCTCTCAAAAAAATAAACATTAAAAAAATTAAAAAGAAGAAGTGCAAAATCTGGGATATAGCCTGGGATTCTGTATTTCTAATGCAATTTCCGAAAGTGGCCCATGGGATATTACAGAGAAATATATTCACAAACAATAGATTATACAAAGTTAAAGAGAAACTGTTAATGTATGAAATGCTTCACTAAGAAGAGATATGGTACTCAGAATTGACCAAACTCACTTATCACAGTACTCTGTTATTTGGTTTTCTGAGTTGTTGGTTTGTTTCTCATAGAGTTTCCTCAGACTAAAGTGTTCCATAGGACATGTTTGAATAAATATTGGTATAACATTGTTTCTCACAGGAGAACTATTGGCATTTTGGCTGGCGTAGTGCTAATGATAGTTATTATTAAGAGCCTGTCTTACACAGTTTGGGAAGTTTTGCAACCTGGAACTCTGTTCACTAATAGCAGGGCCTCCTTGTGATTTTTGTAACTGAAAATACCCCTATAAATTACCAAACACTCTCAGGGGGGTAGTACTGCCCCAGGTTATGAGCTTTCTTGTAACTGGTTATTAGGCACAAAGATTAAGGGAGATTCAGTCAGGTTTTCACTACAGATCTATGAGCCTTGTTAACATTGGTCTAGATCTTTCTTGTTGTCTTTGGCCCATTATGTGAAAACATTGGTAACCACCTAATGCCGTATCTGAGATTTGTCAAGACCTCATTTAGAGCATTTCCAAGAACTATAGAGGCCCAAAGTTGTCACAAGGGTCCTGTGCTATGCAAAGATCACAAAACTTTGTGCCTGAAGGGGAACATTGCACTAATGTTGTGGATAGGATTGCCTGGGCCAGAAAGACCTTGAGGTTACATCAAGTATATCCTTACCTTCCACACGTCCATCGAGATGTTTTTTCCTAAATCACAGATCAGATTATGTCATCCTTCTACTGAAAAGTCCGTTGTTGATTTCCCATTGCTAAAGATTAAAATCTAGATCCTTAGTGTGACATTTAAAAAGAAGCATAATATGTGAACAAATTGCCTTTTTCACACATACCTACATTCTCACACACACGCTATTTCTTCATTTCTCTCTGTCAATTCCACTAACCTGAGCCTTTTCTGACTGAATTCTCTGTTTGCCAAATGAGCTATATATACTTTATATAGCTGAGTTTTTGCTCTTATTACTTGGAATGCCCTTTTCAACTTGACTGCCTGATAAAAATCCTACTTAACTTTCAAATCATCTTACAAATGTCACCTCCTCTGCAAAAAAGTTCTCCACCGTTTCTACATACCAGTCAGTCCTTTCTGTTTATGCCTTCAGACTCACACCATCCATGGCAGCAATCCACCTGGAATTATAATGAGCTGTAGGTATGGTGGGAGAGATCTTTTTACCCTCCCTATTTGCCTCATTTGGGCTTTTAGAGGAGAGCACTTCTGCGAGCTTTGCTCTCCAGCATCTGGCTGAGAAGGCAACTTCATCTTCTATGAATGGCTTTCCTTGTTGAGTTCATAGGGAAAAAGATAGTTAATCTAATTTGTGAGACTGGCATGTAAGGAGCTACACTGTTCTACTAGCCTTTGGGTTACTTTGTCTAAATATTAGGAAACATGCTCTACTCTCCCTTCTATTTCCTGTTTCATAGATGAGTAAGAAGACCAATGGACTCTATTCTTTTTCCTGCTTCCGTGTGGTGAGAATCTTTGAGTCAAGTTCCTAAAACTGCCTTCTAAAGACAGTAACCTCAATCTCTGTCTCTGCCTCTGCTCCCCTTACCCCACCCCCTTGAGTATGTGTGTGTTTCTCTCTGTTTTCTCTTCCTCCTTGCCCATCTGTGTTTTATCTCTGTTGCCCTCTGTCTCTGTCTTCCTCCTTTCCTTCCCTGTAAAGTAACAAATAAGTATGGAAGGCCTGAATTATTTCAGCCAGTAAAGTCAACTCCTTCCTGAGGTGGGTGTTCCAGGCTGTAAAATGGGTGGCTTGTGAAAGTACTCTATCAGACGTATACTTGAGCCACATTGTTCAATCTACTTTTACCTTGAGTTGCAACTGAGCATATTAAGGTATTAAGCCATTGAAAATTTTTGTTTTGAATTTCTATAAACTATGAAATGTGTATGGTTTCATTTTTTGCACTTAAATTTTCTTACAGAGACAGAAGTAATATTATTTAAACATGGATTTTCAATATTACAAAAACTGCATTGTTTTGAATAATCATACATTGCCCCAGAGCACTCTCTGCCCTCCACACCCTGATGAGACACACTGGACTAATGGCAAAGAAAGCTGAAGATAGGAAATTAAATTGGAATAAAATATAATTAATATCCTTTCTGTACTCATTTTAGATTCATCTGAACATAAACACTGAACTACCTATGTGTTGTCCTGCAAGGCTAGAAAGGATCAGTGGTAATAGAGATTGGGAAGCAGCATGATGAAGGTTAAGTGTAGACCAAGCTCGATTTGTTTGCCAGTCTTTGTCCTTGATATACCTGGTTGACCATAGATATTGCTATTGCCTTTGGGATGAAAAAACAAAATCTGAGGACCATCAAAAGAAACCTCCTCTTTCTGATATTCTCACATTAGCTCCTTTGGAATTCCTATAAGGGAATTTCTGTCTTACTGCCCCCTTTTTCCCCCTCACTCACTTTCCTGTAGCAACAAGAACAAATAGTTGGACTGGTGAGAATTTGTCAATCAGTAGGCCACATTTCCTCTACAAGTTACTGTTCTTTATTCAGACTCACTGCTCATGTAATACATGGTCTCTTAATTGAACTATATTTGCTCTTAAGCCCAGTGGGTGCTCATGTTTTCTTGTCTTCTCAACTATGCATTGCTTTCATGCAATAAACATATCACCAGACAAGGATAGATCCATCTCCTGACTACATTACCTTCTCCTCAATATTTGGCCTGCCATTCTGAGCTTTCCATTTTGTAGGCCATTTAGTGCATGAGCAGTTACCAAGCAAAGCTTATGCTACAGATCTCTGGTCCCCATCAGTATGCCCCAAGTTTTATAGATTTAAGAAGGGAATGAGATGGCCCTTTATAATACCAGTTTAAATCTATACTCTCTAACCAGTATTACAGAAATCCTAACTCTTGGGATATTGAGAATTAACTTATCTGTTAATAAATTTATTCTTCGATCTCTAGACTGCTTTTGTGTTTATCTGGCTCTGACTTTTTCTTTGATGTCTTGTTTAGATTCCCTTGTCTACTTTAGTAATCATACCTGAGCCATCACCCAATTGACTTTCATTTCTGTTTCCTCCCTTGATTTTGAAATCATTTAATGTTACTGACAACCACACACTCTTCATCTTTTGATTCATACTTTTCTCAGTCCTTTTCCTGGCCTGCTTTCCCAAGGAGGAGATTGGGCACACACTGTCACATAACAATTACTCTATAAAAGTGTTAAATTTGAATTCCTGTCTCCTTAGTACTGTTTCAAGGGGAGTCATGATTAGCAACTTAACAACTTCTTCAACCTCCCTGAAATTAATCTCTAGGAAATAAACATGGGCTGTTTGGGGAACTGGGAACAAACAAGCTGGGAGAGCAGATTGAATGTCACATTGCTTACTCTTGGAGAATTTAGGGTAGTTAACCTTTCTGAACAGTCAGTATAGCTAGTCCACTGGGGATCCATTGAGGAACCTTATGGAAAAGAACTTGCTCCAAAAACAGAGATGCAATTTGACAAGCTAAGTCCATGGACAGTAAGGAGGATAATTATGAGTATGAGAATGTAGGCTGCTCAGATTCTCTCTAAGGCAACACAACAGTCTTATACTTCTGTTCAATTCTAACATAGGGCAAATTAACTGTCTTTTTTGTCATCTTGTCATTTACTCTTTATTCACACCTTTGGTGACTTTCCAAAATGTTTCCTAAAGTATAATTCACTCCTTAAGAAAAAAATATGTTGTCAGTTGTTAAGATCATCATTCTTTTTCACCCTGATGGACAACTCTCACATTTTTTTTTTTTATCCTGTGCATCCTCTGCAATATCAGACATGATGAATGTCACTGCAGGGGTTTTACCAGTGTCACTCTAGGCTGACATGGTCTGGTGGAATGGATTACTCATGTATTCTATGGTGACTATTGATTGCTCTCTGTGTGCTCCAAGTGAAAGGATGTCTATGGTAAATGCTATTGAAGATAGTTGCCAGATGTGTAATTTGCTTATTATAATTGTTCATGGACATTGATTGCAATTCAATAATTCACTTTAGTGTCTGAATGTTTCTAGCCTTGATTGACTTAGTAATGTATACTCGTGCTGTGGCATTTTCCTTAATTTTTTTGGTGCATCAATCTTTATAAAACATTTATAACTATATAAAAACATTGCATATGCATATAATCAAACCTATACATACACATTTAATCAATTAGATTTGAGTTGAGAGCTATGTACAAAGACCTTAAGCATGATCTCATGCTTAGGGTATAAACTGTATTATAAGTAATTTCTGATAGTAGTGTCTCTTACTTGTAGGAGCCCTTATATATATACTGCCATCAGATGATCAGATTATGGTTTTGGAAATGATTTCCAATACAATTTATGCTTTATATAAGGTCTTTGTGCATGGTTCTCAACTCAAACCTAACTGATTAATCATATATGTGTGTGTGTATTTGTGTGTGTGTATGTGTGTGTGTGTGTGTATTCATATATATACACACATAGATTACATTTTACTTTTCAGATATTGTATATACATATAAAATAATTATAAATTAATTATCCCATGTAGCATTATCTTCTTTGCTTTATATATAAGTTGTTTGAATTATGCATTGATAAGTATTATCTAATCTAATAGAGTGGGATTCTTACCTATTTCTCCCACAGTACTAGGTATGCAATAAAGGACTTGGTAGTTGATACAATTGAAGAGGGCTAACTTTTATTTATTAATTTATTTATTCATTTATTTATATTAAAGTTTACTTATTTTGAGAGAAAGAGCATGAGCAAGGGAGAGGCAGAGAGAAAGGGAGCCATGCAGTCTGTGCAGAGCCTGACACAGGGCTCAATCTCACAAATCTGTGAGATCGTAACCTGAGCCCAGATCAAGAGTCAGATGCTTAACCAACTGAGCTACCCAGGTGCCCCAGAGGGATAACTTTAGTTTGTGATCACTGAGAAGCATCCTGTCTGGTGTGAGACTTCAGCCTTAGATATTGTTTTTCTCTACTACATGGGAGGAGATATTCTAGATTTAGACTGAAGGAACAATTATTGTACAGTGATTATCTTATGCTACCTATATTGCTCTATTTAGTGCAAGGGGCAGGGGTTTTGATTTGTTTTGTTAAGTAGGTTTCATACCCAGGGAGGAGCCCAACTCACAACCCTGAGATCAAGACCTAAGCTGCAATCAAGAATTGGACCCTCAACTGCCTGAGCTACCCAGGCACCCCAAGAGGCAAGGTTTTTATTATATTTTTCATAATTTCTCAGACCAAAGAAATGTATCTTTGCACATCTCAAAGCAAAGGGCTGGTGTACTATATATTAGTATTTTTAAACTGTCATGGGAAATCAATATTATTATTACATATATATTATTAACATTATCATTATGTATTATTTATACATTAGGAATTTGGTAGTTAGGTATCTGATAAAAAAATGGAACATATTTGAAGATTCTGAACTTTATAAAATCTATTTATAAGACCCATAGGATAGCAAATCCATTACTTTATAGACATACCACATGTTTGGTGTCAAATAGCATTTCTATATCTCTTATTTAGTAAACAGAATTAAATACCATTCCCATCACTACAAAAAAAAAACAATGTGTTATAGCAAACCTGGGCCTTTTTAATTTGATATTTATTAGAAAGATTATCAGGAACATTCAAGTCTTGGACTGGGAGTTAGAGTAGGTAAGTTTCATTGCTCTTTTCAGCTCCAAAAACTGATTGTTTGTTATTTTATCAATTACAAGGTCTACATTTTTGTTCTAATTCTACTTCCAACTGTGTGATCATAGATGAGTCATCCAAATTTCCAATTCTGTAAGGCCAAAAGATCGTCCTCTAAAAATCTAAGATTTATAATCTATACTTAATCATTGAGAGTATTAATCTGAAGGAAATTTTAAGAAAATTATTAGGTATAACTTTGTAATTTCAGTTGCAAGTGAATTTAAAATAAATTAATGAAATATGTGGGAGAGTTATTTCTTGGAAGGTAATGGAGGCATTTACTTTTAAATACATTTCATGGCCAGATGGATTATGACGGCTAGCTTCAGGGGATAATATGGTTGGCCCATCTTGGGCGTATGTCCACATTCGTGCTTGCATTTGAATCTTGTTCTATAACCAAAGAAACAGCAAAGAAGAGTATTAGATGCCAAGAATAACACTAACATTAGGTCGCCAAATGTTTTTGATTAAATGACTACATATGGTGTAAGTGAACTCCCTCCCCACCAAAGGGAAATTTAAGCGGATAACATTTGTACATATACAGTTTGATATATTAATGATATAACAAAAATACACTGTTCTTTACTGTGTGCATTTATGTCTTCTTACAGATCTAGATAACGCATTCAAATAAAAACTTGTGTATTAGTTTTCAGGGCTGCTGTAACAAAATACCACAAACTGAGTGGCTTAACCAACAGAAATTTTTCTCACAGTTTTGGAGGCCAGAAGTCTGAGATCAACATGTCAGGATTCATTCCCTCTGAGAGCTGTGAGGGAGAGATTTGTTGCAGGCCCCTCTCTTTGGGCTACTGACAGCCATCTTCATATTCACAAGGAATTCTCACAGTCTGCAAGTCCGTGTCCAAATTTCTCCTTTTTATTACACCAGTTATTTTGGAAAAACTTTCAAATGACTCATTCTCATTCTAACTTGATCACTTTTATAAAGACTCTATTTCCAAATAAGGAAAATTCTGAGGTATTAGACATTGGGACTTCAACATATGAATTTTTGAGGGACACAACTCAACTCATAACTGTATTGTAGTGACTAGCTCTCATTGAAATTTAGCAGATACATAAAGTTCACATCTCTTTTTAGTAATTCACTCTTCTTTACATTTTCTGTTAGTAGAAAATGTCCTAGCATTTTCTATGTGGCTTCCTCCCTAGAGCTGCGTATTTTAAGAATCCCACAATTTATTCACTCCAGAGGGGCTGACTGAGACTATTCAGAGCAAGAAACCTAATGAACTTAATCAGTCTAGTAATGGCCTTTCTCTCATGCTGCCTTTTCTTCCATCACTGGCTTGCAATGTCACTGTTGTTAAGGTGTCTCCAGACAGTCAGGAGATTTCTCATTGTTCAATACTCCAGTGGTTCCTCTCATGGTCAGGCAAGAGTTTCTAAGCTTATAGGAAATGGGAGAAAGAAAAGATTTTGTCTAAGTATCACGTATGCCGTGGTGGCCATATGGACAGTTTGTGCCGTCCATCTGACTGTCCTGAACAAGCCATGCTGAGGTAGATCCCCTCACAGTCTGTAGTGACTCTGAGTTGGAGAATAGCCAGAAGTGCTCAGCCTTTGGGTGTCCAAGATTGCTGGTTTTTATTTGGCCTTATATACTGAGTGACGACTCCCAGAGCACCCCTTCTAATTCAGAGCATTTGGGGGAGAAACAAGAGGAGGGTAGAAGGTTTTGAGTCTTGTCCACTTAGTTTTTCCTTTGTGACACTACCTGTTTCCACAGTCATGCAGCCCTGGAAGTGAGCCTGATTCACTTGCCCTGACTATTCCTTCCAAGTGAGTATCCCTGGGATGACCTTGACATTCTTTCTGCCAGCATCCCTCACCTGGTTGACTTCATGGGATTAGAGAGATTTTAATAAAATTGAGCTGCAAAAGGAGATGGGTTGAATATAGACTCTAGCCTACATCTTTCTCTTTGAGGCTTTGTTGCTTCTATGTAGATATATCAACCTCCTTAGATGTGATATAAAATGGATAGATATTATCAGTTAACCAAAACAATTCACCAATATTCAGCCCACTCTTTTGCTAGAGTGACATGGGCTCCATTTCCTTTTGTGACCTCAACTGGAAAGGAGCATTCAAGGGATTTTTTTTCTAGAACAACACTGACATAAAAAGGGCACATTCTGTAAAAATAAAATTTTTTAATGTTAAAAAGTGATGATTCTTGTATAAATTTATATCAAGTGCACCTCAAAAATTTGATCCTTAAGGGAAACAGCAGGATGGTAAAGCTGGCTCAAAGAACATTTATTCATTGTGCCTCATGGGTGCAGAGAAGAGATTGGGGTTTGCCAGGATGGTAAGTAGGGGGTGGGTAGGCAAAATGTTTGAAGCAAACAAAAGGTACAAAGACTCTGACTTATAAGATTAAAAGGCCTTGGGAATGTAATATACAACATGGTGACTATAGTTAATAATATTGCATTGCATATTTGAAAGTTGATAAAACAGTGCATCTTAAAAGTTCTCATCATTAAAAAAATGGTAACTATGTATGGTGATGGACGTTAACTAGACTTTTTGTGATGATCATTTTACAATATATACAAATATCAAATCATGTTGTATATCTGAAACTAATATAATGTTATATGTCAATTATGGTTTTAAAAAAGGAGGTTTCATACAATGAAATTCTATATAGCAATAAGAATAAACAAACTTGGATGAGTTTCACAAATTTAATGTTGAATTTTTGAAGTCAGATAGGAAAGAGTACATACTATATGATTACTATAATTAAGTATAGTATATATATGATGATATATATGACATAAATAGGTTTTGCATTGCACATATTTATAAAATACAATGCAATACAATGCAATACATATGCATGTAATATACATATGTATAATATATAAATGAAAAACTATGATATATATAAATATATGATATAAATAAATGATATATATATAAATGAAAAACTAATCTATGTGATTAGAAGTCTGGTAGTGTTTACCCTTTTATGTCTTAGCTGCGATTGGAGGGGCTTCTAAGATGACAGCCATGGTCTGCATCCTGATTTGAGTGCTGGTGACATTGGTGAGTTCATTTTGTGAAAATTCATAGAGCTGACATTTACAATTAATTCTCTGTACCCCCCAAAAGACAAAGAACATGTGTAAAACATACATTTTTATTCAGCAGAAAAGAAATGTATGAATACATTTGCTATATTAGGTACAAAACTGGCTAGTAACCCTATGCATCCATAATACTATAATCTTTGAAGTTATCTTTTCTGCTGGACAAGAATTATTTTAAATTTTTTCTGGACCAAAAAAATATTGGTAATTTAGGAATTTTCTAATACTTTAAAAAGTTTACAGCTATACAGAATCTATGATCAGGGCCCTAATCGAAAGTAAGTAATCAATAAGTCAAATATACATCCACCAAGAAATAAGATAATCCTGACTTTTGAGTTTAATTTAGCAAACTTATTTCTGCATTGTTTTTCATGCTATGTCAGTTTTTATTTCTCAAATGCTCTTTGAACTTTTAGATGGGCCTGTTATATGGTGCTTGAGTGTGACATTGAAAAATCTGAAAATATTTTTTGTGTGATTTCCACATTTTGGATTTTATTTTACTCACTCTAAAGTTATATGCTGCATAGATGATAGCTTTAGGAAGGAAATCTGTCTTTGAAATGGCAAATTCTCAGAGCACCTGGGTGGCTTAGTCAGTTGAGCATCCAGCTCTTGGTTTTGGCTCAGGTCATGATCTCATGGTTCATGTACTGGAGCCGTGTGTGGGGCTCTGCATTAGTAGCATGGAGCCTGCTTGGGATTCTCTCTTCTTTTCTCTCTGCTCCTTTTTATTGTCCTCTCTCTCTTTCAAAAAATAACTATATAAACATTAAAAACTTTTTTTTTTTAATGTTTTATTTATTTCTAGGAGAGAGATAGAGACAGCATGAGCAGGGGAGGGTCAGAGAGAGAGGGAATCACAGACTCTGAAACAGGCTCCAGGCTCTGAGCTGGCAGTCAGCACAGAGCCCGATGCGGGGCTCGAACCCACGAACCGTGAGATCATGACCCAAGCGAAAGTCGGACGCTTAACCGACTAAGCCACCCAGGCGCCCCCATTAAAAACTTTTTAAGTGGCAAATTCTCTCACTTAAAAATAATTAAAAAGTTTTTTCATTACCAGATTCCCAGCTATATGTAGATTATTATAAGCAACAAAAACATTAAACTTTCTTATTACCTGCTTGTGCTCCCACTTTCCTTTCAGCAGGTCAGTGGACTACAAAAGAAAAAAAATGACAAGTTAGTTTTTTTCTAAAACATTTGAACAGCAAAAATGTGCTTATTTATCATGATAGGATTTAATCCTCACAAAAATTTGGCAAGGTTGTTATTAATGCTACTATTAATTCGCCAAAGTATTTATGTAATTGGTCTAAGATCATTTGACCTATAAGTAATCGAACTAGATCATGAGCACTGTTTCTTGGCTCCAATGTCTGCAATCTTCTGCTTATACCATTTCAGAGATGACTTCTCCACAATTTGCAAGGGAGCATGTTGGAGGAGTGAAATTTAATGAGGCAATTGTCAAGAATTTAGCTTAAAAGCTCTAATAAAATGAAACCAGTTCTGTTCGAAATGACTAAGTGAGCATCAAAGAATGTCAGCTATTCTAATTCCACATAATGGAAAACCAATGTCTGCTTATTTTCTGTCTTACACTACATGTCAGATATGGTAAATGTGGAAAAAGAAGGGACAAGGAAGATGTCATTAGGGTTAGGGTTACAGTCATTGCTATTGGTTTGAATTGATGATTTTTAAAATCTAAGCAGAGACTGTTAATGGAAGGAATGTGTCATGAAGATATAGAGTAGTCTCGAGTCCGAGATTCTAATCATACTCTACCAATGAATCTGTAGGGCCTGGCCAGGATAATGTGCTTCTCTGGGTGTCTGTTCCTTGTTTTGTAAATTAAAGTGGTTGAGCTAGATTGTCTCTAAGGTTTAATATTTAGCTTTAATATTTCTTGAACCCATTAAGGAGTCAATAATAGCGAACAGACAATATGTGCACAGCAGCATCATTTCTTACTTAAAAACTTCTAATGACTCGCCATTGCATTGTTGTTAAGAAAATGCTTGTTTTCTCTGTGTTCCACTTTTCTTGCTTGGGTTGTTGTGAGGATTTAAATAAGATTATATATGTATAAAATACCACCGTGCTCAGAAAATGATAAACACCTAATAAGTACGGGCTAATACCATTGGCTATAAAATTAAGTTGATTTTTTGCATGACTTGCCTAACCCCCTTTAACCTGGATTTTGTTTGTCTCACTAAGTGAGCACAGTCTCCCACCATTCTTTGCCTTACACATCATGCTGAAAAAAAATCTTTTTAGTTTTGTTTTTCACTTTTGAAGGGTCATTTTTCTGGTTAAATGATCCTACATTAGTAGTTTTTCTCTCCATCATTTCTCTCACTTTATCTCTCCTTGCCCTGTATTCTCTTCTTGCTTTCATCATTTCTGAGGAGAAATTTTTCCCTCTGGCTTCTTTCAGGATTTTTTCTTTGTAGGGATTTTTTGTTATGTATATACGTATGTATGTATGTATGTATGTAAGTAATCTCTAAACTAACCATGGAGCTCCAGCTCATAATCCCGAGATCAAGTGTCACATCTGACTATGCTTTTCTGACTATGCTAGCTGGGGGCCCCTGTAATTTAAATATAGGTGAAAGTTTTTGGCATTTATCCTGCTTGGTGTTCTCAGAGTTTCTTGGACCTGTGATGTGATATCTGACATTAAATTGGGGAAATTCTCAGTCAGTATTGCTTCAGATTTTTTTGCATGTTTTTTTTCTATCTCCTTCTGAAATTCCCGTTACATATATGTTACAGCCTAATAGTTGCCCCACAGCTCTTGGATATATTCTGGTTTTGGTTTTTGTGTTTGTATTTGTTTTCCATCTTTTTTTCTCTCTTTGTTTACTGGTTTAGGCAGTTTCTATTTAGCTGTCCTCAAGTTTAGAGATTCTTTTCTCAGCTACCCACTTTACTAATAAAATCACTAAATTATTATTATTATTATTATTATGATTTTACTTGATCTCTACTACATCTTTTTCATTCTTTCTTTTAAATTCCATTTCTTTGATTACCTCACTCCATTTATGCTTGAACAATGTCTACTTTATCCATCAGAGTTATTAACATATTAACCATGGTTGTTTT
Organism: Proteles cristata cristata; assembly: GCA_017311185.1. Lineage (NCBI taxonomy): Eukaryota > Metazoa > Chordata > Mammalia > Carnivora > Hyaenidae > Proteles > Proteles cristata. The sequence goes on from JAESUZ010004051.1 coordinate 164,394, forward strand.
AAATTCTTAGTCTTGATAATTCCAACATGCCTCCTATATCTGAGTCTGGTTATATTTCTTGCTCTGCCTCCTAAAACTGTTATTTTTGGGGCACCTGGGAGGCTCAGTTGGTTGAGTGTCCAGCTTCATCCCAGGTCATGATGTTAGGGTTCATGAGCTCGAGACTTTCATTGGGCGGCTGTCAGTACAGAGCCTCCTTTGGATCCTCTGTCTCCTTCTCTTTCTGCCCCTCCCGCACTTGAGTGCATGTATGTGTGTGCTTGCACTCGCTCTCTCTCTCTCTCAAAAATAAAAACATTTTTAAAAACTGTGGGTTTTTTTTTTTGCCTTTTTGTATGTTTTGTACTTTTTTCTTGGTAGCTGGACATGATATACTAGGTTAAGGAACTGCTGTACATAGGCTTTTAGTAACACAGTGGTGAGGTGTTGTGGGAGGGGAAACATTCTAAAGTCCTAAGTATAGGTCTTAGTCTCTTAGTGAGTCTGTGCCACTGCACTGTGAACTTCACAAGTGCTTCTCAATTCCTCCTGCTCTTAGGTGGGAAAGGTTAGCTAGAGTGAACTGGAGTTGTGTCCTTCCTTTCTGTCACAGAGAAGGCTAGAAGGGCCTAGAGATACGTATTTCTCTTCTCCCCTGTGGGAGAATAGAGCTGACTGGAGTTGGGTGTTTGCCTTTGTCCAGGTCAGTTAGGCATAACAAAAACCCTCGTACATTAGATTCTGGTTAAATAGTTTCTCCTGAGGGCAGAAGGTGTTAAGAAGGACAAAATGCCCTGTTGTATTTAAAAATGATGATTTTCCCCCTTTCTTTGCAGGAAGAATGAGAAGATTTTTTATTGATATTCACTGTGAGAACCTGATCAAGCTCTTAAGGTAAAACTCATAAAAGTGTGGGAACCTCCCTCGTCCCTGCTCCCTGACTGACCCTTTGGAGATTTTGACTCTCAAACTTGTCCCTGCTGAGCCCCAGCAGCTTATCAATTACAATTCAGGTTTTCCTATCCCAGAACCAGTTCCTCTGGTTTCTGCTCCATCAAATTGTGATTCTCTGTTCTGCCTGCCTATATATTTAATATTGGGGACAGAAGTTTTCCTTGTGACCTCACTTTTTATGGATACAAAAGGAGTTCTTGAGTTTTCAGTTTGTTCATCTTTCCATGAGTTGTGCGGATGGAGTGGTGATTTCCAAGCTTTATACATGACCGACCAGAAGCTGCTATCATGAAACTTGCAGGGGTTGCCTTGTACACTGGTGCAGATATATCCGTCAGACAACTAAAAGTTGGTGTTGATAGTTCACCAAAAAAAAAAAAAAATTGAAGGCTAAAGATAACAATTTTGAAGATGAGAAGGAGGTAATAGTAAATGGATGAGCTTTTCCAAGGAAAGGACATAGAATAAAGGTAAGCGAATGTAGAATCTTGATGCCTTGCCACTTTTGGCATCATAGTATCTAACATTTCTTACAGTGTTCATTCTCTCTGTTCTGAAGATTTGATCCCAAAGTAGTTTAGAACACTGATAGAGTAAATATTAACACTATATTAAGTAGTGTTATATTATTCCACTATTAATATATTCCACAATTAAGTAGAATCTATGTGGCAAATGCACATGTCATTTTAAGACACCATTTACATGGAATATCAATAACTCTCAAATTATAATTTCATTGCACCAGACTTATAAATCTTCTTGATTTCACTGACACTTTAATTATCAAGTGACATGTCTTGTCCTAAAGTAGCTAGTCTACATAATTAGTCATTCTGCTTCTTGTGTTTTCACTAATCTTGATACTACACTCAACAATTTGAAAACCTGCTTTCTACCATTGTGGAAAGCATAAACAAGAAGTTTAATATACTTGTGATTTAACATTTTGACTAATCCTTTTCCAATGAATTCAAACCTAGAGCAATTTTGTTTTATGAGAAAGACTTTTTTATTTTTTTAGTAATGTTGGCCTTTAGGTCTGTTTGACTTTGTAGTGTCAGAATAATCCATTTGCTTAATTTTGTCTTTCATGGTCATTTAATTTTCTCTTGGAAGATTTCTCTCCTTGTCCTGCAACCATAGTACCCCTCCCAATGATTATGTTAAATAAGGGAATATTTACCTATTTCCAATTACCATAAGAACAATTTATTTATTTGGTTGTTTCTTTTATACCTCATACCCCCCTTCAAAAAAGAGAAAAAAAAAAGGATTTGACATAGCTTAGAAAATAATCTATTTAGATACAATGAATCTGGTCTTGGGAAGAGCAAATTTTTCTTTTCCTGGAATTTCAGAAAGAATTTAATACATGAGTTCCTAGACACTCAGCAACAAAATAGAAAATACCTAAGACCCTAAACAATTTATATTTCTCTGTGACACTTTTGAGACCACCCACTACTGTAGAAGAGACTAACACATCTGAGATTTTCTCTGCTGTGTAACATCTGGCTGAATTGGCCACTCCCTTTTTGCTTGCTAACAACTACAGACACAACATCTATCGTTAGGTACGTGGACAAAAGTCATTCTGAGTGATGTGTAAGGATTTTCAGACCCTTTACATCTGTACACTCTCTCAGAAAAGAAAATATCGGTTGGGTCACCACTCCAAATTTCATCTTGGCAATAAAGCACCAGCCCTGAATTTCATGTGCTAGAAACTTGCTGGATAGAAGCTGGACCACTGGGAGCTATGCAATGATGGTAAAAAGAGAATGGTATCCAGGAGACACTTACATACGAACAAGGCCAGCTCACCTGGGAGAAGTATTCCTTCCATGTTAAGTGGTTCTACTGTAAAGTAATAAAGTTACAGGATTGCTACTTTTCAGCATCTCTAAGAAGAAATCAGTAGACTCACATGGAAAATGAAGGGCGGGAACAGTACAATTAAATTGGGATGTAATTTTAAAGCAGTGATCTAGGAGGGAACATTAAACTTGGTGAAAAGTTTACTGCAGTTGGTGGAAAGAATGTAAATCTTGTGTATACGAGACATAGAATCATGTGTTAGTGTAAATTGACAGAATATGTGGTACTGGCAACAAAAATAGAGAGGTCCTGTGGAATAGAAAATTAAAGCATAGGCCGCCTGAGTGGCTCAGCTGGTCGAGACCAACTCTTGATTTCAGCTCAGGTCATGGTTTCACTGTTCTGGGTATGAGCCCTGCATCAGGCTGCACTGACAATGCAGAACCTGCTTGGGTTTCTTCCTCTCTTCTCTCTCTGCCCACCCCCCTCTCCCCACGCTCAATTGTACTCTCTCTCTCTCAAAATAAATAAACTTAAATTTTTGTAAAAGATAAAAGAAAAAAAAGACTCCAAATAATGTGGAACTCTGTGATAAAAGTGGCAGCTCAAATTGCTGGTTCAAAGGTGGACAGAGAAGGTTCCAGAACAACTGGTTAGTCATTTGAATAGTAACGATAAACTTTGATCCATCTCTCACATTATATATAAAAATAAGCTCTAAATGGATCAGTATATAATATATATAATAGCAAATAGCAATCCACACAAACACTATAAAGAATCATTTAAAAGATTATATTCATCTTTAATTAAAAAATATTTAAACTTAAAATACATTCCTCTTTAGGTGCAGATAAAGGCATTCCAACTATAAGCCAAAATCCAGATTTAAAAAAAAAGTTTGAAAATTTGGCTGCACACAACTAAAAGACACATTTTTTTGTAACCAACAAAGCCATTATAAATAAAGTTAAAAGTTTGCTTATGAGACAAACTGAAAGAAAATGTTTGCAACATATGTGATAGAAATACCTTGTTCATTTCATATGGAAAAAATTAACCTAAAATGGATTACAGACCTAAAATTTAGGAACTAAAAACTATCGAAGATCCACAAGAAAACATAGAAGATCATGGATTCAGCAAAGATATTTAAATATACATGAGAAAACAAGAGTACATTGGGATCAATTTAGCTTTATCAAATTTAAAAATTTTACTCTTTAGAAGACTCCATTAATAAAAATTAATTTTTAAAGATTTTATTTTATTTATTTATTTATTTATTTATTTATTTATTTTTGAGAGAGAGTGAGCTAGCAGAGAGGGCAGAAAGGGAGGGAAAGAGAGAATCCCAAGCAGGCTCTGTGTGCAGGGCTCCATCTCACCACTGAAAGATCATGACCTGAGCCAAAATCAAGAGTCAGGCACTTCAGTTTAACTGACTGAGCCATCCAGGTGTCCCAATAGGCAATTTGAACATAGACAAAAGAGTTAAACAGACATTCCATGAAAGATGTACATATGGAGAATAAAGACATGAAAACACACTCAGTTTCAGTCATTAGGAACATGTGAATGAAAACCACAGTGAACAAACACTGCCCAGTGGCTAGGATGTCTGCAGCATTAAAAATGAGCAACGTCCAGGGCTGGTGAGCAGTCAGAACCCTCATACACTGCTCATGGGGATATAAAGTGGCACAACCACTCAGAAATAGTTCGTCAGTTTCTCTATTGTAAATCTGCTGTTTTATTTGGCTAATTTCTGCTATTTAGTATTTCTTTCCTGTGCTTATTGTGGATTTAATTTGCTTGACCTTTTCAACTGTCTTAAGGTGAAGGTTGAAATCATTGTCTGAGAATGTCTTTTTATCTAACAGGCGTTCATGCTCTAATTTCTAAGTACGGCTTAAGCTGCCTCCATGTGTACTGATATACCATGTTTTCACTTTCAATCACTTTAAAATGCTCTTTAATTTACATCTTGATTTCTTCTTTGAACCACATGTGATTTATAACCGTGGTATTTTGTTTCCAAATATTTAATGATTTTCTGGATATCCTTCTATTACTGATTTTTATTTAAATTTCATCACATTCAAAAAAGCATACTTATATTAATAAGACTTGTTTATGGGCCAGAATACGGTCTTAGTAATGTTTCATGTACACTTATAAAATATGTGTATTCAAATGTTAGATGGAATGTTACATAAATGTCAAATGGGTCATGTTTGTTGATAATGAAGTGAAATTCTTCCATATATTTATAGATTTTATGTCCATCCATTCCATAAAATATTGAGAGACATTCTCAACCCTACTTGTGGACTTGTTTCTCTTTTATTTTGTATAAATTTATGCTTCATGTATTCTGAAGCTCTGTCATTGAGAACGGAAACATTGAAAATTGTTATATCTTCTTCACTTAACAACAGAGATTCTTATGAATTAATTCCTTTATCATTATAACATGATCCTTTTATTCTTGCTAATAACCTTTACTGTGAAATATACTTTGATAATAAATTTGCCATTCTACCTTTCTTTTGATAGTGGGATATATATATTCTTTTCCATTCTTTCATCTTATTGTGTCCTTATAAAGTGAATTTCTTTTAGGTGGCACAGAGCTGGGCCTCTTTATAAAATTCAGTATGACTCTTCGGCTCTTTGGTTAGGTGCTTATATGATTTATATTGTGTTCTTTGATACGGTTTGGATTAAATCTCCCATTTTGCTATTTGTTTCAGTCAGTCCTTTTGTACTTTATTATAATTTTCTTGTTTCTGCCTTGTTTAATTCAAGATTGGATTAATTCAGTATCTATTTTTTATCATTCCATTTTATCTTCTTTCTGACATTTTATTTTTACCTATTTATTTGTCAATTTGGTTGGTCTTCTAGGGTTGATATTATACATATTTAACTTTCTTAACTATTTTAATAACACGGGAGGTGATAACACTAGAGCACTCCATTTTCCTTTCTCTTCATTTCTTATATTATTAATACATTTTATTTCAAAATATGTCAAACATTTTATAATGAATTATTGTTTTATTAGCCAGTTAATTTCCAAAGAGAATTTTTTTAAAGGAAGAATTATACTCACCCACATATCTACCACGTGTCATTTTTAATTTGTTCTGAGCAACTTCCTTTAAGGTTGCTGCATGTTGTAGTGCAGGTATGCTAATGATGATCTCTTTCCACATTTGTATGTCAAAAAAGTTGTTATTTAAACTTCATTTATTTATTTATTTTTAAGTAGGCTTCATGCCTAACATGGGGCCCAATGTGGGGCTTGAACTCACGACCCGAGATTAAGACCTGAGCTGAGATCAAGAGTTGGATGCTTAACTGACTGAGCCACCAAGGTGCCCCGTCATCTTCATTGTTTATAGATATTTGTACTGGGTACAGAATTCTCACTTGATGGTACTTTCAGGTTGTTTTTCCTTTATGTTCTGGCTAATACTGTTTCTCACAATAAATCTCTTTGTTCTTCAGCACACAGTATGTCTCTTTTATTATATGGCTCCTCTTAAAATTTTCTCTTTACTACTTTTAAAGCATTTTGGTGTGCCTTGGACATTATGTTTTTCAAATATTTTGTATGCTCCTTCTGTGATTCCAATTATGCATAATATTAGGCTTAATTAGTTTGCCCCATATTTTGAAAACTTTTACCATTGTATTTCATTAGGATAGTTTCTTTTGCTATGCATCAAGTCGACTAATATTTTTCCTCATGTTTACTCTCTTAACCCAATCTAGTAAAGTTTTCATCTCAGACAATATATTTTTATCTCTAGAAATTCAATTTTGCATATTTCTTAACATGGTTTTGTATACTTTCTTGAACATACGAGATATAACTATAACTCTTTGTACGTCCCTGTTTAGTAATTCTATTATCTGTGTCTTTTGTGTTTGTTTCTATCAATTTTTCTCCACATTAGTGGTCATATACCTGCTTCTTTCATTACTGTTAATTTTTTTTATTAGATGGCAGGCATGATGGATTTTTTCTGGTTGAGTAATTGTATTCCTTATATGTTCCTAACTTGTATTCTGTGGTACAAAGTTAATTTTATTAGGATCAATAGCATCCTGTGAAACTTGCCTTTTAGGTTTGTTAAATTGGCCTAGAGCAAGGCTAAGTTTTTTTGACACTAGTTATGCATCATCCTTCTGAGTCCTCTACCTGATGCCTCATGAAGTGTTACATTTTCTACTCTTGCTCATGAAGATGAATTATCTCTGGCCATTTGTAAGCTCCACAGATTGCTCCACCTACCCCTGAATGACAGTCCTTTCCCTGGCCCTGAGTAATTCCTTACACTCTTGCCCAGCTCCACATCTGGCTAAAGATTCAGGGGGAACCCTCTACATTTTTTCAGCTCTCTATGTCATTTTCTCCTTCTGTGAGACTTTCTTTGCTCTGGTCCCTGCCCCCAAATCTGTGGCTTCAAGTGTAAAATGAAGGACATCTTACCAGGTCGTTGTCAGGATTAAATGAGATTGACCTTGTTGTGAACATGGTACAACATTTCTACTTATCAAGTGTGTACCAAATGTTAATTTCTGTCTATTCGTTCTCCTTCCTCAAGAATAAATTAGGATGATTTGAGTATAAATTTAGCCTATAGGATAACTTATTATTTTTAGAAGTAAAGAATGGAAGATAATTCACTCCCTTAAAAGCTTTGTTGTGGAAATGTAGCAGCAAGACATAATTTCCACTATGCTTTGTTGGATTAGACTCACCACCTTTACCCTTCTCCCCAAATTGCACAGAAATTAAACAGAATGAAAGCAGTGAATTACTCACCCATGCTTCATGTGTCACATGTTAGTGGTCTGCCTTCACATATAAAGGTATCAAAAGTAGTCTATGCCTATATCCATGTATAGTAGCCAGCCTCCAAAAGGAGCCTAAGGATCCTCCCTCCTAATATTCATGACCTTGCTTACCTGCATTCAGCAATTTATCAGGGTTAGTCTGTATGCTTAATAGAGTAAAGCAGAAATAAGGAAATGACAGCCTGTAACTATGGAAACAATAGTTCATAAAAGAAGCTTCTGGCTTGCTCACTTTTTTCTCTCTTCTTTGAATCACTCACTCTGGTGAAAGGCAGCTGCAACTGTCTGAGAAGTCATACAGGGAAGTTCATGTCACAGGGAACTGAGGCCTCCTGCCAACAGCCAAATGAGTGCCTTGGAAGTGGATTCTCCTGCCCCAGTCAGGCTTTCGGATGATTGCATCTTTAGCACACATTTGAGTACAACCTCATGAATGATATCAAGTTGGAACCACCCATGTAAAATGCTCCTAGTGTCCTGACCTTTAGAAACTGTGTTTGATCTTAAATGTTTCATGTTTTAAATCACCAAATGTTGGAGTGAATTTTTATACAGGCTATTAGATAACTAATACTGACTTCAGTACTTGGATGTGGGGGTGCTGTCATAATAAAATGGGAGTGGCTTTGGAACCAGGCAGTGGGTAGAAGCTGGAATAATACTAAGAAGAATATTCATGAGGGAACTGTCTGCCAAACATGATGGACTTCAAGAATGCTTCCTGTGATGGCTAAAAGGGATGTGAGGATCGTATTGGAAAACAGAGGAGGGGAGATCCCAGGTTTGTGGTAGTTGAAATTTGAGCAACATTTTCATCTACAGGAATATGGAAAAGAGAAAATATGCTTATGAGATGAACGATCCAGTGAGGGAGTTTTCTGGGCAAAATATTTTAAGTGCCTTCTTTTTGCTCTCTGCTGCTATAGTAAGTAAGAACAAAGAGTGTAAATAAAAGGAAGGAAATGAAGAATTGGGATTTGATTGTTTTGAGATTTTTAGGCCTCTGAAGATACCAAGGGATGCTAAAGAAAAGAAATGGTTTCTGAGCAAAGAGCAAACCCAGGAGCCTGGAAACCAGGTCCAGATACAGCAAATACTATAACTGAAAAATGTTTTGGTAAGATCTTAGATAGATTGAAGGCAATGTTTCCATGTACCTTTCAGTCAGGCAGAAGGCCCTCCAGAAAGATTGGGCTTCTAGAAAAATTGAGGCTGTTATCCCTCATTGTTACCCACAGAGACCCACAGTTAAGATGTCTTATTGCATTGGGATTTGTGATTGTGAGTCTTGTCCCTGGGAGTGAACCCCAAGAAGATTCACAAAGTTTTTAAGAAGATTATATCATTAGAAACAATGCCAGCTTGGAGCAAAAGGGAGAGTGGGAGTACACAATGAAAGGCTCTGGACCCCCAAACTTCTACTAACAGGAAATAGGCTGAGAAGACTAATCACCTGCAGGTACACTACCTTTCATGAAAGAGGAAGAATGGCTCCATGTTAATAAGAGCCCAGGCAATAAAGCCAAGAGCTGTGGAGAGTAACTCCTGGACAGGAGGCTGAGCTGTAACAAAGAACTTTCAACATTTTTCAAGCTCAATCTCAGAACTTCTAGGAAACATGACTGCTATGTGCCACTCATTTCTCTTTTTTGAAAAAGAATGCGAGTGTATGTAAAAGTTGGTCAGTGCTTCTGTTAGGTGTATGAGGGGCAGGTGACTGGTTTCTCTAGTTCATAAGATCTCAAATTGAAAGGAACTATACTTTGAGGATTTTAACCTATGAAAATATACCCAAGGATCTTTATTGGTGACAAGGCTTTTGTTAGATAACAAGATTCTGGACTTCAAGTGGATGCTATGGTGGATGAGGCTTTGGGGGCCTTGAGTATATGTTGTATATTCATAGATAGTTGGGATATGAATCATTAGATCTAGAGAGAAGATTGTGATAACCAGCTTGTAGGATAGGCTCTACTGAGCCCCACCTCCTAGAGCTCCTGTCTTTATGAATTCTCTTCTCACATTATGGAGTGGATTCCCTGTGTGTCCAGTAAAATAAAACAGAAGAAACTGTGAGGCTTTGGAAACTATAGGTCACAAAATGTACTGGAGATTTTCTTTTTCTTCTCTCTTTTTCTCTTTCTCTCTCTCTTCCTCTCTCCCTCTCCCTCTTCACCTTTCTCTTTCTCTTTCCCTCTTGGCAGAGACAGCTTCCTTGTCATGAGCGACCCTCTAGATGATTGCAGCCTCCTTGGACAGCTTGGCTGAAACCTCATGACAGACCCTGAGTTCAAAGCACCTAACTAAACTGGTCCAGCATCTCTAAATCTCAGAAACTATGTGGGGGGGGAAAAAGAGGTTGATTTATGCTGATAAATTTGGGAGTACTTTGTTAGCCAAAACCAGATACTTAATATACCACGTAGGCAAAGTAATGGTACGTGGCATAGCTGATCTGAGACTCACCCTGTCTCATTGTGCCAACAAATAAAAAAATAAAGTGGGAGAGCGTAGTATCTGTCAAAATGACTGAACAACTATCGCATCTAGACATTGTATTTGCTGAATGGCTTGCACTGAGTTTTTGGCTGCAGAAGGACTACAGGCATCTTAACTGCTTGAGTGAGATGTACTGTTACTGCCCACCTACCATGTCAGCTTCGGTTCCATCACTTTCATGATGCAATCCATACTTTACCCACATAGAATTACTTATAATTCCTGAGTGTGTCCTATTTTAGGTATGTTTGTATCTGACTTTTCCTTTACCCTAATGTCTTCTTGTCCAGCTGATAAACTTCTCATACTTCACGACCTTATTCCAATATTTCCTCTTCTATAATGCGTTCTACAATGCTTTCAAGAAAATTGGTTCATCCCTTTGTCTGTTAATGTACCTTGATTATAATTCTTCCTATTATCTATCACACTATGACATCTCTATATTCTCAGTGCTTCATATAGTGCTATGCAAATAATAGGTATTATTAAGTACTTCTTGGGTTAAGGAAAAATGAACAGATGAGACAACATGCTGAAGATAACTGATGCATATGAAATATACAATAAAAGTTTAATAACTTGAAGTTCTAGAATAAAAAGATGTAATATGCAACTAGGTAGTGAGAGTTATTGTTATACTGTTTCTAAAATATTAGTATCTTAAAAATTATAAATATTTCACATATCACAAAGGCAGACCACTTGATTTATTATGGGATAGAACTGGACTTTTATTCCTGTGGGATAGGGTGAGGGGGAGAGCTGTGTTTTGTTTTTTTTTATGGAGATTATTGGTAGGACTAGTTGAGTGTAATAGTCATAAAGCTGTTGTGTCCCTATTTATATTTGTAGAGATCATAAATTCTGTTTCACAACTGACATATCTGGCAATGGCCAAAGAGAGGCCAAGCAATTGGACTTAACCAAAATGAATCCCAGATTCCAGCATGTTTCATTAAATAACATGAGCCAGGGGCAGGGCTTGAGGTGACTTCTCAACACGCATTTACTAAACACCTGCCCATTAAGCTTGAGCCTAATAACAGACATGGACCCTGACCATTAGGTTCTTACATTTGAATACAAGAGGAAAGGAAATGTGGGAAATGACTTTGAGAGAAAGAGAGATAAGATGGCATAAGAGATACACACATGACAGGAATTAGGAGGAATTGTGGGTAATAAAAGGTATGATAGAGAATGTGGCATCTGAGAAAGGTTTAGAAGTGTACACACACACATGTATATTCAATCACTCATTCATTGATTATAAGCATCAGGATAGGGCAGGATTAAGAGCATCAGAGCCAGAAAGAACATCTGGAATCCTGCTTTTCCTTCTTACTGATTATATGACCTTGAATGTATGGTGTTACCTTTCTGGGTCACAATTTTATCATATATAAAATGAAAATAACAATAATAGCATCTAGGACTGTCATAAGGATTATGTAAGATCGTCTATGGAAAAATAGTATACAACCTGGCACTTATGCAGCAACAAATACATTGAAATTATTATAGTTATTATTATATAGTTATAGTTATTATTATTATTATTATTACTACTCTACTCTTATAGCTACCTGGAGACCCACAAAGATGAACTTACCTCTTAATTGCTTTGTACTCTGCCATGAATGCTAATGGTGATGCCTGAAGTTAGGGCAGCTTTTTTTTTTTAATTTTTTTTTTAAGTTAGGGCAGCTTTAACATGCTCATGGGAAAGGCCAAAAGAAAAACATGGTGAGAGAGATGTTCATCCTGTTTTCACTGAGCCTTTGGACCATACCAACAGCATCTTATTGTAAGACTGCTGTTACAGGAGAGTCACAATCCATGTATTTCAAGTCAATTTTAAGCAAGTTTTATTTACTTGTATCAAAAAATACTTCTGGCTGATCTATTAGCCACCCAATGAAACCCTTCCAGAATTGCTTTGTAGCAGGCATTACATGACATGATGATTAATAGGTGGAAGTAGTCCCATATTTGTTCCAGAAGATAATAGCTCAAAGGTTCACTAGATTCCAGATTGGGAGTAGGAAAGAGGACGGCAGCCTCCAGGACTCAGATTCAAGTCTATACCTTCCATTCCCAATATCCCATGCCCAGGAGAGTCTCCATTTCCTTGGTAAAGTGGAAGTAAATAACATAGACTCTATAAAACTCTTGTGAGGAATGGACACAATCATGTATCGAAGCTTCCTTCCATAGGGCCTGGGAATACAACTCACTCATTATTGGTAGTGATTTATGTATTTTAGCATCATATTACTATTTCCTAGTAGACTTTCTTGAAAAATTCCCAGTTTTTAAATATGGAATGACCTACTATTCTTATTTGAAATGTAAGTTCCTCCTGAATACGGCCCAAAATTTCTATTTATTCCATTTATTTCTCTTACCCTCAATCCTACTTCCCAATCAGTAAGAGCCCAGCTCAGAAAACACATTTGTTGAATTGAATATTTTCAAGCTACCTTTAAGTATAACACTTCTTCTCATCTCTTATCACTGTCCCTTCACATATTTAAAGCTGCATCACACGTCCATGATATAAATGCAAAAGACCTGACCTGAGAGTTTTTTGTTAAACAATTCTCTCATACTAAATTATTCTTAGTGGTTAGTTTCTAAAAGTTAGAAAGGAACCAAAGCTTTTCCTTGACATGAACATTTATTTCCTGAATACAATAAGAAGTTTGCAAACTGCGAGAGAGTGTCATCAGAACAGCTCATTTTGATTATATTTTAAATGGTGATAATAACGAAGCATCCTTAGTAATGGCTCTATTAGCATATTTCTTAGAAATCTTGTTAACTCTATGTGACAGAGTTGAATCTAAATTAATGAATAATTTAGAGATAAGAAGTTTCTACTGTAACTATAATTTGCAGTATCTTGAAGTTATGGAGCATAGTTTTAAGGTCACAGGCAGTGGGATCAAACAGACTTGTCTGATCTATCCTGAACCTATTTCCCATGAGATTTTGAGAAAAATTACATAATGTCTCTTAAGACTCATTGTTCATTTGAAATGTTGATGGTCATTACATTCATTTAATAAAGTTATGAGAATTAGATAAAACCATGTATGGAAATACATGAAACAAGACTGACATATAGTAGTATCTCAGTAAACATGGGCTGGTCATAGTGTGAGTTGCAAGTTTAATATAGATACCAGTTTTGCATTCCTTCCTTCCTAACACCTGGATTGGATTAGCTCGAATCCCTCTGTTACAGACCAAATTTCATCTCCAATATTTCTGAAATTTCAAGGGAGGTCTATTCTCATGGCTGTGTTTCACTTTGCATGTCTGATTTCTATTGTTCTGTGGCATTAATTTTAGGATTTTCCCTTTATTACCATTTAGTGGTAATTTAAGTAATAGAAAGAACATCCTCCTAATTTTCTCATATAAGAAGTTTAGTTCTTGCTAGACCCAACTGTCAAATGCAGCCCTAAATTTCAATTTTTTGTAACCATAATATAGAAAACTCCTTAATGTAATCTCCCTAGCAACTGGATTGACCCACCTACATTCTCTCTCCTACTTAAATACTTAAATCACTGCTATCTGCCCCCACCCTCCCAACCCACATGTATGTTAGAAAACAGCAAGGGCCATTATTATTTTGTGTTTAAAATGACAATGTTTAGGGTGTCTAGGTGACTCAGTTAGTTGTACAACCCTTGATTTGTGCTCAGGTCGTGATCTCACGGTTGTGAGATTGAGCCCGGCATTGGGCTCTGCAGTAGGCATGGAGCCTTCTTCAGATTCTCTCTCTCCCTCTCCCTCTGTCCTTCCCCTACTGGCTCTCTCTCTCTGTCTCTCTCTCTGTCTCTCTCTCTCTCTCTCAAAAAAAAAAGACAAAGTTTATTTTTGATGGTTCTTTTCTTTATTTTGAGCACTTTTGAATCAAAATTCATGTGTCCTCCTTCTAGTCTTACTATAAAACTGTCTAAAGAGAGACCTACTTTTTTCCCTAATATGGTGCTTGTGCTTGATAAGTGAAAAAATCAATATTAATATATTTTATAAATTATAAAACATGATACATGGGTTACATTGAATTGAATTGGCAAAGCATGGTAGGATAGAGAAAAACATGTCAATAAAACTGGTGAGTGACCTTGAACAAGTCCTTTTACCTCCCTTTATTTCACTGCCTCCTAAAAATGAGGCAAATAATAAGAGCCTTTTACAGATCTGTTATAAAAGCTAAGAAAAGTAATGCTTTTGAATATTTTTTCCACAGCACTGTTGAAAAGGACAAGCTCTGTGAATTCCATTCCTTTTCTTTTCTCATGTATTTGGCTCTAAGGAGTCAAGAATATTGTCTGTTAGTTCATGTCCTGAGAGAGGTGTTGGTATATCTGCAGCTGACAGGTGGCATTGTCCTGGCCATTGGCAGCACAGGGGACGGTACCGACCTTGGGCCTTGTTTGGACATGATGATTGCTTTAGGAACATTCTGCCTTCCTGTGATGTCTTTTTAGCTTCATCTGTTTGATATCACTGTCAGGTTGTTCCAAAGAGATCATTAGGTGACAGGCTTTCTGCTTGGTACTATTGACCAAGGAGGCATTATATCTGGTTTCTTCAGTGCATAAGGTAGCAATGACATACATCATACTGCTGACCCCTTAAGAGAAAAGGACTGTAAAATTGCCATCTCAATTAATTGCCTTCTCTAATAATATGTTGAATGCTTGCAGTAAAAAAATGAGTGTCTTCAATGTATGATACTGTCCTGGTTGCTGGAGTTGTAGACAAGAACTCCACAGGTGGTCTTTTTCCCTTTTTCATGTTATTCTCAAATAAGAGACTGCTCTGAGACTTCAGTTTTAATTCTTCATATGATCAGTTAAGCAAAGAACCCAAAATAAGTAAATGTTCACCACAGAGAAAAAGGAAAATAAAGTTTTGAGTCTTGAGAACTTATAGCATGCTAAGAGGCCATTGTGTTCTTAATGGGGTAGAACTTGAGTGGATATGTGAGAGTTGCAGGAGGGAAGCTGAATAAACAAGGGCTACAGCAGTAGAAGACATTCATGGTATGGCATCTACTTCATCTAACAAGAAATCAAAGGTGTATTAGCAGGAAAGAAATGTTATCTGAAAAGTGCTCTAGAATTGTCCCTCTGATACACTTAGCTTTCCTTTTCTTCCAGGGGAGTGTGTAATTCTAGTTTAGTCCCAGCTCTTACAAACGATGTCTTTCTGAGGCCAGTGCTTTACCTAATGAACTCCCCACTTGACTTTGACTATATTAATGCTGTTTGAACTTAGCCTCTGTGGGGGAAGACCTATGCCAGCAGTCACTCTTACTCTGCAACCCTCTGCTACCCTCTTCTGGTCGGAGTCTATTACTGCAATTAGATCTTCAAATCTAGGTGAATCTACCATCTCTAGGTGTGGTTGATAATGGCTAAATTAGAAAGAATGACTTGGGACAGGTGTTACAGCCAGACCCAGCTCCAGGCTCTAGGTAACCAAGTCCTGTCCCAGAATTTGACAGCTGAAGGCTATGGTAAGAGACTTTAGACAGTGGGCCATCCAAGAAGACCCTAACAGATCAGTGACCCATGAAATTATTGGCATCCTTCCTAAAAGAGGGTAAGCATGACATTAGTGATGAAAAGATTAGTTTTCATTAGGCCATATTAAGAAGCACAGTAAGCAAGTAGATCAGCACCTTTTTGATCATCCATTCCTTATCATCCTATTGAAAATTATAGTCTTCACACTTCTATTTTCATCCTTGTTTCATTTTTCTCCATAATATTGTTTAATCACCTAAAAGGCTATCCTTAGCTGTTTAATTTTATTAATTGTATGTATATACATTAGAAAATAATCTTCAGGAAAAGATTTATTTTTAATTTTTTTTCTTTTCTTTTTCTTTCTTTCTTTTTTTTTTTTTTTGGTCATTGCTGTATCCTCAAAACATAGATTAGGGCCTGATACCTACTATTGCTTAATAAATACCTGTAGAATAAAGAAATGTCAGTAGGAATCAGGATCTGGTCAGTAGGTCATAGGTTGGGGCCAGAATCTTCCCTGTACAAATACAGCGAAGTATTCCATTCCTGCTTTTTTAGAGACCCAGACACAGGACAGTAGATATGAATAGAGTTACCGAAAGTGAACCCAACAGTCACACTTTGGGTAAGCATAATTGATGGGTTTGTCTAGAGTTCTTAAATGTTACAGTTTATAAGAAGCACCTGGGGGGTGCCTGAGTGGCTTAGTGGTTAAGTATCTGACTTTGGCTCAGGTCATGATTCCATGGTTTGTGAGTTCCAGTCCAGCATCAGGTGAGGTTGGGTAAAATTGAGCCCTACTTTGGTGAGCCCCGCTTCTCTCTCTCTCTGCCCCTCGTGAGATTCTCTTCCTCTCTCTTTCTCTCTCTCTCTCTTAAAAAAAAAAAATCACCTGGGAAGCCTGTTTAAATGCAGGTTCCTGAATCACCACCCCTAGAAATTATAATTCAGTGCATATGGATTGAAGTTCAAAAATCTGGGTTTTCAACAACCACCTTCAGGACATTCTTATATATGAAATCTTTGGATGACACTTTCAGAAAACAAATGAATCCTTCATGGCTTAAGATTAAAATCATTCCTAGAGACTGAGGAAGATCCTGAGGGTGGGGATTTTGCCTGTGGAAAAGGGTTGCAGAGACTGGGAACAAGTGAAGCCTGATGGTGTTAGAACATCATTGCCTGTTCAATTTCAGCACTTGTTAAAATGTACCTTCAAGAATCTTATCCCCAAAGATTACATTTTAATATACAAGTGACTCTTGTATTTCAGACTTTTGGTGCTATTGTAAATATTATCTTCTTGTTTGAACTTCATATTGTTTATTAGTAGTCCCACAATCCTAAAAATGAGTGTCTCCTTAAATCTTGCATCCTAGTTGACTTTTTTGCCTTACTTCAATATCCTCTGACTTCCATATAAAATACAACTAAATATTATATATTTAATTATGTCCTGTAATTTTGTTAAACTCACTTATCAGTTCTAGAGGCTTTTTTGGGTATATTTTTGGTGTTTTTCCCATGTCATCTATAAATACTAATTTCTTCTTTTTAATTCAGATTCATTGTTTTTATCTTGTCATATTGCTTTAGTTAAGGTCTACCTCTTGTAAAATATCCAGTAGGTTGAGTAACAGAAGATATTTTTACTAGTTCTTGATTTTTAATGGAGAATACATTTAATCCTTTGATCTGAGAGGAAAGTTTTTTATAGATGCTATTTATCAGGTTGAGAAAATTCCTTTACTTACAGTGTACTGAGAGTTTTTATTAGAAATAAATATTTAATTTTTGTCAAATATTTTTATGTAGCTATTGAAATTACCAAGCTTTCCTCTTTTTATATTTTGTTTATATACTGAATTAAATTATTTTCCAATGTTGACATAATGTTTCATTTATGAGATGAAAGCTACTTATACTTTTTAATATATTGATGGACTCAATTTCCTATGATACAGTAGGAAAATATTAGCCAAACTTAAACCTAATTGACTTTACATTAAGTGACAAAGATGGGCATGATTTATAAAGGGTCAGTTCAACAAGAATATATAATGATCTGAAATGGGTATGCATATACAGAGATTCAAAATTCAAAAACAAAAAATTAATAATAGAGCGTAAAGGAGAAATAGACAAATCCATAGTTATATTTGTAGAATTCCATGATTATCTCATAGTAATGGATAAAACCAGTGACAAAAATTTGTAAGACCAGCACTGGCCTAATTGTTTTTATGGAATTCTATAACCAACAAAACATAAAACACATTTTTTCAACCGTGTGCAGAGCACATCAAGATAGATCGTATTCTGAACCCAAAAATAGTCTTAACAAATTTAAAAGGAATGACGTTATAAGAACATGTATGTAAACCATAATGGGATTAAACCGAAAAAAATAAGGTAAATTTCCAAGTATTCAAAACTTAGAGAACACATTTCTAAATAACATATAAATAAAGATTAAAGCTCAAGGGAAATTAGAAAACATTTTAAAGCAAGTCAAGATGAAAGTACAATATATCAGAATTTGTTGGGTGCAGCCTAAAGTGAAATTTATAGAATTGAAAACACCAGAAAAGCCTGAAATTAATGTTTTAATACTCCAACTTAAGAAACTATTGAAAGAAAACCAAATTAAGCTCAAAACGACTGGAGAGGGGGAAATAATAAGTGTAAGGGAAGAAAGCAATGAAGTAAAAATCAATGAAATAGAAATCAGAAAAATATAAAGTACAATGAAACTGAAAGTTGGTTCTTTGAAAAGATTATTAAAACTGATAAATCACTAGACAATACTGAAAAAATACAAATTATCAATATTAAGAATAAAAAAGTCACTATAATTTTTTTTTTTTTGAGAGAGAGAAACCACATGCACGTGTGTAAGTGGGAGAGGGACAAAGGGAGAGGAAGAGAGAGAATCTTAAGTAGGCTCCAGCCCAGCACTCAGTCGGGGCTCTATCTCATGACCATGAGGTCATGACCTGAGACAAAATCAAAAGTCAGACACTTAACCAACTGAGCCACCCAGGCATCAAGTACACTACATTTATTAAAGAGAAAATAATTTATATCAAAAGGCAAAGGACTGAATAGTCAAAAATGGTTTTATAATTTTTTTATTATGGTAAAAATATGTAAAAATTTCACCATCATCACCATTTTTAACTATACAGTGCAATAATGTTAATCATATGCATATTTTAATGCAATAAATCTCTAGAAGTTTTTCATCGTGCAAGACTGAAAATCTACATGCATTGAACAATTCCCTTTTCCACCTCTTCCCAGCTTCTGTCAACTACAATTCTACTAAGAGTGTGACTAATTTAGATACCTGCTATACATAGAATCATGCAATATTTGTCTTTTCCTGACAGGCTTATTTAATTGAATACAATGTATTCAAGGTTTATCTATGTTGTAGTAGATGTCAAGGTCTCCTTCTTTTTAAAGGCTGTTTAATATTCCATTATATGTAATATCACATTTTCTTTATCCATCTTTTCAATGATGAACACTTCTTGGCAGTTATGAATAATACTGCATTGAGAATGGCATGAGCAAATAAGTCTTTAAGATTTTTTTCTATACTTTTGGGTATATACCCAGAAGTGGGATTGCTGAATCATATAGTAGTTCTGTTTTTAATTTTTTATGGTTTTCCATAGCGGCTTTATCATTTTACATCCCTACCAACAGTGCACAAGAATTTTGATTTCTTCATGCCTCCACCAACACAGTATTATTATTATTATTCATAATGGCCATAATTGGTTTAAAGTGATATCTCATTATGGTTTTGATTTCCATTTCTGTGATGATTAATGATATTGGGCATCTTTTAATATATTTATTGGCCATTTATATAACCTCTATGGAGAATTGCCTATTTAAATCCTTCTTACCTTCTCCTAGTAACTTGAAGGGAGGTTCTTTTTTTTTTTTTTTTTTTATTTAAAAAAAAATTTTTTTTTTTAAATTTATTTCTAGGAGAGAGAGACAGCGTGAGCAGGGGAGGGTCAGAGAGAGAGGGAGTCACAGACTGAAACAGCCTCCAGGCTCCAAGCTGGCAGTCAGCACAGAGCCCGACGCGGGGCTCGAACCCACGAACCGCGAGATCATGACCCAAGCGAAAGTCGGACTTAACCGACTAAGCCACCCAGGCGCCCCTTGAAGGGAGGTTCTTGTCTGGTTCATCTCCCAAAGACTTCTTAGCCAAAATGTAGACCTCATTTCCTCTCTGGATTTCCTAATCTACTACAAAGTAGAAGTTCCTTTACTGTCTTGCTGGGTTCATCAATATCAGCTGACATGTTGTGTGGAGACTAATTCAGAGCATTTATACACCTACAGTTCTATGCACAAAATAAGATGAAATTATTTGTTTCCTAGGCAACAATTTTATGGAACATGTGAAGTTTTCCTTTGAAGGTGTGTTAAATGGTAAAATTTACTATTTACTATTTTAATTCGCTCATTTTGAAAGTAACAATTTATGAACCAAGTACTTTAGCATGCATAGCTTGTTAAATTAGGGAACTAAATTCTGACCAAATTGTAACTTGTGCACAAGGAGGGCCAGATGTTCTTTTCTGTGGGAACTCGACAGGGAAAATGCAAAAGGGATGGTGGGGTGTAGGTATAGAAGGAGGGATGGAAGGAAGGAAAAAGGATAGGAAGGAAAGAAGGAAAGAGACAGGGAGAAAGGAAAATAATTTCCTAATGAACACCTAACCATGGGATTGTTATATAGATGAAAGCAAAACGCTTAGTAAGATTCTTGGCACTTACTCTATGCCCAATCACTGGTAACATTATTATTTTTTATTCTGTTAAACAACAAACACTAATTTCTGTGTCAAAAACTTAGGCAAGCACACAAGTCTTAAATGTATCAGGAAACATGGTCTTCAGTGGTATCTGAGATCGCATATTTAGGCCTAGCACATCTGTAAGGCATTGATACTAACTGATAGACAAATCTTTCCTATGTTGACCTAAATTGACATTAGCATGTAGAGATGTACGATTTGGGTGAATTTCACTCAATTCCTTCAACTAGTCAGCACCTCCTGTTTAGAAGACTTTATGTGAGGTATTACATATATATTACTCCTTAAATTCCAACATGGCTAGAAGAAATATATCATTTTTGATATTTTGAAGATTTGAAACATTTATAGATTTTAAGTATTAAGATCAAGCTTGCAAGAGCTATCTAAATCTAGGAACTAGAGTTCAAACTCAAGTCAGCTTCTTGATGTTCAAGCACATATTAATGTAGAGGCCTCCTGCTTTGTTCTTTTCCCAGGAACTTGGCATGGCATTCCTATAAATACAAAAGTACCTAATAATATTTGGCAAAAATGTGCAGGATAAACCAAGGTATGGATTATCCAGTAGAGTAAGGAATCCATAATATATGATAATCTAGGTTATGAGTAGAACACAAATCAAATTATAAATGATTTCGGTAGTACTTTCCCACTCAGATCTAGATTAACACTACAATTTGGTAAGTACATTTAACAGTGATTCATGGTGATATTATTTCACAGATACCTCAGAACACAACTGCTACAGAATAGGTTCAAGGAGAACCCTAGGAGAGAACCACATTCTGTCCCTTTTTTCTTTCTTTATCTTAAGTCACCTCAAAAATAAACCTCAACTATCGGGTTCTCACACTCTAGACCACTAGCTGGGGGGGGGCATGGACTTAATTGACTACTCAAGTGAAACCTGTCCCTTGGTCATACTTTTCTGCATGCTGAAGCCTTCAAATTGGCCTCATTTAAAAATGATATTTTAGGAATATTATAGGATATATATATATTATAGAATATTATGGGATATTATAGACATAAAAGAAGTTAGAGTTTATGACTCTTGTTATTTGTTATTTTTATTATTTTTTTAATTTTTATTTTTTTGTTCATTGACTCTCAGATCCCTCACTTGTCTTGTGGACTAGATGTTAAGGTTGTTTGTTTGTTTGTTTGTTTGTTGCCACTGCCAATGTATTCAAGAACTTGTTTCATTCTCCTCCTGGGTATAAATGGAGATTATGTTTTCCATTTTTCCTCATAATTAAGTTGAGACATTTGACTTAATTCTGGCCAACAGAATGTGGGTAGAATTTATACACATCATATTTAGGTCTGGTTATAAAACCCTTACTTTCTCCTGCCCCTCTCCATGGACATTTGGAAACTATGTATGGAAAATAACAGTGTCCCAAGATAGAAATTACCTGGGTCCTAATTTAATATGTAGCTGAAATAACACTATTCCTTGCATCTCAACCCCAGCTTCTCCATTGTCCCTCCTGACTGACATGAACAACCAGTTAATCTTTTGGAGGTTTAAGGATCTATCTGTTGCAGGAGCTAGGGTTTGTTGTGCTAACATGAACTATTTTTTTTTTTAAGTTTGTTTATTTTTGAGAAAGAGGGAAAGAAAGAGAGAGGGAGAGAATGTGAGCAGAGGAGGGGCAGAGAGAGAGGGAGAGAATCCCTCCACGATCCGTGCAGAACCCCGTGCAGGGCTCTATCTCATGGCTGAGAGATCACAACTTGAGCCAATGTCTAGAGTCAATTGTTTAACTTAATGAGCCACTTAGCGCCCCTAAATATAAACTAATTTATCTGTGGATTCTTGGGCTTTTTCAGAGCAATGGCATTATTGGATAGGAAAATTTAGAATTCAAATCTCATGAGAAACAAATTATGCTGCTAGTAACAAATGACACGAATGCTGTAACATTCCTACATCGTACAATGAAAACAATATTTTTCTTTGTTTGGTCAAATACAATATAGCATTGATGCAAAGATTCTGAATAAAAGATTAATAAATAGAATTTAGCAAAATAGTGGAAATATAACAAACCAATACCAAATGGAGCTTATTCTAGAAATAAAAGAATGTTTCATTATTGAGTAGCACTACCTAATTTTAGCAAGAGTGACAAATAGTTTCCAAAAATGTTACAAAGATTCTCAGAATTCAATGTCTATTTTCTATAGAATAGCAATCGATAGGCATGCATCGTTTGCTGGAAAACATTTCTCATTAAAATAAGAAATGAAACAAGGCCACCATTTATTACCACTAATATGTAGTATCATTTGTGAGTTATGAGGCGGTGCAGTCAGAAAAAGGAAGAAAAAATATGTAAATTAGAAAGGGTAGAAAATTATCATTATCATCCTCTGGGGATCGCAAAATTGTTTACCATAAAACAAATCAATTTTGCAGAACTGTTTAAAGTCCAATAACAATATTTACAAAAAGTAAGAGAATTTATTAAGCTGAAAATTAATTTAAAAGCCTATTATATTAGTTTAAGACAAGGACACCAAAAATATAATGAAATTAAGACTCCTATTTCAAATAAAAATGAAAAGAAAGTAAACTTACAAATAGAGAAGATTTCAATTATAAAAGAACACTTAGAGGACAGTTGAGGGACACAATGGAAGGTTTTTATGGAAAGCAAAAGATAAAGACAGCAAGTCTGCCTAAATTGCTTAAAATTTAACACAATGCCAATAGAAATGCCTTGAGATTTATTTGGTGTCAGGGGGAGGTTAGAGAAACAGATTTTTTGTGTGTAAAATAAATAATCAGGAATAACCAGTAAAATTATAAAAAGGAATAGTCTTTCTAAATAGGATACGAACCCAGAAGTGATACTAGAAAAGTTTGACATATCTGATTCCTTAATTTTTTTTTTAAATCTTATTTAATCAACACACACACAACCCCAAAGTCAACAGATACATGAAAACAATAATTGCAACTCAAAGCACAAAGATCTACTTTTCTTGTTATGGAAAGAATTTTTACACATCAATAAGGAAAACATAATAAATTCGAGAAAAAGAAGCAAAGGATTGGGATGGCTGATAGAAAAAAAACTACATATATAAAATGATATTTGAACTTATTCATAATAAGAAAAATGCAAATTAAAGTCATACTGAGAAGTCATTTTTCTTCTATCATATTTGTCAATATCATACATGTAGAGCACCTGGGTGGCTGAGTCAGGTAAGCATCTGAATCTTGATTTCGGCTCAGGTCATGATCCTGCAGTTTGTGAGTTCTAGCACCGTGTTGGGCTCTGGGCTGAGAGTGCCACCTCTCTCTCAAAAATAAATAAATAAACATTTAAAAAATATACTACACATGTGATGAACATACTATGTTAGTGAACGTGTAGGGAAACAAGTTTATCTTGAGGGATGAAGATGCACTAATTAGGAAAAGATGGGGATAAGATTAAGAGCATATGTGTGTGTGTATGTGTATACATCCTGCTGAAGTATTAACTAAGACAACATGTATAGAGGGAGTTATAGGAATAACTGTCAAAATTATAACTGAAGATATTCTTTGGATATATCTTAAATGCATATTCACAGTTGTGTGAAATGTTATGTTCAATATGAGAATTTTTTATGATCTTATTGGCAACACCAAAATTCTGGAAACAACTTGTTTATTTATAGATATTGGTTAAAAATTATAGTATATCTATACAAAGAAATGCAGCAATGAAAAATAAATCAAAGACACTACTTGTACTGATAAGGGAAAAAATGGTGCAAAACAGTGTGCTTAATATGCTATACTCCACTTGTGTAAAGATAAAAATAACATACATGCATTTCAGATTATATTTGAAAGCACATGAATAATAGGAAAGATACTCAGTTACATTGCTCCATTAGCTTTTGAATGGTTTATCATATGCATTTTAAAGTATTCCAAATGAATACACACAACTTTAAAATACATAAAGGCATAGTAGCTGAGAGCTTCCAGAGTCAGCAAACAGTATGCCCAGTGTGGCTGCTCTGGTGACCCTTTCATTGAAGTTACCTGCCTCAGAATCACACCTAACCAATGGAGGGGTCATCTTATTAGCCTCACTAGACCTGTAGTAAGGGACTGACTAGATAAAAATAATTTGGCCATCTTAGATCCAGTCTTAAGGCTACTCAGATGGAAAACTAATCATGAATATTGCAGAGGCATCAGGGGCATGGAAAAGATCCACCCTTCCTTAAAATGATTTCATATTTTATATTTGCTATTGGAAAATAAATATTGAGGCAGCTGTCATGAGGATAAATAACTCTGTAGGGCTTTTTTTGTTTTTACAGATCGTTATTGATTTTGAGTTTTTTATGGGTGTACGCACTAATCATTTTATTCTCTGAGTACTCTCTTTTGGTCTTAATTCATCCTGGAATAAATTGTCACAGTATCCAATGGATCTCATTCCCTGGATGATATTTTTTCCCTCTACCTTTATGTCATATTATCCATAGAGTATCCACACTGACATTTCTCACTAGTGTTGAATCTCACTATGAACCCCAGCACACCTATCTCATAATGAAAATTGCATAACCCTGGCTGGACCATTTTCATTAGAGGCATACAGGATGTTTGCTTCTCTGCAGAGCCCCGGTAGATCACCTGGGACTAGAATGTCTCCATCTACCATACATCAAGGATCATCAGACACTTTAGTGCCCTTGAATACATATCAGACTGCTTTCTCCAGATGGTGATGCCCATCCGAGCCCAACATGACTTTGTTACCCTTCTTTGGTCATCGTAAACAGATATTCTACTTATATTTACTCTATGAGGTAAGCTTTATAACATGATTTTTTTTCTATAGTCTCTGAGTTAGCCTCCCAGCTTAAAGAATACCAGCAACATAAGGAAGGAAGTAGGCCAAGTATTAGATAAATCAGAGAGGATAAGCAGAATTACTAGGGAAGTGAGGAGGTATTAATTCATTTATTCCAAAAATATTTTTTGATTGTTGGTACTATGCTGTGTTAGAAATACTGACATGAGTAAGGCCCAGTTCCTGTTCTCAAGCACTCAGATATTATTACAGTAACTTTCATCAAAATTATTTTCAAATTTTCATAGACACTGCCAGCAGTTTCATAATTAATGCTTTCATGCGTTTAAAAAATATCATCAATGGCTACACTGTGTTAGTCTGGGTGTTACTTTTTGATGCTCCTCTTTGATATCTACTGTAAGTAATTACTGCAGGATGGATGCTCTTTGATATCATGAACTGTAGGCCCACGAGACATCTTCAAGAGAAAAAAGGGCTATTTCCATTGTGCTGCTGCTCTTGCTTCCCAGTTACATGTATTTGACTTTTAGCATATGTAACAGGGTGTAACACTGAACTTTCCAACAGTTGATCACAAGATCTTAAATTTCTGTCTCCTGGGTGCTTTCAAAGTGCTGGTCAACTATCTTCACATAGCAGCATGTACAGTGCTCTCTCAGACCATTTTCTCCCTCATGTGTCCCACTTGACTGTGAGATTCCGAGAACACAGGGCAGTTTGAGTATATGGCTTAAAAATTGGGATACCATATTTAGCAAATAAGAATACAGGACATCTAGGTAAATTTTAAGTTTAGGAAAAAAAAGCTTTTTTAGTGTAAGTATATCCCATAAAATATTTAGCACATATTTATATTAGAAAAATAATCCATTAATCTGAATTTTTTTTTAAATTGTTTTTTAATGTTTTATTTATTTCTAGGAGAGAGAGAGAGACAGCGTGAGCAGCGGAGGGTCAGAGAGAGAGGGAGTCACAGACTGAAACAGGCTCCAGGCTCTGAGCTGGCAGTCAGCACAGAGCCCGACGCGGGGCTCGAACCCACGAACTGCGAGATCATGACCCAAGCGAAAGTCGGATGCTTAACCGACTAAGCCACCCAGGCGCCCCATTAATCTGAATTTTAAATTTAACTTGGATTCCTATATTTTGTGTCTTTAAATATTATTTAACTAAAGGACACGGTTTAGGGGCACCTGGGTGGTTTGGTCAGTTAAGCATCTGACTCTTGGTTTTGGCTCAGGTCATGATCTCACGACTGTAGGTCATGAGACTGATCCCCATGTTGTTCTCTGTGCTGACAGCATGGAGCCTGCTTGGGATTCTCTCTTTGCCCCTCTCCCACTTGCATGCACTTTCTCTATCTCAAAATAAACACACTTTTTTTTTTTAATGTTTTATTTATTTCTAGGAGAGAGAGAGACAGTGTGAGCAGGGGAGGGTCAGAGAGAGAGAGAGTGACAGACTGAAACAGGCTCCAGGCTCTGAGCTGGCAGTCAGCACAGAGCCCGACGCGGGGCTCGAACCCACAACTGCAAGATCATGACCTAAGCGAAAGTTGGACGCTTAACCGACTAAGCCACCAAGGTGCCCCAACACACTTTAAAATATAAATGATAAAGGACACAATTTAATCACTAGCAATGAGAATTTTAAAAATCACCATTACGTTAATCCTATTATCAAATACACCCAACCGTAGTCTGGGTATTCTACGATTATGCCTACATTTACATATAAAAATAAAAACCATATATGTGTAACTATAAAAATCACATACATGCTAATATATTATTTAGTGTATTATATACCTGTTTTCAACTGGGCATTGATAACATAATAAAATTCATAAAATCAAATAAAGAAGAATTGGATTAAAATTTTGAAGTAGCAATTATGGATCTCACAAAATTGAGAATTAAAATTTAGATAGAACGTGTTTATAGTATAAAGTACCCAGTTTTCTAGGGAACTTTCTTATTTGTATTTTGCATATTATTTGGTGCAAGATAAGTCATATTTAGAATGTTTTAAATTTGCAAATCAGTTATAGGTTATTAACTTAATTCTGAAGTACAGCTTATGCCTCAATAGTTCTATTTCCTCTAGCTCTTTATTGGTGTTACAGATCCTGTTTCCAAGGAAGAAGGAATTCTGTGTTTATATGCATTTCATCAGAGAAATAAATATAAGGCTATTCTGCTCATCTATTGGCTATCATCTATCTGTCTAAAACTTCAATATGTAGTGCCCAATACATATTGATTTCTCTTTCTTACACTTCTTTCTTGTGATAATAATTTGTTATCTAAATTAAAGGCATTTAAGTTAAAGAGAGTCTTCCTTGGTAAGCCAGGCAGAGAGAAAGATTTTAATTCAAAGATTCCGAAAATAAATGATGAGAAAACATAAATTTTTCTTATTATTCAAAAGACTTATGAAAATGGTCGCCATGGAAACCAGACATGAGTCCATGGAACATCAAGAGATCAAGAAGACGAGGTCTTGAGTCGAGACTCTTAAGTCTTAAATTTGGAATGCTGACACAGAGTTTAACCTTCATTTGGGGATAACTTCTTTTTTAATTATATGATTTATTTTAATTACACAGTCTTAGGATTTGACAATTTTTATAAACATCTACTTTGTACTGTCTTCTTTTCTTTCTCTTCTTTCCTTCCTTTCTTTTCTCCCTTTTTGTCTCTCCCTAGCTCTTTTTCTTTTTCTTTCTGTCTTCCTTTCTTTATTCATTCATTTTTTTCCTTTCTCTTCCTTTTCCTTTTTCTTCTTCATCCTTTTACTTTTGAGTGAAGATGTATGGTGAAAAATTGGGGGGAAAAAGGTACAACAAACCCTTTGGCTTTTCTACGCTTATAATGGTATTTAGAACTAGGAAAAACGATACAACATTAAAATCTAAAATGAGAGCAATAATTGAAAAATGTCATTTAAATATTCTAAGTGAATATTCTAGCTAGTTAAGAGCGAACTTGTAGTTTTTCTAAAGTTTGACCCTTTCTTGATACTTTCCTTATATAAATATATATGAATATGAATGGAAGATAGTGAAAAAAATAATCATCCGTCAGTATAATTACAAATTCAGGAAATTGTTGAGGGAAGTTTCAATTAAGATAATAAGAATACAATTTATATTCATGTATAATATAAATGCAACTAGACTTTCAGAACCTGGAGTTGGTTGTACTTTGCAATCTTTGTACTCAGTGAAAATCTTAACATGTAACAGTTACTCAACTAATATTTGCTTGAAAGTCTATAGATACATCAAAATGCAACCATACACAGACACCCATACACACATATATATCATTTTAAAAAGTTGAAAATAAAAATGCAAACAACGCTACTTTATTTTGAAGTTACTGGACAATAAAAGTATTTTTTTTTTTTACATAGAACACTGGATCAGTTATCTTGTAATAATTTCAACACAGTTATTCTTGAATAAATTTTCATAAAATTAATCACTAATATGCTTTTATTTTGCTTTCTTCCATTTTCTTAGAAATTCAGCAATACCTATTTGAGATTTTATAATAAAAATGTTTTGTTCTTGAATACATGAATCAAGTATGTCAGTATTGAAAATTTACACTATTTATATGTCAAAGAGTAGGAGTGTTTGCAGGGATAAAAGCCAGCATAAGATACTAGAAATAGCACAAGTGTTGGGTTTCAGCATGTTATTTTACTTTTCCAAGTTGCTATTTTAAACTTGTGTGATTAGGGGAAGTTACTTCACCTCTCTGACTTTACCATCTACTTCCTACAGTTGGTATGAAGAATGTTTGGAGATGATATGGGTGTTTCTGATATAAAGGATACCTTTAAAGTATTTATAAATGTGAAGTGTGGTAGTTTATTTTAAAAGATTGCCATACACAGTGGGGGCTAACAGGTCATTAATTTCACAGAACTCATTTTTTTGTGATCAGATTATTCTTTGCTTAAAATATGGTATCTACATTCTAATTACTATTACTTAAGATATAATTTATGCCATATTAGTTTATTTTTTTTTTAATTTTTAAGTCTTTTTTTAATGTTTTTTTATTTATTTCTAGGAGAGAGAGAGAGAGACAGTGTGAGCAGGGGAGGGTCAGAGAGAGAGGGAGTCACAGACTGAAACAGGCTCCAGGCTCTGAGCTGGCAGTCAGCATAGAGCCCGACGCGGGGCTCGAACCCACAAACTGCTAGATCATGACCTAAGCGAAAGTCGGATGCTTAACCGACTAAGACATCCAGGCGCCCCTATGCCATATTAATTTAAAATGAACACAAAGGTTTTAAATAGATTGGGCAGTTGTTCTGAACATTGGCTGCACGTTATAATCATCTGTGAAGGTCTTTAAAGAAATCAATTCCCTGGATGCCCACATAATACTAATAAAATTAGTGTATTTAAAACCTCTCCTAAATAATTCTAATGTGTAGTCCACATACAGAATTCCTAAACTAGAAAGTTTATGGATCTGAACTTAAGCTGCTTTAGAATCTAGCTTATGAGAATCTGGATGGATTGATAGAATGTTATTTATTAATTCATTCATTAAAGATGTTTGGTAACCACTACATGCTAAGCATAATACTGAGTATGGTGCCTACCATAAAATATGATGCCTACCCCCCAAATTTGCATTATATTAGAGAAAGTGGAAGCCTAAATGAGTAACTATGGATTAAAATGCTTACTAAATTATGCCAATAATAGCTAAAACTGCATGGTCACTATGTGCAAGACACTGTTCTAAAAAGGTAACAGTAGTTAATTCCTTTGATGTTAACAACAGTCTTATGATGTGCTTACCATTCCTCTCTATGAGGAAACTAATGCACAGAAGTTTAAATAGTTACTTTACCCAACCAGTAAGCAATACAACCAAGAGTCAAATCCATGTAGACTGATTTCAGAGGTTGTAGCTATATTTGTACCTTCTCATCCACAATACTTATAACTAACAATGTGTTATAATGTTAGTATATCTTACAGATAAGAAAGTTAATGAACAGAACTGAATTCTGTTTATTACTTCAACTGTAGCACATGGGCTCTTGAGCCATCTGTCAATGTTCTTGAGAGATCCAAGTGCCTAGCATAGCTCAACATCCCTGGTAAATCTTGAAGAGATGTAGAAACCAAGTATTTAGCGAAATCAAAGAAGATATCAGTTCATCAAGTTTCTGCCATTGCTCTGATTCCTAAATAACTTTAAGTTATTGACTTCCACTCAGCAAACTACTTATAAGAAAATGAAACATAGAAAAACAATAGAAACCTCCTAAATCACTATGGTGTTAGATATAACTAGATTTTAAGAGGTTAGGACTCCTTATATTTCCATGTATTATAAGTAATTGCAACAGTTGTATGCACACCATTGAGAACATTAACTGTCTCATGTATACAGTGCAGTGTCAAGGGATTCTATTAAGCAAAGATTCCAAAACCTGTTTTGAAGGATAAAATCTGTCTAACTTTATGCTTGTTCATTTAAATGCCAAACAGAATGCTATTGCCATTATATTTAATACATTTTTGATTGTAGTTGAAATAAATCACTTCCTTTGTCAAAAGCATTAACTAAGAGTTAGCAGAATACCTTGCCTTGTAACTTAAATACATTTACAAAGAAACAAATTCTACTCAGACTAGAAAGCATTTTTCAAATTTCCAAGTGTCTAAAAGAGTGAACCTCAAGTTCTAAGCTTTATGTCTAGTGCTTTGTCCATTCTAATGTACAGGATGTAAATAACTGGAAATTACTATAAATGAATCCTCATATACATCAATATCATCACAGATACCATGTACTTACCATGTTTCAGGGACTGTACAATTGCTTACTCCAATATTGCTAATCTTAGCACCAATCCCACTAGAAAAACACTATTTTCTGTATTTCAGGGAAGGGGAATAAGAAATTTCTAGTCTAGGGGTGCCTGGGTGGCTTAGTTGGTTAAGCATCCGACTTTCGCTTAGGTCATGATCTCGCAGTTCGTGGGTTCAGGCCCCGCGTCAGGCTCTGTGCTGACTGCCGGCTCAGAGCCTGAACCCTATTTCAGAGTCTGTGTCTCCCTCTCTCTCTGACCCTCCCCTGCTCACGCTGTCTCTCTCTCCTAGAAATAAATAAAAATAAAAAAAAAGAAAAATTCTAGTATATAATATAAAAAGATAACTCAGAGAGGAATTTTATTTTGTTATTTAAGACCCTAATAATCCAACACCATTATTAAAAATCTTGCCTACATGTAGTTTTGTACTGGAACAATAAAGCCAAATAGTAAAGTAATGTGAGAAAAAAGAGCCATGATTTGCTTGAGATCTCTATAATACTTTCAGTTTGCAAAGTTACTTTATATATAACCAAGAAAACAAGGTATTTTTTAAATTATATTTTCCATTTTCTCATTTCCACATAAGGAAATGAGGTTTTGAGGTTCATAGTCAAGGGAAAGCCAGAGCTAGTTTTCAAGTGTGAATCTCAGGCTTGAAATCCAGGAGGTACTATGATACACCCTTTGAGTTGGGGCTGAAAGTCTATTTGTATCTGGTTTTTCACTCTGGGCTTCAGGAACATGTTTTCCCTATCACGATGACAGAGTTAAGTGTGGCCAATGATCACAGAGTGGAGATGAGATTCTGTGGTTGCCACATGTTTGCCGAGAGCATTGGTTAGACAGGACTTCATCCTGGAAAACACTGACTGAAGTGCTTGCATTTCTCAAGTTCTGAGAAATAAAGATTTTTTATTATTTTCTCACCCAGTATCAGACAAATGAAAAAAATTCCTGGGGCCATATTCTAAATCTGGCTTGCTTGGAGACAGAGATATGAGTGACACTAGATTCTACATTACAACTTCTTTGAGTTAAATTTCCATATTTTGCCTGGAACCTAGATTGACCATGGAACCTAAATTTCCATATTTTGCCTGGAACCTTATATAAGACCATGTCATATGAAAAAGGCTCTTGTTTTTGTTGTAAAATCCTTGTTGAAGTCATTGAGTATTTAAGGACAATTTGCACAAGGGTCTATGTAATATTAGCATTTACTAACAAAATTCTTTGTCAAAGAACGAACTCATTTTCATATATTAGATAACAATAATTAGGTAAGACATTTGCCCTTCTTTTTGTTTGCTAGTGAACTCATAGCTAAATATTTTCTGGTAGACCACAGATCCTTCATTAGTCAAAATTACTGGAGTGTTTGTCACCTCCTCTTTCTGCATGACTTTCATTTTCTATTTCTAATTACTTTTATATAGAATTGCTTTGTTGACATTCAGAAAATAAATAGCTGAAATTTATTAAATAAGATACAATAAAATAGCGACCTCCATTTTGCAGTTGCAAACTGAGGTATAGTGAAGGTTTTCCAAGCCCTAGTTCATTGACATCAATGTCCTCTCACTTTCTAAAATATGGCAAATGTTCTCCTGTCTCAGAAGTTCCAGTTGTTTTTCCATATAACTCCTTCCTTTATTCTCTCCCTCTGGTCAGGATCTAACTCACACAAACACAAACACACATGCAACATTCTTTACATGGTTGGCTCTTTTGGGTCTTTACCTAACATCACTATTTCAGAGATATATTTTTATGCTTTATGTTTTTTTTTTTAAGTTCTATAAAAGATACCCAGGCCTTTTTCAGGCCATGCTATTCTTTACAACCTACCTTGTCCAATTTTTCATTGCCCCTTGTGTAAGTTGCAAGACATACTAGTTTGTTTATGTGACTCAACCCTTACTTGACTGTAAGTTTTTAAGGACAAAGGCAATTCTACTTCATTAACCATTGCATCCTTAACACCTAGCCATGCCTGGTACATGGTAGTTTCATAAATGTCATGAACAATAAATGGCATGAACAATAAATGGCATGAACAAATCAATAAACATATCTGACTATACACACATACTTAATAGCTTTAGGTTTTCTAAAGTCAAGCCAGTATTTTGCTCATCATTATATTGAAGTCCTTTTGATGGGTTCAGAAAACCAGATAGTTGTGAAACATTTAGTAGTACAATAATCCTTTTGGAGTCTAGAACATGAGCTGGCTAAGTCCAAGGAGCACAAATGTAAGAACAGAAGAAGGTAAGGGTGGGTAAGTGTGCCCAAGTTGGATACAAGTACTGTCACTCAGTAATCTTGCAGACCTCCTGCAAACATTCACATGACTTACTATCAATGATGCCAACTAGAAAAACGATGTGTACAATGTGTACAATGTATACCTCTATTTAGATATTCACTTAAACATACAAACATTTACGAGTGGCTTCGATGTGCTAGAATTTTCTTCTGAATCTTAGGAATATGGTAATAAAACAAAGATTCCTTTCCTTGAGGAGTTTACATTTAATGGGAATGGGGGGAGTAAACAGACAATAAACAATAGTTGTAACAAATGTGTCAATGACATAGCACACTGGACTGCATTAAGAACTATGGGGGAAAACAGAATTGGGTAAAGGGAATCAGGAGCACTGCGATCATGAGGGAGAATAGTTGGTAGTGTTAAATAGGTTAGCCTGGGAAGGGCTCATTGGGGATAAGATTTTAGCAAAGATTTGAAGGAGAGAATTTAGCCCAATGCCTACTTAGGAACAGAGCATTCCAAGCAGAAGAAAGAGCTAATGCAAAGACCATTAGATTGGAGCATCCCAGGGCATGTTTAAGAAATAGCAAGGGAGTCCTGATGACTGGAGTAGAATGAGAAAAGAAAAGGGAAGAGTACTAGGAAATGAGGTCAGAAAGGTAATGGAGTGGGGACAGATTATGTAGAGTCATGGTAAAGAACTGAGTGTTGACTC
Organism: Proteles cristata cristata; assembly: GCA_017311185.1. Lineage (NCBI taxonomy): Eukaryota > Metazoa > Chordata > Mammalia > Carnivora > Hyaenidae > Proteles > Proteles cristata. The sequence continues at coordinate 198,614 of JAESUZ010004051.1, forward strand.
TGAGTGAAATGGAAGTTACTGGAGGGTTTTGGCTTAAGCTAACTTCTTTAAAAAACAAAAGCAAAAAACCATCTGGCTGCTATGTTGAATATAGCCTATAGAGAAAAAAGTGAAGAAGCTGAAAGCCCAGTTTGGAAGCTATTGCTATAGGCAGGTAAAAGATGATGATGACTTGATTCAACACAGTATCTGTGAAGGTGGTTAGATAGTGATAGCAATCTGGATACATTTTCTTTAAAAAAAATTTTTTTTAATGTTAATTTGAGAGAGAGAGAACAAGCAGGGCAGGGCAGGGGCAGAGAAAGAGAGGGAGATACAGAATCTGAAGCAAGCTCCAAGCTCTGAGCCATCAGCACAGAACCTGATGCAGGGCTCAAACTCGTGAACTGTGAGATATGACCAGAGCCAAAGTTAGATGCTTAATGACTGAGCCATTCAGGTGACCCTGGATATATTTTCAAGGTACAGCCATTTACTGACAAGTTGTCAAGTGTGAGAGAAAGAAGGAATCAATGAAAATTCCAAGTTTTACACTTAATCAATTATGAGTATAAATCAATTTTTCATTCCTTTGTATTCTTCTCTAAAGAATTATAATATTTTGATTACTAACAACTCATGCTAAGGCAAAAGTCATACCTTTGAACATTTTATAATCCAAACTTATTTGGGGGACTTAAAACATTGCTTCTTTGCTCTTTTAAATCTTATTTTTACCTAAATTCACACATTAACCAATACGAGGTAAAGCTATATGGTAAAATGTCACTGACCAATTTAAGAATATATAGCTTAGTTTTCTTTCTCAGCTGAAAATATCACTATTGTTCAACATGGGTAATGCCCTTTGCATTTTAACTTTCAGAGCATAGGAAGTAGATACGTCTTGATAAACTACGTATTACATTCATGGAGTGCTTTATCATTTCTGACATGCTTTGACATGTCTTAACTCATCCCATACTCTCCACAATCCTGGGAGATAGCAGGGCAGGAAACATGTATAGGAAATTGAAGAGTAGCCAGCATGAGAACCCTTTCTTACTTAGGTTTAGTCCACTCATTGATGCACTTTGAGCCAGTTCCAACTGATGATGAAGGATGAGGAACTCAGTGTGTTCTTTGCTCACTCAAAGCTTAGTGGCCCATTCCAGGACCACATTCATGACCTTGTCCTTATCATCAATGCCCTAGACAATTGGGCTAATAAACCATTTGTACATCAAACCTAATCATATCTCCAGAATCAGCTAGCCACTACTTTCCCTTCATTTTCCTAAGAACTCCCACAATTTTTGTATTTTTTCATCTATACCATCTTTCTCATCTTTCTTACTCAGGAAGATCAACCATAGCTTTGCTGGCCTGTCTACAAAGTACTAAAGCTTGACTCCTGGATTGCAATAAAAGAATCTGAGAAATTAACAATGTCACCATCAGAGTACACATGAAAATCAGGAGAAGAAAGATGTCATCGTAAAGATCAACAAGGTGTGGTAGGTAACATATCTTTTTCTTGTTGAATCCTGAGGCTATCAAAGAAAACTTGTTTTGTTTTCAAGGGTCTGATAGGAAGTCTCCATTTGTAATGTATTCATCAGGACCAGCTCCCTTAACTTGAATCTCCTCAGCTTCTAAAACTGCTGCAAGCATCTGGCTGCTAAACAAGCATCTGGCTGCTAAAATCCAGCGAGGGAAATATAATGGGAATAATAATAATCATATTGCTGCAATGTCGTTCTTTTTTTTCTTTAAATTAAGCCGTGCAATTAATCTATACCAATCTCTTTTTCAGAGGCAGAAATGAAGTCTGTTTTGGAATTTAAAGATAAGTTCAGCATTTTTTTACTATCTTGATAGTTATGGGGGTGGTGGGGGAAGGAAAGTAAAGTCATTTGAGTAAGTAATACATATTTAACTACTACGGAGAACGAAATTTTAACGGATATAGAAAGAATCGTTTGTAAGACGTGCAGACAAATGCAAAATGGCATTATTAATAAGTAATGCCATTAAAGAGACCGTTCTTTCTAACCACTCACACCTCGGAATCATCTTGGGGTTCCCTGACTTCCTGGTTCTCTGTATCTCCAGTAGTGACGCTCCTTCTCCCAAACACTGTCAGCGGGTTAAGTGCCACAGTCAGAAAGAAGCTTATTATCTACCTGCTCCCCCAGCTTCCCTCTGAGTGACACACCACCCACGCCTCCACGCACAGCTCTTCTCCTTCCGCGCCTCCCAGAGCGAAGCTGAAGAGCTGCAGAGGGAGCCCAAGGCTCCTCTCGCCTGAACCCCGAGACTAAGAGGCTCCAAGATCCAGGCTACCCACTGGGTCTGTGTCCCGGCCGTTCCAGCGCCTCCCCCCTCCGACCGCGCGCGCTGCAGGAGTGGGAAGAGGCCCTGCGCTGCGCTTCCAGCTGCGTCCGCCCGAGCGCGGCACGTGCTCCCGGCGCTGGCGCGAGAGAGCGAGCGCCACCGCCGCGGGCCCCGGAGCCGCTCTGCCTGCTGCCGCCGCTACCGCCGCCGCCGCCACTGGCGCTCCAGCTGCGGCCGAGGCCGGCACGCGAGCGCAGGAAGCCCGCGAGGAGCGGCTGGCTGGGGGCGCTGGGCTCGGGGCGCGCACCTGGTAAGCACAGCGCCGTTTTCTTTCTTTCAGCCCGAGAGTCACCGCGGCTGTAGGATAGCGCCGGAGCCCCTCCCCCAGCACGGGGACCGAGAGCATGCAGGCGAAGGGCGGGAGCTTGGGCGAAAGGGACCCAGGAGGGCAGGTGGTGGGCAGGTGGAGAATTGGTGGAGCCAGGGATGTTATGAGGTCCTGCAAGTTTAGAAAAGTAACCCTGCAAGGACGTGTGCTGTGTGAATCAGACACGAATTTCTAGTCAGGAGCCCAGGCTACCGGGGCTTCGCTCCAATGAGAGGTTTATGAAGATCATTTTGCTTTTATTTGCATAAGTGAGGGACTTAAGTGGGCTCGTTTCCATAGAAAACGAACTAAAAAAAAATCAGAGGAGAAAATAGAGATCTGAGCCAAAGGAGGCGTTTGGATCTCTCTCTCTCTCTCTCTCTCTCTCTGTCTCTGTCTCTTGCATACCGATACATGTGCACAAAAGGGTGCATAACAAGGTGGGGGGAGCCTATCTTTCTTTGAGGCCATTAGGTATTTGTGGGCTAACAAGAGCATTTGCTGGTGCTTTACCCTGAAAAGAGGCAGCACAAGACAGACCTGGTGGGGTGTGAATGCCAGTGTTCCATTTCTAAAATGACACTTCCATGACTACACTACAGGAGGGAGAGGTTTTCTAGAACAGGGGGCCATTTTTAAGGGGATACACCTGTAACTCTGGACCTACGTGCTCAAGTTTGTGTACTCCTCGTGGGGATAAGGAAACACCACACTAGGATTCTTTTTGGAACTTTGGCAAAGGATGGGGTCAGAGAGAGGGTTGGGCTGGGGGTTGGGGGGAGGAAAGGGAGTTGAGTATGAGTGAATGGGGGGGTGGAAGGAGTGGGAGCCTTGAAGTCAGGTTTGGAATCACCCTGTATTCATTTAGTCCCAAACTGGGTAGTTCCTGGTCTGATCTCTAGGAAAATGTGTGACCTTGAAAAAGTCCCTTAACCTTTGTGTACTCAGTTTCTCCATTTCCATCATTTCTGCAAAATGTAGAAAGATTCTGTGTTTGGGGGCACTAAAGTTCTGTGCAGCAGTGTCAGTCTATTATTATATGGGTTTTCGGGTCTCATACAAGGAAGGAAGAGCACCCAGAAAATCCAGATAAAGGAAAGCTTCAGGACATTCTCCTTCAAACCATTGAAGACATTTGCAAGGTTCTGGCTGTGTTGTTGATGTAATGCATGCTGAGAGGTCTGTGGAGATGGGTGAGAAGGACAATCGGATATCTAGCCTATAACTAAGGGAACCTAGAGTTCTGAGTGATGTTTGGAGAGACTCAGATCCATAGAGCCTAAAGACACTTGCTTTTTTACAGTAGCAATTGAAGGAGGTTTGGTGGCAAGCTGTGAACTTGAATCTGAGGGTTTGGGAAATAATCTGGAATTGATTCTAACACAAGGAATATGAATGGCATCTCATTTTAAGGTTGGGCACTCCAGATGGCAGGAAAATTTTAGAGTGAGATCTGAGAATACTGTATTCTGGGCAGAAGGGTTAGGAGGGAGAGAGGAATGGATTTTCTGCCCGAGACAAGGTTCCTATGTGGCAACTGGCATCTACCCATTGTCCTTGACACCTCTGCCACTTGTCTGAAGAGGGCACAGGTACGTCTTACCTCTCAGTGGAGCCTCATTCTTAGAACTCCGGGATCTGCACCACAGGTGCTGAGATATGAGGGTGCACATGGGAAAATGCAAGTCCTAGGTTTGCCCCTGATCCCCTTATCATGTGATCATCTGGCTGCGGGGCTGGTTTACCCATCCAAATTCGACCCGAAGTCTGTGTTCCTAAAGGAACTCACTGTGCCACTTGGTGGCACCAAAAAGTTGTGCTGAGAACTCTGTTCTCTATAAATACAAACTACCACCCCTCCCTCCTCCGAGAGCTCCCCTTCCCCCTTCCCCCCTTTCTCAGTAGCAGGGAGATTGCTGCACACACCGCCCTCAGCTCTGCTGTTCTGTGCGCACTGAGCGCAGGAGATGAGCTTAAGATCATCTTGGTGGGGAGCCCGGGAATGGAGAGGTCGGCTCTGCCCCGCTGATCAGCACGGCCCAACTTTATGGGGGGCTAGCTAGATCGCGTCTCACTGCCCGCTGCGCGGCCAACAGGGGGGTAAGCTCGCTAAGGGTCTGTGTGCTCAAGTGTCCCCGTGCCCGGGAAGGATGTAGGAGCTATCAGCTTGCTGGGTAGCTCACAGGTTGGTTTGGGAGTGGGATGAGCATGGAGCAGGGCTGGCCAGACCTCGAGGTTGAAGTCCGCTCCATTTGCTGATGGCCTTAGTTAAACCTGTTGGGAGAAAAGGCGAGAGCAACGGGGTAAAGGAGGGAATGGCTGCAAGGATTGAGAAAGGGATACTGCATGCCTTCGGATCCGAGTTCCCGCTCCCTAAGGCCAGGTGCGCGTGTTTAGTATGCAGACTGTGCTGCCCCAAACCACCCGAGGGCTCGGAATTGAGAGAAGCAAAGGTGGAGAGGGAAAGGAAGGAGAATCGCTTCCCAGTAGATCGGTAAGCTGCCGCGATCGTGGCGCCTGCTGCAGGAGGAGGGGGAGCAGCGGGTGGTGCTGAAAGCACAGCTCTTTGAACTCAGGCTAGCGTGCTTCTTTCTGAACCCCAGTCTGCGCCCTCCCGCTCTTTCCTCTCCTATGGATGCATCTATCCCTTCGGACACAAAGCCTGCTAATTACCCGGGGAGCGGCATCACGATCGGCATGCCGGCATGTCAAGGAGGGAACCCAAGCTACAGTGACTTGGAGAAAGAATCCCAGTCAGGCCCATGAGCTAGCTGATGATCAGAGCCTAACCTGGACTTTGACCTCACAAAGGGAGGTGAAGAGTCTGCCTGGAAGGCTTATGGTATTGGTGCTGGAATTTCCAACTGCTCTCATTTCCCTCCGGAGCAGGTGCTGTGGGGAAGGAAAATTGAGAGGTTAACAAGCACTTGTGCTTATTTAGGCACAATCTTGGTGCTGCCTCAGCTGAAGTGTAAGCTTGAGTAACCAGGCAGATAGATGCTCCAACACTTTACTTCCTGCTAAGAAATTGACACAGCCCAGTGGGAAGTCAGCATCTCCCTTCCACCTCTTTCTTCATTCTCTATTGTTTTATTGTTCTGAGTCCCTTGAGAATGGGTCATAGCTAATCTGAATTCTTAATGCTGGCCTCTGGCCATTTGAGACAGCCAAGTTAACATTGCCTTGTACTCTGTGCATCCTCTCCCCTCAGTAGAGTTAAGCCAAGGTCTTCTGTAGAATACACCTAGTTTTACAACATTCTAGACATTCTTTTGAGTTTTGTTGTGTTCAGGTATGCTACCTCTTGTTAGGTGTGCTTTGTATCCCTCGTTGCCATCCTAGAGCACAGGGAATTTCTCCTTTATCTCTTATATCTATGAATTACACTTTGAAGACTCATTTGTGACTATTTATGTAATTTATAGATTTCAATTTTAATTTGAAGGGGTATTTAGTTTGGAACTTGACAATACTGCTTCCTGAACTCATCAGGTTAATGCACATCCCACAAAATCTCCAGCCTTCTCCAGTGGGGACCTTTTCAGCACTGCGGACAGATCCTTTAAGGTTTCTTAGGAGAAGATGTGGATAGAATACTTTCCATATAACTGCTTCTTTTAAGAGAAAAGCTTTCCTTAATCCTTTCTACCCTGCTTGACAAAATGTATAATCCAGGTATTTTCATTGGGCTCCCTAGATCTCTGCTATCACATGGAAATATTTGAGTTGTGGGCTATCCTCTAAAAGAAACCAAACTCTGTAATGTTCATTTGTTAAAGGACAAACTGAGATTATTTGGGGAGGAAGTGGTATTTGAATAATCCAAGTGCTTGTGCAGTTCTTCACTTTGCATCCATAGGGAGACAAGGCCTCTGTCATCACTTCACAGTGCATGTGATGGCCATCGTGACAAACACCAAAGTGTAAACTGTCCAACCAACCACCACAAAATATATATTACTTTTGTGACTAAAGAATTTTAGTAACTGTTCTCATTTTTGTTTAGAACACACTGAAGATTTTATAGGAGTCTTATTATATTTTCTTTTATGGGATTCTCGGAACATTTTAGATAAAAAAGCTAAATTAAATGCCAAATAACCATAGGTGAAATTACAGGTAGAAAATAGAAACTGACACTAATCATGAAAAATATAGTACTTATTTGTACACCATCTCCCCTAGGCTTTCTACCCTCATGGGATGAAGACTGAGATGCATCCATCTATTCTTCCTTATTTTGTTTGCCATGTTATTTTAGTAGAGTATAAACTGAGTTTATAAAACAGTAAAGACTATCTTTTGATATATGTTGAGATATGCTAAAACTAATCCATGTGTTTGGAGTTTGGATATGCTGAAGATGTACTGCTACAAAGCAGGAACATGCTACATTTTAGAAATATGTGTTATTTTTAATATTCAGAGGAATGTTAATGCTAGTCCTGAAGCATCAAAAGAAATATTTTTTTAGTTCATGATCTGCTTATGTAACCCAAGAAAATAAAATTCGAATTTTGATTTTGAATCTTCAACTCTCTGTAAAACACAATATCTTCTTGGTGTTTCTTGATCTTAGTCAGTTAAAACATAGTTCTTATAAAACATTATGCCGTAGGCTGGCTCTCATGTCCTTTAAATTCACAGAGGAAGAGTAAAATCTAGATTTTACCAGTTATAATCTTGTTTGAATTATATGTACCTTTATTCAAAGGGGAACCAAGGAGGAATTTTGGTGCAGGCTGATCCCTGCTCCAGTAATTACCCTTTTTTGAGCACATTGGGCACCATGCCAAGCATTGGTGTGTTATTTAATCCTTTACTAATTATGCAAGGCAATATTCTTATTTTTCTGTTGTTGAAACTGAGTCTTGTTGTTTCTTCCACTGTCATATAACAAGGGGATGGGAAAAATAAATAAATAAATACATCTGATTTGTTTGGAAATCAAACTTACTTTCTTTCCATTTCATTAGGTAACTTTAATCTATGGTGTGGCTAAATATCATGGAATTGTTTCAATGTGGTTTCCAGTGAGTTGTATACAGTTGGGAGGGCAGACCCTTGCAAAAAATTGCCTGAGTTTGAATCCCAGCTTTGTGGCTTAATAGCTACATAACCTAGGATGAATAACTCAACATTGCTCTGCCTCTGTTTTCCTCATTTTAAAAATGGGGAACAGGTTGTAACACTAAGTCTTGCTGAGTGATTATGATGAATTAATTGTATAAATATAAGTAAAGTTCCAGACCCACAATGAGCAGTGTAGAAATCAAAGTTATGACTGTAAAACCAATCTAGGTCTTTGAATATCAAATGATTGCTAGCTTTCCCATGTTACTGAGTTTAATCTTCTCAGCAACCCCGTGGTTAGTACATAATTGCTGTTTCAAATATATTATTTTAGTCAAACTAGTTAGAAAATTTAAAGGAAATATTTTAGATGTGAAAAAACTGTATCTTATGTAGATATGATTCTGTTGGTCTTATAAAGATATCAGACCTATGATTAATTCCCTAATGATCAGTTTTATGACTGTAGGCCATTGCTCTTTTTAAAAAATTTTTTTTAATGTTTTATTTTTATTTCTGAGAGGAGACAGCATGAGCAGTGGAGGGTCAGAGAGAGAGGGAGACACAGAATCTGAAACAGGCTCCAGGCTAGCTGTCAGCACAGAACCCAATGCAGGGCTCAAACCCCTGACCGTGAGACCATGATGCTCAGGGACGCTTAACCGAATGAGCCACCCAGGCGCCCCTGTAGGCCATTCCTTTTAAACTTTTGAGCATAAATGTTCTGAAGAAAATTAAAAGATAATAATCTTAATGGTGCTAGTGGGCCCTGTAGTGATAATAATAATAACAATAACAATATAGTCTGTTTACATTCATAGTATTTGCAGAGTAATTGAAAAGTGTTTTTTCAAAAATCAATTTTCCTTAATGAACAATCATGTAGTAGAACTCTTTAAAGACCAAGAAGAAAGGTAAATAACATAATTATACCTTGGGTTTTTAAAAATAAAGATGAGATTTTGAAAAAACAACATATAATTACTATGTAAAATATTTTTTGTCTTGTTAAAATTAAAATGAACTTTGTGTTTTGTGTTAAAAGTGGCCTTTGAAATGGTAAAATATATTGCAGGATACTCTTCTCACATTCATTTATTACAACTTATGGATACTCAGAACCAAGCTTACTTAATCTAAGATAGTATCGTCCTTCACTTTCAAGGTTTAATCTATATATCTCAAGTTGAAATTGCAAGCATCAAAACAATATAATACATCCAGAAACAAGTTACAAAGTAAAGAAAGGATAAGACAAGCCTATTCCAAATTACTACTCTTAAATTATTAGTATGTTTCAGGAAAAGGGTTTGTGGGACTGAAAAATCCAGATCATTAGTTCTTAGTTGTGCTCTTTTTTGATGTTTACTTAGACCTTTCCAGGATATAAATCAGTGGTTTTCAACTGGGGATGACTTTGACCTGCAGGGGACATTTGACAGTGTCTGGGGACATTTTTATTTGTCACAACTAGAGGAGGTGTGTTGGCTATTGACATCTGGAGACCAGGGATGCTGCTAAACATCTTACACAGGATGCACAGGACAGTAAACCTCCCGAACAAATTGTTTAGTCCAAAATGTCAGGAAACTGTGACCTAAATGATTCCAGAAAATGGAGTTACCTATATGTATTTAGTTGGTTTGTATGGCTTATAAATGTATATGGTTAATATTCCATAAACTTTTAACGGAAAGCAGAGAGTCTCCAGAATGTTTTGCAATCAGTGTATAAGGTTTAACCAGCCAATACATTTGGTCTTTGGGAGACATTATCATCTGATTATGTTGAGTGTAGGCTTTGGAGCCAGAGAGAGTTGGGTTCATGTCCTGACTCTGCCATTTACTATAGGTATAATATGAATCTGGCAAGATTCTTCACCTCTAAACCTCAGTTTCTAGAGGTATTTAATGTAGGTAGTATTTATACCTACCTCACAGAGTCAATTTGAGACTTAAATAATGCTTACACATTATTTAGCACAAAGTAGGCACTCAATAAATATTAGCCATTAATAAGTAACTAGAGACTGAGCTAGAAATGCAAAAGCACATTTTCAAGTACCTGATGATAAGTAATGTAATATGCACAATAATGCTTTACAGTCTTTAGAGGTGTACCGTAAATAACAAGAAAGTAGCTGAAGGTTGCAAAATGGGAAGATGCTTGGAATCCCTGCTTGATAATTAAATTGAGACCAGTTAACAGTAGATTACAGCATTTTTATTGCTTTGCTGTAGAAGTCTGTTTCAGGTCTTCATGGACTACTAAACCATTTGTGTCATGATTTACAGTGATTTAATGAGCTTTATGCTACTGCCAGACCTTTTAATTAATGTGTAAAATTACAGATTTCACTTTTGTACAGTGTTATTTTATAGCCCCTTTTGGTTTAAAGGGGTTTTGTTTAAAATATGCCATGTTTTTAGATGTGGGCTAAACAGAGAGGGTGCTGGACTTTCTTGTTTGCAAGGTCACAGATGTGTGTCTGAGACAGCTACAATGAAGCTTTCCTAGACTATAAAGCTCTTGGTATCATACCTCTGAGTCTCTTATCTATGGGATGCACTTGTTTTCAGGAAAATACATCAAAGGCATTCATGGCATATGCAATATTGACACCCCTGTCTATTTATGATGGGGCTATTGCTCAGGCAGAAGGAATCATTTTAGTGTTGATGTCCTGAACTGTATGATTTGCTTGTGTGGGGATTAAGTTATATAAGAGACATCTGTGCCAGAAAAATGGTCAGTGTTTGAGAAGATTGTTGAATATAAAAGACAGTGCGAGCTTTGAATCTGGTTACAGTGTAAGTTGCCATTTATGCAAATACTACCCACCAATATTTTTCCTTCATATTCATTTAGAATACAGTATGATACTGTATGATTGCCTGAGACAAAATACTTATGCATATTAAATATATGTCTACTGTTTTCTATACTGGGATAGTGCTTAGTTTTATTATGCAATGAGCCAAGAGATATACTCTTGAGTAAAGCAGACTAGTGCTTCTGAGAATAAGACTACACCGATCTATTATATAAATTACACTATTTATGTAAACTCCTATCATTGACTGTTTTTGATTAAATTAAAACTCTACATGTTATTAGATTATAGATTTATAACATTATGAAAGCTTTAAAATCATTGTAGTAGTTAAGTCTTTTCCATTATCCATAATAAGAACCTGATTTTTTTTCTATTTTTGCTACCACCCTGTAACCTCTACCACTTCAGGGTTATATTAAAGCAAATAATTTATTCTCTTGAAGACTCTATTTCTTGATATATGAAATGGGATAATCAGATTCTCTTGGCAGTAATTTTGTTGTAGGTTGAAGTGAGATTAATGATGGGGAGAGGTTCTATAAACTGAAGAAGTAATATGGTATTACTATTTCCCATCCTTTTTTTTCCTACCAGACCCTTGTTAAGTAAATGAATGTACCTTATGGTGAGGTAACTAAGGAGAAATGGCCTCATCTGTGAACATGAATAGAGGCAAGAGGGAGAAGATCCTCAATGTGTGGTACCCAGAAATGATGAGGTTAAGGAGAAGGGACTAAGAGTGAAGTTATTGTTACCTTTTAAAATCTAAATTGATAGACCCTCATATGGTAAAATATTTATGCCAGCAATATCATGCATTTGCTCTGTACAAATACTTTCAAAAATAAGTAAAATGCAATATTGTTTATAACAGTAGGAAAATCTATAAATAGCCTAAATATCTAATAGTAGAGGATAATTAAATAAGTCTTGGCATATTATATATCATATATATATATGGCATATAATATGCCAAGACATATATATATATAATTTGAGTACTATGTGACTGTTAAAAAGAAATTGGTGTTCTGAATGTGAATCTTGGTTCTGATAATAGCTTGCTTTAGCATATTAACCAAACCATTCTATCTGAGCCCCAGATCCCTCATCTGTAAAATATGCACAAAATTTTTTATGACAATTAAATGATATTTTCTGTGAAATGCTAAGCATAGTGCCTAGCACATGGTAAGGTGCCTGCATATTTTAATTATTGTTATTGTTGTCCCCATCAACAAAATTAACCAATATGGAAAGATATTTGCATTGTATTATACTGAGGAGAGCAAAACATATAGATTTTATACTAACATTCCATTTGAATTAAAAAATATCTTAAACATTTATATGCTTAGAAAATTATGGAAGAACAGATACCAAGTTGTAGAATCTGATTAAACCTGGGTTTTGAGATGGGATTTTGCTGGGTTATGGTCGTAGGACTGCCAAAAATCATGTTATCTTCATGGTCTCAGATAAACTGAATTATCTACAGGGCTCTCTCTGTTTCTATGATGCTATTTTCCTTCATATGTTGGAAAGCTATGGGAGACACTAAAGGTTTCCACCTGTTACTTTGTCAGTCCTTGTTTTCTTTTTGAGGACCTCTGGAGGCAGGGAGGAAGTTTCATTATCCATTTTTCAATTTTCCAGGATGGAGCAAGGGATAATATCTTGGAACCTCAGTCAGGTAGTTGACCAGAAAGGCAAGTAGAGGCAATTCACTTTGCATTATTTCTTCATCAAGCAAGATTTACTGAACATCTTTTTTGTGTAAGAATTATACCAGGTGCTATATATGGTACAGATTTAACCCTTAAGGGATCTGAAATATGTTAGAAGATAAAACATGTATAAATAGCTACAATATTAGCTTAGTAATAAACAAAAGAAAGTATCAATAAAAATGTCATTTGAGTTCAGAAAATAGAGCAAACACTACAAGGTGAAAGATCTGGAAGATTTCATAAAGTGGCAATTTTAAAGTATTATGTCATTCAATCCTCATTAAAAGTCTTTGAGATGATACCATTGTTACTCCAATTAGGCTCAGAGAGGCTAAGTGACCTAGGGCACATATCCAATAAATGGCAGTACTGGAATTTAACCCCGAGTCTACTTGATTCTAACCCCATACTCTTAAAAACTCTGCCATAAAGGCTATTGAAGCAAGACTGTCAGAAACAGCATGAACAAAACCATTGGGTAGAGCAGTGTTAAATAGACACAACTTTGCTTTACTAGTAGATCACCAAGGAAGGGCAGATTCAAGGGAGATAAAGCTACAAGAGACACTGGGGCAGAAATTTAGAAGGTAGATCCCCCCAGTCCCACATTAAACTAATATCACAAATAACATATTTTCATTGTAAATGTAGAAATTCAGAAAACATGGATAAAGACAAAGAAGAAATTAAAAGGTACACTTAGTTCTTCCACTCATAAAACATCCTATTAATGTCAGTGTACATTTCCAGGCATTGTGCATGCATACACACTCAATATTTTATACTTATATATTAATATTTTCAATTATATTAACATTTTTTTAGTCTCCTTTGCTGATTTCTCCTTATCTCTGGGAACTTAAGCCCTGGAATTCCCTGGGGCTCAGTCTCAGAACTAGTTTCTTTTCTATTTCTACTTCCTTGGTAATTTCATTTAGTTTCACGATTTACAAAAAAAGTATGTGTATAGTGATGCCTCCCCCATTTGTGTCTCCTATGCAGACTTCTCTCAGAAATGTAGCCTCATATATCCAGCTGCTTATTAAATGTCTCTTCTTGAATTTCTAAAAGGTGTCTAAAAATTCATCTATCAAAACTAACTTCTGTTAAGTCCACCTGAATCTGTTCCTCCAGTTTCTCTATCTCAGTCAGTGTGGCACCATCTTTTACGTGCTCAGGCTGAATGCGTTAGTGTCTTCATTGATTCTGATCTTCCCTTCATATCCCAAGTCATATATGACAGCAAACCTTCCAGTCTGTCTTTAAAATATGTTCAGAATCCTACCAGTTCTCTCCACCGATACCTCCACGTCCCCCTAATCCAAGCCACTGCCATCTGTCCCACCTGGATTTTTGCAGTAATTTCCTAATTGCCATCTCAGTTCTGCCTTTGTATCCTACTTTTTGTTGAAATGTTGGTCATTGTGTGTCTGTCTTCTATTGAGAACTCTTTCAGAAAAACACTGTCACATGATCGTAAAGCCCAGCCTTTTAAAGTCCAAAAAGAATCCACACGATCATAGTGTCTCTCGACCTTACATCCTCTGTCCCCTTTGCTTTGCTGCAGTCACACTCGTGTTCTTGCTGTTCCTCAACATACTCTAAGCAGAAGTTGGCCTCAGGGGCCTTGCATTTGATTGTGACTTTACCTAGAAAGTTCTTTCCCTAGATATTTGCATGACTCATTCCCTTACTTCTTTTAGGTATTTATCCAGATTTTACTTTTAAAGTTTATACTTCTTTGTCTACATTATTAAAGTTTTCCCACATCTCTAACCCTTTCTATCTTCCTTCCATGCTTTATTGTTTCTTTTTAACCCTCATTACCGTGTACACACAATATTTTACCTCATTATCTTGTTTATTGCCTGACAATCCTTCACCCCGCCCCCGCCACCCTAGTGTATATAGGCTTTAGGAGAGCATGGATTTATGTCTACTTTGTCCATAACTGAAACCACAGGGTCTAGAAGAGTGCTTGGTACAGAACAGGTACTGATAAATATGTATTGAACAGTTGAGTGATGGTGCTAGGGCTAGTGTATACCCTACTGGTCTATTTGGAATTTACGTTCTATTAATTTCATGTATTTTGGGAACACATAGGATGACTTGTTTAACCTTATAATAAGCTAAGTTGTAGCACAATTCTGTCAAATTTCCAAGTCATAATTCAAAATATACTTTCCAGGTATCTGAGCTTCAAAGCTAATATTGATGAAATATAGCCATTGTGTACATCTGGGGCAGATTACAAAGTCATTGCTTTATAATCTAGCAGGCCATAATCTAGTGGGGAATGACAGGGCAATATAAAGACATTTGTACTAGACAATCATACACACTTCTACATTCTTAGTGCTGAATCATCTCTTCTCCTGAAATGTTCTTCACTCTCTAGTTAAGTAAACTCCTGTAAGATTCTATATCCCTGGGATGTTCAAACTGTGTTTGGGTAACCCTTTTCATTTTTTATGGACTTTTGAAATACCTTTCTTGAAAGAAGGGACAGTAAGGCAGCAAGGAATAATGAAAAGAATGTATGATGGAGTCACTAGGCATAGACATAAAGTCTAGCTCCATCACTTTCTAAGTGATTGGCTAGTTGTATGTATGTATGTATGTATGTAACAATGTTACATTAATTTCAGGTGTACAATACAGGGATTCAACAACTTTATATGTTATGCTATGAGGGACCAGCAAGTTCAAAACCCATGACATCATTTGTAAAGTAGAGATAATAAAATAATACTTAAATCTCAGGGTTGATCTAAGGATTCCTGCCACACACATGCCACACACAGGTACTTCATGCACTCTGAACATAATATCTTGGGGGGAGCAGGATGTATTTTATTGTTTGCAGCCCTCAAGCCTGTGTAATGTCTGTAAATATAAAGTGCCAAAGACATTCTCTTCTGACTTTTCTTACATCATATGTTCTTACTTTATCTCCTTACTTTCTGTCTTGCCTTTGTTTCGTTAGCTGCCCTTTCCACCATCTGACCTCTCTGTTGGGTTTATTTCTTAGCTCCACCTTTTGTTTACTTATACTTATTCTCCAGTTGATTATATTCATTGTAAAGATTTTATATATTGGTGACCCTCAGTTTGTATCTCTAACCCAGAACACTCCTTTTGGTCCAGTCTTACATACCCACCTTCCTGTTTGGTACCTGTACCTAAGTGCTTTAAAAGTATCTCAAATTTCACATGTTCAAAGAAAAATTACTATGTTTTTCTCTGCCTCCACCTGTTTCTGTACCAATATATCCCATATCTTTTAATGGTACCAAAGTACACTAATTTTTAGACTCAAAACCTGGGAGTAGACCCTAACTTCTCGTTACCTTATTATGCACATCCAGGCCATCAGTGATCCAATTGTTTCTGCTTGTAAAATATATCTGATTGTGTCTACTCCTTTCTGAATCTACTGTCCCCAGTAATAGCCAAGGCACTATAATTCCTTAGATTATTTATGTCTCCTAATCAGATTTCTTCTGTCCATTATCCAGAACAGTGAGTAGCTAGAACAATCTTCTCTAAGATTGAATTGTGTCAGTCATTTGTTTACATCTCCTCAATGGCATTCTGTTGCTCTTAACATCCAAATTCATTGTAAGAGCCTTCATGATCCTTCATGGTCTGGCCCTTTCTTATTTTTGCAGCCTCATCTTGTACCACTGTTGTTCCCATTCTTTATGCTCCAGTCACACTTTTCACATGAACAGCTTCTTTTCATTCTTTATTTTGTTGTTCTTTACATTTACCAGGCTCCAGCTAAAGTCATCTTTTAGAGTACTGATCTGAAAGCCCCAAGAGTGTAGGAAGCATGTACAGCCTGTTCTCTCTTGCATGTTCAGTTTCCAGAATAGAATCATAGCATAGGCAAGCCATAAATATTTGTTAAATGAGTTAATGAACAAGTGTCTGGTGTATGATGGTTGTTCAATGAAAGATAATGATGGCAATTATCAATGTACATCCTTGTACTTCTTTGTTACATTAGTCTTTCCCACTCAGTAGTTAGTGGATATATCTTGAATGAGTTAAATCATGAATTTAGCTTATAGGAAGCTAAATAGTAGGAAGGAATATCTCAGTGTTTTATATATATATATATATATGTATGTGTATGTGTGTGTATATATGTATATATATTTACTATGTCTCAATATATAGGGCTTGTCTAAAAGAATTTTAACAAATAAAATTCACGGGACTATTTTAGTTTCATCATTTTGATAGACAACCTCTAGTCTCGCATATCACTTTGATGCTCTTATGTAATAAAAATGAGTCCTCTTTTGTTATTGTGTTTGTTCATTAACATTCTGGATTTAATAAGACATTTTGATTCCTTTTACCTAAGATTTTTTTTTTTTGTCTGCCATAGAATTCATATGTTTATGAGAGTAAACATCGATCTCTAGGTCTTTGATCTAAACAAGTGAAGAGAATGCTTGAGAATATTCAGATAATTTCTCCAAAGGGAAAATTATATCAGTCTTTATTCCATGTTCCTTGTCTACAGTGCCAACCAAACCTTGTTTTTTTCCATACCAAAACTTGTTTTTTGCCCTAAGTATTGGTAAGCACCTAGTAATTCTGGAACATCTAGTAACTTGATTTTTTCTTTTTGTACTCTTAATGTTTAGCACTATGCAAGGGAGCCTTTCTCTTTTGCCACAAGAAACAGTAGAAGGCAGTGGTGGAAATGGTGGAGGGGGGAGGTGATTTGTACTGTGATTCAAGTTATCTTCATTTGGTGTCTGGACTAGAATTTTTGCAAGTCTTGTTAGTGTTGAAAACCATTAGGATTCCTGAAGAAGCCTTGTAATGGTATAAATTCCTGAAAAAGCATCACTTGTCTTTGAAAGGTGTTGCTTAGGGAGTTACTTTTTTTAATTAAAAAAAATTTTAATGTTTATTTTTTGAGAAAGAGAGAGGGAGAGAGAGAGAGCGAGTGAGCACTGGGGAGAGGCAGAGAGAGAGGGAGAGAGAGAGAAATCCCAGACAGGCTCCATACTGTGTCAGTGCAGAGCCCAATGCAAGGCTGAAATCTGTGAACTGCAAAATCACAATTTGAGCCAAAACTAAGAGTCAGAGACTTGTCTGACTAAGCCACCCAGGTGCCCCTAGGGAGTTAGTCACTTTAAAGCAAGTTGAGATTCTTGGCTGGCAGAGAGGACAACATACAAAATAAGTCTGTTAATCTTTAAATAATCCAAATCGCTAATTTGTCAGTTCCCTTTTACAAACTATCCTAGAATTTGTGGTAGCCAACTTGGGACAAATTCTCTTCTTCCCAGGAGTTTAAACTGAAATAGATGACTACTTTCAAAGCTGTACCAAGTTTCTACTTGGAAGGATAATTCTAAACACGCATCCCTCCTGCCCTTTGGGTCTTCATGATATGGATTTTTTTTTTTTCCTGGATCATAGATAGAGGACTGAACTGTGAATTTTATTACAGGACTCTGTAA
Organism: Proteles cristata cristata; assembly: GCA_017311185.1. Taxonomy (NCBI): domain Eukaryota; kingdom Metazoa; phylum Chordata; class Mammalia; order Carnivora; family Hyaenidae; genus Proteles; species Proteles cristata. The sequence continues at coordinate 216,428 of JAESUZ010004051.1, forward strand.
TTACTTTGAAGACTCTGGAGGACTGAGTGGGTTGCCAGAGAATTTTCTGTCCTCAACACCTAGCTGCAGAATGTCCTTGGAAATTTAATAACAGAAAAGGTCATGTCCTGAATATATACAATCTTATTCAATATACAGACATTTGCATAGTTGATATCTTATGTTGATTCCTGTAAGGTAGCCTGGTACATAATTTGGAACTTTTCAGATGAGGAAACTCTGATACTGAAAGGTTAAACAGTTTATTAATGATTCTTAATAGCAGAACTGGAATTCGAACTGAATATTATTTTCTCCAAAAACAGGTGTTCATTTCTCATTGTCTTTCTACCTATTTAGGGAACATCTTACTCTGTAATACCCCAATTCTCTCCCTCCTTTCCTGTAGCTCATTTAGCATGGAAATACCTACCTGGCCTCCTAATGTTTTGTACTATATTATATGGAAATGAGATGCAATACTTACTTATTGGGGAGATTGTTTAACTTGCCTTACACTGCATTTGAAGAGGAACTATGTAGCTTTTTTAAAAAGTAACTTTATTTTTGCAGTTTCGTAGTTAATACATGCTTAATGCCTAAAATTTGTTTTTCTAAAACAAAAATCATCACCATGGTAACTAATGCTTATAATTTTGGAGTACATACACCCTAACGTTTTCTGTTCATGGCATAATGCTTTCAGGATGCTTTTTCTCATCTCCGCATAAGAATATAGTTTGGCCTGCCACACATAAGATTTGGTTTTGTGTACTCCAGAAGAACAAATACAAAAAATATTAATATAAGTGAAGTAGGATCAAGAAGCTCTTAACAAATTGCTTGCTTCATTAAACTACAAAATTACAAAAAGATACAGACATAGGAGAGTCTTAAAAATTTTTAGATTCTTTTTTCAAAAAGATTATAATCTTAATCTTAATCTATATCATCAAAGTTTATTAGTATAGACCATTAGAGCTTCCCAAAGTAATTGCACTTACACTGTTAAATGCCCATGCTATTTTTTTCCAGGTTTTGAAGATCATGATCACGTGGATGCATCTAACTAAATGGTACGTGGGAACATGGTAGAGCACATCTAAATTGCTGGATAATTCCTTGGTTTGCCACCCAACGTCCCAAATAGGACATTGTTTGATTCTATCTATCAGAACTTTCCTAAATTTTCCCCACCATGCTATCTTTATTAGCTTGAACTCTTTTCCTAAAATGGTCCTTCTGTTGATCCTGTCAGTTCTGCTTTTGAAAGAAGATGTCCGTGGGAGTGCACAGTCCAGTGAGAGGAGGGTGGTGGCTCACATGCCGGGTGACATCATTATCGGAGCTCTCTTTTCTGTCCACCATCAGCCCACGGTGGACAAAGTTCATGAGAGGAAGTGTGGGGCAGTTCGTGAACAGTATGGCATTCAGAGAGTGGAGGCCATGCTGCATACTCTGGAAAGGATCAACTCAGACCCCACACTCTTGCCCAACATCACACTGGGCTGTGAGATAAGAGATTCCTGCTGGCATTCAGCTGTGGCCCTAGAGCAGAGCATTGAGTTCATCAGGGACTCCCTCATTTCTTCAGAAGAAGAAGAAGGTTTGGTGCGCTGTGTGGATGGGTCTTCCTCTTCCTTCCGCTCCAAGAAGCCTATTGTAGGGGTCATTGGGCCTGGCTCCAGTTCTGTGGCCATTCAGGTCCAGAACTTGCTCCAGCTTTTCAACATACCTCAGATTGCTTACTCGGCAACAAGCATGGATCTGAGTGACAAGACTCTGTTCAAGTACTTCATGAGGGTTGTTCCTTCAGATGCCCAACAGGCACGGGCCATGGTGGACATAGTGAAGAGGTACAATTGGACCTATGTGTCAGCTGTGCACACAGAAGGTAAGCATTTTTTACATTCATTGATGTATGTTTTATTATAGATATCAGTTAAAAATTCAGGTTTTAGAAGATTAAATATTTCCCATTATTTGGGATCTTTGGAGTTGCCCAGGTAGAGCAGTAATATAAGAAGGGGCTGAGTGGCAGATGCCTAGAGAGGCATTGAGTTAAGCTAATATGTGTTTATGTGGCCATCACGTGGTGAAATGAAAAACCTTTTATCTGTACTTCTGCTATAATGATGCTAGAGATTTTTAAGTTTTCTAGATCTTCCTTGAACACCTCATAATTTTCACAGTGCTCCAACTGCTCCAACTTATTATTGTTTTTAATAAGGAGAGGTACACACAAATTCAGGTAGGGACTCAAATAGCCAGTTTCAGGCTGCTTTGAAATATAGTATTTCATATTCCAGGTGTACTGTGACAGAAAATTACCAAACAATTTAGTCTTACCACCATTTTTTCAGTAGAGTATAGTTAAATCTGGAATGGGGATATGTATGAATTAATTTTATCCCTGTATAGAATATACTGTGAAAGTATAAATTTTAACAATTTGAAATCAGTTTTGCTTCTTATGCTCAAAGCAAAATGAGGAAGCAAAATATGACTGAGGTTCTGTAATAATTAATAATAATATTAACCCTTTTTATTGGTTATGGTGCTTTGAAAATGTTTTCACATACATTACTTACTTATTAGTTCATGACCAAGGCTGTTTGGGATAGGTTTGGTTTGACTGCAGAAGTTAAGTGACCCAAATGCGAAACTCACTAGTTACACAACACTCTTTCTAGCACAACTTACTACATATACTAAAGCAAGAAGGTACAGAATACTTTTTATAGTTCATTGAATCATCTTGAGGATTAGTTAAGACTGAAGAATCTTGCAACAACATTATCAATGTGGTCTGGACAACCCAATCCTGTAAAATGTTAGTTGAGTTATTGAGCACTTTATGAATGACCAGAGTGAGCCTGCTTCAGAAGTTGGCAACTGATCACCAATCAGGTGTAGCAAACTATTCATTATGAAATAGCATAATATAGATTTCACTGAGTGCCTACTCAGTAATAGTAGTCAGAGCTGCACAAACATAAAATGGGCTTCTATATTGGATTGAGATATTTTTGTGCCTCTGGAAATTTTACATGTAAATTTATAGTTTACTTATCAAAATATTGATATATGGAGATTTTGAGCAGTGGGTAGGTGATTGGATGAGGAAACTTCGAATTTTTTTCCTGATGCTGAGATTTTCAGTATAAAACTACGATTTCATTTTGTTCTTACAAGAAGCCAGTGATACAGATAATCTAGGTACTTTATTCCCATTTTAAAATATAAATGCTTTAAGAGTTTAAATGATCCATCGAACATATGTCTAATAAATAATTATATGAGTAGGACTCATAGTTACTTCTAGGTTAGGGTCCTATAAATGAACAGAATCCAGTGGAATAACACCTGAGGATATATTTATACAACACATATTTATTAAGTACAAATGCATGTAAGGACTTCTGATTGTCCTCTAAAAGACAGCCCTATGTTTTATATATCACTACCCTCAATGGGTATGCAATCTGGCAAAGGACATGAGGCATGCATTAATACTTATAGAACCATAATTCAAGTAAGAAGTTACTAATATGTCTCTAAAGTAACTAACAGAAAAAATAATCAAGTTCTGCTCTGTGGTGATTAGAGCCATGGTGGAAATCTTTGAGAAGAATTTGACAGTTGAGTTTTAACAGAAAAAGTACTGATAATTGGTGAAAATTAAGAAGGGATGGATTTCTGGAAAAGGGCATGAGGAAATATGAGAAGGTGAGAAAGTATAAAAATGCTTACAAAATGCCACGGATAAAGTTATGTTTTGGTTTGCCTCAAATCATAAATTTCATTATGGACGTCCCTCTGGCTTTAGAAGAGTAAGTCTTGGTCACTATGTAGGACATGCAAGATTGTGTTCTAAGAGAAATTAATCATCATGACCATTGGCTGTTACTAATGAAAACTTTTAACTTTTTTTTAACCTAAATGTACACTGATAGTGATCTAATAAAATAAATTATGATTTGTCCATCTAAGTATTATTACATAGCTATTAAATTGGATGAGGCAGTCTGTAGGTAATGAAATAATAATAATGAACTCCAGAATCATTGTAAGTGAAAAAGGCAAGGTGCAGTTTAGTGCAATGGCATGTTATTTTTGTAAAATGGAGTTTGTATACACCATTTGAGTGATTTTCAAAGAACTTGTCTCAGAGAAGAACAAAACTGGTAATAGTTGCTCCTTTTGAGGAGGAAATTGAAGAATTAAGGGATCAGGTAGAATGTATAACTTCTACGTGCAAACATTTGAAGTTGTGTATTATAAGCATAAGCCTCCTATTGCAACATGAAAATTAAAAGAAAACATTCTATTTGTGGGCAAAAAGTAAGCCAATAAAAATTCCATTGCCAAATTCAGGCAAATTATTTTGCCAAAATAGGTCAGTAGAAATGTTATTGCAAAACACTGGCAAAGTATTTGGGTATGACCAGAATTCAGGAGAGAACAAACTTTGAGTATGAACGAAGACTGAAAGAAATACTTTGGCTTATTTATTTATGTGGTTAATCAGAAAGTATTTATATTGTTTTGATCCCAAGCAATATTGTGTATAATGAGGTTATGTGGTATTATCTCTTAAAATTTATGAGTATAGGAGTGGTGTGGTAGGAAATTTCATGAAGTAAAAATCATATCCAGGATCAGAAAAATGCTGTGTAGTGAGATACACTCTGCTGGGTACTGTGGAAACTCCCTCAAGATGATTCCTGGTTCTTTGACTGGCCTTTCAGAAAGCCTTTCAGAAAATGTGGGATTTTCCATGAAATGGTAATACTAGTTCTTCCTTTCACATATATATATTTTTTTGGTGGCTGGATTGGTGTAACCCTCTAGGCCAGATCTCTCAGCCCCCGTATCTCAAACTATTCCTCTCCTCCTTTGACCGGTTCATATTCCTCTTTCTTAAAGAGTATTGAACTTTCTTTTTAAAAATGTAGTTTCAAGACAGAGAGAAAGAGAGATAATGCAAGCTGCATAGGGGCAGAGAGAGAAGGAGACACAGAATCCAAAGCAGGCTCCAGGCTATGAACTGTCAGCACAGTACCCAACACGGGACTCAAACTTGTGAACTGTGAGATCATGACCTGAGTCAAAGTTGGCCACTTAACTGACTAAGTCACCCAGGTGCCCCAGAGTATTGAAAATTCCAAATGCTTTCATATGAGGCATTGAGGTCTATGAAAAGATGTTGTCCCATTTAAATCCTTTATCTCCCCTTTTCCCAAATCACTCACACACTTTATACTTAAATATGGTAGTACTGTGTCACTCAGTACTCTTGGAAGTGATCACAAGAAGTTCCTTCAAGGAAGTGTTGCCATCACAGAATTCCAGAAGACAGCACAAGGAGACTTCAATGTTAATCTCTTACACTTGCCATTTTCTTGATTTATGGTTTTTCTCTGGCTACAGGACTGAGTATTTACTGTGGCTTGTTGTACCATGCAGAATTTGTGCCTAGGCCATCTAGGTCAACAGATCAATAGTATGAAAGCAAAAAAAGAAAAAAAAATAAATTAAGACAGATCACACTACCTCTTCAACTGTGTGTAGGAAAGGAACATGCAATGACTGAAGAAAAAACATTACTCCTTTTAAAGGCATCAGTCCAGTCAGCACACTCTCTGCTCTGAGAAGATCTAAGGGGTCCTTTGCCTCAGCACTCTGGCAAACCTTGGTATATGTGCCCATTATGGCACAGTATCAATGGTGCTTGCCTATTTCGAGGTGTGGAAGACTGGCTGCTTTGATGACTTCCTTTGCTTTGTAACTTGATAGTTCCCTTCTACTCATGTGTAGCACCAGCCTTGTGACTCCTTTGCTTAATAAGATGTGGTAGAAGTGAAGACTTCCTTTCTAGTCTGTCTGTCTTAGAACACTCTCATCACCATGGGAAAGATGAGAGCACCCGGGTTTTCCAGATAAGGCCTTCTTAGACCACTTGACCTCAACTATGTGAGAGCACCCAATGAAGATCACAGTTGGTTGCCTTTCTGACCCACAGTTAACTGCAGTCACACATACAGCCCAACTGAAGCAATAAGCATTACTCAGCTAACCAGAAGTTTATGAGCAATAATGAATACCTTCAAGTCAGTTTAAGCAAACTCATCACCATGACTTTAACTGCCCCACTTCCCAATTGGTTACTACTACAATGTTTATACTTCAAAATTGAAACAAACTAAATGCGTTAATATGAATTCATATCCTTTATATTTAAATGCATTACTTTACAAATGTGAAATAAGTGCTGTGTGCAAGAAGGAAAATTTAGTCTTTCATCCATATTCCTATAGCTAAAGATTTGATAATTCCCTTAAAGTCTTGATGTTTTAAGTAATCAGACATTTGCATACATTCCGTTATTACATGCCTACCCTTGATCTAGCTCAATTTCATTGAAAAAGCAATTACAGATTGGATTTTGTGTACAAAGTCATGTATATTATACTTTATGGATGCCTCATAGGATTTTTATACTTCACAATTTTTGCCAATTTTGAAACTCCACTATACATCCAAAGTGCCTATCAGAGTGTCTAGCACATAATAGGTATTCAAAGGCCATTTGCTGAATAGATGAATTTGTTTCAGAATAGTACCTAACTCACTATTTATGAATAGATAGCATGTAGATAAATAGCAGGCACTTGTAATTTTTCACAGTTTTGCTTCTTTTTAAAAATGAGGTGCCAAGATGCCTTCCTTGATTAATTGTAAAATGCTATTCACACCTTCCTCCTTTTTTGTTTGCACTGGTTCTTGAATTTATTATTTCCATCTAATGATATAGGAATGCTAATTTGTTATAGCCAAAAAACATGTCAATGATGCTCTTAGGGGAAAGTGTACCAATAGGTTGTACTGGTAAAATGCTATCATTAAGAACATTGTCTTCAGGCTAACCTACATATTGCAGTGTTGTACCACCTTTAAGTTGTGATATGGTTTTCCGTCAATTATTTTAACATGTGATAACACCCAGGCTTCAGTTGAAAGATTTTCAAAGTGATTCATAGTGTATATGCTTAGTTTAACTTTTAAAAAATGGAACTACATTTTTCTGTCGCATTATTTCTACTAATTGGGATTGTATCAAGACAACAATTTAGTATGGAAAGATGAGAAATGTCATTATGGGCCTTACTAGTATTTTTTAAAGGGCTTTCATTTTGGTTCTCCAGGGGTTGAATAATGTTGAGAGCTGGGATGGATTTTGAGATCATCATGGTAATAATTCAGACACAAACTATTATGTTTGTAGAATGTTAACACTGGAGGTGTCTTAGGTGAGCACGTAATTTAACACCTCTGTTACTGTTGGGGAAATAGACAAAAAGGGCAGGTAATTTGGCCTTACTTGTACATAATTAGTTACAGAGTTGGGTTTTGGAACTCAATACTCCTGTCCAGAATTCTGCTTCCATGTCATTGTTAGGAATACTTACTAAAGTTCTTTCTTTTTAAATTTCCATTGTATTACAGCTCCATTTCATTGCTGTATTCTTTTCCTTTTATCTCAATGATGCCAACCTGCTATGTTTAAAAATTTTTTTAACATTTATTTTTAAGAGAGACAGAGAGAAAGAGCATGAGCAGGGGAGAGAGAGGGAAACACAGAATCTGAAGCAGGCTCCAGGCTCTGAGCTGTCAGTACAGAGCCCAACGTGGAGCTCAGACTCACTGTCTGTGAGATCATGACCTGAGCTGAAGTGGACGCTTAACTGACTGAGCCACCTAGGCACCCCTCAATCTGCTATAAGTTTTAATGCTTATCTGAAGTCATAGTAGGGACTACAAATGAGTTCATTAATGTAGAAGTTAGCTTTGAGGAATGGCATAATCCCTTTGCTCTTGAACAGTGATTAGAGGAAGTGCTTCTTTGCCTGAGTCACTTTGAAAGCTTTTCTTTGCGTCACAAAAAATTTTGAAAACATTAGACCCCCAGAAATCTTTGTGATTATGAAATGTTTGGGTAATTATATTGATGACCCTGATATGATAATACATAAAAAAATAGAAGATGCAGAGACTCTTAGGTAGATTCTTCATTAAATTGGATCAAAGAACCCTAATCTGGGAAATACAGTGGCAACTTTAATAGTAAATAAGTAATTTTTCATATTCATACATCACTGTCAGAAACTTCATTGTTAGTAATAAAAAGAATACAGGTGGCCCTCAGAAATGCCTCTCCCTTTCCCTTCCAAAGAGAATAGCATATGGACTATTAGTGGCTAGCCTCTGAGGGAGTTGTTATTGCCTTGCTCAGGGGAAAAATACGATCCATTGACATATCTAGCTGCAGCTTAGACAGGATCTTCCCTATTTATATATTAGATCTGAAAAATAGAGGTTTGACTCTGACTCACCTATAAAAGACCAATGACAGAGATAGTATCCCTGTTTCCACTTTTGCAGGCACTATTACTGTCCATTCACTGATGAAAATACCAGAATTTCCCCTCCCAAATACTCCATGCCCAGGATGATTAAGTTAGAAGTAACTTTGTTTTCAGAGGTTATCACTGCACTGATCCCCCAACACACACATAAATACCTGGGGGGAATGCAGTTCCAACTAATCAGATGTTTCCTTTAAGGAAGATCATCTCTCTCTCTCCCTCTCTCTCTCTCTCTCTCTCCCTCTCTCTCTCCCTCTCTCCCTCTTTCTCTCTCTCTCTCTCATCTGTCTCTCTCTCTGTCTCTCTTAGAGAGAAAGAAAGAGTGTGCACCTGATGGGAGAAGGGCAGAGGTAGAGAGAGAATGAATCTCAAGCAGACTCCATGCTCAGTGCAGAGCCTGATGCAGGACTTAATCCTATGACCCTGGGATCATGACATGAACTAAAATAATGAGTCAGATGCTCAACCAACTGATCTACACAGGCATCCCAAGGAAGATCATCTCTTAGTGTGTATGCTTGTTAGATATATTTAGCACATTTTATGGATGTGAGCTGCACATATTGTGTGTTTTTCCTTTATTTTCCTTATTCCAGATCCCAAAGAGATGACATTATTTACTGAGCTTTAGAGTTTGATTTATCAGAATGTTCATTCATTCTATTTATTAAAGAGATAATCTCATGACACCATTTCTTAATCATTAGAACCTTATTATCTTCTGGGTTTATAAAGTTTAGTCTGAGTAGCAAAGGTTGCCACTGAGTGAAGAAAACTGTGGAATGGGAGGGCATGGTATTAGGTGATTGTGTTCTGGTTAACACAATTTCTGCACAGCAAACTCTATTCAGTACACATGAAGTAAGTACACATGTAAGTAAGTACACATGTAAGAAAAAAACAAGGATAGGAATCCACAGAAGTCTACACAGAGGATCTCTTCCCTTTCTTCCTTCTGTCTTTTTTCTTCTGCCTCATAGAAAGAACAACAACTGTTAAACTTTGGAGGTGGTTCAGTAAATCCGGTCAAGGGTAATAACTTCATTATTCCATTTGTTTGAAAATGAATACATGAAAACTAAAGATTATATTCATCCTATTTTGGAGGTGGGAAAAAATAAAATTAAAAAGACACGTTTTCCTAAAAGAAATGTTATTGACATCAGAGCTGAGAGTTTTTACTATGTGACTCTGAGAAAGTCACTTCAGCTCCTTCCTTCATTTGTCATATGAAGAGGGACTAGAAAGTATGTTCTTGTAGGTACCTTCCAAGACTGACTTTCTGTGACTCACTTTTATGCTTCCACAGATCACACCTGGGATGGGTTAAATGTTGGGCATTGCATTTAAGCTAACCGCAGCTAAGCATGATCTGTTTAGAAGAGAGTAGTCAAGGGGTGCCTGGGTGGCTTAGTCGGTTAAGCATCCGACTTTCGCTTAGGTCATGATCTCGCAGTTCATGGGTTCGAGCCTCGCATCGGGCTCTGTGCTGACTGCCAGCTCAGAGCCTAGAGCCTGTTTCAGTCTGTGACTCCCTCTCTCTCTGACCCTCCCCTGCTCATGCTGTCTCTCTCTCTCTGCTAGAAATAAATAAAAACATTGAAAAATGTTAAAAAAAAAAAGAAGAGAGTAGTCCAAATGGTTATGAGACTTGAAAACATGTCTTCAGAGAATGAATTTAGCACACACAAGATAAGATATGGCAGGGACATGACTGCTACCTTTAGATATTTAGAGAATTCAGGTGGAAAGGAGCTGTACTCACTCTATATGGCCAGGAGCATTACAAGGAAGCTAATTACTGAAATACCAGGGTTACAAATTACAGTTCATTTTTAAAAAAGGTTATGTTTATTCATTGACACAACTGTTCACTGAAGGAATTGTCTCTCTTAAGAGATGGTGGGTCAGTTTTCTGTAAGTTCTATACAGAGCCTGGGATGGATAATCACTTGGAGGGGCCATGGGAAAATGAACTTAAACCTTATTTCAGGGAAGGAAGGAACTGGACTATGTGTTCTTTTTGATAACTGCCCATATTGATAATCAAATGCCATTCAATTCTGTAAGTTAAAACATGATTACATATACTGTGATATTTCATTACTTTGTTCATTTATTCAGTAACACAGTCTGAAAAGTCATCATTTCTTTTTTTTCTTTTTTTTTTACAAATAGTTTATTGTCAAATTAGTTTCCACATAACACCCAGTGCTCATCCCCACAAGTGTCCTCCTCCATGCCCACCCCTCCTCCCCCCCACATCCACCAGTCCTCAGTTTTTGTCAGCATTCAAGAGTCTCTCATGGTTTGCCTCTCTCCCTTTCCCCCACCATTTCCGCCCTTCTTCTCCCCCTTGGTCCTCTGTTAAGTTCCTCCTAATCCTCCTATACGTGCACACATATGATATTTGTCCTTCTCTGCCTGTGAAAAGTCATCATTTCATAGATTAGAGGATAGGTATGGAAAGAAGTTATTTCTCTCCAGCACTGCAACTAGTTAGTGCCAGAGCAAGGATTTGGACCCAAGGGCAATTCTTCTTAAATAAATCCATACTTCCTCCTTTTATATTGGGGTAGTTGTGGCTTAAAGGAACAGTGCAATGCACATTTATGGACTCTTTTTTTTCCCTCCCTAGGAAGCAAAACAACTATTTGTTTTCCCACTGAGAAAATCTTTGAGCATGTTTCTTATGTCTTTTTATTTGGCTTTGAAAGTAACACCTTTCTTTGTTCCCATGGAAGGAATTAATTATAGTAAAAAGAAAATAAATTAAGGATGATGCTTGTGGCAACAAGTTGACCTCACAGAGGAACTTTTTGTGAGTCTGATGATAAGTACAGACTGTATCTGGTTGTTTTTATTCACATTTTCATTGCAGACGCCACACTCCGTCCTTCAGATGCCAATTATAGGAGGAAGCAGGATGGTACACATTTTTTAAGAACAAGAGAACATATTGTTAAATGATGTAGCCTTATGTATGAGAGACCTCTTTGGAATTCATCAGAACTAGGAGTTATGAAATCTCATTTTGGCACATTTGCATATATTCCAGGAAGACTCCTCAACTTAACCAAATGTTGAGCTGAGGAGATTTTTTGGCAAGAGGTGTGATCATCAGCTTTGTTCATTTTAGGGGACTTTGAAATGAGTGATTATGCCCCAATGGTGGATTCTTTTGTATCTGTTTTTACACACACATGGAAATTTTCAAAAGAAAGAGATTGCCTAGTCAGTGTTTAGTTTTATTTTTTCAAAAAGTACATCATACCCTGTAAGTCACTTGTAAAACCTATTTAGTGGGTTGAGACAAGCAGTTAATATAAAAGTGAATAAAATAGGTTAGAATAGAATATAAACATCAGAGTATTACATGAGAATAAGAGTAGGTATTGTTTTGTACATTTTTATTTTAGTTGCATGTAACTGTATGTGTCCTGTGGGTTACCATTTAAAATGTATTTCATACTATGTCTTACAGCTAAAAAAAAAACCCTTGAAGGAAATTTACTCTACTTTTTTTTTTAACATCACTAGTACATTTTTTGCTAGATAAATGTGATACAGATACTCAGGTTTATTCTTCTGTGACAGTATCATTTGGTTTGTCGCTCCTGGTGGGTGGGTTTTAAGCCTTATTATTAAAACATAAGCAATATTCTAAGGCATGCATAGTGGGAAACGGTGAAAACTTTGAGGAAACATAAATAATTAATATGCTGTTGATACACGGCATAACCATCATCATAGGACAATGGTGAGGACAACTGCCCAGGAAATCTTAATTTCTTAGTTAAGAGTTTTTTTTTTTAATGTTTTTTATTTATTTCTAGGAGAGAGAGAGACAGCATGAGCAGGGGAGGGTCAGAGAGAGAGGGAGTGACAGACTCTGAAACAGGTTCCAGGCTCTGAGCCAGCAGTCAGCACAGAGCCCGACGCGGGGCCCGAACCCACGAACCGCGAGATCATGACCCAGGTGAAAGTCGGACGCTTAACCGACTAAGCCACCCGGGCGCCCCATTTAAGAGTTTTTATCAGAGATCAAGACAAGCCTGGGAACATTTTATTGTTTTAATATTCCAATATAGCACATTAAAAATAAATACAAATGACGTTCATTATAATTTTGGCACTAAAAGTGTATATGTAACAAATTCATACATCTACCCTCAACAAACACGCGCGCACACACACACAAACACACACACACACACACACACACACACACACACACACACACACACAGAATACAATGCGGTAATGTTCCTAAGATGGTTCTTTGTTACGTAAAACAAATCATGGTCCACCATATGATGTGTAATAAGGCGTAAGTTTAAACATGCAAAGTGACAGTCTTCTTTTCAGTTTTTTTTTCCTGAGTCTTCTAACACTTACATGTACAATCTCATTTGATAGTAAGTTCAGTCTAAATTTGAAGTCTTTTGAGAATATGAAGATGAAGCCAAATACTATTAGTAAGATAAAGTGAGGTAAGATAGGACAGAGTACTTTTACTTTGTAAAAGTAGTTCCACAAAATGGGTAAACTGCATTGGAGTCATGACCTTAAATTTACAAAGTTTGTTACAAAGACTTCTCAGAAATCAGTTTCCTAATACTTTGCAACTATTTTACTTTAGGCGTAGTGTAAACACAGTCAGGTTTGAGTGTAAATCCTGATTAATTAGTGTTCTTGCATGTGGAGGCACTTTGTATTAAGTCACTTAATTTTCTCATTATCAAATTGAGAAAATAACTCCTTTTCCATAAGACGTAAAAAAATAAATATAAAGCATTTAGCATCAACTTTGGCACACAACAAGTGCTCAATAAGTGTCTTCTACATTAGTTTGCCAGGAACTTGCCTTGCCTTATTTGGATATGAAGAGAAAACCCATAACTAAATGTTTCACTTTGGCTTTGGTTACTTAAAATCATTAGTGAATGAGGTGGAGAATTAGTCAGGAAAGTGACCAGTAAATACAGTGTGAGTTTTAGATTTTTACCAACTTCATTTTGGAAGTTGGGTTTGAAATCATATAATACAACATAGATTGCTTACTGCTTTGGCACAATTAGTACTATATCGCACAAACTTGCCTCTAATTGCTGAGAGATGTTATGGTGTAATAAAATGAGCAGTCTGGAAATTCCAGAGCTAGACTATTAATATGGTTATCTTCACTGTGTGTGTGTGTGTGTGTGTAGGTGTTAAAGGTATGGGAACAGAGGAGGTTGAAGATGGAAAGTCATTGAAAGTACTTGAGGGGCGCCTGGGTGGCTTAGTCGGTTGAGTGTCCGACTTTCGCTTAGGTCATGATCTCACGATTCGTGGGTTTGAGCCCTGCGTCGGGCTCTGTGCTGACTGCCAGCTCAGAGCCTGGAGCCTGTTTCAGAGTCTGTGTCTCCCTCTCTCTCTGACCCTCCCCTGCTCACGCTGTCTCTCTCTCTTTCTCTCTCCTAGAAATAAATAAAACATTTAAAAAAAAAAAGAAAGTACTTGAAATACTTCTGAATTATGGTTACTTTTATAACAAGCATGAACATCTTTTATAGTTTAAAAAAGCACAGTGGATACATGATTTCTTTGTAAATTTCAAGTCAGACAGGCTCTTGCCCCTTAACTAGTCAGTAACTGCAACTTTGCTAATGAAAGCTAAATTGTTGCATTTTGAGGCTCATCATAAGCTTGAGTATAAAACCAAGAGGAAGTAATATGGACTTTAGGAAATAAAACAGGTTAATAATTTGAAAACTAAACCAATTCTCCTTTGTAGATCATTGTGGCACAAATAATAATAATAGCAATAACAGTAACTGTTATTTATCCAGTATGTACTGTTACTGTTATCAGAAATGATTAGTTTTTCATAATTAATGAATTGATACCAGATATAAATTTTGGTGCTTTTATTAGAATATTATTAGTAATGTTATCTGAATGTCAGTCCTACCCATAGCTACAATGAAAATAGAACAGAGAGTAAAAAGGATATGTCTTTCTTCCTTTTTCCTAAGGATTCTAAAAACAGAAATACTGTATCTTTGCCAGTTTCTTCACAAGCCTCCTTGATATTTCTTTGGTTATGTAACCTTTTTTTAAAAAGCCATATATGTAGTTTTCTTAGGGTTAGGATTTCAAGCCTTGAATCTCCCTTATAAGATTAGAGAGTCATTATTCTTTCAGAAATAGGTATTATTGCATTGCCATATGATGAATTTTTATCCTTTAGAGAAGCTGGAGAAATAGAGTTAAGTAAGACATATTGAAGTGTCATGTTAGTTTACTTTCAATTTCATGGAATTTGAAAAAATAAAATTACAAATGGAACTGGTAATTAATATTTTTATTGAAGTAAATTGAGAAAAGAAAAAATATATATCAAGATGCAGAAAAAATAGCTATCTGGCTGTATTATTCACTATCAAACTTAATTTGGTCGCTTTCAATTCATAAATTAGTCCACTCATCCCTTATCACATTGGTATAATTAGTTCTCATTTTTTGTTCCAAGGAAATAAAAATTCATAAACAACTATTAATTTCCATTACATTTAATGTTAAAACTCTAGGCTTTATTAAAAAATGTATATACTGAATAATCAAGCTGGCAATATTAATTATATGGATTTGTATGTATTTTTATTGATTTAATAAATCCTCACATAACTAATAAAATGCAAAAAATACAAGCTATTTGGGAGTTTAGAGGTACTGTAATTTGCCAAGTTGTTTAAAATTATAAAAATAATTAAAAACTGGCAGCAACATTTTTGAATATTTGAGAAAAAAATTTACACAAAATATATCATACGTTCTGGGCAAAGCACAATGTATTTCAAATCAAGTGTATACTGCATAAAAGCACACCTAATGGAGATCAAGATCTGTGGGATGCCACAATAAATGAACTAATTTATTCATTAATAAATTAGTATGTTGGGAATATATTATGTGTTAGACTCTGTAGCGCACAGTATAAAAAATACAAGATGAAGTACTTGCCAGCACATAACTTTTCTTAGATGTATACTGTCATGACCTCATATTAATATAAAATTTACTCTCAGAGAGAGAATATGGTTATGTGTATGCAGAAATGTATAAGATGATACTCATGTGGCAAAGGATGAGTATATTAAGATAGATTAAAGGAAAGAAGTCTTTATTAAGTATAATTTAAAAAATTGGGGTGAGTTTAAAAATATTTTTTTAAGAATTTCTATTTACTGCCATCACTAAATAATACCAGTAAAATAAATGATCCTAAAAGCAGAATATTACACAATTAAGGTTAATAGGAATGGAGATCTTCTGGCAGAAGTTAAAAAGAAAAAATAATGTGCTATTATTTTGTTTAGTGCAATGTGGTTCTTATACTTGCCTAATGCTTAATACTCTGAGATTGAAGAAAACCATGTAAAGAACCATAGTTCACCGAGTTGCACCCTTTTGTTTGTACGATTCAGTGCCCCTTGATCTAGGATCAAGTCAGTAAGCATTGTTCTATTCAAGATAGTCTGAGTTAGGTACCATCAATAATATTTTTATATAAAATAATAATATTTTAGTCTCCATCACTAGCAGATAACTTCAAACAATAAACTCTAAAATGCATAATCACTAGTAATTAAGACATTCTCTGGCTTGTTTAACAAAATTGAGGTCATTTCTTTTTATGAATTTAGACCTCTGATATTTATCTCATTATATGGAATTCTGGGAAAACTTAAACACTTTTAATTCCTTTTAATCACACTACACTTTTCCTGATACACATTTACATTCTTTACTTTAAATTTTTTTTAATGTTTATTTATTTTTGAGACACAGAGACAGAGAGAGACAGAGAGAGAGAGAAACAGAACACAAGCAGGGGAGGGGCAGAGACAGAGGGAGACATAGAATCTGAAGCAGGCTCTAGGCTCCAGACTCTGAGCTGTCAGCACAGAATCTGACACAGGGCTCAAACTCATGAACTGGAAGATCAAGACCTGAGCCGAAGTCTGACAGTTAACCAACTGAGCACCCCCAAATTTACATTCTCGAGTGAAATTATTCATAAACTCAGTCCTATCTCTGACTTTGATGTTTCTTGGTATTTGCATCTTTCTTTAAATTCTCAACCCTCTCTCTCTTCCTGAGTCTTAGTTCTGAATCTTAAACTCTGTAATACTTTTCAAATTCTTTTGAGTAATCAGTAGAATTGTTTTACCGAAGTGGTTTAACTTATGTAAAAAGCACCATCCTTGAAAGAGGCAGTGAATTTTGTGACTGTAGAGAATAGTACTTTGGGTTAGCTTGGCAGAATTTCTCTGCTAACCTCAAGACTTGTTACATGCCTTTGCTTTTACCTTCAGTCTGTCAGTAGATAGCAGATCATATTGCATGTGGCTTTAAGGTTTAAAGTGGTTGAAGAGAGTTTAACACTGCGCCATCCACAGGAGGAAAGAATATCATTGACAGATGTGATGAAGGAAAGTAGACTCCCCAAATTTTAATATACAATATATGAAAGCGGCCATGATTAGACTTTTAGAATTATACACAATTTCTATTCAAAGGCATCTGAAATAGGTATTAACCATTCCTGAAAAAGAGCCAAAACTCCTACTGAAGTGATTGAACTTGAGTATGGAAGACTAACTTTCATCCAGTTAGAGTGTCAAAGAATTTGGTTTTGAGATCAGTAGAGAGAGCATTCATCTTGGAATCACTTCAGTGACTATATTCGATTTTCCACTTTAGGATGACCTTGGGCAGTTCACTTAACCTTTCAAAATACATGGATCTTCATTTCTATGATGATAGATATTTATAAATGCACCCTCTGTACTAATCCTTTGTTCGGATGGTCAATTGAATGATCAGTTAATGTACTTCATAAATCTAAAGCTGCCTGAAGTGTTAGTTAAATATTAAATGAACACTCACAGTGTGCCAAGATCTATATGCTTGGGCTAGATTTTTATAAGGTACCGAGTACAGTAGTATGAAAACCAAATGCTAATAAAAGACTTTTTGTTAGTGATGTCTTCACAATAAAAACAGTGAGATTTTGATTGCCAGGTATGATTGGGGGCAGGGAGGGGGAAGTAGAGCTCCTTCTCCACATCATGTGCATGTCCATAGGTACAGATGTTGATAAAGTGTCAGATCTGAAATGACCTGGTGAGCAAATACAAATCAAAACCGTGATGAGCTATCACTTCACAACTGTCAATATGACTAAAATTAACAACACAGTAAACAGATGTTGGCAAGGATGAGAAGAAAGGGGAACTCTCTTACCCACTGTTGGTTGGAATGTGAACTGGGGCAGCCACTCTGGAAAATGGTAGAGATGTTCCTCGAAAAGTTAAAATATAGAGCCACCCAAAATCCTGTAATTGTACTAAGGAATTTACTCAAAGGATACAACAATACAGATTCGAAGGGGCACATGCATCCTGTTTATAGCAGTGCTATCAACAATAGCCAAACTGGGGAAAGAGTCCAAAGGACTGATGAATGGATAAAGAAGATGAGGTATTCATCATCAGGGAGGTATTCATCATCAGGGAAATACAAATCAAAACCACACAGAGATACCACCTTACACCGGTCAGAGTGGCTAAAATAAATCAGGAGATTCTAGATGCCGGCGAGGATGTGGAGAAATGGGCACCCTCCTACACTGTTGGTGGGAATGTAAACTGGTGCAACCCCTCTGGAAAACAATATGGAGGTTCCTCAAAAAATTAACAATAGAACTCCCCTATGACCCAGCAGTAGCACTTCTAGGAATTTACCCAAGGGATATAGGAATGCTGATGCATAGGGGCACATGTACCCCAAGGTTCATAGCAGCACTCTCAACAATAGCCAAAACATGGAAAGAACCGAGGTGTCCATCAACTGATGAATGGATCAAGAAGATGTGGTATATTTATACAATGGAATCCTCCATGGCAAGGAAAAGGAATGAAATCTGGCCATGTGTAGCAACATGGATGGAACTAGAGGGTGTTAAGCTGAGCAAAATAAGTCAGGCAGGGAAGGACAGATACCAATGTTTACACATATAGGTGGATTAGGAGGAAGCTAATGGAGGACCATGAGGAAGGAGAAGGGGAAAAATAGTTGGGGAGAGGGAGGGAGACAAACCTTGAGAGACTCTTGAATATTGAGAACAAACTGAGGGCTGATGGGGGTGGGAGAGATGGGAAGGGGAGTGATGGGCATGGGGGAGGCCACTTGTTGAGATGAGCACTAGGTGTTATATGGAAGCCAATTTGACAATAAACTAAGAAAAATAAAGTAAAGAAGATGAGGTATATTTGTATAATGGAATATTACTCAGCAATCAAAAAGAATGAAATCTTGCCATTTGCAATGATGTGGATGGAGATTGAGAGTATTATGCTAAGTGAAATAAGTCATTCAGAGAGAGGCAAATACTATATGATTTCACTTATATGTGTTAGCTAAGAAACAAAACAGGTGAACATAGGGGAATAGAAAAAAGAGAAAGAGGGAAGCAAACCACAAGAGACTTTTAAAGTTACAGAGAATAAACTGAAGGTTGATGGAGGGAGGTGGACAAGGGATGGGCTAAAAGGGTGATGGGCATTAAGGAGGCACTTGTGGTAATGAGCACTTTGTATTGTATGTGAGGAATCACTGAATTCTACACCTGAAGCCAATTTTACCATATATGTTAACTAACTAGAATTTAAGTAAAAACTTGAAATAAAAGAAATTTAAAAAAAGAAAAAGAAAAGAAATGACTGGCAGTTTTAGCAGTGGGAACACTGCAGAGTTGAAAGAGCTCAGATACTGAATTCAGAGAAACCTGAAATCAAATCCCAACCCCATCACTATTTGGTGTGGATGTGAAGCCAGTTTTCTAAGCCTCAGTTACATGATTTCAGAAAAGGCATGGTTATCAATATTTTTGGTTCATTGGATAGTCATGATTATTGATTTAGTAAAATACCTAACACAAAAAAATTCCAAAAATCTCTCAGCTGCCGTTACTCTGTGTGAGTGTGTGTGTGTGTGTGTGTGTGTGTGTGTGTGTTTTGTTTTGTTCTTTTTGACCTTCTCATTTTATAAGAGGAACTCAGGCCTAGGAAATTTAAGCAACTTGTCTAAGGTCATGGAACTCTTGGTGCCAGGACACTGATTGGAAAGTAAGCTTAATGTTCAGAGAATTTTTATTTTCAGAACACTCAGTTTCATAAGCAATTATGTTTTTATTACTATCGAAATATTTACTCCTGTTATTGAGTTTAAGGGCTTGGACTTAATAGACTAGATTTAAAACAAATTACTGGACCTCTGTGAATCTCAGCCTCATCAATTATAAAGGATTGATGATGCTGATGATAGAAAACAGTCCAGGGCAATCACCAGGTGTCCCAGTGACACTTGTCACTTGTCTGAGCACTTGTACATATGTTAATTCATTTAATACTCACATCAATCCAATGGGCCAGTACTATTATCTGGTTTATAGATGAGGAATTTGAGTCACAAAAAAGGAGAATAATGTAGGTACACCGACATCAAATATTTGTTGTGCAAGTTAAATGAGCATTTAAAAATATGTAAAACACTTATTTATGATGTACCATTTATAATGGGTAGGCAATAAACATCATCTGTTAATACTAACATTTTTTGGCCTAGTCATTGGTTCAAATATAACATCTTGGATTACATGTGCACTTCTAATTATTCTTCTATCATTCTGGTGTCTAAACACCAACCTAAATGATATTTATTAAATGAAAATAAGGAAGGCAAAATTGGTATGTTATAAACATATATATTATTTCCAAATACAAAAGTCATACATAGATATTATTTAACATTTGGAAAATAAAGTGCAGAAAGAATTTTAAAAATCATCAACATTCCAACAGAAATAAAAACATTTTTGTATCTTATTTTTCTCTTTCTCATGTAGAATTATATTTTAAATGTTTATTTTTGAGAGAAAGCACATGAGAGTAGGGGGTTCAGAGAGAAAGGGAAACAGAGGATCCAATTTTGTTTTATTTTATTTATTTTAAATGTTTATTTTTGAGAGAGAGAGAGAGAGAGTGCACACAAGACTGGGGGGGCGCAGACAGAGGCAGGAACAGGCTGACAGCAGACAGTCTGTTGTGGGGCTCGAATTCATGAATCATAATATTATGACCTGAGCCAACATCAGACACTTAACTGACTGAGCCACCCAGGTGCCCCGCTCATGTACAACTTTAAAAAACTAATTGTAATAAATTTAAAAACTATCCAGAAATTTGTACTTTTTTTTGTTTTTTGTATTTTTTGTTAACATTGTAGACAGAATTTTCCTATATTGTTCATACCCTTTATAAACATTGTTATCTATAAATATATAATTTTTTCCACAGTATTACATATTTGGAGATCCTTAGGCTGTTTCAATTTTTCAGAATTCTAAAAACATATAAATGAACATATTTTATCTGGTATTTACCTCTGTATTTAATTTTTTTAAATTAACGAAACACAAGCAACATTAAATTCGTGTACAGCTTGGAAGGGTATGAACAGTTTTAAGCCTCTTAAAATTTATAACAGCAAGATTTTAAATTCTTTCAATGAATAATTGCTGACATAAAAAGCTCAGGTAAATAGTAATATATTTATCTAATGACTAGCTTGCTTAAGAAGCAAAACGTTATATTTCTCTCTCCATGGGTAACCCTATCCAAATTGCTTTCAAAATAAAGTTTTGCTATTATGAAAGAGATTTTGAGGGTTTAAATATAGTGTTCATGCATCAAGTATGAGGTGGTTAAACCTTCATTAGAGCTCCTCTCTAGGATAAATCATTCTGTGTGTGTGTGTGTGTGTGTGTGTGTGTGTGTGTGTGTGTGTGAAAGATAGTATTTTTTTAACCAGGTCATCGAGAGTCTGTTAAAAATATTTTTTTCTCTATGATGAGCGCTGTCTTAACTCAAGTGGGCATTGATGACTTCTTTGGCCTTTTGTGTCCCCAACTATTTTTCTCCCCTTTTCCTCCCCCTTGGTCCTCTGTTAAGTTTCTCCAGATCCACGTATAAGTGAAAACATGTGGTCTCTGTCCTTTTCTGCCTCACTTATTTCGCTCAGCATAACATCCTTGAGTTCCATCCACGTTGCTACACATGGCCAGATTTCATTCTTTCTCATTGCCATGTAGTAGTCCATTATATAGATAAACCACATCTTCTTGATCCATTCATCAGTTGATGGACATTTACGTGCTTTCCATGATTTGGCTATTGTTGAAAGTGCTGCTCTGAACACTGGGGTACATGTGCCCCTATGCATCAGCATTCCTATATCTCTTGGGTAAATTCCTAGCAGTGCTACTGCTGGCTCATAGGGGAGTTCTATTGTTAATTTTTTGAGGAACCTCCGTACTGTTTTCCAGAGGGGTTGCACCAGTTTACATTCCCACCAACAGCGTAGGAGAGTGCCCATTTCTCCACATCCTCGCAAGCATCTATAGTCTCCTGAATGGAAAAAGGTAGTTACAAATGACATATCAGATAAAGGGCCAGTATCCAAAATCTATAAGGAACTCACCAGACTCCACACCTGGAAAACGATCCAGTGAAGAAATGGGCAGAAGACATGAACAGACACTTCTCCAAAGAGGACATCCAGATGGCCAACAGACACATAAAATGATGGTCAGCATCCCTCAGCATCAGGGAAATACAAATCAAAACCACACTGAGATACCACCTTACACCAGTCAGAGTGACTGAAATGAGTTTATTAGATTTTAAAGAAGTTGCTCTTTCTTTTTAATTCCAGTATAATTAACATACAGTGTTTAATTGGTTGCAGGTAGACAATATAGTGATTCAACAATTCTACACATTGCTCAGTGCTCATTGCAATAAATGTATTCTTAACCCTCTTTACCTATTTCATACATCCCCCCACCCACCTCCCCTCTGATACCAGTTTGTTCTCTGTAGTTAAGAGTCTGGGTTTTTTTTTTGTCTCTTTTTTACTCTGTTCATTTGTTTTACTTCTTAAATTCCACATAAGTGAAATCATATTATTTGTCATTCTTTGATTATTTCACCTAGCATTATACTCTCTAGCTACACCCATGTTGTTGCACATGGCAAGATTTCATTCTTTTTTATGGGTCAGTAATATTCCATTGTATATCCCACTTCTTAACCACTCATCAGTTGTTGGACACTTGGGCTGTTTCCATGATTTGGTTATTGGAAATAATGCTGCATTAAACATAGGCATGGGTATCTCTTTTGAGTTAGTGTTTTCATATATTTTTGTGTGTAAATACCTAGTAGTGGAATTACTAAATCATAAGATTATTCTATTTTTAACTTTTTAGGAACCTTCATACTTTTTTCCACAATGATTGCACCAGTTTGCATTCTCAACAACAGTACATTGCATGAGGGTTTCTTGTTTTCCACTTCGTCACCAGCACCTGTTGTTTCTTGTATTGTTGATTTTAGCTATTCTGACAGGTGAGAGGTGATATCTTATTGTTTTGATTTGCTTTTTTTTTTTGATGATCAATGATGTTCAGAATCATTTCATGTGTCTGTGGACCATCTTGATGTCTTCTTTGGAAGAATGTCTATTTTTGTCTTCTGCCCTTTTTTCCATTGGATTACTTGGGTTTTGGGGATGTTGAATTATATAAATTCATGCATATTTGAGCATTAACCCTTTATCAGTTATGTCATTTGCAGATATCTTCTCCCATTCCAAGGCTGCCTTTTAGTTTTGTTGACTGTTTCTTTTGCTGTGCAGAACTTTCTATTTTGATGAAGTCCAAATAGTTTGTTTTTGCTTTTGTTTCCTTGTCTCTGGTGACATAGCCGGAAAGAAGTTGCTGTTGCCAATGTCTAAGAGGTTGCTGCCTGTGTTCTCCTTTAGGATTTTTAAGGGTTTCAGGTTACATATTTAGGTATTTAATCCATTTTGAATTTGTTTTTGTGTACAGCGTAAGAAAGTGGTCTGGTTTCATTCTTTTGCCTGTTCCTGTTCAGTTTTCCCTATAACATTTATTGAAGAGACTGTCTTTTTCCCACTGGATATTCTTTCCTTCTTTGTTGAAGATTCATTGACCACATAGTTGTGGGTCCCTCTCTGGGTTTTATGTTCTATTCTATTGATTTATGTGTCTATTTTTGTGTTAGTACCATACTGTTTTGATAACTACAGCTTTATAATATAACTTGAAGTCTGGAATTGTGGTGCCTTCAGCTTTCGTTTTCTTTTTTGGTGTGGCTTTGGCTGTTTGAAGTTTTTTGTGGTTCCATACAAATTTTAGTGTTGTTTGTTCTAGCTCTGTGAAAAATGCTGGTGGTATTTTGGTAGGGTTTGTATTAAATGTGTAGATTGCTTAGGTAGTATAAACATTTTCACAAGATTTGTTCTTCCAATCCATGAGCATTGACTGTCTTTCCATTTCTTTGTGTCATCTTCATTTTCTTTCGTAAGTGTTTTATAGTTTTCAGAGTACAGGTCTTTCATCTCTTTGATTAGATTTGTTCCTGGGTATCATATTATTTTTGGTGCAATTGTAAATGGGATTTATTCCTTAATTTCTCTTTACACTGCTTCACTGTTGTGTATAAACATGCAACAGATTTCTGTACACTGACTTTATATCCTGCTACTTTACTGAATTCACGTATCTGTTCTAGCAATTTTTTGAGGGAGTCTTCAGAGTTTTCTATGCATACTATCAGGTCATTTGTAAATAGTGAAAGTTTTACTTCTACTTTGCTGATATGGATGCTTTTTATTTCTTTCTGCTCTCTGATTGTTGTGGCTAGGAGTTCCATCCAGTACTATGTTAAATAACCATGTGAGAGTGGATATTCCTGTCTTGTTCTTGACTGTAGAGGAAAAGCACTCAGTTTTTCCCCATTGAAGATGATATTATCTGTGGTTTTCTTCATATGTGGTCTTTCTTATGTTGAGATATGTTCCTTCTACTTTTTGAGGTTTTTTTAAATCGTGAGTGGATGTTGTACTTTGTCAAATGCTTTTTCTGCATCTATTCATTTTAAATATGTATGTCAAGGGAAAAAACAGTTACCTTTGAAAATGAATGTGACCTTCTATCAAATTATATCAGAATCTTGGGAACAAAGCACTAATTATTAAGGAAATTTAAATTTCTATCCATGGTCCCACTAAGTGGGGATTGATTAGTATATCTGCCTTTCTTATATGTAATTGTTTTCACATTTAGTTCATTTCTTCTTGCATTGAATTCTTCCTCAAAAATACTATTCTGACAGAATAATTAAAAATGATTTTTAATTGTGTTTCTACCAAATAATTTATAGCTTTCCTTCCCTTACTAATTTTTTAGGTTTATTTTTTGCCATGAATTCTTTTTTTAAATGTTTTATTTATTTCTGAGAGAGAGACAGCATGAGTGGAGGAGGGTCAGAGGGAGAGGGAGACACAGAATCTGAAGCAGGCTCCAGCCTCTGAGCTAGCTGTCAGCACAGAGCCTGATGCGGGGCTTGAACCCATGAACCGTGAGATCATGACCTGAGCTAAAGTCAGATGCCCAACCGACTGAGCCACCCGGATGCCCCATGAATTCTCTTTTTATCAGAAAAAACAATGTACCATTAGAGATGGACCAAGGCAATATTCTTTTTTAACACCTAAAATTTTGATGCACATTTGTCAAGCAATATATAAGGTGAAAATTATGGTAGTTCAATTCTGGTATTTGAATTGCTAAAAATAAGTAATAATAATTCTGTTGGACTAAAGTATTACGTAAATGTTAAAAATAATTTTAGAGAGGAAGCTACTTGTATAAAGAATGACTAATTTGTTTATGTATTTCATAGCACTTGTCAAAATTCTGAGTACATGGATGTCAAATAAACACATACTGAATTACATTTATTCAAATTTGGATTCAAATATAATCATACATTCTAATAAGGACACAAAAATGCTAATGGAGAATCATATTCTCTTAAGACCTAGAAGTCACACTATTAGAGGCTAGACTGGGGTGACTAATTTATAAGATCTTGGTCTATACTCCAACCTTGGTTTTATGACTTCTTACTTGACATAGAAGTGTGAAAATCTGGAACTTCTTCATTAATGAGTTTTATCTAGTAAAATAAATTTTCTTGACTTTCTTTGTTTCAGTAGTCTATTGGGGACTATAACTTAGTTACTAATTGCTACTAGGCTTTGAAATAGTTGAATGAGTAGCCAGGTTTGGTACGGAACAAGTAAGAATTGCTGGGTATGGCCAATGAGCAATCATCTAATAAGAAAAAGTGGATAAGGAGTGAGAATAAGCTGGCCCTTGCCTCCTTAAAGGGTGTAAGAATTGTCCCTTGTGTGTCCCATATGTATGTGACAGGATGTGTGATTGTCCCACATACAATCACTTGACCATTCTTCAACACTTTGTCACATGGGTCACTTAGAACATATGGCTTCAATTATACATGAGATATGGTAAGAAAAAATTTTAAATAACCATAAAAAATAATTTTCCCAGATGGCCTTTCATGCCATCCCATGGATTTCTTTTTTTCCTAATTTGTATTTAATTCACAGGGAAAGAAAGAGTGATTAATCTATTGTGTTCCTTTTCTTTCTTCCAAGAGGGACTGAGAATATAAGCAATAATAACAGGTTCCCACACATTGAAGGACAGTCACATGTATAGATTTTCATATGTGTGACCTCATTTGATGTTATTATTTGTGATTTAGATATAATTATTGTCATTTTATAGGAACCAAGGAAACACAGTACAGAGAAAATAAATGTACAAGGTTATAATATGCCTTAGACAAAATTTCGTTTTAGGCATTTCTGATTCCAAAAACTCTATTATATGATGCCGTATTCAATGTTCTAAATTCCAGTGCTACGGAAGGGTAGAGTGTTCTTATGAAACTATGGCCTTCCCATTCATGGCAATAACTACTAATGGCAGTTTTGTAATTTTCTCTGTTTCTATATAATTTTTCAAAATGAGTTTTTTTTTTAACATTTTCCTTTTTTCTCTCTCCAAGTAATGTATAATTTTTAAAGTTTCTTTTGAGAGGAAGAGAGCATGCATGAGTAAGGGAGGGACAGAGAGAAAAGGATAGAGGGAATCCAAAGCAGGCTGACATGGGGCTCGAACTGACAAGTGAGATCATGATCTGAGGTGAAATCAAGTATCAGCTGCTTAACCAACTGAGCCACCCAGGCGCCCCTGTTAAGTAATATTTTTAACAAAAATGCAATCCTATTCACTTTCTTTTGTAGCTCATATTTAAAGAGCAACAACAATGACAATATGGCATGGATACCTTTTCAAGTTATAATGCATCTTTTGAGTGTAAATTACTTTCAGGTCATTCTTAGGTGCTCTTGCATCTCTTCTCTAATTTTATTGACTCCACATTCTTTATGTTTGCATTACCTTTGTCTTATATTTTCACTGTTGATGAAGTCTTCAGAATGTGGACTGCATTTTCCTGTCTTCTGTGTCTCTTATTGCCATCTTCAGTAACTTCTAAATATAATTCCATGTTCATTTCAGGTACTGAGCTCACAATTCATTATCACCCACCAATACAGATAGAAAAGCGTTATCACTTAAACAGAACTACATTTTTTCTCTGGCAGTTAAGGACACAAGTGGGGTTTTCCCTTCAGAGCAGCAAAGTATTTTTCATGTTCCTTTTTTTTTTTTCCCATTTCCCACAACTCCACACATCCTTACACAAGATATAGAGGGGAAATTGTTGCCAGTATAACATGAACAAAACTTTCTAGATTACATTCTCACTACATTTGGTTTTTAGCTTTCAGTTTCTCCTGCCAACATGTTACAGATTTCTGGCTAAGGAAAGACATGAAGAAGAGAGAAATTAATCTTTCATGGTGGAAGACTTGCCTAATTATGGTGTAGAACTGATTTGATTACTTGTCATTTGAGATCATCATCGTAGAATAGCCAGTTCTGGTTATTTAGGGAATTTACTATAATGCAGGGCTGGGCCAAGGTGTAGAAAATAATTTATAAACAGTGTTAGGGCCCAATGTTAGGTTGCAAAGCTTGATCCATAAATTTCAAGCTTAGGCCAGGGTGTTCGATTTGTCACTTCCAATTATACAAACAGCTGAAAGGATTTTATTAAACAGTCGAACAAAGTAGAACACATTGGTTTTCTAATATTGTTGGCCATAACATTGGAACAGAACACATGTTTTTAATCTTGATATCTTTTGGCTAAAAAAAATAGTATGGTAACATGAATGAATGTGTCTGCTGGTATTTGGTGTTTAATAAGGTCTACCTCATTGAAAAACAAAATTGTATTATTGAACGATTAAATTAAAAATCAATGTAATGATGAAATAGGCTGCTTCATTAATTCTCATTAGCATTTGTAATATGAGGATTCTGAAATAAAAGACAGGTTGTGGAGTGTTTTAAAATAGTAATGGTGCAGTTGTGAACTTATTGAGTATACCCTTCTCAGTGTCTCAAGCAGGTCAAGGTAGATGCTTGAGTCTTTATTTGTATAATGTTTCAATGAGTATCATCAGGGTAAAATGAAAGAAATTTTATATGAGATGGACAATCTCAAGATTAACATTAATACCTTTTTTTCTTAAATAGTTTATTGTCAAGTTGGTTTCTATATAACACCCAGTGCTCATCCCAATAAGTGCCCTCCTCCATGCCCATCACCCTCCTTCCCTTCTCCCGCACCCTCATCACATTAGTACATTTTTTAACATTAATATTTTTAAATTTATGAAGAAACCCACCCAAAGGTAAAAGGGCATCAAGGAAGTGATGAAGCAAGGATGGCTGGCCAAGGAAAGATACTGCTATGTCTAGGACTAGAGTTACAAATAAGTCTGTATCACCTTAAGATTAGAAGTTCTCATGACCTCAAGGGCTTTTTTTTTTTAATGTTTACTGATTATTTTTGAGAGAGAGACAGAGCACAAGTAGGGGAGGGGCAGAGAGCAAGGGCGACATAGAATCCAAAGCATACTCTAGGCTCTGAGCTGTCAGCACAGAGCCCAACGTGGAGCTCGAACTCATGAACCATGAGATCCTGACCTGAGCCCAAGTCAGACACTTAATTGACTGAGCCACCCAATCACCCCAGCAGCAACATTTTATTTCTTTAAAATTATGATAGGTAGCATGCATCTGTGAAGTAGAAGGAAGAAGGCAGTAGAATGGGTAGGTCCATGTTGTCCATAAAATGGAAAGGAGAAGCAAAAGGGATAATGTTTTCCCTTGGTAGTAGAAGATAGACTGCTCTCCAGCTTTATTCTAGTATTCTGCATCTGCCCATACAATGAACACACACACACACACACACACACACACGCACACACGCACACACAGACACGTATGGCTGACATCTACTTCATTCGTGCCCTAATTGATCAGGGGAAGCATAGTGATAATACCCTGGGATATCATGTATCACTGTTTGGGAGAAATATCTGGAAACTTTCATGAGAATCATCTGGGAACTTGTCAGAAATACACATTCTTGGACCCTACCCCAGACTCAGTGAATCAGAAATTCGGGCATGGAGGTGGCAATCTGTTTGAGGCATTCTGATGCAGGCTAAAGTCTGAGAATTACCTTTCTGGGAATTTCATTTTAAACAATTTCTGAAAAGCTATTGCTCCTACATTTTCATTTTTAAATCTTTCTAGAACCAATTCAAAGTCTACCTACTCCCTTAACCCTTCGGGATCCCCATCTTAAGTGATCTTTTCCTTGGCATACTGAAAGTACTTCACACTGCACTTAGGAACCTAAAAAGTGCAGTCTTATATTGCAGTTCTTTTTGAACATATTTTATTCCCATGGTGAGACTAACAAGGAGAGTTGTATTTACTCTTTTTTTTTTTTAAACCTTGCTTATAGCTTGTCGTGTTAGGTAGTTGGTGAATGGTGACTGTAGAGTCAAGGTTCCATAATATATGAACACTTGAAATTTTAGTCTACATAGTGCACATTGAGTCCTTTAGCCATGAAAACTAGTTTCTATTGGTATAAAAAGAGAAATCATGAAATAAGTATCTATTGGAGACCGGACACATATTCATTTAAAATATATCTTGAATATCTGCTGTAAACCAGGACTCATGTGGTATACTGGGGAAAAATAGGATCTTGCATCTGCCTTTAAGAGGCATACAATCTATCTTTGTATCCATCCGTCATGTATGTAGTCTTCACAATGATGTCCCACCTATGCCAGGCCTTACCCAATCTAAACCAAACCCTGACAACACAATTTACCATATAACCTATTTCATTTTCTTAAGAACACTTATTATCTCAGATTCTCATGTGGTTTTTGTTGTTGCTGTTCTCTCGTTTCTTGTCTGCTCTTCTTCCAATTCATCAGAGACTGCCCAATATCCCCAGTGCCTAAAAGAGAACCTGGTACATGATATTCACTTATGAAATAATTTTAAATGCATGAATTACTTAAAGGATAAACAACGTTATGAGAAAGACATTGTGATTCTCCTTTTAAGAGAGGAAACTGAGGCTCTGAGAACTTAAATGAACTGATTTAGATCCTGGAACTTAGGCTAAATTTTTTCCAGTTCTAAAGCTTGTTTCTTCACTGCACTGGACGTATCCACATGATTTTAGTGTCTCTGTCTCTGTTTTTTCAAGGGTGTCTGGGAATTTGAGCTGTAGTTCTCAGTACGCATTGCCTTTAATAGTTTTTTTTTTTTTAATTAAGATACCTAGGAATACCCAACCTTGCATAGTACTAGCTCTCCCAATACTTTTGGTATCTGCACCCCCAGCTTGTAGAAGCTTCCTTGAACCAAATCAAGGAAGCAGAAAGGGAAGATGAAGAACTTGTAAGGAGATTTTTCTTTTGTCAGGACTCCCAACATCCACTGAATCTTATTCGTTTCATTTCTTCTATAATGGACATTTAAATCTGACCTTTTCTCATTAGCTTTAAAATATTCAGGATCAGATTGTCCTACTAACAGATTCATGTATTATGGACTACTGTGACTATATAAATATAACTGTGACATGGAACTTGGAGAAATGAAGCAATTCCTTCCTCATGAGGGCTCTCCCAGTGCTTTGGAAAGGGAATAGACCTAGTAGGAAGAATGTCCCAGGCTTGGATATTAGTTCTCCTTCAGAAAGCACTTATCCTTAATAAGCCTCAGTTTCCTTTTCTGTCAAATGGGATTCATCATGATTACATGGCAGGGATTTTGAGAATTAAGCGAGATAATGATTGTGAAGGCTGCCAGGACTTTGGTTGGCACATAGTGTGTAAATGGGTGTTGAACTTACCATTTTAACATAGGATAATACATAATGAATTAGGTCCCAGGTGTAAGGGACTAGTAATGTATCAAAAGCTAGTGTGGGGCTTAGGGCTGGAATTGATGTTGCCTGCAGTTCTGTGTCTAGGCTATATAGACTAAATTATCTAGAAGTCTTTAAGGAGGCTACCTACTAGTCTACTTGAAAGAGGACCATCATGGCCACACTTTGGTTTGGTTTTACTACTGTATTTAATAGCTCTATAATTAGATTCTTTTAAGTGTTAGTACCCACGAACCTTTCATAATTCCAATAGTCTGTCATTAAATTCTGCACTGATTCACATTCTCCGTATGGACCTCTATTATTTCCTCACTTGCCGTAAAGATGACAACGTAGCCTCAGAATGCTCTCTACGAGTGAGCATGCTCTGAAATCTCTGTGTTGGTAGAAAGAATGGAATATATTATTAAAGTTAAATCTTTGCTTAAAATATATTTTGGTGCTCTAAACATGGGATTGGGGCTTCAAACACCTGGGCTTAAATTCTGGTTCTGCTACTTAACATCTGGTAGGATCTGAGACTGTAATTACTGTTATAAAATAGGGCTGGTAATGCCTACCTCACAGGGTTATCATGTGGATTAAATTAGATAAGATCATATGTATTCAGCACCTTGAAAGTGAGAAATTAACAATTGTTAATGCTTTTGCTTCCCTCCTGCCACAAACCATGCACAGCTGCATGCAATCCCTCCCCCTGCCCAGATTTTGCACAGAAGAGGTTGTGAGGCGCGTACTAAGGTTGCTGCAGCTGCAGCACATAAAATAGAGCTCAGTGTGTGTGTGAACAAAATGGTAATAAGTGGGGCTTCCAGAGCACGTCACTTATTTCAGGCAGTGCACCTTCTGCCATTAAATCATATGAACGGTTAAACCAAAGGTCACCTATTCATCACCTTATTTTACAGCAGAAAATTCTCTGCAGTTTCCAGCATCCGAAATAATGCTTCCACTCTGAAATCTGAGATGTGTTTGAGATGAAAAGGGATGTTTTTAAGACAGTGTTTTTCTTTGCACTAAGCATGTATGGTATGAAAGGATAGAAGTGAGTAACTTTATAGTAGAGAACCTAGTAAGCATGACCTCAGGTGATCAAGTTTAAAATAAACAGTGATCAACAGTATTGGTAGTGTATATACCCTTGATGTCATGTGATGAGAATGGCACTTTCTTTGGCAGTCTTCCTCCCCAAAGCAGGTCACTCCAATCTAATTACCAGAAAAACATTAGATGTACAATTCCACAGAATACCTGATTAGTACCCCTCAAAACTGTGAAGGTAATCAAAACCAAGAGAGATCTAAGAATCAGTCAGTCTTGAACCAAAAGAGATGCAGCAACTAGATGTAATGCGGTACCCTGGATGGGATCCTAGCAAAGAAAAGTGAAACTAGGTAAATACTAAGGGTAAAGAGTAAAGAACAGACTTTAGTTAATAATACTGTATCAGTATTCATTATTTGTGATGAATGAACCATACTAAAGCAAGGTGTTAACAATAGGAGAAACTGGGTATGAAACACATAAGGATTCTCTACTAGTTTTGATAATTCTATAAATCTAAAACTATTCTAAAAATTATCATTATCCTTATCCTTCAAAACTCAGGTCACTACTTAGGGAAACCTTCCTCTTTTATAAACCTATAATCTCATATCTCCCTACTCTCCTCTACCACTATGGTTTGGGTTAGTATCTCCTGTCTTTTTCTTATCACAATGTATTACAACTGTTTCACAGGACTAAATGTTCCTTAAGGACAGGTATTTGTCTTTTATCTCCCTGTTTTGCTGCTTTCCACACTGTTTGGGATATATGATAGATAAATGTTCAATAAGTGGCAGATTAAGTGGCAAAAATGGACCAAATCAATGTTAAAATCAATAGATGAGTTTTTAAAATGAACGAATAGCCAAAAAGACAGGAATCCTGGGGGCAGCAGATGCCGTGGACCATGATTGTCCTGAGAAGATGTTGGACAAGAGCAGTAACTGAGGGTCCCAGCTGCAGCCCATCTCACACATTGTTGCAGCACTGATAACATAATCACTGACAGGTGGGTCCTTTCTGAGGGGCAGGGCTAGGGATTCTAGGGATTGGAGATGGTACTGGGTGCCTACTGGTGTTAAACACAGCCATTTCATCTACAGCGATTCCACATATGCTGCTATGAGTTTCATTCATTAATTCATTTAACAAATGTGTAATGACAAAAGCAACAATAATAGCTAGCAGTTATTGAATACCTGCCGTATAAATTTACACAGTCCTATATTGTGCTGGCTGCTAGAGCGGACTGAGTTCATTCATGCAACAACATTATGTTGTAGATTAATGTCATTAGTTCTATTTTACAGATGAGGAAACTGAAGCAGAAAGGTTAAGTAACTTTACATAAGGTTGCATATACAGAGGCTACCATGCTTCAAACACTGGTTATACAGTGGGGAGAGTGGGAGAGATGAAGTGCGGAGAAGGGTGGCAGGGAGCAGAAATAGAGAGCTACTTTACCTTCTGCAGTAGAAATTCTGTAGTGAGGACTCGAACAACATCTGACACAGTGCTTGTTAGAGAAAGCACATTGTTATTTTAAAGAGTTCAAGCTGGAATCAGATAGACTTGGACTGGAATCCCGGGTTTGCAGGCAGTAGCTTTGTTACCTTGGCTAATCAGCTTCAGCTTCCTCTTTGTAAGTGGAAATTCTCATTCTTCTCTTGCAAGGTAGTTGGGAGGTTAGGTGATTTGTGTCAGACACTGGACACCCAGTAGATATTTGATCAATGGTAAACGGCATTTTCGTTATATGTGAAGAGATAAGAAAAGCATAATAACTGGTGAGTGGAGGAGGGGGAAGAGTTACGCTGAGGCCAAGCTTTCACTTTCTGTATATTTTCCCGGGCCTTGCTAGAATATGAATTTTACTGACTGAGCCTGCCCCATGAACAACGTTCTCAAGAGAGCTTATTGTATAGGGGAGAAAGTAATATTAGTGACATGTCTACTTACCTTCCATCCACCATTGTTTACAGACTAGAGCCATGGTCATGCCCAGCAGTTCAACTTTTATGGTCTGAGGGTCATAGAACAAGGGCACACTGATGAATTCCTTATTGCTGGTGGAGTCAAGAACAGACTTACTTTTTCTTTAATTCTTTTTTAAATCTACTTATTTATTTTGAGAGAGAGAGAGAGAGAGAGAAAATGTGTATGAGTGGGGGAAGGGCAGAGAGAGGGAGAGAGAAGATCCCAGCAGACTCTGTGCTGTGAGCACAGAGCCCACTGTGGGCTTTGATCCCAGGAACTGTGAGATCATGACCCGAGTTGAAATCAAGAGTTGGATGCTTAACTGACTGAGCCACCCAGGCACCCCCAAGCTTACTTTTACATACAGTCTGATTTACAGAGACATAATGTTAGAGTTGGAAGGGACTTGAGGGCTCATAGTATTTATTCCCCTTATATTCACCTCTGTGTACTTATCCATGGGAGAAGATGAATGACTTCTTGGTGTTACTGATAGTGACAGTCTTGCTTCTTATATATGGAATAAATCTATGTGGCTTCTCTTCCCCCAACTATTTATTTATTTATTTATTTATTTGTTTGTTTGTTTGTTTTTTATTTTTATTTGAATACCATTGGTACACAATGTTACATTAGATTCAGGTGTACAGCATAGTGATTTGACAAGTTTGTATTTTATGCTATACTTACTGCAAGTGTAGCTGTCATTTGTCACCATAAACATTATTACAGTACCAATGACTATATTCCCTGTGCTGTACCTTTTATCCTTGTGATTTATTCATTCCATACCTGGAAGTCTGTATCTTCCTCTCTCCTTCACCCATTTTGCTCATTACCCTACTTCCTTCCCTTCTGGCAACTGTCAGTTTATCTCTAGATTTATATGTCTGGTTCTGCTTTTTGTTTACTCTTTGTTGTTGTTTTTTTTTTAGATTCCACATGTAAGTGAAATCATATTCTACTAGCAATTTAAAATATCCTTATTTTAGAGGCACCTGGGTGGCTTAGTCGGTTAAGCGTCCAACTTTCGCTTAGGTCATGATCTTGCGGTTCGTGGGTTCGAGCCCCGCGTCGGGCTCTGTGCTGACTGCCAGCTCAGAGCCTGGAGCCTGTTTCAGTCTGTGACTCCCTCTCTCTCTGACCCTCCCCTGCTCACGCTCTCTCTCTCTCTC
The DNA here is from genome assembly GCA_017311185.1 of Proteles cristata cristata. Lineage (NCBI taxonomy): Eukaryota > Metazoa > Chordata > Mammalia > Carnivora > Hyaenidae > Proteles > Proteles cristata. The sequence goes on from JAESUZ010004051.1 coordinate 251,447, forward strand.
CTAGAAATAAATAAAACATTAAAAAATTTTTAAATATCCTTATTTTATAAATCTTGTTAGCAAATTTTTATGTAAATGGCTATTACTCAGTTCCATTTCCTTGTGGAAAACCAAGTGAAAGCAATATTTAATTTAGATATATTCAAGACTGTTTTATCCTTCTACACTTTATGAGGTAGAAATTGGTATCCATGTGCCAAATCTGAAGAGACCGTATGTTCCTTTTTGGTTTGAACTTTTGAAAGAAGCATGTCTGCTGAATTATGTACAGATTTATAGAAGCAGCACATGATAATGGTTTTATATTATACCAGCTCATTGACCATAAGGAAATCACTTAACTTTTTTAAATCTTGGTTTATCCTGTCTAGAAATGGAGGTGATAACATCAACTTTTTAAAGATATTTAAATGACTATAGAGAATGTATGTAAAGGATTACCCATTGGCCAGCAAATCCTACATTCTCAAAATATTGAAAAAATTACTAATAATTTCTTTCTGCAAAGCTATTATTAAAGACAGTATCAGTCTTGTTCAAAATTGTTAAAGGAACATCAGCATAAAAATTTTTTGACACAAATTTTATGAAAACATATGTGTATATGGAAAATCTGTTTTCTAAGCATGTCATATATAAATATAAGCATAATATATAAATATATGTATAATATAAATATATAACAAATATAAAGTATTTGTATATATCTATAATATATATTTGTTATATAAAATATTTGTTATATATTATATTATGTATACATGGTATTATGTAATGGTGATGTAAGGGTGATGGATGGACTTTTTTTTCTTTTTCTTTTTACCTAAACTTCCAGGGAGCTCAGGGCTAGAATAAATTTCTGTAGACAGTGTTTCTTTTTTCCCCCTAAATTATTGATACCTTTAATTCTTTTTCTTTCAACTGGATTTTGGTTATTTGACTTCAGAAATCTGCTCTTTTCATGATAAACCACATTAGACCACTTTCAGAAACAATGAAGACCTCAGAGGCAAACATATCATGCCTTCTGTTTCAAGAGGAAAAATGAAAGCAGGGAAGTTAAATTGCATGTTCCTTAAATCACACTCTTAGCTAACAGTAAACTCAAGGTGAGAATAACCAAGTGATCTTCCATACTGGTCTGTGTAATCACACTTAAGGTTTTCAAGAGACCTCATTAAGCTGTTTTCAATCAATTAACTTCCATTCATTCACGAAGCTTTTCTAATGGAAGGGTGAATGAACACCCTCCAAAGTATTTAACACATACACTGGGAAATGGCAGTTGGTGCTATCTGTGCTCTTTAGAAATGCACAGAAAAAATATATGTTTGCTGTTTAATAGCTTCTAGGAAAATATGAGCTGACAATTGCCTGATGAAGAATAAGTCTCAGATATCCACATGAGGGCAGACTCATATCTAGAAAAATTTCTGTTTGCCCATGAGTAACTACCTCTAAATATTACCTAAAGGATACCGCCTTCCAAATAGTGCCAAGACACCCATTGATCTCTTTTCAGTCAAGAGCACCAGTGGCAGGAAGAGGAACAATAAAATGAACAGACAACACATTTTCTCAGAACCAGCACCAAACTGATCTCATGAGTTACCTTACAATGAAGGGAAACAAAAGTAATGAGCTATAAATTTTAAATTGTGTCATCTGGAATCACTGGCTTCTGTATAATAATGAAGTTTACAAATTATATAATGTAGCAATCTTATAAAGTGTATTTATGAAATTTTAGAATTGTGCTCAATTCACCAATAAAGAATTTGAGGTTTTAGGGAGACTGGGTGGCTCAGTTGGTTAAGCATCCAACTTGGGCTCAGGTCATGATCTCATGGTTTGTGGGTTCGAACCCCGTGTCAGGCTCTGTGCTGACAGCTAGCTCAGAGCCTGGAGCCTGTTTCAGATTCTGTATCTCCCTCTCTCTCTGACCCTCCCCTGGTCATGCTGTCTCTCTCTCTCAGAAATAAATAAAACATAAAAAAATTGAAAAAAAAAATTTGAGGGTTAGACAAGCTAAGTGACCAATCCAAGTTCAAATAAATATTAAGTCATGGAATGTTATTTAAACCCAGATCTTTGACATGCAGTTCTGTGCTCTTTCAGCTGAACCATGTTGTGTTTTCTGTGATTCCACTGATAGACCTAAGCAGCAAGCTGTAGTCTTTCACATGGTACTGGCCACCCTGTGAGCCAGCCTTGGTTAAAGATGAATGAGTACAGGTTACTTGAGCACCTGCAGTGGTCACTCTGCCCACAAGAAGTAAGCAGATCCAGAACCAGTCATTTAAGGGTAATTAAAGCAAGGAGCAAGGATCAGCCCCATCTGTAGGCATTGTAAATTTGGGTAACAACTTCTAGGGCAACTTCAGATCAGATCAGCAAACTTTTTTTGTGTGTGGGCTTTTATGATATGCCAGCACTGTTGACCAGTAAGCACACATTTTGTTCTATATATTATGTGCTGTGACACTGTATTATAAAAAAGTCCATGGTATTTGCAATTTATTTGCAAAGAAATTCTGGATTAAGAAATAGAGGTTGAGCTACTAACCACAATTTTGGAAAGATAAGGGAAGATGCCTGGAGTGCTTTGTATATGTGTGTGTGTGGGCATGCACACATTTTATGTGATGGTTGCAAATGTATACATGCATATGCATGTGGTTGGGATGTTATTAGTGATTATGCTGGTGAATCTTTTAGTAGAAGACCAGATTTATTGATGTTAGTCACTCTGTGTTTCCTGAACTAGTGTTGCATATACATACACACATATATATACATGTATGTATATATTTTTATAGAGTCATATACATATATATCTTTAGATTCAAATCTGCCCATACCTTTTATCTATAATGTGCTCTTTTAAGGACTGAGAGATCACAAATTTAAGCATCATATAACCTCTACTCATTAGTTATCCACGTTCTAGTCATTGAACAAGGCACATACTCAATTTCAATAATCATCTGGCAGACTGTGGTGAATGCTATAAAAGGGTTAAAATTGCTAAAGGGTCACAGAAGGGACATCAGATTTAGAGTTGGGATGTAAAAACCACTTCTCGGTAGAAATGACATTTGGCTAAACCCTTAATTATGAAAAGGATGGTGACATGGGATGATGAACAGCTTTCACAGTTTATAGCTATTGCCATACAACCAGGAGCAAAAGGATTTCTGCCTGAAAATAGTTTGGGGGTAAATCTGACCTCATAGAACAAAGATTTGAAAGCAGGTCAGAATATATAGAGTTGTTGGAAGGTTAGAGTAGGGTTTTGGTACCTGATTTTTATTATTCACTCTCTTCTCCACCAGTACCCTGATTAAAACATGATGTCCATAAAATGCCATGCAGAGATCTATAAGTCAGCTTTATTTAGGTGTCTTGTGGAAGATTCTATACTCCCTCCTCTGGCGCTATTTTAATAAAAGAGAGTTAGAGACCAATATAGAAGTTTCCTTCTAATACTCCCATGAGGACAGAAGTACACACAGACATTTGTTCTATGTGGGCCAAGGTAGGAACATTCAGTGAAGAGAGCCTGTTTTCTCATACAATTGCTATTGACAAGTCTAGAAAATACGTACCTGTTTTACTTCCAACATTTGTCATTGATCACATTTGCAAAATTCTTACATGAGGCAAGCTGTCATCCTAAAGACTGATCTAATCTGAACTGAAAAGGGAGATAAAACTGCATGTATCCATTTTGTCCCCAGGGACTTAGATTCAGTGAAATATGGAGAATGGATCATATTAAATTTGTAATGATGCAGTTAATGAATAATGAATGTTCTGGTGTCTGGTGCCATCTTTGAATAATCATCTGCAAACATATGTTTTTTTCAGGACTTCATGGGATGTTGATTTTATGCAAACTAGAAATCCTCCACCATCTGTAATGGCAAACAAGTTCTCAGTGCTCTGGCTAATAATAGAGCACCAAGTGAAATTTTATGAAATATTTCAAACAGTATGGAACAATTTCTTAATGTTGTTCTTGAGCGTTGCTTTCATGCTCTTTGACCATTTGGGTTGGCTATGATGCTGATGTGGTGAGGCTTTAAAACATTTACTCTTTGGTCTCTGTATGGTCTACAAATTTGTTCCATTTTGTGTACGCTTTGAGTTACATGTATCCTATGCATTTCCTTCTTTGTCATATTAGGGCATGAGTTGCCCAAAGCTTCTGTTCAGTAGTTGCTCTTGCTTCTTTTAGTAACCTTGGCCTTAGAGACAGAATTATATACACACTGAAGGTAGAATTATAAGGTAATTATATTTTCTACTTACCATGGGTTGTACCAAAAGGGCCTCTATTTGCAATAAACGAATTCACGCTCTCAGTTCATGGTAATTTGATGCCAGGGCTCAGTGAATTGGATCGGGATGCTCTAACCTAAGGAATGTGAACCAGCATGTTAAATCCCTACTATTTCTATAGCTCTTTACTTGATAGTATAATGTGCAGGTATATTTTGCATTCATTTGTCCAGAGCTCCATTGCAACAAACATCTACTCATTCTGCTGTTCACTTTATCTTTAATTTCTTTTCCTTTAATCATAGATTTCCTACTTTATTATTTTAGTTTATGATCTTTCTTGTTTCTTCATCATTTGCTCTTTCTTTCTTTCTTTCTTTCTTTCTTTCTTTCTGTCTGTCTGTCTTTCTGTCTTTCTGTCTTTCTTTCCTCAGTGTGGAAAATACATCCATTAACCTATCCATTATTGCTATGAAATAAGCAACATGGGAGGCAAAATAACTTGGTGGTTAATAGAACTAGGTTTAGAATTGAAGTGATATGGGGTCAAATCCAGACTTGGCTCCTTACTACTTATGGAAGAAGTGGCCCATCATTTAACCTCCTTAAATCTGGTTTAAGGTCTCTGAAGACATCTATGAGATGGTATTGGTATTTTGTAGATATTAAAAAGAGTGACAACATCCAGATAATAGCAATGTCATAAATATTACATACAATAACATAAGCAATATATTTAGCAGACTCGGTCATAGTGAAAACTTAGTTGATGGTTAAGATGCTGTTACTGCTGCTTTGGTAGTGCTGGTGGCAGCGGTGCTGGTGGTAGTGGTGATGGTGGTGGCAACAAGGATGGGTCATTGTGCTTCTGCAAGTGTATAAAAACTGTTTCCCTTTGAAGGCACATTGCCAAATGTTAGTTATCAGCGTTGGGATGTCACTATGACTGAGGGCAATTTTCTGTTGAATTCTGGTTTTCAGTAATCAGGATTAATTCTTACGTGTAGGCAAAGTGAAAACTTCTTCTGCAGCTCCCAGTGACTTCTCCACAATATAGAAAAATCCAACTAGACACACTGAACTGATAATATAGATGTTATTTCTCCTTTAAGGTATTTTTATAAAATGTGCAACTGTGTTAGCCTGAAAACCTTGGCGAATACATTATTAAAATTTTTTAATCTCTCTGCCCTCAAAAATCAGCATCTAAATTAGCATTGCGCTATTATGTTAAAATAAGATAAAAAAAACTGACTGTAAATTACTGAAAGTAGGGCTTATGAAGGATTATAGGAGCTATAAAAGGGGAAAAAAGACTAATGCACTAGGAAAACGAAACAGATGTACTATGAACATTAATTACAGCTCGCTGAGGTCTTGTTTACTGAGGTTAGCAGGTTCTAAGTCATTGTGTTCTCTTAGAAAATGGACACAGTTAGCCTTGCAGCATAATTTGTAAAACAGAAAATACTGTTTCTCTCTCAAGATTGAACTATGTAAAACTAACCACAGATTTCTATCACTGTCTTGAAAAGCAAAGCAGAGGGGCCTTGTGGTCCCCCAGCATATTTAACAGCACTCAGACCTTTCACTTTCATATTTATGAGTCATCCTCCGCAGATACCAGCTTTTCCTTTGCACACTCGTGGTATGGGGCATGACATGTGGAAAAGGTAATGGAGTGCAATGGAAGAGACCTTTGTTCTAGGAGCTATTCCCCCAGTACCCTCCTCTGTGGTTCTCCATAGTCACCGTAGTTCTCTGTGCTTGTTGTTTGTTCTATATCACTCATTGTGAATATTTTCAACCACAGCTCCTTTGAGAATACCATGAAATCTGTGATTTTTCTTGCCAGAAATATGGAAATCTTCTCAAATAAACCTATATGCAGTTTCAACAGTTCTTGCCACCTTGATGCTCTTAGAACTGCATGGAACTTAGGCTAAAGACGCTTACTCTATCTAGGCAATTGCTATTGTCTGTCGTAGCTCTCTAGTTCTCTAATCCTCAAGCATTTAAAAATTTTCCCTCAAATAGCTTATACTGTTTACAGACTTGGGTGGAATATGTATGTGAAAAGGCTCTAGAGAAGAATTCTGAGATTGGGGTATATCCATTTTGTACTTTCTTTAGCATTGGATGTACTGAGATTTGGGCCTGTTACACAGTTTCTTTGGGTCATCTTTGTAGGGTAATATAGTACGGAAATCTTGAACTTTGGGATGAGATCTCAGTCCACATTCTGGTTACTTCATATGTCCACTCTGCAGCTTTAAGGGAAAGTACTCTTTGGGCATGCTTTCATTGCATATAAATCTGCCTAATAGTTTGAGGTCGAGGCTTAAAAAACTCACAATTGAAAAGTGATTTGCCTCGTGTTTGCCTCAATCCCTTGCACTGATTCTCTGTCAAATCTAAGAAGGCTACTGACAATGGTCACCCTGCACCACCCGCTTCCTCCTCTCCCTTTGCATCTCTAACCTTAGCCCTCTCTCAGCTTGTTCCAAGTCCTCATACTTTCTGTGTTGACTGCGGTATAGCCTGTGGTATGGTATTCTTGCAGTGGCTCTGATTCTTATTTAAGAGTCATTAGACATGTCAGAGCCATCTTAAGATATGTGTAAGTCTATGTAAGAGTATGTAGATGCCCTTACATGTACACCTGCTATTCCCAAAGTAATATTTGTATTGAAATATGCTCACATTCTACATTTAAAAGTTTTCTGTCGCTAAAAATGTGAAAGCATTTTTTATGTTTTAAAATTTTGAAGTTTGAGTTTTAAAAATTCATTTTTTTCTGTTGCTTTAATGTGTGTATGCATATGAGTGCATGTGTATTTATATATGTGCATAATATGTATATAGAGAGAATTGTACCTAATTACTTGATGTATGTTTCAACTTTCAGATATTTCATTAAAAGTATAAAATTTTGGGGCACCTGGATGGCTTAGTCGGTTAAGCGTCCAACTTTCGCTTGGGTCATGATCTCGCGGTTCGTGGGTTCGAGCCCCGTGTCGGGCTCTGTGCTGACTGCCAGCTCAGAGCCTGGAGCCTGTTTCGGTCTGTGTCTCCCTCTCTCTCTGACCCTTCCCTGCTCACGCTGACTCTCTCTCCTAGAAATAAATAAAACATTTAAAAAAAGAAAGAAAAAAAAAGTATAAAATTTTGGTATCACATTTTTATTTTATGGTTTGGAGACAATAATTATTTTGTTCAGGTCTTAAGTATTTTTTGCAGTCTGTATAATTTTATATGTATTTTATTGTTTTACCTGGTGGATACGGTGACAATGTGCGTTTTTTTCCAGCTTTGCTGAGGTATAAGTGACGGTTAAAATTGTTTTGTAAAATTAGTTTTATGTTTGTCATTCAAGGAAACTTAGGTTAATTAGTGATTGAAATGAAGCTGAATATAATGATATAATTCTTAACTTTCCAATTTTTTTTGCAATTAAAATTAGGTCATTCAAGTTAAAAGTTTAAGGAATATCAAAGAAGGGAAAGAGTTAAGAATAAAGCCTATAATTATGTGAGTTAAACTTTAGTGTTATTCCATTCATGCATGCTAACGTTAGCTCAACTTTGTTACAACAAATTAAGTCATTTTATACAATTGAAATTAACTTATAAACACTAGGAGTATTCTTTACAGTTTAGTTTTGTTTGTATTTTGTTTTTGTATGGGGGTAAAAAGAGGAGGAGATGCCTAAGAAGGATTAGACACTGAGAGTATTTTTCACATGGTGTTTAAAGTGATAGGGTTATTGGCAGCTTAGACTCTTCATTAATGATATGTCTAGGGGTATCCTATGTCAGTTACTTTTAAAAAATATGCCCAAATGACTTTCATTAGGAAACAAACTCTAAAAAAATAACAGAGGCAAATGAAAGTGTAGGAATTTTATTTATTTATTTTATTTATTTATGTATTTAAAAAGTTTTTAATGTTTATTTTTGAGAAAGAGAGAGAGAGCTAGCGTGCGCATGCAAGTGGGGGAGGGCAGAGAGAGAGGGGGATACAGAATTAAGAACAGGCTCCAGGCTCAGCACAGAGCCTGACGTGGCACTCAAACAAATGAACTGAACCATGAGATCATGACCTGAACCGAAGTGGGAAGCTTAACTGAATGAGCCACCTAAGTGACCCAAAAGTGCAGGAATTTTAGAAAAGATCCATGCACATCTGTTGTTCCTTCCATCCTCTAAATATGCATTCTGTTGATTGCTTTTACTGAAACCATTACTTATGTATGACCACCTGGAAATTATAACTTATTGTACAGTGTGAAGAAACAAAATTCTGCCTAGAGTTTGAAGCAGAGTCAGTAAGAGATATCTTTAAACTTGGATACCAAGAATGTAAGAAAGTAGAGTAGACCAAACTATATTCTCCAATATCAGAAGTCACAGTGACATTTTGTACTGCCTGAGACTAGAGAACTTAAGTTTATTATGAAAACAAGAATAACAGCAGAACTATTGTGTTCCTTGAGTTCAATTACAAATGAAAAGACTAGTAATTGGCAAATTATCATTTATCATCTACTCTAGCCATAGTTCTGAATATGTGCCTTTAAATCTTTTGTAGTCTTGGTTTCTATACAAACATAGCCTTGAAGAATAACAGTGGGTAAATACAGACTGTGTAGTGAAACAATTTTACAGGAGAATATAATGGAGAGCAATAACAAGAGAGAAAATATATTACTTGTGATAGTGATCTGAGCATAGTCAAATCTAATTTTACTAGGAATATTTGCTTAATTATCCAGTTAACCATGACTCTTTTGTTGGCAAAGTCAGTAGTTTAGATAGGAAATATTCTGTATCCTACAGTTTACATGTAGGCACTGGGTAAAGCTCTTTTTGCAACATAGGATTTCAATGAGGAAATTTTGGTCCAAAGAAATTTTTTCTCTTTTATGCAATACTATTATTCTATAGATTCCTTTTTATTTTTTTAGTTTAATTTTTTAATTTTTTATTTATTTTTAAAATTTATATCCAAGTTAGTTAGCATATAGTGCAACAATGATTTCCGGAGTAGATTCCTTAATGCTCCTTACTCATTTAGCCCATTCCCCCTCCCACAATCCCTCCAGTAACCCTGTTTGTTCTTTATATTTAAGAGTTTCTTATGTTTTTGTCTCCCTCCCTGTTTTAATATTATTTTTGTTTCCCTTCCCTTATGTTCATTTCTTTTGTATCTTAAAGTCCTCATATGAGTGAAGTCATATATTTGTCTTTCAGTGACTAATTTTGTTTAGCATAATACCCTCCAGTTCATACATGTAATTTCAAATGGCAAGATTTCATTCTTTTTTAAACATTTTTTAACATTTATTCATTTTTGAGTGAGAGAGAGAGAGAGAGAGTTGGGGGGGGAGGGGCGGACAGAGAGGGAGACACAGAATCCTGAGCTGAAGTTGGACATTTAAATTAACCAACTGAGCCACCCAGGTGCCCCAAGATTTCATTGTTTTTGATTGCTGAGTAATACTCCACTGTGTATATACACCACATCACCTTTATCTATTCATCTATCGATGACATCCATCGATGGACATTTTGACTCTTTCCATACTTTGGCTATTGTTGTAGCACTGCTATAAACATTGGGGTGCATGTGTCCCTTTGAAACAGCACACCTGTGTCCCTTGGATAAATACCTAGTAGTGCAATTGCTGGGTCATAGGGTAGTTTTATTTTTAATTTTTTAAGGAACCTCCATACTGTTTTCCAGAGTGGCTGTACCGGTTTGTATTCCCACCAGCAGTGCAAAAGAGATCCTCTTTCTCTGCATCCTCCCCAACATCTGTTGCCTGAATTGTTCATGTTAGCCATTCTGACAGGTGTGAGGTGGTATCTCATTGTGGTTTTGATTTCTATTTCCCTGCTGATGAGTGATGTTGAGTATCGTTTCATGTGCCTGTTAGCCCTCTTGATGTCTTCTTTGGAGAAGTGTCTGTTCATGTCTTTAGGACATTTCTTCCCTGGATTATTTGTTTTTTTGGGTGTTTAATTTGATAAGTTTTTTATAGATTTTGGATACTAACCCTTTATCTGATATGTTGTTTGCAAATATCTTCTCCCATTCTATCAGTTGCCTTTTAGTTATTTTATTTTTTAAATGTTTATTTATTTTTGAGAGAGAGAGAGCAAGAGAGAGTGCAATTGAGCACGAGTGGGGAAGGGGTAGAGAGAGCGAAGCACAGAATCTGAAGCAGGCTTCAGGCTTTGAGCTGTCAGCACAGAGCCTGATGCGGGGCTCAAACTCACAAACTGCAAGGTCATGACCTGAGCCTAAGTAGGACGCTTAACCAACTGGGCCACCCAGATACCCCTACAAACTACTTTTTAATCAAGATTCAACAAAAAGAAAAAATATAATTTTATTCCATATCTAAAAGCAAAAATAGGTATTTTCTGAGTATATTGTAATCCTACTAAAGTTTGAAATTCTGTTTTCTAAGTGCTTCTCAGGATTGCTTTTTAAAAATGTGAAGTTAGAGCTGCTTTAGTATTTTGAATGATGTAACAAATAATAAAATGTTGCCATTGAAACCATCCAACTGTAGTTATTAATGTAGTTGTGGTATATTCATTCATTACAAAAATACTGCATTTAGCACCTATTAATTTGCCAGGACCTCTGTTACCTTCTTTCTAATTGCATTCCTCCAGTATCCTCAACTCCAATAATTCTTTGATTCCATGAAGATCGAAAAGCCATTGACCTTACTTTTTAAATCTCCATTATCCTTCTCAAGGCCTCATGACTGTTTCATTCAACCTATATTTCAAGTTCAACATTATAATCAGTCATTGGCATAGCTTTATTTTCCCCGCCATCATACTTGACTGGTACAGCTTCAGCCCAGGCTGAGCCCACTTTCTGTTTTTTATACCTGCATCTAAGCCACTGAATAGGGCTGCAGAAAACATACAGTGATACTGACTGGTTTTACTTTAATTTATTATCATAAACTGTATGTGGCCCCAATTTACTGCCTGTCAGTCCTACAACCACATTTTGTTAGTCCATTCACCTGCCCAGTGCCCTAAATTACTATTTCACACCTGCTCCTCTCCTCTAAAATCTGTAAAATTTACCTGGCTCTTTATATTCCATAATGACCTCCCTTTCTTATTTTACTGAGAAAATGAAGAAAACTCAGGAGAGGTCTTAATTTTCTTACCAACAGATCTACCAAGGCCACTGAAATTCTACCAACACATTTTGCATTCCCTGCTGTTAAAATAGAAGAACTGTGTATAACATCCTAAGGACTCTTATGGTCATGGGGATGTGGCTCCTTTTTTCAGTGAACATACTACCTAGTGAAGGTGTAAGGAATTGAACAGATACCTATGCATGATGACTTGATGTCAGAAAATTTGGGCAGTATTTCCACATCGGTCATTAACTAGCTGCATAACTTTGGGAGTGGGTGAAAATAAGCCTCTTAAACCTCATTTTCTAGTCTTTAAAAAAAAAAAAAAGAGGCAGCAGTATCCACTACCCATATTATAAGATTTTAATGCGATAACAAATGTGAATATTTCTTAAATTATAAAACATTTAAGCATGGAAAGTGGTATTATTTTGTCAGAAGTAGAGCTACATGGTCAGCTGCATAGGCTGTGTACTGCACTAATCCAGCAGAAGGTGGGAGGGAGGCTTTCACATAGATTTTAATGCAAATGCACCAGGTAGCCTTGTGCTACATGGCTGCCCTGATGGATACATTCAAATAACAAGTTGTTTAAATGTTCAGGATGTTGTCTCCACAGCTTCTCTTTGCAGTTCATTCTAGCTTTATAATTTGCAGAGTACTTTTAAAAATTAGTCATTAATCCTTGAAGACCTAGTTCAAGTGTTGATCTCAGAGGCTTCCATGCCATTTAGACAGTCCTTCCTCCATGGGCCAAGAATTCCCATTATTTGATTCAACCTAATGTATACAACACTGTATTATCTTATCTTTTTCCTCAATCAACCCTTGTCTTTCTCTTTTTATATGATCCCCTCATTAGACAGATCCCTAAGGGTAAAGGTTTTAAGGGTTATGTTGTGGTCTGTTTGTGTCTTGTTTTAGCAAGATGCAGCCTAGTCCTGTAGTGGGTTATTGAGCCTAAAGGACTGTGTTATCTTTTTCTTTTCTTTTTTTTTTCTTAAAAAGTTTTTTTAATGTTTTATTTATTTCTTTTTTTTAAATAGTTTATTGTCAAATTAGTTTCCACATAACACCCAGTGCTCATCCCCACAAGTGTCCTCCTCCATGCCCGTCCCTCCCTCCCCACCTCTTTTTGTTTTCAATACCTTTCCCTCACTTCACCCTTTCCACAGCGGAACCTGTGAGAACAGAGATGGTGTGTAGCTTTTAGTTGTTTCCAGTGCTAGCATGATGCCATCAACATCATAAATATTAAACAAATATTTGTGGAAACGTGGGAAGGCAAGAAAAAACATAAGTTCTTCCATTTATTTAGCATAACTGTTCAAGCACATAATCTGTACCTTGTCATGAGAAAAGTGCTGTAAATAGAGCAGTGAACAATAACAGGTACAAATTCTTGCTCTTTATATTCTATTGGTGAAGATAGACTGTAAAAATAAATAATTAATGAAGCCCACAGGATGTGAGTGTGAGATAGGCTAGACTGGATGCTAAGTAAGATTCCCAAGGCAAGCCTGTCTGGGGATGGGGCTTTTGAGAATAATTCCAAGTAGTCCAGGGAAGGGGATATGTGGCTGTCTAGGGGAAATGCATTCTGAGCAGTGGGAAAAAGTGCAGAATTCTTGGCAGAGATGGGAAGTCTTTGCAGAGTTTTAAACAGATGAGTGGTGTTATCTGATTTATGTTAAAATACAGAAACAAAAATACAAGTGAATGCATTGATTATAAAATGTACAGTTGATTTTATTAAATACTAATTTCCATTGGTTTTGTATATTTTATTGGTGCTGGACACATGCAAAAGAAAGGTTGCCCTTGCTACAAAGAATATGTTTGGGGAATATATTCACCAATATATTCATCATATATTTGGTGAATAAAGGAGCTCATGAACTAGAATGACAGGTTGCCAAGGGGTAAGTCTACCAGGATTGATTGCAAAAGAAGCCTGTCTTTATTTGGGAATCCAGGTCAACAAATCCAGTTATGAGCATTAGCAGCTTCTCATTTTTGAGTATTTTTTTGGAAATAAGGGCTCCAAAACAGGATTTTTCTAATGTTCTTGAATGGCAAGATCATGCATATCCGGTTTGCTAAATATATCCACCAACTCCTTCCCTGATGCAAATAAGTTACACATTTTTATAAAATTCTTCTGTTCCTTGTTATGATTTTATTTAAAGTATAATCTTTTGGAGATCTTAATTGTCTTCCAAATTTGGCACTTCACCTCCTTCTTAACCTAAATACAGTTATGAAAGCAAGTTGAAAATAGATAAATTTGAAATAGAATCCAGTGCATTTAAGCCAAGAGGTTTAGGAGACAACATGTGCTCCAAGCACTTCCTTTTATGCCCACATGCCTTTTAAAATGTTATCACCATCTTTCCAGAACTCTCCTGGGGAAGAAGACAGCTCACAGTTCCAAGAAATATAGGTGCTTCTTATTTCAATATAAGTAGAAATCACCCCGAAGTGAGAGCATTAAGAAAAAAGTAGGATTTAGAAGTTTTCTTTTAGTAATGACAGTGCCTAAAATATATGTGTTTTGTTTTGTGTTTGTGTTTTGTTGGCTTTATTATGATTAACGTGATGTTATTTAAAGTCTTTGAGTGATTTATTTTTAATAATACAGGATGCTGATTTAGGGATTTTAAAAACAGTCTTTCAATATTAAGATAATACAGATTAACACGTAGCTGTAAGAAACATACAGAGAGACCTCTTATAACCCATACAGTTTCCTCCAATGACGTTTTGCAAAACCGAAGTACAAATCATATCCCAAAGAGTGACGTTAGTACACCCAAGACAACAGACCAGCTCCACCTCTGCAGGGATCCCTCATGCTTCCTTTTTTTTTTTTTTTTTTTAAATGATATTTATTTTTGAGAGAGAGAGAGAGATTGAGTGTGTGTGTGTGCATGCATGAGTGGGGAGGGACAGAGAGAGGGGGACACAGAATCTGAAGGAGGCTCCTAGCTCTGAGCTGTCAGCACAGAGCCTGACACATGGCTTGAACCTACAAACCAGAGATCATGACCTGAGCTAGAGTTGGATGCTAAACTGACTGAGCCACCCAGGCGCCCCTCTTATGTCTCCTATTTATAGCAGCAGCCTCTACCCTCCCCACTTGCACACCCCTCCCTCCTGGCAATGACTGATCTCTATATCTATCATTTTGTTATTTTAAAAATGTTATGTAAATGGAACCATACAGTATGTGACACTTTGGGATTGGCTTTCCTTATTTAGCATAAGTCTCTCTGGAGATTTGTATAGATTATTGGATGTATTAATCAATGACTTGTTCCTTTTTATTGACAGGCAGTGTCTGTGGTATAGATATACCCCAATCTGTTTACCCATTCACCCACTGAAGAATATCTGATCTGATTCCTGTATTTGGCTATGACTAATAAAGCTGCTATAAAGATTCCAGTATAGTATTTTTGTGTGTGAACATAAGTTTTCATTTCTCTAGGATGAATACCCTGGAGTGCAATTGCTGGGTTGTAATGTAGTGGAAAGGTTGTTTAATTTAGTTTCACCATCCCCCCCAAGAAACCTCCAAACTGTTTTCTAGAGTGGCTATGTCATTTTACACTCCTACTGCTGATGTATGAATAATTGGTGGTACCATTCATTTCTTCATATTTTTAGCCACCCTGTAAAGTGTGTAGTGATGTGTCTTTATTTCTTTTGCATTTCCCTGATGCTTATTTAGTTTTGAACACCTTTTCATATGCTTATCTGTCATCAGTATATCTTTTTCAGTGACATGTCTGACCAAGACTTTTGCCCATATTCTAACTGGAATATTTGGGTATTTGTTCATGTATTCACTTTTACTGTGGAATTTTGAGTACTCTTTATACATTCTAGACAGTATTCCTTTGTTGCTCATTTAGTTTACAAATGTTTTCTTCTAGGCTGTAGCTTGTTTTGCTTTCCTTTAACCTGCTGAATATGGTCCTGTGCAGAACATAGTTTTTAATTTTGATAAAGTCCCATTTATCATCATTAGCTTATATAATCTTGCTTCCATGTCAAGTTTAAGAGCTCTTCGTCTGGACCTAAGCTTTGAATACTGATTCCTATCTTCTCCTAAAACTTTTATAATTTTCAGTTTTGCTTTAAGTCTATGATCCATTTTGAATTGTTATATTATTAATTATTAATTATTATTATTTGTGTAAGGTATGAGGTTTAGATGGAAGTTCTTTCTTTTTTTTGACCTATGTATGGCAACTTACACCAGCATCATTTGTTGAAAAGGCTCTATTTCCTCCATTGAATTACTTTACCCCTTTTTCAAAAACCAGTTGGCACATTGCATATTTGTATGGGTTTCTTTTTGAGTTCTCTGTTCTTTTCTATTGATCTATGTATCCATCCTCCTCCCAGCATCAGACATTGTAGGTTACTGTAACTATATACTTGATCTTGAAACCAAGTAGACTGACCTTATTTTTTTCCTCCAAAATTGTTTTAGCTTTTCTAGTTCCTTTATCTTTAGATAAAATCTTTATTTTATTTATTTATGTTTTAAGTTTATTCATTTATTTTGGGAGACAGAGAAATGAGTAGGGGAGTGGCAGAGAGACAGAGAGGAAGACAGGGGATCTGAAGTGGGCTTTGTGCTAACAGCAGAGAGCCCAATGAGGGGCTCAAACTCACAGACTTGTGAGATCATGACCTGAGTGGAAGTCATATGCTTACCTGACTGAACCATCCTGGTGCCCTTAACTGACTGAACCACCCTGATAATTTTAAGATTATCCTAGTTTCTATCTACAAAAATAATCTGTACATGTTTTGTTAGATTTATACCAAAATATTTCATTTTCTTGAATGGTGGTACATGGTACATAGAGTTTCTATTTCTTGTATCCACATGTTTATTGCTAATATATAGAAATACAATTAATTTTTATATGCTTCTCTCATATCCTGCAGCCTTGCAAAGCTCACTTACTAGGTTAGGAGCTGTTTTATAGATTTCTTGAGATTTTTCTATTTAGACAATAATGTCATCTCCAAATAGAGATAGCTTTTTTTTTTCTTTTTTCTTTTTTTTCTTTCTTTCTTTTTTTTTTTTTTTACATCTTTATACCTTTTATTGCCTATTGTACTGGTTAGAACATCTAGCTTTATTTTGGGAAAAAATGGGAAGATCAAACATCCTTGATTTGTTCTCAAACTTAGAGTAAAGCATTCATTGTATCACCATTAAGTTTGATATTAGCTGTTAGTTTTTGCAGATGTTCTTTAATCAAGATAAGTAAGTTCCCCTGTGTTCCTGTATTCCAGAGAGGTTTTTTTTTCTTTTTAATGAAGTGGTGTTGAATTTTGCCAAATGTTTTTTTTTCCCATTGATTGATAGGATCACATGAGTACGTATGGTGTATTATGCTGATTATTTTCACATGTTGTATCAGCCCTATATTCCTGGAATAAACACTGATTTGGTCATGGTGTATAATTCCTTCTATATATTGCTGGGATCTATATGCTAATATTTTGTTAAAATATTTTGTGCATATATTCAGGAGGAATATTTATCTTTAGTATGTTCTTTCCTTTCTTTTTTTTGTACTAGTTTTGATATCAGGGGAGTACTTTCTTTGGTTTGAGTATCACAGGTATACTAGCTTCATGAAGCAACTTAAGAAGTGTTTCCTCCTTTTTTTCTGGAAGAGACTGTGGAGAATATGTCTTATTTCTTCTTTAAATGTTTGGTAGGATTCACCGGTGATATCATTCAGAACAGGAGTTGTTTTTTTACAGAATTTTAAATTATGAGTTTAATATATTTAATAGTTATAGGTATTCAAATTATCTATTTCTAATTGGGTAAGTTGTGGTTGTGCTTTTCAAGCACTTTTTATCCGTGTTGTTAAATTGATGTTTGTAAAGTTGTTCATAGTTTTCACTTATTATTCTTCTGATGTTTTGAGAGTCTGTGTTTTGAGACCTGTATTTGGGTTTTAAATACAGGTCTGCCACTTACTGTGAGAAATTGGACAAGTGACCTTTTTTGGTGACTTTTTTTCCATCTGTCAAATCAAGGTCTATAACTAGAAAATCCCTAAGGCCATTGTAGATGTAGTATTCTAAAAGAATATAAAAATACTGGGGTGCCTGGGTGGCTTAGTCGGTTAAGCGTCCGACTTTCGCTTAGGTCATGATCTCACGGTTTGTGGGTTCGAGCCCCGCGTTGGGCTCTGTGCTGACTGCCAGCTCAGAGCCTGGAGCCTGTTTCAGTCTGTGACTCCCTCTCTCTCTGACCCTCCCCTGCTCATACTGTCTCTCTCTCTCCAAGAAATAAATAAAAAACATTAATTAAAAAAATAAAAAAAAGAAATAAAAGAATATAAAAATACTATATTCTTCACCTGCTGTATTTTTTTTAATGTTTTTACTCCTTTCCCTCTAGAAAACCACATTTCTTTGTCATATTTGAATATCTAATTTGCTCTGATTTCTCTTAGCCAGTGGATATGCTAGAAAAGGTCCATTAGTGGTTGTAAAAATAATTCAGTGAACAAAAAGTGCATTTAAATTTTTTTTAATCTTATTTTTGAGAGAGTGAGAGAGTGAGAGTGAGCAGGGAATGGCAGAGAGAAAGGGAGACATAGAATCTGAAGGCGGCTCCAGGCTCTAAGCTGTCAACACAGAGCCCAATGTGGGGCTCGAACTCATGGATTGCGAGATCAGGCCCTGAGCTGAAGTCAAACACTTAACTGACTGAGCCACCCAGGTGCTCAGAAAGTGCATTTTGAAATAAACCAAAAAGTATATAAAACAATAGTGTAGAAATATCACAGTACACTAAATACAGTAAAAATAAGTATACTTCATGACTTTATGTTCTAAATACACACGCAATGGACATGATATAAAATGTTTCTTACCACAAGTCAGTAAAGTTGCAAGTACAGCTTTGAGCCATACACCACACATTCATAAATACAATATTTGAATTAGAGCAACTCTACTGGACAGTTTACTAGGTGCTATCACTGACTGTCCTGTGATTCCAGCTTGGTAGTATTGGTTTTCTTCCACCTGGCCCTCACTCTTAGCTTCAGACCCCAGCTTTTTTTTTTTAATGTTTTTTTTTTTTTTTAATTTATTTCTGAGAGAGAGAGAGAGAGAGAGAAAGCATGAGCACGGGAGTATCAGAGAGAGAGAGGGAGACACAGAATCTGAAACAGGCTCCATGCTCTGAGCTAGCTGTCAGTACAGAGCCCAATGCGTGGCTCAAAACCACGAACCTTGAGATCATGACCTGAGCCAAAGTCAGACACTTAACCGACTGAGCCACCCAGGCACCCCCAGACCCAAGCTTTAATGTCTGTCTCTGGAAATTTTTGGCTTGATACCATGTGGAATTCTTCTCTGGTCTAGGATCATAATTTAGCTTTAGACATTCTACATATTTCAATATAACTCCTGTCCTGATACAGGTCCCAGTATGTCTCAGATACTCTCAGATACTCAGATACATAGCTTCAAATGGACAAAGTAGGGCAAGTGAGAAGAGACAAATAGGAGAATTCAGCTTTTAAAAATTAGGTAGATGTTTCCTTTTATTATTTTTGTCTTTAAGTACAAAAGCAAATAAAGAGTTACTATCTATTTATGGCAGTTTGCATCTATTACCATTCAAATCTGTTAAAAAATTAGTTCTAGACATGTATGGTGTTCATGCATACATGTCTGTGTGGGCTTGTGTGTGGTAAGTGTGTGTTGTTTCAACCTGAATTAACTTGTATGGTTGATGAAACCCAAATGAACCAAATGCCACCCTTTCTTCCCTTCAGCAGCCTTCAAAGAAGTCCTCTAGAAGTTCATCACTATTCTTGTCCATGTTTTTGAAGATGGTATTTTATTACATGTGGGGATAGCATTTCTCATGAACTTCAGAGACAAAGTCATAGTTGTAATCAAATTTTGTGCCTAGAAAATAGGCCATTTTGTAGTAAAACTATCCCACAGGGTTTGTTAGCTAATAAATTGTGTGATAATTAAAACTTCCCTGAAAAAATGTGAAGCTATAAGGTCTCAGATGAGTATGTATTTATTTTGATTAACAACTATGTGTCATTGTCTTTCTGTTCCTATGAGGTTTATTTTTCTTTCATAAATTATTGTCAAGTTGGATTCCATAAAACACCCAGTGCTCATGCCAACAAGTGCCCTCCTCCTTGTCCTTCACCCCCCTTCCCCTCTCTCCCACCCCCATCTGCCCTCAGTTTGTTCTCAGTATTCAAGAGTCTCTCATGGTTTGCCTCCTTTCCTCTCCCCAACTATTTTGTCCCTTCTCCTCCCCCATGGTCCTCCGTTAAGTTTCTCCTAATCCTTCTATAAGTGGAAGCATATGGTATCTGTCTTTCTCTGTCTGATTTATTTTGCTTACCATAACACCCTCAAGTTCCATCCACATTGCTACAAATGGCCAGAATTCATTCTTTCTCATTGCTATGTAGTATTCCATTGTATAGATAAACCACATCTTCTTGATCCATGTCAGTTGATGGATACTTAGGTTCTTTCCATGATTTGGCTATTGATAGTGCTGCTCTGAACATTGGGGTACATGGACCCCTATGCATCAGCACTTCTGTATTCTTTGGGTAAATTCCTAGCAGTGCTATTGCTGGGTCATAGGGGAGTTCTATTGTTAGTTTCCTTAGAAACCTCCACACTGTTTTCCAGAGGGGCTGTACCAGTTTACATTCCCACCAACAGTGTAGGAGGGTGCCCGTTTCTCCACATCCTCGCCAGCATCTAGAGTTCTCTGATTGGCTCATTTTAGCCACTCTGACTGGCATGAGGTGGTATCTCAGTGTGGTTTAGATTTGTATTTCCCTGATGAGGAGGCATGCTGAGCATCGTTTCATGTGACTGTTGACCATCTGGATGTTCTCACTGGAGGTGTCTGTTCATGCCTTCTGCCCATTTCTTCACTGGATTATTTGTTTTTCAGGTGTGGAGTTTGGTGATTTCCTTAAAGATTTTGGATACTAGCCCTTTATCTGATATGTCATTTGCAACTATCTTTTCCCATTCCGTCAGTTGCCTATTAGTTTTATGGATTATTTCCCTTGCCGTACAGAAGCTTTTGATCTTGATGAAGTCCCAATAGTTCATTTTTGCTCATGATTCCCTTGCCTTTGGGGATGTGTCAAGTAAGAAATTGCTGTGGTTGAGGTCAAGGAGGTTTTTTTTCCTGCTTTCTCCTCTAGGGTTTTGATGGTGTCCTGTCTCACATTCAGGTCCTGTATCCATTTGGAGTTTATTTTTGTGTACAGTGTGAGACAGTGATCCAGTTTCATTCTTCTACATGTTGCTGTCCAGTTCTCCCAGCACCATCTGTTAAAGAGGCTGCCTTTTTTCCATTGGATACTCTACCGCTTAGTCAAAGATTAATTGGCTGTACATTTGTGGGTCCAGTTCCGAGTTCTCTATTCTGTTCCATTGGTCTATGTGTCTGTTTTTGTGCCAACACCTTACTGTCTTGATGATTACAGCTTTGTAGTAGAGACTAAAGTCTGGGATTGTGATGCCTCCCATTTTGGTTTTCTTCTTCAGTATTACTTTGGCTATTCGGGGTCTTTTGGGTTCCATACAAATCCTATGAGGGTTTTAACATTTGTTGGTTTAGCCTTTTTCTGTCTTTTGTTTTAAAGACTATATCTGGAGTATATGTCAATTGCTGAAGCATCTCTGGATGAAGAATTCAGAAGAAAGCAATTATATGCTTCCTCTCTACTCCATGCCCATGGCTCCAGTTTAAGCTCAGTCATTGTACATTTGTACATATTTTAACATTTGACATTTCAAGATCTGGGGTTGCTTGATGCCCTTCCCATATTTGATACAACTGACATAGTATTTTTCAATCATATCATCATAAATGAGAACTTGCATTTAGAAAATGCCAAAGGATTTGCATCCTGGGTATCTCAGTAGTTCAACAGACATCATAGTTGTTAATCAAGCCCATCCTGGGGGTTTCTAATCGTCCTTGCCTGGGGCCATGTCCTGCATCATTAATGCATTAAACATCTTTCATAACATGTAGCCTCTACTCCCCTTCTGCACTGTGCACTATATACCTCCCTGGCCTTATTTTAAGTCACATGTTCACATGTGACTTTGTTCTGTCCAGCTATCTTAGTGGTTCCCCTGTTTCATGTCTATTCCCACATGGGTGCCAGTTGTTTCCTATTCTCTCTGTTTGAAGGCCTCCTGCTCTGTTCTCACCCCCTAACCTTCCCATGTTTTTCAAATTAAACCTTGGTTATAGTGTCATCATTTCTCTGGGAATTTTTTTTTACTATCCTCATATGTGCAGTTTTGTTTTTGTTTTTGTTTGATTTATTTTTGAAAGAGCACACAAGTGGGGAAGGGGCAGAGAGAAAAGAGGACAGATTCAAAGTGGGCTCCACGCTGACAGCAGAGTCTGGTGTGCGGCTCAAACTCATGAACTGTGAGATCATGATCTGCACCAAAGTCGGATGCTTAACTGACTGAGTCACCCTGGCGCCCCATCATACATATGATTATTTATTTTTTAAATTTTTAAAAATTGTTTTATTTTTTAAAATGTTTTATTTATTTCTGAGAGAGAGAGAGAGAGACCGTGAGAGAGAGAGAGAGAGAGAGAGAGACCATGTGAGCTGGGGAGGGTCAGAGAGAGGGAGACACAGAATCCGAAACAGGCTCCAGGCTCTGAGCTGTCAGCACAGAGCCTGATGTGGGGCTCAAACACATGAACCATGAGATCATGACCTGAGCCAAAGTCGCGTAGCTAACTGAGCCACCCAGGCACCCCATACATATGATTTTTAAAGGTTAGGTGCTCCACAGCTAGACAGGACATTTTGTTCATTTCTGTATTTCTCTCTAGTCTGGAAAATTATAGGTAATAAACATCCTTTAAATGGTTTAGTTTTAATAATAATTACAAAAATTAATGAAAAGGTAAGTGAATATTCTGAGTATAACATAAGAGGCAAGTTATTGGTAAAGCATTTCCTAAGATAATTAAGATAACTTAAGTCTTGTCTCATTGAAACCAGGGAGCTCTATGGATCT
Organism: Proteles cristata cristata; assembly: GCA_017311185.1. NCBI lineage: Eukaryota > Metazoa > Chordata > Mammalia > Carnivora > Hyaenidae > Proteles > Proteles cristata. The sequence goes on from JAESUZ010004051.1 coordinate 274,023, forward strand.
AGTCAAACCTCACCTCTCTGGTCCTCTGATCTTGATCCCACGGAACCAAATGCACACTTGAGACAATGGTTTAGTAAACAAAACCTTATGATGTGAAGTAAATTCAAATCTTCATCCTAATCAAATCCTAATCATACCGGAAGCACCAACTGAGCATTCTTCTATTTTATGTAATGCTTTAATTCAGTACTTTTTAAAGAACTGGAGTGGATACCAGGAGGTCCTGAAGATTCTCTCAGGAGATCCATGATGTCAACATTCTTTTCATAACAATACTAAGGCATTGCAAAAACGTAACATGAATAATGATAATTTAAAAGTAATAAGAACATTAATAATATAATTGAATTTTTGTCAGGCATATTAATAGATACTTGAAGTGTTTTTTGGCAATTAAAATATTTTCATTTAAGTATAATAAATGTACAGTGTTATATTAGTTTCAGGTGTACAGCAAACTGATACAGCACTTCTATATATTACTCATTGTTCATCATGACAAGTGTAGTCACCATCTGTCACCATATAATACTATTGTAATATTATTTACGCTCATTTAATTTCACAGCAAACCTATAAAGTAAGAACTATGGTCCTTATTTTCTAATAGAAGAAGAAATTGAAACTCAGAGTTAAGCGTCATGCCTCAGGTTTCAGAATTAAAATATAGTGAAGTAGAAATTCAAATCTAGGTGTATTTTAATCCAAAGTCTTTGCTCTCTCCCCCACTCTACTGCTTTATCAGAATTTCATGGAGGGAGAACACTATGGTAAAAAATCATGATTAGTCATAGGAAAGTACAGTCTTATTTCTGTGTAAGGTAAAGAAACAAGAGAGTCATCAGTGCTGTTGTGAAGATATGGTCAGTGAGTAATTCATGAAAATTATTTCATCGGAGCTAGATGTCTAAATGATGACTAGATTTTATCAGGAGGGAAGAGCAGGGAGAACAGAAAGCCACTCTTGGCACAGTGACTAGTCTTTATAAAGGAGTAAGTGTTGACCCAGTGAAACACATTTGGAGAACCTCACATGAGGCCTTCTGTACTGATAAGGCCCAAGGACAACACACCAATAGCCAGAGATAAGTTTGGATGGGGACACAGGAGTTAAAGGACAGGGTGCCTTGTATGCCTAGATAAAATTCTGAATATTTTACTAGAAACAATGGTAGGGGACAATTCTTAAGCATAAATTTTTGTTAAACTCATTTTTGGGGGAATAATTTTAGATTTGCAATGAAGTTGCAAAGATAAAACAGATGGTTCTCTGATACCCTTCACTCAGCCTTCTCTAATGGTAACATTTCACATATTCCTGGTACATTTGCCAAGAGTAAGAAATTAACTTTGGTTTAATATCATTAACTAGAGTAGAGTCTTTATATGGATCTCGCCAGTTTTCCCACTAATTGCTCTTCTGTTCCAGGATCCAACTCAGGATATTATGTTGTATTTAGTAGTGTTGATACCTCTAGTCTTTGATGGTTTTTCAATATTTCTTGTTTTCCTGGACTTTCCATACTTTTGAAGAGTATTACTTACTCATAAATTTTACAAATTAAACTATTTTGTGATAAATGTAAATTCACATGCAGTTAAAAAATAATACAAATGAAAACGTTGTACCTTTTTACCCAGTTTCTGCCAATGGTAATATTGTGTAAAACTATAGTGCAGGTGCTATCAGGATATTGACACTGATACAGTCAAGAAGCAAGAGTTCCAGTATCAGGATCCCTCATGTTGCCCTTTTATAACCACATCCACTTTTCCCTTCCTTTCTCTTCCTTGACTCCTGTCAACCTCCAATATGTTGTCCATTTCTGTATTTTTATCTTTTCAATAATGTCATATAAATGGAACCATATAGGGCACCAGGGTGGCTCAGTCAGATAAGAGTCCGACTCCTGGTTTCAGTTCAGATCATGATTTCACAGTGTGTGACTTCAAGCCCCACATCAGGCTCTGTGCTGATGGTGTGGAGCCTGCTTGGGATTCTCTCTCTCTCTCTCTCTCTCTCTCTCTCTCTCTTTCTCTCTCTTTCTCTCATTTTCTCTTTCTCTCTTTCACCCTCCTGCATACTCTCTCAAAGTAAATAAACTTAAAAACACAATAAAAAAATGAACCATACAATATAGGACTTGGAAGATTGATTTTTTTTTTCATTCAGCAAAATTCTTTGGAGAGTCATATAAATTATATATATCAGTTGTTTTTTCCTTTTTGTTGCCCAGTAATATTCCATGGTATACACACACCAATTTATTTAAATATTCAGCCATTGAAGGACATTTGTTTCTGTATGATTAAATCTGCTATGAAGATTTGTGTACACATTTTTCTGTGAACATAAGTTTTCAATTTCTAGGATAAAGGTCTAGTGCATTTGCTGGTTATATAGTAGTGGAAATATTTATTTTTGTTAAGAAGTTGCCAAACTGTTTCCAGAGTAGATGTACAGTTTTACATTTCCACCAGCAATGTATGAATGATTCATGTTGTCATTTTTTATGTTAGATATCCTGGTGGTCATGTAGTGGTAACTTATTATGGTTTTAAATTGCATTTCCCTGTTATTTTCTTATGTTATTGACCACATCTTCATCTGCATATTATTTTTCAGTGAGATATTTCTTTGTCTTTTACCTCTTTTCTAATTGCATCATCATCATCATTATTATTTTAATGTTGAGTTTTGAAAGTCCTTTCAGATATGGTTTGCAAATACTTTCTACTAGTCTGTAGATGGTCATTTTATTTCCTTCAATGGGCTTTCACAAAGCAGAATATTTTAATTTTGATTAAGTCTTATTTATCAGTTTTCACTTTATGGATTATGCTTTTGGTGTTAAGACTAAGAACTTTTTGCCCAGCCCTAAATGCTAAAGATGTTCTCTTATGTTTTTGTGTTTTCCTAATGGGTTTATTGTCTTGTGATACGAGTATGAGCCTGTTACCTATTGAATCAGTTTTGTGTGTTAGTTGAGCATCATTTCTAGGACTATCGATATCTACTTCCTCTAACATCATTTCTTGAAAAGGCCATCCTTCCTCCATTGTGTTGTTTTCACACTTTTGTCAAAACCTGTTGAGTGTATTTGTGAGAATCTATTTCTGAAGTTTCTGTTCCACTGATCTTTTTGTCTTTTCTCCAGTACCACTCTGTTATGATTATTGTAGCTAAGTAAACCTTACTATAGATTTTCAAAGACATGCAATTAGCAAAAACTATATTTCTTTTTGTATTCTATATTATGGATCCAAACAGAAGGCAAATGATTTTTATTAACTCTATAAATCTGGAAGTGAGAGTTCTGGACAGAAATCCAGGTTCAGTTTCTGACTTTTTTTCTTGCTTGTGATTTTCACCATTTCACTTAAACTCTGTGAGTCTTTGTTTCCTAAAAACATACCTCACCCAACTGTTGTTTTCTTACTTCTCTTATTTTTGAGAGAGAGAGGCCCATCTTATGACCCTGAGATCATGACCTGAGCTGAAATCAAGAGTCTAATGCTTAACTAACTGAGGTACCCAGACACCCTCTAATGCTTAACTAACTGAGGTACCCGGACACCCTTCAAACTTTTTGATCTCTATGTTTCTTAAAAATATCAGTTCCCCAAAGAGCTTTTGTTTATGTGATTTATATATATATTGATATTCACCATATTAAAAATATGGAAATATTTAAAAATATTTATAATTTAAGATAATAATATAGGGATTATTTGTTAAATAACAATTTAATGAAAAATAATTTTATTTTTCAAAGCAAAAATAATTACTCAAGAGTGTTTTTTTTAAGTTGATATATTTATTTGTGAGAGACAGACCATGTGCAGGGTAGGGGCAGAAAGAGGAGAGAGAATCCCAAGCAAGCTCGGTACAGCCAGTATGGAGCTTCATGCAGGACTCAAACCCACAAACTGTGAGATCATGACCTGAGCTGAAACCAAGAGTTGGCTGATTGAGCCACCCAGGCACCCCAAGAGTGAGATTTTTTGTAAATATCTTTGCAAGTCATTTAAATGTCTGGTTTGATAATACAAGACACTTCAGTTCTCATAGCTGCTTCAGCATTCAATCTTTTCAGTGTGTTGTTTTGATCTAAGTATTTGACAAAACTCTAGCATCATGAAGTTAGATAAATGGATATGCCTCATCGCTGCGACAATGAAAGTCTACAAGTGGCTTCTTCTAAAAGGTTAGATGCATTATAGCATCAGCTAAGCATATCAGTGAAAAAATTTCACTCTTTTACAATAAAATCAATTGGCCAATTTTTTATGTTGAATGAATCTTTTACCCTTTCCTGATTTTGTAATTATGTTTATTGGTCATTTGGAAAATATTGGTTCACTAAGTTATGAAGATCTTCCAAACTTTGACACATTTCATTATATTCTTTTAAGAGATCTCATTTGTTATTATCACCATTCATCTCATTAGAGTAGTCTAAGTACTAAGAGACTGTTAACTCATGGTAGTAGAACAAGTTTTCCAAAATTCTTCCTTTTTTACTTTTAATCTCATGTGTTATCATTGACATAAAATATGGGCAGTTGTTTTCTTTGAAATGATGGAATCACTTCAGTAAATTTGGAGAAAATCAGCTAAATACCCAGTCTCAATCACCATCATTTGTATGTTGGTCATTCTTTCAAATAAAGTTGCACTTGGCTAGTTCATCTCATAATTTTATCTCACAGTGCTGTTCCTCGAGATAAACAGCCTGCTTTGGTGTGCAGCAGAAGTGCTTCATGAGTACCTGCTATTTTATTCATGCAGAACACTTAAAAGATGTGCATTTAAGGGGCACCTGGGTGGCTTAGTCGGTTGAGTGTCTGACTTTTGGTTAGGTCATGATCTCACGATTCGTGGGTTCGAGCCCCGCGTTGGGCTCTGTGCTGACTGCCAGCTCAGAGCCTGGAGCCTATTTCAGAGCCTGTATCTCCCTCTCTCTCTGACCCTCCCCTGCTCACTCTGTCTCTCTCTCTCCTAGAAATAAAAAAAATAAGATGTGCATTAAAAAAAAAGAGTTGAAAGAAATGAAACTGGAATCTTCTTTTTAATTTTTAAAAAAATGCTTATTATATTTTTGAAAGGGAGAGAGAGTGTGCACATGCTCACTGTATGGGAGGAGGGGCAGAGAGAGAGAGAGGGAGACAGAGGGCCTGAAGTGAGTTCTGCACTGACAGCAGAGAGCCTGATGTGGGGCTTGAGCGCACCAACTGCAAGATTAGGACCTGAGCCTAAGTTGAAATCTTAACTGAACCACCCAGGCAAACCCTCTCCTTTTTTAAATTTTCACTAAAAGTGTGTGGTAGTGAAAAAAACCCCAACATTTACAGTTTGGTACTGCTGTTAATTCATATTAAGGCCCCAGCAGTTTTACAAACCATTGCATTTCCATCATTGGTGCAAGTGTCCATACATTAGAAAAAGATAGGCATTGTCTTAGTGATACTATGACAATCATTTTGACATTGTGAAGCCTCTGAAAGAGGTGTCCATGTGGTATCAAAATCCAAGGACCACTGAGGGCTAGGGTGTGACTGAGATTCACAGAGATCTCCTGTTAAAATCAGATATTGCTTTAATTATCTTAGAGAATGGCCGTAGTTTATATTCTGAACATTCACCTATTGTTTTAACCACTCCCATGATCATTATTAAATTGAAAGAGTTTAAAGGATGTTTTTTATATCCTTGTAATTTGCCAGACTCTGAGGATAAAAACAAACAGAATGAGTCCTGTCTAGCTGTGGTGGTATGAGGTGGGTCACACCAGCCTTCTGGAGTTGTGGGCATGAGGATGGTCAGAAAAAGAGTCCCAGAGAAAATAAAGACCCTGCAACCAGGTCTTAAAAAGTATGGTGAGAGGGAGAGTTGCCGATGGGAGTGGGGTAGCCGGCCTTCTTCCTGGAGGGTGGTATTCATAATACTGTGTGCTGAATGCACCTGGGGTCAAAAGCACTCAATAAATGATTGAATTGCATTGAATCAAACTCAATATCAGGTTTTAAGTTACAAATAATGCAATTCAACAATGAAACTGTTAAAAAGGCAGTTTAACAAAATCTTAGATATAAATATAAAATTTTCTTGTCTTGATATTATCGGGCAGGTGTTCTTAGAAATTAGAGACATGAAATGGAATATTTCTTTGGGATGCTCTGCCTTGGAAAATAAAAGTACCCCATCTCTGTAAGTTTCTTCACCAGTACTATAATTCAAATGATAGCCTTCCTTTCTCTTGGTGTTTTTAATAAACTAGAGTTTACGTAGTAAACTGAGTATTACGTAGAATTGAAACTTTTGAATTGAAGTGTATAGTGAACTTCATTTAGCCAGGTTTTACTTTTTTCACTTGTTTGTTTAAATTTAGGGAAGTAACTCTCTTACAATTAAGAGAATATTGCTAATTAGTTGCATAATATACATATAGTCACCCTACACATGGAAGCTTTAGGTGCTAATTAAGATAAATTAGGAAAACAACCAAGGTAGAATGGAGTTTTATTTGTGTGTGAATTTAAAGTAGCAAGAGAATTGATGGAAGAAAAATTTATAATGAATTAATCCAAAAGTTACTGTACCTGCATTGTCTGTTACAGCATACACTTAAAAATGTAAATGTGATCCCTTGCAAAAGAAAAGGTAAAAAAGCAGGGTGTATCACGGTTGTGAAGGTTAGCTTAAGTTTTAACTTACTTGGGAAAAGAAAGTCAACAGAGATACATATAGGAGAATTCTGTCCTTAAGCTGAAGCTAAAACAATGTGGATTAATATAGACTCCTCTACTGCAATTTATCCATTCAACACACATTTAATGGGTACCAACAATGTGCTAAGCCTTCTTCAAGGTACAGAACAACAAATAAGATGCATTCAGTCTGTAGCCTCAGGACCCTTCCCCTATTAGCTCATGAAAATTTGCTCTTCCGAATTGCTCCAGAATTATTTAAATATAAATACTTGAGCATCCCTTGGGTGGCTCAGTCAGTTGAGCATCCAACTTCAGCTCAGGTCATGATCTCACAGGTTGTGGGTTCGAGCCCCGCTTTGGGCTCTGTGCTCACAGCTCAGAGCCTGAAGCCTGCTTCAGATTCTGTGTCTCCCTCTCTCTCTGACTGTCCCCTGTTCACGCTCTCTCTCTCTCTCTCTGAGAAATAAATAAAAAACACTAAAAAAAAATTTTTTTTAAATGTTTACATTTTACCCTTAAAACCAACTACTTAAAAATCAACTGACTGGACTCATCTTGGCTTTCTGTTTTCATACTCTTGCTCACATATATTCTAAAAGAATGTACTAGGCCACACACACACACGAAATCACATGTACCCACAATATGTACACACATTTGTACATTTTTATGTTGGTATCTAAATGTTTAGTTATAACTTTGAATAGTTACAAAGGACATGATTTCTGTTACATTGAATTTGTATTTTAAAGTAAGCCATAACATCATTGATTTGAATGCAATCAGTGAAATCTAAAAGCTGTAGTGATTTGATACTCTGGATTAAGCCATTTAAAAATACAAATGTAGGGGGACCTGGGTGGCTCTGTCAGTTTGAGGATCTGATTTCGGCTCAGGTCATGATCTCACAGTTTGTAGGGTTGAGTCCTATGTTGGGCTCTCGGCTCAGAGCCTGGAGCCTGCTTCAGATTTGGTGTCCCCCTCTCTCTCTGCCCCTCCCGTGCTCATGCTCTCTCTCTCTCAAATATAAATAAACATTAATTTTTTAAAAAAAAATCTTTAAAAAATTAAATACATAAAATAAAAATACAAATGTGAGGCACCTGAGTGTCTCAGTTGCTTAAGCATCCCTTGATTTCGGCTCAAGCCATTATCTCACTGTCATGGGAATGAGCCCCAAGTTGGACTCCATGCTGGGTGTGGAAGCCTGCTTAGAATTCTATCTTTCCCTCTCTGTCCCTTCTCTACTCTCTCTCTCTCTCTGTCTCTCTCTGTCTCTCTCAAAATGAACTTTAAAAGATGTTAAAAATACCAATGTAGGGGTGTGGGTGGCTCAATCAGTTAAGCATCTGACTTCAGAGTTGGAGCCCTGAGTTGGGCTCTATGCTGACAGCTCAGAGCCTGGAGCCTGCTTCAGATTCTGTGTCTCCCTCTGTCTCTGCCCTCTCTATCTCTATCTCTGGCCTCTCTCTATCTCTCTCTCAAAAAGAATAAACACTATAACAAAAAAATTTTTTTAAATACAAATTTCATTAAAAGTCACAAAAATAACATCATTTCGTTACTCTTGAATGTGTATTTTCATTCTATTTCCTTCAAAAAATGTTATGCTAATATGATATATGTTATTTTTAATCTCTTTAATGTTTCTAAAACAAGGAAAATGCAGATATATTGTGTGTGTGTATATATATATGTGTGTATTTCTCCTGTGATTGAAAAATTATCCTGGATTAAGATATTCTAATAAATATTTTTATATTAAATTTGTCAAAAGATGAAATACTATAGATTATGAAGTATAATTATTGCACATGTAAAATAATTATTGGAAATGCCAGGTTTTTATAAGCTGGATGAAGCTCTTTTTTTCTATTATTCATAAACCTGTGGCTTAATATTACTTAATATTAAAATTGAGACGTTAGGAAAAGATTTATATATCTCTTATTTCCCTGCACTTCAATTTTATAAATGCAAGGTTTATGAAATACTGTTCCCATAAATAAAAAGATGGGGCTGGAAAAAGTTCTGTTATTCCATTGACACTAAATTCTTTGAAGTATTTCAGATTATTTGTAAAAAAAAAAAAATCACATGATGAACATAGGAAAGTAATTTTAATGACCAACTGGTCACCTAATAGAATATTCCTTCAATTTTGAAAGCATTATGGCAAGACCAGTTTAACCATCCGTGATTCGAGAGGCTTGTGTTACTTGAACAGGCTGACTGTTCTGAGTTGGCTCAGCATTCACCACGAAATCCCAGGGCTCCTTATTCTGCCTTCACCTGCCTATGGCTCTTGGCACTGTTCATTAGGTTCAGATTATTTAAGAGTGATTAGAAGCATCAGGGATGACACTACACTGCTGAAAAAGAAGATGAATCCTGGGTCTTTGTTAAATGGATTTTTATTAGCACCAGGACATTTTTAGAGAAAGTATCCTCTCTGAGTTTCAGTTTCCTCATCAGCAAAATGAAGGTAATACGCACCTAGTAAAGAATGTAAGGGTAACATGACATAAGAGTTCCGAGCGCTTTGTATAGTAACTGACCATACGAGACACCCAGACAGAGCTGCTCTCTTCCTTCCCTCCAACAGCAACCTCTCAGAGCAGGCTAAAATAAGGAAGATTGAATTGTTTAAAGTGAAAGAAAAACTTAACTACTATGAACAAAAATGTGCAGAATCTTCTGTACAGTGTCAAATAGAGCAGATGGATTTATAGAGGAAATAATAAATGCCAGGGGAAATAAAAAGTTCTGTGCAAGATTTCTGTCAGTTCACATGCCTTGGTGATGGAGTTATATTGCTGTTCAGGAGAAGGTAATTCTCTCTACCCGTCTTTACCAGTGCATTTTGAAGTTACACAACATTCCCTTCAAATGTGAACACAGAGCATCAGAGTTTTGAGGGAGTCCTACTAATTCTGTCTCCATATATAAAATTTCCTTTTACAGCAAGTGACTCTTCCTTAAACTCTGAAGGTGACAAAGTGTGATAGGTCAAAATAAAATCTTAATCTTGTCACTGTAAAAAGTGCTTCTTACTTGCCGCAGTCACTCACTCAGACCAAATCTCAACCTCTGGCACATGATAGCACCTCAGATATTCCAAACCTTCATATTTGATGACAACTAGAGAGTACCCTTGAAATTTATATTTGTGCATCCTGAGTAGAGCTTAATTTTTTAAAATTGAACCTAGTTTTTAAAGACATTAGCTATCAATAATTATCATTTAAAAGTGTCTCATGTTGAAAACATTTGGGATGAGTTTCTCCGATCATTTAAAATGATGTATCTTCATAGACAAAGAGACTTTTTAGTATTTTCCAATGAATCTATTATTATTTGAAAATGCAGTTTTGCTGGAATCTTATTCTATGGACACCACAAATAGTATTTCATTCATTCTGTAAGAAAATTAGACAAACTGAGAGTTTTTGCCCTGATACTTACTAGTTTATGAGAGATGAAATTATTTATTTACTGTCTTCTCAAGAAGGATTATTTAGGGGAAATATGCTAAGCCTAAAGGAAAAAAATCAGCATATCTAAGTATTTTTATTGTGTTTATAGGGCAAGTTTAGTGGGAATAAGTCTTTACAAGCAGTCTAAAAGAACTTCCATTTTCATTTCAGAAAAATAAAATATCTTATGTATTTGAATTTACTGCTAAATTGCACTGCTGTAATATAAAAACCTACTCTGGATGCTTAATTCAGCAAACAATTATTGAGCGTTTCTTCTGTATATAATAGAGTGCTGCTAATAATGAAGAACACAGTGTTGAAAAACAGCATCATTAACTTGTTCACAAATCTATTGTGAGTGAAATTTACATAATAATAGCTATTATTGATTAGTTTTATGCCAAGCCATGTGTTCAGCATTTGGATTTTTAAATGTATTTCTTACAACAACCCCATTTATTAGATATTATTATCTCCACTTATTAGATAAAGAAACATCTTTGGAAAATAAGAATAAGGCTATGAAGGTCCTATAAAAAACAGAGCTTAAGAAAGGAGGGGAAATAGATTCACAAGACTCCTAAACCAAAGTACATTTTAACAAGAGTTTAGAGCTTATGTGTCAAGATCTTTTTGAGAACTCTGAAAAGGAAACAGTAATAAAACAAGTTTAAGGAAACTATATCTTTTTTTAAAAAGTAGAAAGTTTAAAATACAAAGTTATAAGACTCTGTAGGCAAGGCATTTAACAAGATATGATATCCTCACATCTAATATGGCAAACTGACGTGGAAGCCTCAGGTGGACTGATAACTTGTTTGATAACATTAAGAAACATGCAGATTCTTCAGGGGTTAAGAATTTAGGTTCTATATTCAGAATCTTAATTGTATTCCCTACTGCACTCAGTTTCTCTGGAAAACTGTCATAGCTTATTGAATAGCTGTAATACATCTGTCCTGGATTTTACTAATAACCAAAACATAGGAGCTATTATTTTGGATAAAATAATCGATAACAACCTAGAAGTTGTTACCTAGTGGTGTACTGTGACCTCTAATCTTAGCCATGCCCTTCTGGACATTTGCATTATTGATTTGGATACTGGCAGAGATGAAATACTGATGAAATTTGGAAAGATATTCAGATCTTTGAGATCTTGTAACTTAAAAATATTAAGCATAATGATAGCAATAACAATGGAAGGATAATACACCATTTGCTGAGCCTCTGTTATATATCAGATACATCTTATGTATTGTCTGTAACCATCACAGTAACCTAGATGAGTTAGCATTATTGTTGTCCTTTTATATATGAAGGATTTGAGGCACCGAGAAGTCAATGAACTGACCTTGAGTCACAGTGCCACTGCATTCTAGGGGTACGAAGGCAGATCTATCTCACAGCAAAGCTCAAACCCTTATGTTACATTCTGCTATGTCTAATGAGGTGGCATTTTATACAGATAAATAAAAAATTTATTTTAGGTTAAGGCATACTGTGCTTGAATATGAATAGAATAAAATATCTGTGACTTTCTAAAGATATCATTTAATGGGGCGCCCGGGTGGCTTAGTTGGTTAAGCGTCCGACTTTCGCTCAGGTCATGATCTCACGGTTCGTGGGTTCGAGCCCCGCGTCGGGCTCTGTGCTGACTGCCAGCTCGGAGCCTGGAGCCTGTTTCAGTCTGTGACTCCCTCTCTCTCTGACCCTCCCCTGTTCACGCTGTCTCTCTCTCTCTCCTAGAAATAAATAAATAAATAAATAAATAAATAAATAAATAAATAAATTAAAAAAAATTTTTTTAAGATATCATTTAAAAAATCATAAAGACAGTATGAGCACTTGGTTGGCTCAGTCTGTAAGCGTTTGACTTCGGCTCAGGTCATGATCTTGCAGTTCATGGGTTCGAGCCCTACATCAGGCTCTGTGCTGACAGCTCAGAGCTTTAGATCCTGTGTCTCCCTCTCTCTCTCTGCCCCTCCCCTGCTCTCACTCTTTCTCTTTCTGTCTCTTAAAAATAAGTAAATATAAAAAATAAAATATATATAAAATCATAATGACTTTATCTTACTGTAAATTAAATCTGAATTAGTAATCGTATGGTGGTATTTTCATGATAACCACTATAGGCTCTAGGAGTGATAATAGATGCATTCTGTAAAGAACTGTCTACCATAGAGCTGGGAGCATGGGAGACAATAAATGGTGGTGGTGGTGCTGCTGAAGAAGATGATGATGATTCTTAAACTGAGCAGCCCACCCTAGTAGAATTGTATTGCATTTTGGATTTAGGGGCTCTCATGTAAGGGGACAAATAAACTAGTAAATGTCTCAGAGCAGAGTGACTTGACAGGTTTCAAGTCTAAACCACGTAAGGTTGAAGGAACCAGACATATTTGACTTAAAGGAGAATTAATGGCCCTCTGTATGTTACTTTTCCTCTTGGAAATTCATGTAGATTTATATACACTGTATTATACACACACGTACACACACATCAGAAGTATATATAGAATTAAATTATGTATAGTGTTTGTCAGTTTAAGGTTATGGGGGAAAGCAATAAATCACCAAAATGTAAATCTTGTAGAACAATCCCTTCTATATCATAAAACCAAAAGATATTCTTTCTGAGTTCCTGATGAACCTCGTATATCATTTCAAAACCTCAGCTGGCATGAAGGTAACCCAATACTCTGAAGTTTACAAAACAAGAATGCATTTATCATTGGAACAAAAGAATGAATACACACTATAGGCAATGGCTATGACTCTGCATTTTGTAAAGCACGGAAAGAAAATTTTATGACAACTCCTAGATTTCATTTGATGTGTAATACATTTGGGTCCAACAGCATTGACTCAATAAATCATTCTTCAGAGACAAATCATCAGAGTGACCTTGTCATCTACCCCTACTGCAAGCAATGGCAGTCATCACCTATCAGGACTTTTACCTTTTTCCTAATAGCATCTATGCTCATATTCCTCCAAGTAATGTAGAAGTCATTGGGGAGGAGACAAGTGAAGGCACATGGCTGGTGAGTTAAGACCATCTGTGTTTAACTTTCCCCTTAGCACTAACTCCCTTACCCCATTGACTCTGGACCTCGTCAACCTATTAGAGCTAAGGTGAGTGATATCCTCCAGGTTTTTTGTGCTTTTTTAAAAAAGTGTTTATTCATTTTTTTTTTTAGAAAGAGCATTTAGAAAGAGGGGGGTAGAGAGAAGAGGGTAGAGGGTTTGAAGTGAGCTATGAGCTGACAGCAGTGAACCCCATGTGGGGCTCAAACTTGTGAGAGCACAACCTGAACCAAAGTGAGGCTTTCAACTGACTGAGCCACCCAGGTGCCCTTGTGCCTTTTCTGATATGATCTTTTGCAGGCTTATACTTGGGATTCATGCCAGAACTATATTCCTTAACTGGCCTCCCATCTTGACTCCTCTTGAACAGTCTCCCAGACTACGTAGCAAAACCTTGTACTAGGTACCGTCCTTTTACTACCTTTAACCCAACCTGTGGTCATCTTTTGTGTTTTTTACCCAATCATGGGAAATCTTCAGAGAAGCCCTCATATTCACATACATTCAGATCTTTGAGGAGGTAAGGATGAAACATGGAATGAGATGCCTTTAATGTAATAACATTGAAGTATTTAAGCAGAATCTGAATGATCATCTCATTAAAATAAAGTAGAAAATGAGGCAAGCTAAAAATTATCTTTCAACTTTAGAAAACCAAAATAGCATCACGTTTTGAGCATTACCATTTCCTTCTTAGCCTAGTTCAGCTGTTCTCTGTCACTGTTCCTTGTTAAACACCAGGAAGTCAAAGTGGGTGGCTCAGAAGGCATTTCTCTCATCAATACCCTGGTAGTGTGCTGACTTATCCTGGTAATGTATTCGGTGTCATAAATGTGTTAATGTATTAGAGATTTGTTTAACTTTTGTGGGTAGTTTGCATAATGAGTGGCTTTGCTTTGATGGTATTACTAGGCAAAAGGCTTTTAACCTTATTCAGCTAATTTCTTGGAGATAAAAGATTCAAAATATACCACTTAGGAGACTAACAAGGTCTAAGTTTGAGATGTCACTGCATTCATTTCTCACTACGTGTGTTGCAGGTCCGTTTCACTGGAAATGGATAGTGTGTTAGAACCATGTGAGACTGTGCAGTCCGTTATAGCCCAGTTAGTGCTTTTATTTAGGCTTAGGAAACTGAAACACAGAAAGATTTAAATTCATCCTGAACAAGTAGAATTTGAAAGGAAAATTTTCATTTAAGTGTTAAATTTACAGCTGTCATGTTCTAGAATTTGAATACTCATATTACCGATTTCATGAATTCCATTTTAACTGGTGAAATCCCATCTCTCAAATCTTGAAAAGACTTGCACATTGAGGAGCAAATGTGCTATTTGGAGCTAGGATGATGTAAGTATCTTTTTAAATAGTGATTGATTCATTTACACTGTAATTTGGTAAGTCACAGGCATTTCTTGAACCTTTATTTTATGTCAAGTTTAGTAGTATTATTTCCAGACATAAGTAACTCTTCAAATATGGTCATTTTTTGAGGCAATTGATATGAAAAAGTGAAGAATAAAAGCAGGAGGGTGAAAGTCCTATAAGTTGCTCCTTCAAGAAACAGTCAAAATAGGACACCGGGGTGGTCCAGTCAGTTGAGTGTCCATCTTTGGCTCCGGTCATGATCTCATGGTTCATGGGTTTGAGCCCCCATTGGGCTCGCTGCTATTAGCACGGAGCCTGCTTTGTATCCTCTGTCCCATGCTTGTGCTCTCTCTCTCTCTCAAAAATAAATAAATATTTTAAAAACAGTCAAAATACAGAAAATTTTAAAAGTTACCATATTATCCTGATCACTTCACAGGAAACCACTTGCTGAGAGCCATTGCTGTGTAACCGATAGTCCTGGATTTCAACACTTAAAACAAACAACTAACTATATATATATATATATATATATATATTTTTTTTTTTTTTTTTTTTTTCCTTACAGTTTCACTAGGTCAGGAATCTGAGAGCAGCTTAGCTGGATGATTCTGGCCCAAGTATCTCTCCTGATCAAGAAAGTTTGGGCGGGGAAGCAGTCTTTCCCAAGTTCGTCCATGTGTTTGTTGGCAGGCCCAAGTTCCTCAATGACTAATGGTTGGGGATTTCAGTTCCTCACTACATAGGTCTCTTCTTAGTCTACCTGTGTGTCCTCACAACATGTCACCTGGTCTGGGAGACATAACATGCCTAAGATGGAAGCCTCAGTCTCTTTATATTCTAATCATGGAAGTAACAGGTTATCACTTCTGCTTTATCTATTCATTGGATATAAGTCATTCAACTCAACCACCATTAAAACAGAGGATAACTGAGCTTCATTTATTAAAGAGAGGAGCATCAAAGCATTTGTTGACATAATTGAAAAACCATCACATGGATACTTTATGGGAGGAGCATTTATAGTCCAATATGACTTAATATCCCTAATTCCAGCTCTGAGAGAACCCATCTAGTAAACAGGAAAGAGCACTCACTGCTCAGAAGAATGAGAAAATGTGGTTTCCTATACTGATATTAACTCAATGTGCAATCTAAGTTAATGGTTCTCCAACTTTAGTGTGAATACAGATACCTTACAAGAATGCTAAAACATTCTAATTTGGTGAGTCTCAGGTAAGGCAAGACAGATCGAATTTCTAAGAAGGTCTCAGAGTGCTGATGCTGCCAGGTGGGACTAACTTTGAATCTCATGACTCTAATTAAACTATCTTCTCATAAAATGTGGCCCATGGGTCAACAACATCAGCATCACCTGGAAGCTTGTTAGAACGGGGATATCTTATGCTCCAATCCAGAGCTACTGAATCTGAAACAGCAGGTCACATCTTCTCCACGTGGCATTCATGGGCATTAAAATGTAGCAAGCACTGCAATCCAGAAGGGATCACTTAGCATATCAGGGCCTCAGTTTTCACTTCTGTTAAAATGGTGCTTTTGATCTTCAGTTCTGTGGGATGAAAAATTGAGGTTTGAAACCAGACATCTTGGAATGAATTGTGCTTCTGCTAGCCTTAGTTTCTACAGTGTAAAGTGGGGTTAATAATAGTGTCCTCCCTTGGTGAAGGTAAGATGAAATAACATAAATATAATGTGCTTAGCTTCCATTTAAACAGAGTGCTAGAGTCTGACACTGGTTTTACACTTTTACGTGAATATTCAGGTTGCAGTCAGCACAGCGCTGTTTGTGAAATTGCTTGTTATGTTGGTTCCACCTATTTGATTAGTTAATTTAGTAAATTTACTGATGCTCTAAATGGAATGATTCCAGTTAATGATTATTGATTTAAACCTCAAGAAGAGAGAAATAAAATTGATTCCTAGGTAATTACAACGTAAAATACATACATTGAGTGTATGCAGATGCTGATTAAAGATAATGAATATTAAAAAAACTGATATAAAATTGAGACCAAGTTGAAGGGAGGCAGATAATGGCTCACAAAGTAATTAAAACAAAGATGAGAGATGACTGAACAAAAACCAAAAGGGTTTGCCTATCAAGTGGACCGTTCTTTTTACTACTGGAAGTATTCAAGCTGAGGTTAGGTACCCTGAGAATGTATATTGCAGAGTGGTTTTTGTTTTGAGAACTTTAAAATAGATGGTTTCCAAAGTCCCTGAAATTCTAAATTCTCATTTCATGACATCTGCACTTTTGTTTCCTCATTGTGCTCTTTCCCCTCATGCCCAGGGAAGTCAGTATTTTGATATATGACTATTGTTCTCCTCTGCAAGTTATTGATGAGCTTCCACCAAAGGACATAGCAGGTTGCACCGTTGAGTAGGTGAGAGTACATTATTAGGAGTCATTCAGACTACAGTTAGAATCAAAGCTCTGCCATTTACATCCTATGTAACATGGGCAAGTTATTAGACACCTGTCAGCTTACGTTTCATCATTTGTTCACGGATTTAAGAATAGTACCAGAGTCAAAGTATGCTGTGAAGGCCATATACAATAAGCTATCTGAGGGATTTAAGAAAGTTTGACACCTGTGAAGTTTTCATAAACGTTAGCTGTTCTTATCCAAAATAATTTATCTAGGAAATGCATCTCATCAACTTTCAGAACCTTCACTTCTCTTCTGGGTATAGTGAGGGAAACCCATGCATTATAAACTAAGCCATTTCCTGCATTACACTCATTCTGCAGAACTCACATGACATTTTTCTGTATCCTCAGCATAATATAACCAGATACCCCCAAATAAAATTTTACACTCACCAGAGCCTCCATATTTATTTTCAGTGATGGGTTTTCTTTACTTTGAAGATTTTTCAGTTGGTCTGTAGTCGGACAGACTTGAGCAGATTTGCTAAACTAGTGAAATTTGGTTTGCATTGCCTTTTCTCTTCCCAAGCGTTCTTTCTCTTCATTACAGCTCTCACAAAATATGGTTCTTTCTCTATTTTTCCCATCTATCATGTACCATTGTTCTAACTAATGTATTTCACAATGAAATCTGTGATCTATTACATCCTTCCCCACTATTTAATCTTAAAATCATTTACATTTCCTTTTGGAGTTTATATGAACACTTCTTTACACATTTTCAACTGACATTTCACTGGCACATATCTCTAGCAGTTCCCAAATTACAGACCCAAGGCCTCATTTTGATCCCTCACCTGCTGAACATTCTTGCCCTCATTTGATTGGTTAATTCAGTATAACCCTAAACTCTTTTTTTGGCATTCACAGTCTGCTTCACAGTCTGTTTCAGTACCTCTTCCTTTGGTCAGGTAACAATGGCTGGGCCTGTCCCTAATGATGGGCAAAAAGATGAAACTTTCTTGTTTCTGCTTCTTCACTTGTAAAACTGAGATTGTGATAGTAATCTTGTATAGTATGTAAAGGAGGTATACCTAAATCTAGCATCATGGTGTTTTGCACATAGTAGTAAAGAACAGCTTTACTGTTTATTTTACTGTTTATTATTTATGTGGACAAGGATATCCCACAAGCACATCACATTTCATTGCCTAAAACATCACTCATCAGTTTTTCACAATCTGATTCTTACCAATTAATCTATTTTCCTTTGTTTGGTATTCCCATCCATGTGGTTATCAAAGAGAGAGTCTTCACAATATTTATTGAGTAACCTAATCAATTACTCTTTGTACTTAATTATTACCAAGTTTTGCCTTTTGCACTTTTTCTTTCCTATTTACTTGCTTAATTTAATGGAGTGAGAGACAGACATTGAAAAGATGACAGAGAAGAGATATTTCAACAATTCATGCAAAAGTTTGGATGGTTTTATTCTGATCCCATAACAGTGGGCACAAAAAGAGAAATCCGTTGACAAATAATCATGCTACAAAACTTATATACCAAAAGGCAAAAATATTCTGAAATATGACTGCTCTTTATATATCAATGTGGTTCCACATTGAAAACAATATACTAATTAAGCTGATATTTATTCATATGGTTAATATGATCTTAGAGTATTAGATTCATTAATCCATTAATTCACACATCCATTCACACATGCATAAATTAATTCTGCAAACATTGAGTACATATTTGAAACGTTGTAAGATCTTAAAATACAGATATAAATATTGTCAAGGAGCAAACAGTCTAAAAGGGGTGATAGGCGACTCCATATAAGGTATATTGTCTATAAGTCAAGTCAACAGACATTTTCAATCTTTCCCTTGTTATCTACTTCAGAAGATGGGAAAGTGAATATTCACCTCCACAGATTCCCTTATGGCTAAAGTTCTAGCTATAGATATGTTCTAGAGATAGCTAGAAAACCTTTGATTTCTTGATAAAAAGGATAGAATCAAATGACATGGCCCCTTATCCTCTTTCACCACATTTCTGATCTTGAAGACAAATGTAATATCTATAGATATTATAGCCAGATTACAACTGAGAAGTACAGACTTTTGGGGTTAAAGGCCAAGATTCTAAGGGTGAAATAGAAAATTGTGGGTCATAATCTCTCTATATTTTTTTCTTTATCTTCTTCCAGTTTCATTTTACTTGAGTCATAGCTCTTAACTTTTACCAATTTAATCTTCTAACACAAAATCTTCTAATTAAAAAAGTTGATAAAATATACAGAGCTCTTGGATACCTTTCACCCAGATATGCTTGTTAACATTTTTCATATTCTGAAAAAGTTGAGAAATTTCAGAAATGATGCTCCATTATCCCTTGTATTAGTTTCCTGTGGCTGCCATAACAAATTAACACAAACTTGATGCTTAAAACAGCATAAATTTATTTTCTCATGGTTTTGGAGGCCAGAGGTCCAAAATTAGCATTACTGGGCTGATACCAAGGTGTCAGCAGGGTCGTACTCCCTCCAGAGTCTCTAGAAGAGATCTTTTTTCCTGCTTCTTCCAGCTACTCATGGATGTCAGCATTGCTAGTTTCGTGTCCACAGGACTCCAATAAAAGCTTCTATGTTCACATTGCCCATTCCTATTCTGACTATCAAATCTCCATTTTCCTCTCTCTGGTAAGAACACTTGTAATGTCTTTTGAGGGCCGCTTTGGATAATGCACGATAATTTTTTCATTTTGGGATTATTACTGTAGTCATATCTGCAGAGACCCTTTTTGTTATAAGGGGATATTTATAGGTTACAGGTATCAGGATCTGAAACCTTTAGAAGATCTGTCTATCATACCTCTTGATTCTCCAATACACCTTTCCTAAGTACAAGAACACTTTCCCATCCAAGAGTATTATGCTAAGTGAAATAAGTCAGTCAGAGAAAAACAAATACCATATGATTTCACTTGTGCCTTGAGTTTAAGAAACAAAACAAATGAGCATTGGGGAAAAAGGAGAGAGAGAAGCAAATCAAGAAACAGACTCTTAATTACAGAGAACACTCTGGTCATCAGAGGTGAGGTGGATTGGGGAAATAGGGGTTAAGGAGTGCATTTGTTTTGATGAGCACTGGGTATTTTAAGTAAGTGTTGAATCACTAATTTACACACCTGAAACTAATGTTACATTGTATGTTAACTATACTGGAATTTCAATAAAAACTTAAAATTTTTTTTTCTCACATAGGCACAATATATCAAAATGAAGAATTTAACATTGATCCAATACTATTTAGTCCACAGATCCCATTCAGATTTCATAATTATCCCAAATACATATATATGTAATTATTATATATATTTTTAAAATATATATATTTTAAGGTCCAGGAGCCAATCCAGGATCAATTATTCCATTCATTGTCATATATGAATTATGTGCTTCAATTTGATATAGTTCTTTGATATTTCCTTGTCTTTCATGACCCTAACATTTTTGAAGAATGTTACTGTGTAGAATGCCCCGCTGTTTGGGTCTGTCTGATATTTATCATGATTAATGAATTTGTATATTCTGGGCAAGATTATTACAGAGGTGATGCTGAGCTCTTCTCAATGCATCATGCCAGGGAGCAAACAATGTTGATTTGTGCCATTACTGATGATGTTACCATTTAAAAAAAAATTAACATTTATTTATTTTTGAGAGACAGACAGAGATGGAGCATAAATGGAGGAGGAGAAGAGAGAGGGGGAGACACAGAATCTGAAGCAGGCTCCAGGCTCTCGGCTAGCTGTCAGCACAGACCTGGACGTGGGGCTTGAACCCACGAAACACGAGATTGTGACCTGAGCCAAATTCTGACGCTTAACCAACTGAGCCACTCAGGTGCCCCCCAAATGATGGAATTTTAATCACTGGGCTGCAAATACAAATATATGTGGGGTTTTTGGACCAAGACTTTTAAAAGAAAGCTATACCTCCTTCACCTCCATTTTCTTCTGTTTGCTAGGTGCACATACCAGTGAAAAGTTAGGGAAAGCAGCAGCCACAGGATATAAGAAACAGGGATGCCTGGATTGTACTGTGGGAAGCAGAGCCACCCACATTGAACTATTGGGTAGTGAGAAAGAGGCTTCCATTTTATTTGAGACACTCCACTTTAAAAGGTCTATTTGTTACAGATGATAATTCAAATAATCCAAACTAATACATCTTTTTAAATTAATATTTTTCCTTATAAGAGTATATTTGCTGACTGCAGTTATGCATAGGGTTAAATATGGGTCACTTAACCCATAGTACTGTATGGGAGTGAATCAGGAAAGACTCCCTAGAAGAGATAATACCTAGTTGGGTCTTGAAAAATAAGTATTAATAAGGCAAGCAATAACTGAGAATGTGTTCCTATTAGAGAAAACAGCATATGTAAAAGTTCATAGGGTGGGTATCAGTGGAAGTTGTGTTCATTGGAAGTGAGGTTTCTTGAAACAGCTGTAACTCAAAATGTATGAAGGCAGTGGATGGAATCATAAATGGGGTTATATATTTTGTGGTGAATTTTGTTTTGCGTATGGAACTAACATCGTTCAGAGGAACATTACAGAGTATTTATGTACTACATTTTCTGACATCAGTTTATTTCTTTGTTCACTATGGTATCATATCTAAAAAATGAGATGTAAGATAAATTTTGATGCAGAGTTAGTACTGCTATAAACATCTGAGCTTTGATGAAGCTGTTAACATCAAATCTGCATATTACATCTTTAACAAATAAGAGTTAAAAGTAATTTCAGTTCATTGGCTGTAATCTATTTTATTAGCATCCAGGAGCCTTTTCTTAATGGGAGTTTCAGGAGATGAGTGATTGATTTCAGTAAAGAAATCACTGACATGAAGATGTTCTTTTGATAAAAAGGTTAGAGTGGTTGTATCTCACAAGGGGCACTTGGCTCTTGGTTTAGAGAGTAATTTTTCAGCTCATCTTTTTTTTTCTTTCATAGTTTATTGTCAAGTTGGTTTCCATATAACACCCAGTGCTCATCCCAACAAGTGCCCTCCTCCATGCCCATCACACCCCTTCCCCTCTCTCTCCACTCCCATCAGCCCTCAGTTTGTTCTCAGTATTCAAGAGTCTCTCATGGTTTGCCTCCCTCCCTCCCCAACTATTTTTTTCCCCTTCTCCTCCCCCATGGTCCTCTGCTAAATTTCTCCTGTTCCACTTATAAGTGAAAACATATGGTATCTGTCTTTCTCTGCCTGACTTACTTTGCCCAGCATAACACCCTTGAGTTCCATCCACGTTGCCACAAATGGCCAGATTTCATTCTTTCTCATTGCCATGTAGTATTCCATTGTATAGATAAACTGCATCTTCTTGATCCATTTGTCAGTTGATGGACACTTAGGCTCTTTACAAGTTTTGGCTATGGTTGAGAGTGCTGCTATGAAAATTGGGGTACATGTGCCCCTATGTATCAGCACTCCTATATCCCTTGGGCAAATTCCTGGCAGTGCTATTGCTGGGTCTTAGGGGAGTTCTTTTGTTAATTTTTTGAGGAACCTCCAAACTGCTTTCCAGAGGGGCTGCATCAGTTTACATTCCCACCAACAGTGTAGGAGGGCACCCATTTCTCCACATCCTCCCCAGCATCTAGAGTCTCCTGATTTGTTCATTTTAGACCCTTGAAAAAGTCATATTGGCTTAGTGAACTATGTATACCAAAAGCAATTATTTTCATCCCTAAAAGTACCAGGGGAGTATTAAGTCTGGGCTGTGAACATAGGTATCTGCAAGTGTTGGTAGTGCTTCACATGGTTGGTGATCTAAGCTTAGTTTTCATAGCAAGTAAAATATATAATCAATGATAGAATAATAAAAAAAACGCTTGAGAAAAAGCCTATATGTTTTAGATCCTCTAACAGAATGCACAGTTGATGGGGACTAGAGTTACATGACTGAAACATCTTCTTGTGTTCCCCATTTCATTTCTTCTTCACCCATATTCATTGTCATTGCCCTAGTTCATGTCCTCATTATCTCCCACCTGAGCTAACTGTCTTTCATCCATGATTGTCTTCTTCTGTTCATAATATATCTTTTATACTGATGCTGGGGTTTTCTTTTTAAAAGTCCAATCTAATTATTACTACCTCTAAAATCTCCTACAATTGCTAGCCCATAACCTAGAGAAGGAATCAAATATTTCTTAGCATAGCATATAAGCCATTTGATTATATGTCCCTTCTCTACTTTTTAAAATTTAGTTTTTAAGTGTACAATTCAGTGATTTTTACTATATTCACAAACTTGTGCAAAAATTACCATTATCCAATTCCATAACATTTTTGTCACACCCGAAAGAAACCTTGAACCCATGAGCAGTCATTCCTCCTAGCCTCTGTAAACCACTGATTTTCTGTCTCTGGAGCCTTGCCCATTCTGGACATTTCACATCTGTACATTTCACATAATGGCAGTATGTCCCTGCCTGCTTTTTACACCCTCTTTCTTTTATAACCCTGTCTCTCATAACCTTTGCTCCAGTTTATGCAGTTCTAATTGTAACATACTGTACCAATATAGACTAACTACTAGACTGAACATTCAAAATTAACAGTGGCTTTAATGAGATATGCATATTTCTTTTTCTCATAAAAGACTGGGCTGAACTTTTTCATATAAAAGCCTCTGTGAATTTATCAGGGGCAAGGCTGTTTCTATCCTATCGCTCTACCATCAGCAGATGCGTTCCCATCACATCCCAATTCCAGCTCAAAGGAAGGGCAAAGCCCACCTATATCTTTCATGGATATTAGTTAGTCATTCATGTAATGCTTTAAGGTATCTTCTTCACTTTTGCTTGTTTTGCTGTGTAATCTGTTAGATGACTTTGGAAGGTACTTTGACCCTTATGAAAGGCTTTGACCCTTATGTTATTTAAAGGTGTGTTGTTTATGCAGCATTATTTACAATAGCTAAATTATAGAAGCTACCTAAATGTCCTTGTATAAATGAGTGGATAAAGAGGATGTGGTATGTATACAATGGAAGTTACTCAGCCATAAAAAATAATGAAATCCTGCCATTTTCATTAACATGGATGGAGCTAAAGAGTATAATGCTAAGTGAAGTAAGCCAGTCAGAGAAAGACAAGTACCATATGAATTCAGTCATATATGGAATTTAAGAAACAAAACAAAGGAATAAAAAGAGAGAAACTGAAAAACAGAATCTTAAGTATAGAGAACAAACTGATGGTTACTAGAGGGAAGGTGGGAGAGGGGATGTGTGGAATAGACGATGGGGATTAAGTGTACACTTACCTTGATGAACACTGAGTAATATATGGGATTGTTGAATTGCTATATTGTACACCTGAAACAAATATAACACTGTATGTTAATTTCACTAGAATTAAAAATAAAAATAAAACTGTTTAGTTTTCAAATATTTGAGGGTTTCCCAGAATACACCTTGTATAACTTCCAGTGTTCTAAAATTCAAACTTTATTGAATTTCTCAGTATATCCTCTGAGTTGGTGATTTTTCTGTGTATGCTTGAGAACAATGTGCATTCTGCTCTTTGAGGCTAGAGTCTCTATGATATGTCAAGTTCGTTACTAGTACTTTTGAGGTTTTCTATGAGTAGAAAAACCTGGTTTTTTTGCCTACTTGTTCTTTAAATTAGTGAATGGAGTTTTGAAGTCTCCAATTACAATTGTGGATTTATCTATTTCTTTTTTCTATTCTAGCAGTTTTTGACTTATGTATTCTGAGGCTTTATCGTCCATTGCAAACACAATCAGGACTTTTTTCATGTCTTAGAGAAATGACCCAGTTATGTAACTTTTTATTTCTGATAATATTTCTTGTTCTAATTTCTACCTTATTTGGTGTCAGTAATGCTAATTAAACTTTCTTTTGGTTAGGGTTTTTTTGTGTTACATGTCTTTCCATCTTTTTACTTTTATCATATGTAAGCTGTATATTTAAGATTCTTTAGGTAACATATGACTATATGTCTTAGATTTTTATCCAGTCTGGTAATCTTTTAGCTGGTATATTTAGAATGCTCACCCTTATTGCTATTAAAGACATGGTGGGATTAAGATCTACAAATGTGCTGGGTATTTTGTGTTCCATCTGGCTTTTTGTTTCATTTTCTTTTGTTTCTGACTACTTGGGTTAACTATCATTTTTAAAAGAAATTTTCAGTTTGCTTTCTTTCAGCACTTTTAAGATGTTACTCCATTGTCTTCCATCTTACATGATTTCTGAAGAGAAATCTGTAGTGCTTTATACAATTGCACTGTATATAATTTGACTGTATTCTTTGGCTACCACAAAGAAATTATCTTTGTCTTTGGTTTTCAAAAGCTTGAATATGATATGGCTACATCTGATATTTTGAGTATTTATCCTGCTAATTGTTCTGAGCTTCTTGGATCAGTGATTTGTTGTCTGTCAATAACTTTAGAAAATTACTGTGTTTCACTAATCTCCACAGGTATATCTCTCTTTGTATATTTTGGGCCAGTTGGTTGCCATATGACAACAGCACTTTGGAGGTGTCAATAAAATTTGTAAACTTGATGTTTGTCTGGTCTATTTTTGTTGTTTGAATGGAAGTAATGTACACAGTCGCTCCCTACATCCCTGAGAAAAATATGGCTTTAATATAGATTTAAGTCTGGAAAATCTGGTCTTCTCTTTTCACTCCTTTATGAATCCTGTCTATTATACTGTTCTGAGAATAATGGCATCTGTCTTTATGTCATCTGAAGCAGCAGGTTTAGATGGGAAGGTAATACCCTTAATTTGATTTTTGCTACTGCAGTAGCTCCAGTGTCTGATTAACATTTTTTAATTAAAAAGATTTGGTGCTGGGGCACCTGGGTGGTGCAGTAAGTTAAGTGTCTAGCTCTTTTTTTTTTTTTTTTTTTTTTAATTATTTATTTTGGAGAGAGAGAGACAGAGTGTGAGCAGGCCAGGGGCAGAGAAAGAGGGAGACACAGAATCTGAAACGGACTTCAGGCTCTGAACTGTCAGCACAGAGCCCAATATCGGACTTGAACTCACAAACCATGAGATTATGACTTGACCCAAAGCTGGACACTCAACTGACTGAGCCACGAAGGACCCCCAAGTGTTTGACTTTTAATCTTGGCTCAGATCATGATCTCACAGTTTGTGAGTTCAATCCCCACGTCAGGCTGTCCACTGATGTTGCAGAGCCTGCTTAGGATTCTGTCTCTGCTTCTCTCTGACCCTCCCCATTTGTGCTCTCTCTCTTCTTTTTTCTGTCTCTCTGTCTCTCAAAATAAATGCAAAAATAAATAAATAAATAAATAAATAAAAATTTTCAGTCTCGTATTTTTTCCAGCTAAGATGCTTCTTTTGAAGCTTCCCAATGTTACTGTTTCAATCTAAGAGTTTAAAAAAAATCAATTTGCCTTTCCAAACAATAAGACCACAAGTTACCAGATTCTCTATCAATTTATATTACAAACTCCATATGGGGAGTGCCTCACTTAGCGTATTTGTATAGTCTTTAATCTGTGTGAACTCCTTAGTTCCAGTCCAGTGTGCTCTATCTCTTCTGAGTCCTTACTAAAATATTAGGGAAGAATCTGACATATACCAATATTCTGAATATTTCTAATCATTTCTTCATGAGTGTAAACTCTTTCAGGAAGTGGTCTTCTTTTTAAGTACTGTGGCAAGTTTTACCAAATATTTACCACCATATACTAAGAGTTGTCAAGTTTCCAGAATGTATTATCTGCTTCATAGTTTACTCTATTACCTCAAAGACAATGCTACACATTTTATATTCTGTTAGAGAAGCATCCCATTTTATGGTACCAAAGCCTAAATTGTTTATAATATATGTTCACATACTCTTAAAAAATCTGAACAATAAACTGAAAGTGGAAAATATAAGATAGACAATAAAGCTCAAACTAGAAGATATTCAAAAGCACAAAGTCATCAGGGTCTCTGGTTTTTTCAGTCCTGCTATTTATTCCATAATTGCTAGCAGATTGCTTTTATCTGCATAATCCATGGCACCTCAATAGGATAATGGTATTCCAGCCAAAAGAAATATAAAAAGGAAGGATGTTATTTTAAATTTAAAACATAATATGGATATTGCACACATTACTCCCGCTCATACTCAATTATCAAAACTTACATAAGTGGCAGTATCTAACTAAAAGAGAGGCTGGAAATGTAAGTTTGAATTTGGATAACTATTTGCCTAACTACTAATTAATGGTTTTATTAGTGTTAAAGAGAATGGCATAATGAATACTAGGGAATAGATAATAATTTGCATATACATCCTGTTATTTAATATGAATTTGCATTTACGTTGTCATTTCCATTTTCTAAAATAACTGCTTCTCTTGTTTTCCAACTTGTCAACTCATGTTTCTTTTGAAACTGCATTTTTATATCACTGAACCTTCTCCACTCTCCTCTGGAGAGTACAGTACACTAAAGTTGTTTTCTCCTCTGCCACACAGCACTGTTTTTTTAGTTTCTTGAAATTATTTAAACTCATAAAGCATATGCTACATCTAATATATTTTGGTATTGTGTGTGTCTAGCAAGGATATGATACAAATAAGGAGCTTAATAACTGTAATTAATTAATGTATTTTTAATTATCAGATGGCTATGTGAGTTATTGGATGGATGGATGGATGGATGGACGTATGGACGTGAGTAAGTAAGGTAATAAATGAATGAGTGACTTAATATATGGACAGATTTGCAAGAGGATCAACATATAGATAGCTGAGGGAATTAAAGCGTTAGGGAATCACTGGGCAAGTGAATAATCAATGAATGAATGGATTACTTAGTGTGTACATGAACTGTTAGATGAATGGATGAATAAGTGGGTGAAGGGATGGATGATACAGTGAGTGTATGAATGGATTGAAGGATGGATGCATGAATTGATAAGGGATGAGTGTATAGATAGAAGAGAATGTGGATGAAATGATGCATCATTAAATTAATGGGCAAATGGATGCATGAGTTTTGGTGCATGAAGAGTGAGTGGATTTATATATATATATATACATATCTGAACGGACACTTTTGCCATACTGTATCAGTTTGGGAGAGAGAAAAATCTGGATTTTTAACACATCTCTGCCATTTCTCTCTGATTTTCCCAAATTAGTTAAACTCTATGCATCTCAATTACCTTATCTCTAAAATCAAATTATAATAAGTACTTTGCAAGTTTTTTGTAAGGATAAAATAAGGCATTATATAATGTGATTGGTGCCAGTCATATGTTCCATAACCAGTAATTGCTATTAGAGTAATCATTATCAAATGCTCAACTAAATCTTTCTTCCTGCACATTTGACAAATCCCTGGATGAATATGGAAATATATGTGCAGTCGTGGCTCTCTGCCTTCTAGGATCTCCCAATTGCTGTGGGTAGATAGGACATATACATTAAATGATAACCACCATTAATGAGAGGAATACTTTGTGCCAGATGACATTTATTAGAACTGGAAGAAAAGATCATGAAAATTCAAGCAAATCTTGGAATGTTATGTTGAAGTTTGAGAAGTAAAGGGAAGGAAGATTAAAATAACCCAGAAAGGATGATAACATCCTGCATGTACTTATTAAGTTGCAAATTATCTGAAAGATCTAAAAGTAGAAATGTGTAAGTAGCAAAAGTTCCATTTAACTGTGAAAAAGAAAATGAGGTTTCAAAACAGTTGAATGAATGGCCCAAGGACAGACAGTGACTTTGACCCTGGCACAATTGCAAATGGCATCCTCAGTTCTTGGCTGCTGTGTCTCTTTGGGTTTGCCAGTGTTCTTAAAATAAGCAAAATATCTTTTTAAAAATGCTGTAACATTTCTCTGAGGACAACCTTGCTGAGTTATTTTGACTTAAGCAAAAAAGCAAATCACTGGGAACAGCTGAGCTGCTTGAACATTGCACCCGTTTGTTTATTTGCCTGTCTGGATCCTCAGAACAATACTCTGAGACAGTGATTCATTTATGCTGCCTTCTCTCTGTGTTCTCCTTTTACCCCACCTGGCTCTGGTCAAGCTTCTTGGATTGACTTCACTTATATATGTAGGTTATTCCTGAAGAAATTATCACCCAGAGATCCAGAGGCTCCTGAATAATTATAAATCAAAGGGTGAAGAATACAATATAGCAGTTATTTTAGGCTCTGAAGTCTAATACATTTGAATTCAAATCCAAACCCTACCAACCGTTAGCTAGATGTCCTTTAATATACATTGTCTAGTATCTCTGAACCTTGTCAGTATTCTTTTTTTTTTAAATTTTTTGGTGTTTTTTATTTATTTTTGAGAGTCAGAGAGAGACAGCGCGAGTAGGGGAAGGTCAGAGAGAGATGGAGATACAGAATCCGAAGACAGGCTCCAGATTCTGAGCTAGCTGTCAGCACAGAGCCCAACATGGGGCTCGAACCCACAAGCCATGAGATCATGACCTGAGCCGAAGTCAGACACTTAACTGAGCTACCCAGGCACCCCCCTTGTCAGTATTCTATCAGTATCATAGAGATTCTGGTATCTGTTGGCACACTTACTCTGATGGGTCTATTACTTTTTTTTTTTTTTTTTAAATAAACCAATGGAATCAGAAAAAGTAGGCGACTTCATAGAATCTACTTTGGTCTTATTATTTATACCAACTACAGTCCTGTAGATTCATTTGGTTCAGATTTGTGCTTTCGGTCTACTGAACTCCTTTACTGCACTTTTTGTCCCATGCTATCAAATACAACTAACTTTATTAGGTCACTAGCAGTGATGGAGATTCCAGGATAAGTCTACTAAAATATCTTCAGTTCTCACATTTTCCTGAGTATTCCAATATTCCTGTTTATTGTAAGTTCGCCAAATCTTCTTTCTGCTTCCACATTTGCACTGTGACTGTCCGTTCTCACCATATAGTATGATTCTTTTACATTAAAAATTAGTTTGGTTACATGAAGCATTAGACAGAAGTCAACTAATTAGCAGTGGATGTTCCTTCCTAGAAAACGTTATTAATAGAGTGGGTTACAAAGTCAATTTTAAGAACTCCATATTGGTTTTAATATTTAGCAGTATTCTTTTTTTAATCAAAATTGTATAAACTTAAGATGTACAACACGTGGGGCGCCTGGGTGGCTTAGTCGGTTAAGCGTCCAACTTTCGCTTAGGTCATGATCTCGCGGTTCGTGGGTTCGAGCCCCGCGTCGGGCTCTGTGCTGACTGCCAGCTCAGAGCCTGGAGCCTGTTTCAGAGTCTGTGACTCCCTCTCTCTCTGACCCTCCCCTGCTCACGCTGTCTCTCTCTCTCTCTCCTAGTAATAAATAAAACATTAAAAAAAAAAAGATGTACAACATGATTTTATATATATCTATATATATCTATATTTATATATAGATACATATAAATGATTACTATTGTCCAGGTAATTAATGTATCTCTTTACATGAGAACACCTGAGATCTACTCTCTTATCTCACACAAAGCTGCAGTTATCTAACAATATTCTTAACTGTGCCCTCCTATTTCATAGGGTAGTTGTGAGAATTTGATAGGCTTATGTGAAGCATTTAGAATAGAGCCTGACACTTAGTGTCATTACATTTTAAGTGTTAATAGTTAGAAATATCTCTGCCCTGCTTACACCCTTTCAGTAGTTCCCAAACTCATTCTTAGTAACTACAAATTGACCAACACATTATGCTGATCCCTGTGACTTCTCTGACCTCATGCCTTTACTCAATCCTTTCACTCAGTTTGCTCTAGGCAAATGGTCTACTTGCTCTTCCACAAAAACTCCAAGCACAAGTCAACCTCAAGTCCTTTGCACATGAACTAGCCTCTGACGACAGTGTGCTTTCTCCCGGTAGCCTGCATGGCTTGCTCCCCTGCCTCATCCAGATGTGTATTCAAACATCATCTTAACAGTGAAATCTTTGTTGAACGTCATATATTTTTATTAAGTTTTTATTTTAATTTCAGTATAGTTAACATACAGTGTAATAGTTTCAGGTGTACAACTTAGTGATTCAACAGTTCTATACAATACCCTGTACTCATCGCAGCCAAGTGCCCTCCTTAATCGCCATCACCTATTTAACCCATGCCCCCACCCTTCCCCTCCGGTAACCATCAGTTTGCTCTCTCTAATTAAGAGTCTTAATTTCTTGATTTTTCTCTCTTTCTTCCCTATTTTTACCCTTTCCTTGTTTGTTTTGTTTCTTAAATTCCACATATGAGTGAAATCATAAATATTTGTCTTTCCCTGACTTATTTCGCTTAGCATTATACTCTCCATCCATGCCATTGCAAATGGCAAGATTTTATTCCTTTTTATGGCAAAATAATATTCCATAAAAAAGAATGAAATAATTTATATCTATATCGGTATATAAATATATCTCACGTCTTCATCCATTCATCTGTTGATGGATATTTGGGCTTCTTCCCTAATTTCATTGTTGTGAATAATGCTGCTATAAATATAAAGGTGCATGTGTCCCTTTAAATAAATAGTGTGCTTACATTTTGGGTAAATTTCCAGTATGAACACAATATTTCAAATTTCATTGAATATTTCTTCCTTATGGAAAATAAGAGAAGAAAACCTTTCCAAGTTCTTACTGTATCTTTTCTCCTGTTAGGAAGACTATTGACTTTAATCATTTAAGCATAGATGTCAGTAGTATGATTAATAGCAAAGCACTGACCTCTTATCACATTTGCTTCTTCTTGGCTGGGCAGTGGTGCTAACTCAGAACTCTCTGTCTCTGGCTGACTCAACCTAGGTCAATAACTCAACGCTCTCCCAAACCAGAGATGAAACTCGGTATGTGTTTGTGTGTTTGGTTTGTGTATGTGCCTGTATAGGGGGTATAGTCTCTTGACTTCTTCCCAAAATAGATTATTTCAAAACTTTAAAAGAACAATGGTTTTGAAATTAATAGTGTATCAATTCATACCTATAAAAATGTGTTTACCCTGGGACTTTATATTTTCAAATTAAATTTTAAAATTTAAAACACATGCAAAAAATAAAATTATTTCTATAAATAGCATATTTATGTACATTGAAGCTAATTTTAGACTCTCTTTATTGAGTATCTTAACATTAAACATTATATAATTTGAATATTAGTAAAATTTTACATATCATATTATCAGTTTCTTTGACCTGTCTCTAATAGTCACTGGTATTTTTCTGAATGTATTTATTTCAAAATGATATCATAATTTTTATTTTTTCTTTAAAATTTTTTTTTAACATTTACTTAATTTTGAGAGACAGAGAGACAGAGCACACATGGGGGAAGAGCACACACAGAGAGAGAGAGGGAGACACAGAATTCAAAGCAGGCTCCAGGCTGCAAGCTGTCAACCCAGAGCCTGATGCAGGGCTGGAACCCACAAACCGAGCTATCATGACCTGAGCTGAAGTCAGACACTTAACCGATTGAACCACCCACGCAGCCCACAATTTTTATTTTTTCTATAAAATTGCTGTGATCATCCGCAAATTTGCATTCTGAGTTACTAAGTTTAAATTGTTGACACCTTCAATTGATCTTTTCTTGAAGAGTAATGATTAATGCAGTCCAAAACCCTGAGGGAATTCAGAATCTTTCACAGGGTTCATGAGATGATAACCACTTTCATATCATACTAGACTATCATTTACCTGCTTTGCTCTAATTCTCTCATGAATGTATGATAGAGTTTTCATAGCCTTACTGACATGGTATCACAGCAGACTGAATGCAGAAGCAAATATGAAAATCTAACTGCCTTCTATAAATCAGATGCTTTACAAAAATTGAAAAATGTAAAAAATAAAACAAACGAGCACCACTCTTCTCACTAAACTTCTAAAGTTTTAAAAAAGATTTTATTTTACTTTTGAGAGAGAGAGATTGAGAGAGAACAAGTGGGGTAGGGGTAGAGGAGAGTGAGAGAAATTCCCAAGCAAGCTCCATTCTTAGTGTGGAGCCCAACATGGGGCTTGATCTCACAACCATGAGATCATGAGCTGAGCCAAAATCCAGAGTCAGATGCTTAACTGACTGAGTCACCCTGGTGCCCATACTTCTAAATTTTGATTGATGGTGGGCAGCAAAGAGGCAAAGGACATACTTTAGCGTGCTGAAGTGTTTTTTTTAAAATAATTATTCAATATCCACTCATTATAAATATTTAAAAGTTCAGATACCCTTTGAATATATGTTTGTGCTTTTGACATCTACAGATTCTATTTGGATTGATGGAATATTGCAGCTTGTTTTGATGCTCTTATGAATTGTGTTTATACTGCAAGAAATTGCAAGTATATTTCTGCTTCTTGCTCTTCTTTGTATAGTAAGAATATTGTTTTTTCATGGTACGGTGCTCCATCCAAATTCGTACTTTTATTAGCATAATAAAAACAAGTCATTTTATCTTCAGTGTTTATCTTTTAAACTGAATTTCTGATAGCTTTCACAGTACTGCTAGATATTTTACCTTCAGTGGAAAGAACTTCCAAAAGTTTAATCTATTAATTAGAAGAGAAAAATAAGAAGGATCTAATGATTCTTCTATGAACTGCATAATTAGATAGATAATCTATCTAGCACTATCAATTTTTTCCTTTATCTGCACATGACAACTTGAAGTAAAATTAGGCAAAATTAATATAGAGCACAGTTATTTGATCTAAAAGAAAAGTCATACACTTATGCACTGAAATCTGAGTTGCATTACTGTCTCAGATGCAGTGTTCTTAAACTAATGACTAATTCTTGAGGAAGATGCTGATTTCAGAAGGTCTGGGTCATCAGCATCGTCCTCTACTGGGCATTTACCTAAAGAAAACAAAAACAGTAATTTGAAAAGATACCTGTTTGTTGCAGCATTATTTACAATAGCCAAGATATGGGACCAATCATGACTCATTTTGATGTTTCCTCGTTCCTCCCTCACCTCCAACCATGTCATTTATCACTAAATTTGAAGACTTGTCATCTGTGGCCTGGGATAGTTGACATAACTTCCCAACTTGTTTTCTCACTTAAAACTTTAGCTTCCTCAAAGCTACCTTTTTAAAGATGTAGCCATACTGATCTTTGTAAAATAGAAATCCACTCAGAGCCCTCCTCTTCTGAGTGTTTCGTGGATCCCTTTGCCATGCTCTATAGGTTCTTCTCTGTATGCCCTCTGCTCCAGCCATCCTCTGCTGCTTACTGGTCTCTGAATATATTTCTCTGAGGATATGTCCTTAATCTAAAACAGCCATCCCTTTCTCAGTAATGTCATCAGGAAAATCCGTACTCATTGCTCAAGTCTTGCTTTCAACACTCCTCCCTGGGAGACACCTTCTCTAGCTCACTCTGAGGATGAGGAGGTCCTCGTCCTTTCACGTGGGCATCTGTGTTCTTTGTCACTTTTCACCTGGAGTTGCTGTTCTTATTACTACTGATTATAAAGCACTTGTTAAAGCCCAAACATTGGAATAAGTACCATTTGTCTTATGCACGTTGTATTATTGAATTGTTACAATAACCCAGTGAGGTATGTCTTTTCAGTATCCCCCCATTCTGGCTTAAGCCAAGCTAAGGGGATTCCCCAAAGTTAAATGATCAGCTGATCAAGCCAGGAAACGAATGGAAGTCAGTGTACTTAAAGTTATATTTTAAGCTCTTCTGTAATTCTGCCTCTCCTACTAGACTGAGTTCTTGAGAATAGAGACAATGTAACATGTATCATCAATCTCCAGCCTAACAGAATGCCTAACATATAATGTATGCGTCCTGAATATTTGTTGAATAAATGAATTAAATGCTTACTGAGTTATGGTAAAATATGTTTTTTAGAATAATAACTGAGCAAGAAAGTAACTCACTCAGTCAGAATAAGTTTAATTATGATAAATACCACCTATTACTAAGATACATTTTGTTCTCTGACTACTTAAGAATCTTGCTAAGGTAGCTGCCTTCCGAGCATCGTAGCAGTTTTCATGTGCAAAAATCATGAAGGCAAAGTGTTAGGTGATTATTTATTCTGACAAGATTATCAGGCTGAGGGGATCCTGGGCCAACCTGCTACTCTCAGAACTGTGCTTTCACGTTCTCACTTCCGAGTAGTGTCAGGAACAGCTTGAGTAGAGTTTACGTTTCCTCCTCTTGCTATTTTGTGAAACTGATGGTCTGGAGTCAGTGTGACAAAAACAACTGAAACACAAATGCTGTTTTCCCATCTTGATTTTTTTAAAAAAAATCCTTAAAACTTAGAACCAATTTTAAAAAAAAATTTTTTTTAATGTTTTATTTATTTCTAGGAGAGAGAGAGAGACAGCATGAGCAGGAGAGGGTCAGAGAGAGAGGGAGTCACAGACTGAAACAGGCTCCAGGCTCTTAGCTGGCAGTCAGCACAGAGCCCAACGCGGGGCTCAAACCCACGAACCGCAAGATCATGACCCAAGTGAAAGTCAGATGCTTAACCAACTAAGCCACCCAGGCGCCCCTAGAACCAATTTTATAAGCAGGCACTTTGGAGGGATTCCAATGGTCCTCACCTCAAGGTGCTTTTTGACTACTAACTAGTAACATGTACGTCCAGACATCTATTTACTGTGCAAAACATGATGTCAAGGTCAGAATTGCTAAGAGGACACTGAGGAGGGAGTGATGACTTCTGATAAGAGAGAAAGGAGACTTGCTGTCATGGGAGGCATCTAATTTGTGTACTGAAAACACATGGCTTGGTAGGTGAAGGGCAGGTGAGAACAGCTCTCTAAGAGAACTCTACCATATCTGTAGAAAGGCAAGAAGGTTCATGGAGAGGAACAAGAGATGATTAAAGCATAGATGAAATGTAAATAAATTTGATGGGGAGAATATGGGCATTGGTGCTAATGAAGACTCGAGGGTAGAGGAAGAAATGTAGCAGATTATTGCTTACATGCTGAGGAAATGGAGATTTAAATCATATTATAATTACATTATAATTATACATATGTATGTATTGCAGTCACCAAGAGGTAACATACACGGTATACAAAATGTATTGATTTTCAAGATAGAATATAAACATACATGTTCATCAGTAACTTACTGTTAAATCTAAATATACAGCATCAGATTTTTCTGAATCATCATTAATGTAGAGCAGTGTGAGTGTACAAAACATAAGTTGAGCTGTTCAAACTATTTTGTATGGCAGGTTTTAAAAAAGGTTTTCTCCACCATCCTTTCTATTCTTTAAGAATCATAACATTACACCCTTTGTAATTGTGTTACTGAACAAATTAGGCTCCATTTATATCTGTGTAAAAGCAATATGCAGTTTCTCTCTTGTTGACTTTTGTTGTTGTTGTTAATACACACTTGAAGTGTGAGGAAGGCCATAATTGTTATAAAATTTATTCACATTATTTTTTGGGAAGTTAGTAACTGTGAACCAGTATCTCCAGGGATTCCATTATTTTGGAAAACATAATAGTTTCTTCTGTCCACTCTGTTCCATTTCAGTCCTTCAGCTTTTGCCTTGCACCCTTCCTCCATTCACCAGTATCTACTCCATGCATACAGTAGACAGTGAGGCTGGAAGAACCATTACTGCAAGCTGACTGAGCTCCCCGCAGTGGTAACAAAATCCACCAGCTAATTGCAGGGCAGAACCAGGAGGGAGTGGCCAGTGTTTTGTCCAATGTAGTGGCTACTAGCCACATGTGGCTGTTTAAACTTAAATTAATGAAAATCAAATGAATGAAAATTCTTCAGCGCTAGCCACATTTCAAGCGCTCAGTAACTACAGTTATCAGCTCAGATTTATAGGGCATTTCCATCACTGCAGAAGGTTCTCTTGGACTATGTTGGACTCTAATGTTAGATCTGACTGCAAGAGTAAGTTGTTAAATAGTTGTCCATCAATTATCTATTCTCTCTGGGCCTCATTTTTCTTTATATACCATTAGGATAAAAACAATAACACTGGCCTTACCTACCTGAGGGAGCATACAAAGAAACATTAGCTAAAAACTTTTTGTAACAGTGTGTTAAAAAATCATTATAAAGTGCCAGGTGTCAGGGGCTCATGATGTTGACAGTGGGGTTCTGAATCCTGCAGTGATTTTTTTAGGTCTGTATCATTATCTCAAATGGAACATTTTGGGGACTGTTAATATGGAGGGTACCCACAGGATTATACTATTGTGCTTTCTTCACTCTTCATTTGGGAGGGGAACACATTTAAACTATGGACTCATATGTAACATTGGATGAAACAGCTCAGAAATGGCCAGAATATGAACACATCTATAATGAAAGTTGAACCGCACGTTGATAACTATTCTTTGCATAGTAACTTTGTCTACAGCACTTATAATCTAAAAGACTGAATTAACATAAAACATAATGTGTTTCTTTCAGTGATGTTTATACAAGTCTTTGTTCGATGACATGCCCATTTAGGTGAAATGCTTCTCTTGAATCCTTGTAAGGCAGGATGCCACATTACAAAGGTCATAAGCAAACGGCTGTTGAAATAGCTTTAGCAGCATAAAACATTTAATTATATGATTTTCTGCCTCACTGTGAATTATTAACTTTTTATTAAATTTTCTTTTGCCATAAAATGACATTTTTTATTTTTTAAATGAATTGTGTGATTAAATGGCATGGATATTGGGGTCAGATTATTCTGTAGATAGTGCACTTGCCTAATGGAGGCTGGTTGTCTACTATTTATCCAGGGGGCAGAACACCCCACAGAGCCTGGTAGCGATGCCCATGGGAAGGGACAGGCAAACTCATGAGGGTGAAGGCTCGTGTGGTCAATGGCTATGTGACTTTAAGGGACCATCAGAGTTTATATAGTCAGGTTATAGTTCTGTTTAACACCCCTTCCTGTACACCTTTAAAGACATTATCTGAATGAAGAAAAATACAAACTAGGCTTCTGCAATGTAAAGAAGCATGGTCCTTCTCAAGTTCTCATCCTGAGAACCTATTTGGTGCCAGATTTTATGCTAGGAGCTTTTGTTCCACTTGGAGAATGTGTGTGTGTGTGTGTGTGTGTGTGTGTGTGTGTGTGTGTGTGTGCGTGTGCACATGCGTGCGTGTGTGTGTGGATGTGGATGTGTTTACATCACAGTGAAGATACTTATTTAAAAACTGGAGTGTTGATGTGTCCTGCTCCCTCCTCTTTTCTCATGGCCCTCATCAGTAAACGGAGACCTTTAAAAACTGCAAGGTACTATAGTGGACTGGAATGAATTCTTTCTGTAACATCGAGGTTGTTAGTTATTGTCTTAACAACATGAGAAGCGGTAATTCAGAAACAAGGTGCTTTCTTCAACCTCTATTCATGTTACCAAATACTGTAAAGACAATTTGAGATTATAGGCAGTTTGGAAAAAGGAAGGAAAAAGAATAATACATAGTCATCACCCTCAAAATAGTTACAGTGGCCACTACATTTTTATTTTCCTTTGCATCTTCTCTCTATTCACTTTAGAAGATTTTTTCAGATAAAAACAATCATGGGATAGCAGATGGAAATAGCTGTCTTCTCCCTTTTGTTTTTATTCTCATGTGAGAAATGGAAATGCTTGCCTAAGACTAAAGATAAATCGTTCTGATTGTTTTAAAAAGCTATCCTTTGTGTGATTTGTCTCTAGACACACACATCGGTATAGGACAGTAGACATTCTGACAGCATCTGAGCCCTTGTGACTTTCCACATTAGAAATGCTGGTGAGAAAGAGCTCTCTTGCCAGCAAACCCTCTCCCAGGTACTGAGAAATTTAGAGGAAATAGTTGACTAAGTTGATGATAAAAGTTTTCCTGTCCATTTTGGGATATGAATTTTGCATTAGAGCATTAATGTGTTTATTCAACCATTCAACCTGTATCTGTTGCATGCATAGGACATACCATTTGCCATACAATTCGCTGGCAAGCAGATGGTGAGAAAGGGAGAAAATCCCCGCTCTTGTGCAGCCTCCAGCCTGTAATATGAGATATACAAGTAAACGAGCAGTTTTCCACCCACTGAAGCCACTGTCATTACGGTGATGATAGGAAGCACAGAGAGAGCTCTTTGTGCATGCTTAAGAATCTAGAAGGTCAGAAAAGCCTTCAGTGAAGAAACTTAAAAGACAAATAGTAGTTTTTCAAGAAGGAGCAAAGATTGGTGTTCCAGAGAGAGAAAGAAGATAGTGTGAATGAGCTCAGAGAAAAAGCACAGAGCATGGTGTGTGTGTTTGCAGGAGGAAAGAGAGATTTTGCTAAAAGCTGACACTGAAGTTGGCAAGGGCATCAATCCAAAGGCCCTCCTTATGAAGAAGTTGTGCAAAGGAAATTGGGGAAAGTTCAGCAAGTTTCAAGGAGGTGCATGGCAGGGATAGAATTACATTTTAGAAAGATCACTCTGCCAGAGTACAGAGTAATCAAAACTAAAGGGACTGAATGAACTCCTGTGTTTGAGAGATGAGATAATAATATACAGTTTGGTTAATAATGTCTGAATACGTAACACATATACACATGTACATGCAGACATAGATCTACGGTAGAATCAATAATTAGTAATCATATGGCACTTGTTTATTGGACATTTAACGTGTGCCAACTGTTGCCAACATTTATGAGAATGTCTTATTCTCATAAAATCCCTGTGGTATAGATATTATTGTTTATAATTCAGAGAAAACTCGGGCTTAGAAGGAATAAGCAAGTTGCCTGGGCCTCTCTGTCACTAGAAAGCCCATATTGTGTCAACCACACTGTGCTCCTTTGTTATTTAACCAGGAGAACTAATAAGGACCATTGTTGAGGTTTGATAGATTGAAAAAGCAAACTCAGACTGAGTCAGTTCTTACCTCCCAACGTATAAAGAGAGGTTGTCAACCAACCAAATGACTAAGATACGCAATCTAATCTCTTCTGCTTCCCGGGAGGCCTGAAGTTCCCCAGCAAGTAAAAGTTCTTGTCCTTTAACTTCCTATGCCTCTCAACAGCTAATTTTTCAATATCCCAATTAGCCCACAGGTAATTTCCTTATATTCCAACCATAGCTCTTACCTCACAGTTCTTGAATAAAACATCTGAAAGCTAAAGCTGTTCTGGAAATGGAACTGATCCTAGAAATGTTAACTACTCTCTTTCTGGTTTGAATTTAACAATTTTGCCTACAAACCACAAGATATAGAGGCATGAATTTCTATTTATTGGCTTAAAAAAGTAGACAACATCCCTCAATGTCTGTCTCTATCTCTCTCTCTCTCTGTTTCTCTTACACACACACATACACACACACACACACACACACACACACACACACACACACACACACACCCCTGCCATTTGAGGAAGAGAAATTATGAAGCAAAAATTTATAGACAGACTTTTTCTGGCTTCAATCCTGGCTTTTTTTTGCCAACACTAGAGGTATCAAATAACTGGAGTATCATTCATGTGTCCATTTAAGATATTTCCAACCTCTCTCCCTATGAGCATCTCCTTTGATCCTATCCATAAACCTATGAATTCACTGTGAGTTGGGCTTGGGAAGTGAAAATTCTTGTTCAATGATCCCAATAGAACTGGTTTTGCTACAAAATAGCTTTTTAGCTTTGTACTCTCAAAGAAAATAATGCCCAAAGAAGAGTTTTCTTGTAGTATGAGAGGATGGCATTTTGGACTGTCTGGCTAGAATCCTTGATAGCTTTTCTTAGTATATTTCTAATTTTTTTTGTCTTGCACTTCTGTTTGCCTAACCATGCTAACAGTAGACTGCCCTGTGCCAAAGGATATCACTTCGTAAATATTTGTATTGTTTTCAGTAGTTTGTAACTCATTTCCTAATTCCTTATTTTTTCCTTACAGTTAATATATTTACTGTTGAAAGTTTAGAAGGTATTCTAGGTAAAAAAAAAAATAAACATTTTCCAGAGATAATTTTGCTACTGTCTTTCTCTTATGGACTTTCTCTGTGTATGCATGCATACTACACATACACATACATTTCTCATTTCACATGTCTCTTAATAGGTTCTTCTTGTAAATAGTTTCAGTTACTTTTTTCTCAATTGCCAATACAACATAGATTCAACTGAGTTACTATGATATGCCAGAATTTGACTAAACTCAATTCTAGAGTTGTAAATTAGAAAGAGTAGTTGTTCCTAATGGTGTCTAATAGAATACAGATGAAATATTGAATCATAAGTGGTATATACAGTATTTTAAGCTTCTAAAATATTTTTTCTGATGCTTATATACTCTATATGTATTAGGTATGTGTATTTGCTATCTCAAAACCATTGCAGTGAATATATTCTTTTTTTAAATTTTTAAAATCTTTTTTATTTATTTCTGAGAGAGAAAGACAACGTGAGCAGGGAAGGGTCAGAGAGAGAGAGAGGGAGACACAGAATATGAAACAGGCTCCAGGCTCTGAGCTAGCTGTCAGCACAGAGCCCGACTCGGGGCTCGAACCCATGAACCGGGAGATCATGACCTGAGCCGAAGTTGGACACTCAACCGACTGAGCCACCCAGGCACCCCTGCAGTGAATATATTCTTATATTACTATGTAATACATCTATATTTTTTATTTGATTTTTGTTTTTACTTAGACTTTATTTTTTAGAGCAGTTTCAGGTTTAAAGAAAAATGGAGTAGAAAGTTCAGAGAGTTCCCATATAACCCTTTGTCTTCTTAAACATTAGGATAATACCTTGCATTAGTATGGTACATTTCTCACAAGGGGTGTATCAGTCTTAACACATTATTATCCACTAAGATCCATAGTTATAGTAGGGCTCACTCCTTGTGTTCTGCAGTTCATCTGTTCTGATAAAAACATAATGTCTTTATTCATAAAAGTATCCATTTTATAGATTAGTTTCACTTCCCTGGAAATGTCCTGTGTTCTACTTGTTTTTCCATCCCTGGATATTTATTTTAAAATAATGTATTTCAAATGTTTCCCTAAGCTCATCCTTAAGTTTCTTTAAACTAAAATTCTTTGCCTTATTATATTTATATTTGATATCTTGTAATAACTAACCAATACTTTATATGTTGTCCATATTACATTGCCTCAGGCTCAGTCATCACTCTGTTCAATTACTTCAAATATTTTTTTCAAATAGGGTGATGATATTTCATGACTATCCTTTTATGGTAAAATTTGTTCATTTAACAAATATTTATTTGGTATGCCTACTATGTTTCAAAACTGAGATACAAACTGGGCATATAATGGAAATCAAATTGAGCAAAGCATTTCCCACATAGACTTCACAGTAATGGAAGACACACAGTGAGCCAGCAGTTACAACACAGTGTAGTGATTATATTGATAGAAGAAACTTAAAACTAAAGGAGCACAAAGGTAGAAAAAGTACAACATTGAAAGGAAAACAGTTGGAAGAGTGTGAGTTCATGGATGAAAGAAGGTGAGTTCCCTCTAGAAGGCACTCAGATTTAAATTGGGGTCTTATGACTTGCTTCTTGTGTTTTTATTATCAATGCTAACCATAGTGGCCAGGAGTTGGCCACTTAAGAAGCTCATCTTAACAGGGTAGCTTCAAGGGACAGCCAGGAAATCAGGTATCTGCTCATCAGTCATCAATCCAGACAGTAAAGATGGAGCAAAGCAACCAATTCTAGGATTGTTGTTTTGTTAAAAACATCATAATGCCATTCCAGGTATAAAATGGGAAGGGTC
The DNA here is from genome assembly GCA_017311185.1 of Proteles cristata cristata. Lineage (NCBI taxonomy): Eukaryota > Metazoa > Chordata > Mammalia > Carnivora > Hyaenidae > Proteles > Proteles cristata. Next base: position 316,872 of record JAESUZ010004051.1, read on the forward strand.
ATTTTTTATGGGGCATTGTGTGCCCCAGTTGAAGGCAGCCATTCTTCACAATTACTCTCTTTTCACTTTATTTTCACTTAGCTTTATTGCTCTTATTTCTTCTTTGCATTGTATTACTTTGGCCCAAATCTTATTTCCCCTTTTATTGTGCTCTTTGAATGATTTCCATGATTGACTTTATGTCTTTGAGATCTGATATTTTGCACATACTAAGAGATCAGTGACTATTTCTTGAATTATTGTTTTCTTTTGGAAATGAGCCTACTCCTAAGAGTGATAATAAAGAAAGGGGGGGGGGCGCATGTTAGCTGGATAGGGTATCGGGGAAAAACATGTTTGCCCCATGTGGTAGAGACACAAAACTTCAACAAACTTTATGAGATCTTACAGTCTTGGACTCTATGACAAGCCAGGTTCTATCTAAGTTAACAAAGGAACACAGGGCTTTCCCCTGTGTCAGAGAAATTTCATGAATGTGCAATTCATGAAAGAAGGAGAGAATTACTAAGGTCTCAGTTTTTACTGTCATGGATAAAATTTTGTTTCTAGCCAACAGAGAATTGTGTAAACTGGAAGCACATATCACCTTTAACCAAATCACTAAAACTGTATCATCTGTCCTTTCTGAACCACTCTGGGAGCTTAATTAATTAAAGAAAGAGGCACCCAACTCAAACTGTTTCGAAGACCAATTCCTCATTCATTAATTGGGGGATAAAGTTCCTAATGCTTCGGGCAACTAATATGGAAAGTCAGATGTGTATACAAGTGATTTTCCAAAAAAAAAAAGTGGCAATTTTCTTCTTTTCTTTATTTTAAGAAAGGGACTCTGGTATAGAAGGCCAGTACATAAAACAGGTAAAAGTGAGATTGCTCTGGCCAAGATGGAGTTCAATTGTCCAAAGCCCCCTCCTTTTTCTGCTACCTGCCCCTTTGGGTCCTCCCTCTTCTTTCTACTCTCCCAGTCACCTCTGATTTCCATGGAACCAAAGCTTTTGCTGATCACATTTGAAAGCCAAAGGCTAGGGTGCCTAGGTGGTTTAGTTGGTAAAGTGCCCCAACTTCGACTCAGGTCACGATCTCATGGTCTGTGAGTTGGAGCCCTGCATCGGGCTCTGTGCTGACAGCTAACTCAGAGCCTGGAGCCTGCTTCAGATTCTGTGTCTCCCCTGCTCTCTCTCTCTGCCCTTACCCTGCTCATACTCTTGTCTCTCTTGATCTCAAAAATAAATAAAAATATAAATTAATATAAATAAATAAAACTAAATGCATACATACATACATAAGAGCCAGAGGCTGCACAATCTAATTTTCTGGTGTTGGCTCCAGAGCTTAGCCCTTAAAACCACAGTTGTTTCTCAGAAACATCTTCACACTCACGCAAAATTTTGATATTATTATTGATACTTTGGGGAAAGAAAATAGCAGTGAGGTATTTTATATATAATAGAATATTTAGTTACGGCGTTTTCCTTAACTTTGAACAAGGTTGTTCAGTAAGAGGAGGCGAGCCCTGGTGATCCCCCCTCTACCTGTAAAATCAGATCTTTCCCTGGGTTACTGATAGATGATACTAATCTATTAGTCAACCAAATTATACCAAGAGCAGAGAGGGTAGTCAGCAAAGTCTTAAAAGCCAGAGATAATGTTGGAAAGTTACACCAGACGCTTGAATGATGAGCTCACCAGGCAGAATGTGGAAGGAACTAGGAAAAGGCAGTGGCAATTGCTAGGGCACACAGGGAACAAGAGTAGATTCTATGTGGCCGAACCTCCGCAGCCTGCATTGCTAAGCACCTGAGTGAAGTCAGGAGGCCAGGCGTGTTGATCTAATGAGGAGCTTGTGTCTCCCTTGGCATAAGGAGAAACAGGATTTGGGGAAAGCAGTTTAAAGTTGTTTAACCAGTAGTAATTCAGCACACATTTTCAACAGAAGAAAACAAACAAGCTGAAAATAGGGAGTCATCAACTTTCATGGGCAAAAACATCAAAATAATAATGGGATAAAATGAGAAAACTGTTTAAGTCACACAGGAGATTTTAGAAGTGATATAGTAAAGGATTTTTTTTCATAATTCTAGCTATCAGTTCATGATATTGCACAAGGCTTGAAGTTAGAACTCTTGCTTCCCTGTGGGACTTCCCCCTCTCCTTTAGCCTCCTGGAAAGCAGTTTATTTTTTTAAAATTTTATTGTTTTTTTTTAAATATATTTCTGAGAGAGAGAGAGAGAAAGAGAGAGAGAGTCCGCATGAGCAGGAGAGAGAGATACAGAGTCTGAAGCAGGCTCCAGGCTCTGAGCTAGCTGTCAGCACAGAGCCCGATACAGGGCTTGAACCCACGAAATGTGAGATCATGACCTGAGCCGAAGCCTGACGCTCAACTGACTGAGCCAGCCAGGTGCCCCAGAAAGTAGAAACAGAATAGGTACTGATAGATCTGGTTGCACCTTTGACCATGTACCCTCACTTGTATTGGGTCTCTGATTTCTCTAAAATAAAAAAAGTTTTCATGGGAAGAATATAAACTTTGTTTTTATTTTGAAATATTATCAGTGAGCAATAGCAATATATTGAGATGGATATGTACAGTAGCAAATTGGCCATACACAGTCAGACTTAGACTTTCAAATTTCAGAATTAGCAGTATTTTTTTTCATTATATATAGAGAGAGTGAGAGTGAGAGAGTAGGAGAGAGAGGCAGAGGCAGAGAGAGAGAACCTTAAGTAGTCTCCATGTTCAGCACAGAGCCCAACTTGATCCCACGACCTTGGGATCATGATCTGAGCTGAAATCAAGAATCAGATGCTCAACTGACTGAGCCCTCCAGGTGCCCCAGCAGTATTTACTTTGAAAGAAATGGTGGGAATGGGTGAGATTATCCAATTCCTGCTAATTCTGAGGCTGATGTATAAAAGGGAAACTTAGATTTATTTTATGATGGTTTCTAGTTGTCTGGAGAAATTTTAACAGCATCTAATTTTCACAAATGAGAATTAGTTTTGATTAAATGACTACTGTAAATGTAAAAACTGTATAGACCTCAAAATTTATTGCCTAATATGTGAGAAAAGAAATAATATTGGTCATAGGGTTCAGGAGTTCTTTAATAACAACACCTATGAGAAGCATTTAAAGTGTACCAGTTAATCTCTCTAAACCTCAGAGTAATAGTTATTAATAACAACAGCAATAATGTACTCAGATGGGGCCATTTGCCTCTTGCTTCCTAGTGAGTTCTAAGGATTTAAGAAATGGTTCCATATTAATACAGCCTTGCCTGCATGATACATACATTGTTTTAAAATATTTGGCATGGGCCTCTACTTTCATCTTGCAGTTATTGTAATAAAAAAATGAGAGAACTGGGACATCACAGATGTTGAAACCTATGTGTTGACGTACTGATAGAGCAAATGCAATATTCTAAAAATCAATTAAACTCAAAGCATCAAAGTAATTTCAAAGTTCAGCAGAGTCACACTGTTTTTGAATTTTAACACTGTCATTTTCAAGGAAGATGAGAAATCGATGTCATCAGGTCTTCAAATAGAAGATATTATATATTGTGTTAGGCTTAAAAGTCATTCTGTAGGGCAACAGAAGCCTTGAGAGTGGTTTCAGTACATGAGTGACCTGCTCAGACTTAATTTATGAACGTTTAACTCTGGGAGAACCTTTGAGGGGCATCAGAAACTGGTGGTTTGGGGGAGAGGAACAGTCACCTGTAACGTGGTTCTTATTCGAGAAAGAAATAGGTAATGGGTGCATTAATCTGGGATTTAGGATCAACTGCAATTGTTCAAACAGTGTCTTTAGCTTCTTTTCTTTTTTTCTTTAAAAAACCGAACTAAAAGTTGAAAGAATGGTGCAATGTATACTCATGTATCTCTCACCAAATTCACCATCTGTAAACATCTCAGCTGAACTCCCTTTTTGCCAAACTCTTTGAAAACAGGCTGCAGATGTCATAACATCTCACCCACAGGAACCTCAGTCTGCATATTTCAAGAATGAGCCACTTCTCTGGCAGAGCCTCAGCACCCTGACAGCACTGAAGAATTAGTCATTATTAACTCAGTAACGCCACCAATACACAGCCCATACAGATTACCCTACTTGTCTAAAAAATGTCCCTTATGGCTATATTTTATTTTGTATTTGTGTGTGCTTTGTTTTTACATATAATATCCAACCAGTATTCACAGAATCACATGATTTCTCCTCGGTGTCGCTTGATCAAGCAACAGTCTCTTTCACTTGCATTGTTTTTCATCTCACTGAATTATATGAAATTCCAGGTCAGTTCTTCCAAATATCCCACAGTCCCGATTCCTCTGACTGTCTCCTGGCTAACCTTAAGGCAGACATTTCAGGCAAATATACCCTTTTGCTGTGGTGGTGGTTGTGGTGGTGGTGGTGGTGTAGGTCTCTCACAGCATCACATCGCATGCACACTGCTACTTGGTTAAGACTAAAACCATGAGATAATCTCCATTGGAAAGGTATCTTTCCACTTTGTACAATTAAAATGGATACTGTGTTTCCCAACAATATCTCAGTCTATGGTTTAATGATCTTCTCTAATCAGTTATTACTAGAGTGGTTCTGCATTTATAGATGGAATTTTTCTGTGAAAGAGCTTCCCTTCCTTCCCCTTCCCTCCCCTTCCCTCTCTTCTCCTTCTTTCCCCTCCCCTCCCCTCTTCCCCTCCCCTCCTGTCCCTACTTCTGTTTTCTATTTTCTCTTCTCTTTCTCTGTCTGCCCATCTCCTTCTCTTATTGTTATGTACACATAGTTTTTCTCCTTACTTTTTTTTCAAATTCAAATGTGTTACGTTCCATTAGCATCATCATTCTTTTCTGATGTACACTCTGTTCCAATTTTGTTACTGGGATCTCCTTTAAACTGGCATCTGTGTTCTTTTGTACTGTCCCCATTAGACATTTAGCATCTCCTTATTTTCTGGCACAACAAGGTGTTCCAGGCTCACCTTGTACTCTTTCTATCCCAGACTGGAATCAGCCATTTCTCCAAGAAGCTCTGGTTCTTCTTATTAGACAATGCCAATTAGGAACAAAAATATAAATTCAAAAGGTTCATTGCCTCTGGTACAACATCACTTCTTGGCTCCTTCAGGCGATTTAGTTAGGAAGAAAAATGTGTGTGTGTCCATACACATGTATGCACATGAGCGTACATGTGAGCGGATCCATAGGTGGTTCACATTGAGTACAACCCTACAGCGTTCTTTCTCACCTTCTTCTTATGATATCTTTTTACGTTTATTTATTCTGAGAGAGAAAGAGAATAGGGGTGGGGAAGGGGAAGAGTGGGAGAGAGAGAGAAGGTCTCAAGCAGGCTCCCCAGTGTCAGCACAGAGCCCAGCGTGGGGCTCAAACTCAGGAACCTGAGCTGAAATCAAGAGTCAGACGCTTAACTGAAGAGCCTCCCAGGCGCCATCCCACTCTATATCCGTATTTCTCTTCTCCGATAGTGAATTATCTTGCTCCCCCCAAAATATCCATATTTATTCATCTCTTCAATCCCAGAATGTGTCCAAAATAGTTTCTTTAATTGTACCACCAAGGTCACTACAAGTAAATCATCTAAATAAAGTTTGAGGTTGTCTTTAATACTTTTTATTCTTAAGCTATATTTTACATTGGTTTTACAGTAAAAATACTGTGTTTAGGATTACTTGAATTATTCTTTTCCTGGTGTGAACTTTTCATGAAATCAAAGTTATGTTTTTCTGATTTTACTCATTTTCAGAGGTTTTCTCCTTTGGTTTTTCTAATAACAATTTTTGAATAATTAAGCCATTACTGTTTCTTAAAAGTTAAAACTATATAAGATAATAAGCTCAGGGAAATCTTTTTTCAACTTTATTTTTATCAAAAAGTCTCCTTTGACCCAAGCAAATGAAGTAAAAAAAAAAAATGTTGACTATCTGTTGAGGCTAAAATGCTTTTAAAAGTTCTTCCAAAAAGATACAAATCTAAAATGAGATCACAGTATGTGGGGTGATTTCAGATTAGGATAAAAAAAGGTCCACTTAAGTAATGTTGCAGATTGAAGCTAAAGCACAAAGGAGAAAGAAAACTACAATTGGTTTATTTTGGAGAATTTTGGAGCGTGTCAGCTAAGGCCTAGGCCCATTCTGGTGTATCTGGATGGGCTATCTAATTTTTTTAAGAAGCTCCAAGTTTATAACTAGGCCACTCAGCACTGAGAAATTGCTAAACTTCACTGAATGATATTCGACCACGTCTGCAGTCTGGTTTCTTCTATTTCTGCATTTCAGCTCTTCATGTCATCGTCTTTCCTCTGTCTGCTACAGCCACCCTAATTTATGTCCCTTGCACACATGCTTTTGCTTCTCATTTTTGTGTATTTTTGCGCATTGGTTGGAATGCCCCTCCTCTGGAGTACTTTTCAACTGGAAACTACTACTTCGAAATACAAGTCTTTCTTTAGACATTAGATATTATGTTTCCCTCTGTCCCTCAACATTTGTGTATCCATTACCTTCTAAATGTTAAGTGGGCTCATAATATTTCACCAAACATACATATCCTCACAATCACTCTGATTTGGCTCTGTGTTTACTTTATCTCTTCTAAACTGTGAGCTCCTTGAAGGCCAGCCTCAGGGGCACAGCATAATGCCTAACACATGGGGGCGTCCAATAGACGTTTGTTAAAAGGCCAAGTGAGAATTACCAAAGAGGAATGATCGTGATTTCTTCCTTTGTAGCCTGCATGTGGAGATAAAATATGCACACAAACTACAACTTTTATTTATTTTTTTTTAAATTTTTTTTTTAATGTTTTTTATTTATTTCTAGGAGAGAGAGAGAGAGACAGCATGAGCAGGGGAGGGGCAGAGAGAGAGGGAGTCACAGACTGAAATAGGCTCCAGGCTCTGCGCTGGCAGTCAGCACAGAGCCCGACGCGGGGCTTGAACCCACGAACCACGAGATCATGACCTAAGCGAAAGTCGGACGCTTAACCGACTAAGCCACCCAGGCGCCCCACAAACTACAACTTTTAAAAGCTAATAGTTTCTACTGTCCTTTGATCATTTGAGCCTGTTCTTCTCTAGTGCTAGGATTATTTTTCCTAGTGCTAGGATTATTTTTCCTAGTCTCTAAGATAATATTGGTATATCTTATTTGTCTGAGCTTCGTGAAAATGCAATGAATGTAGGCAAACTTGGCTATTTGACTTCAAAATTAATTGTCTTGTATTGCAAAGATATTATTTTAAAGGAGGTTCACCTGGCACCCAAGTTGGTAATGATAAAAACAGAGCAAAACACAACTGAGTAAACTAATTCAGAATTTAGCAGTGATATTTGGGGAATGAAACTGGAATATATGTTGCGGTGATCTCAAGAGAAGAGAAATTATTTCAGATGTGCCAGAATAAAAAAGGGATTCTTGAGTCATCCAGAGATGAATTAGTCATCAACTAAAAATATAGAATATGCAAGAAAAATTATTGCAGAAGATGAAAAATAGAGCAATTATGTATTTGAAATATAGCACAATCAAGAGCTTTTTAGGCAAATATCAGGGCTGCAAGCACAGTACAGATTCACAACTATGGGGATAAAAGAGAATATAGACTAGAATCCATCCCGGAACAGGTAAATGGAAATGGTCTGTTTTCAAGATGCAACACTAATATAACTTAGGAAATCTACCCAAATGTAAATTTTACATATTTAATTCCAAAACATGCACATTTTATTTATTTTTTTTTTAAATTTTTAATGTTTTATTTATTTCTAGGAGAGAGAGAGAGAGACAGTGTGAGCAGGGGAGGGTCAGAGAGAGGGGGAGTCACAGACTGAAACAGGCTCCAGACTCTGAGCTGGCAGTCAGCCCAGAGCCCGGCGCGGGGCTCGAACCCACGAACCGTGAGATCATGACCTAAGCCAAAGTCGGACGCTTAACCGACTAAGTCACCCAGGTGCCCCAACTCCTCCTACTTCTTTTTAAACAGAATCCTAATTTTGTTCAAGCATCCAACCCAAAACATGCACATTTTAAAATATAACCAAATTTTAATGTTGCATTCAAATGATTAACCTGCCTTTACTTAAACATTGTTATGGTGCAACTGCAATATGAAGACTTTAAATCAATGCACAATGTTTTATACTCAGGTATTTGAGAGTCAGAAAGACTGAATTTGGTTCTAGCACTTACCAAATGAACAACTTTAGACAAATTACATGACTTTCCTAAGGCACAGTTTATTCTTAAAAAAAAAAAAAAGTCATAGTAATAATTACCTCAAAAGATTATTGTGTGGATTAAGTTAGAAAATGTGTGAAAAGCATTAGCACAAGACTTGAAATATAATGCATACTCAATAATCTGCTTTTTTTCTTGTTGAAGATCAGGCTTTTTCTATTAATTTTATGAATAATGGATGTTCAGCTCTTCAAAGATCAAAATATTAAAATATCTCTTCACCTTTTAAATAACTATATTTTTTAAAAAAATAAAACAACTTATTTCATACTCTGCTGTCTTCCTAACCTGCATGAAGAGTACAAAAAAGAATATCTTCTTATCATAAGGCTCATCATTATGATTGTTCGTTAATGATCACATGTTGTTTTAATACAAGCATGTTTTTTAAAGTTTTTGAATCGGCACAACTGTTTGCCCTTTTGTAAATGACACTGTGTCATACAGTTTGATGCATTACTCCTCTTTTTTTTTTTTTTTAATTTTAGAAGGAGAGAGCATGCACAGGTGGGGGAGAGGGGCAGAGGGAGAGAAAAAGAGAGAGAGAGATTGAGAGAGAGAGAATCTTAAATAGGCTCCATGCTTAGTGTGGATCTCGATCCCATGACCATGAGAACATGACCTAAGCTGAAATCAAGAGTCAGATGCTCAACCATCTGAGACACCCAGGGGTGCCCTGTATTACTTCCCTTTTTTGCCCACAAAGTCATTGCCTTTGCTCATTGATGGTGGTGTGACTTACTTGGTAACAAACATCTCTTCTAATTTTCTGCTTCTATTCTGGAGTATGCTTGGGTTGAGTTTGCTTTAAAATTGGTCTCTCAAATAAAGGGACACATATTATATGTGAGTGCCTGAAACCCTCTTTTAAAAGATATCCAGAGAGTTCAAGGTTTTTGTGGCACACAGTTTGTTTGGAAACCTGTTTTATCCTTCCAATTAGAGAGTATATTTTGTTTACTTTACAGTTTGAGATCTAGGAATGCTACAAAAAGAAACGTTACTATAAATGTTTTTATTTGGTTCATTTATTATACTATGGCTGATAAATGGTGATATACAAATTCATATCAGAAAGAATGCTCTGTTGTCATTGTTTAGAAAATGAGAAATCTATCAATTAGATTTCAGTCACTATAAATGAGGAAAGAATTATTGAGAAGAGCAAGTATGAATATGGTTTTATCAAGTCCTCAAATTACTTTCATGTTTTCTTTGTTCTCCTTGGAGGATATTATTAATGATGCCATTTACTATTTGTTTCTGAGCATCTTGAAAGCAAGTGTGTATGATAGGTCGCGTGTTTGGTACAAAAAGTCACGAGGACATCCCCACACATTAAAGTTGAGGCCACTTGGCTTCTTTGTGCTCTAGTTAAGCTCAATACTTTCTTTCTTAGAGGGCCCAAATAAATATTGTTTTCTTCAGATGACTTTGAGTATATTTCTTTTCTCCACTCTCACCAATGTTATTTATTTGTCCCTGTCTATAATGAATTTTAAGTTACATAGCATGGCCAAGAGTGAAACTGCTCTTTCTTTACTAATTTTTTAATGTTTATTTTTATTTTTGGAGAAAGAGAGAGTACACACGGGAGAGGGGCAGAGAGAGGGGTGACAGAGTATCTGAAGGGGGCTCTGTGCAGACAGCAAAGAGCTGAATGTGGGCTCAAACTTACGAACCTTGAAATCATGACCTGAGCCAAAGTCTGCCACTTAACGGACTGAGCCACCCTGGTGCCCCTTAGTAATCTTGCTTCTAACTTCCTCAACTCCTACTTTCTATTCCTCAGTTTCTAGAAGAGTCAAGTATACTGTCAAAGCAAATAACACTTAATAAATTGTGCCCAGGCTATGTTCTTCTCTCAATGCTAGATTTAAATTTTAATTGTCCAGTTGGTTCAGATGAAACTAATTGAGTGAAGTAACTGGCTCTTTAAGTGCCTTACATCCTGCTAATTTTTTGTGAACAAATTGATTAATGATATTTCTGTTACCATTCATAATGATTTAAAATTATTAAGTTAAAATATTATAGGGGGAGTTTTTAATTCTGGCTTTAATCTCCATAAAAGCTGATATTTACATATCCATGGTTATATCTTTTGTATTTAAGTATTTGTCCTTATCACATATTTTATCTAGTTGTGTCAGATTTCCTTGGTTGTTTGTTAAATGCCATTTTATTTCATATTGATTTTCACATTTTCACAACTTCCCTTTCTTTCTTTGACATGGTAGTAAACAGAAGAAAAGTGTGAGAAACAGTAATGAGAAAGAGCTCGATGAGTCAGATGTGTCTTACTGCTATTGGCCTTAATAGTCAAGCCTCTGTTTCTTTCAGCAAGTGCTTTCATTTATTAAGATTTCATTTATGCTTAAAACAATAATCTGACTAGTAATAGTACTCACTGTATTTTGACTTCTTGCCAATTCCAGGCACTTGGTTAACAAATTTTCATATGTCATTTTTAATCTATGCTATCATCCTACAGGAAATGTATTATTCAGATGAGGAACTCAAGTCATCAATAATTTAAATAACTTAAGTAACATAGCTACTAGGTGGCTGCAGTGATATTTGAACCCTGGTCTCTCTGAGACTCTGTTTCCATAACTGCCTGTAGTTTCCAAACTTGCAGGTATTGGATGAGTAACAATTGAAAAATATACAAACTATTTCTTGTCATCATCCATGTCATCTTCTTTCTTCACTATTCCATTCACCCTTGTCATCTTAATCCATTTACTTTATTTTTGGCATCCTCTAAACTGAAAATTGAGAGCCAGCTCACAACTCAGTTCCTTTGGAAGAGAACATGGGGTTGTAGAATAATAAAATCAGAATCTTAATCTCGGCTCTGTCATTTCCTAGGTTGGGACCTTGATGAAGTCACCTAATCTTTCTAAATTCCTATTTTCTCATTTGTTACATGGAGGCATTAATTGTTATAAAATAGTGTTGATGTGAGAATTAAATGAAATTGTTAATTACAACAAAAGCTAGCACCATGCAAAAAATCATAGAATTTTGCAGACTGTATTGCCTGCTGGTGGCATGTTTCTCAAGACCTGTGTTTTCCAGATTTAACTTTCAACTCCTTTTAAAGGAAAATATTCACCTGAAATCCTACCACTCATATACACATTATTTTTACTCAGAATGTAAAAGCACTACATTATGAATTAAATACTAATGTTTATAATGCCCGTTCAGTTTTAAGTAGAGCAGACTTTTAGATAAAATTTAAATGAAATTAACATCCAGTAAGACTCAAAATCATTAATTTAATATGACTGTTATTTTTCTGAAATTAAATCAGGTGTGCAATATGAGTATAATTCTGAATATGATTTTTGCATTTAGCATTATTCTGTTGTTCTATGTGATAATTTAAGTCTCCTGTCACTTTACTTCTGTTATTCAAATTCTATATTTTTTACTTGGGTTCTGGTATTACTTAATCTCCACTTCGTGCAAATAATCGTCTATATGCAGTAAGCCACTGTTTTGTTTCTCAAAAAGACATGGCAAATAAATCAGATGTGGCTTTGGGCACTGAAATATGCAACAGTATGTGGCCCGTAGATTATCATCCAGAAGATAAGAACTGTTAACTTTTGGGGGTTATCCTTGAAATCAATTGACAAGATTTGAAAAATTTATAGACTCCATTATGAACCGTGTCATCAAAGAATAGCAGATCACTATTTGAAAACTCCTTCCTTATTAAAGACCAAACCAAACAGAAAACTATGCAAGACCAAAACGAAATCTCTAGTAATTCTTTTGTTGACATTATTTTTTTTTTTAATATTTTTATTTATTTCTTGGACAGAGAGAGAGAGAGACAGCGCGAGCAGGGGAGGGTCAGAGAGAGAGAGTCACAGACTGAAGCAGACTCCAGGCTCTGAGCTGGCAGTCAGCACAGAGCCCGACGCGGGGCTTGAACCCACGAACCGCGAGATCATGACCCAAGCGAAAGTCGGACGCTTAACCGACTAAGCCACCCAGGCGCCCCTTGTTGACATTATTAAGATAGAAAAAAAGTAGAGATGAAGCAATTTTGGAGCAGTATGAAGGGAGGCATTTTTTTTTCTTTTTGGTTTAGTTTTTAGTCATGCTATCACAAGCATGATTTTTATGATGTTAAGCCCATTTTTCAAAGAAGAAAAAAATATCAGTAAGATAAAAACCAGTTTTATGACAGTAGCCCTAGAAATCCTTGCCTTTTTTACTAGTATTTCAGGGTACAATTTTATTTCAATAGGTCTAGATCTGGTTCACTTTTATATTCCCTTTAATGCCTAGCATAAGTAATGAATGTTCCAAGCCATTTATTGAAGAAGTGATTTTAATCTCTGAAGAGTATTTTTAAAAAGGCTTTATTCTTATCTCCCTGGAGCAGTGTAGGCAGCCTATATGTAAGGAAATGAATGAATTAAATAATTCATTTTTAATGTAATTTCTAGGTTTTCATGATTTGGGTCTAATGCAAGAGTAAGTAATGGATAGAATTAGGAAAAATGTCAAATGTGACCTAGACAATTGTGTGGTGGTAGATTTATTTAAGATGTTAGGTAGATCCAACAAGTGAGACTGAATGGAATCTATGACATGGAATGATAAATGAGAACATTAATGAGGGTATTTAAATTTTTTGAAGTGAGGGAAAATATCCAGAGATTAGAATGTCCGTGGATTTTGAGAGATGAGAAAATATGAACAGTTGAAAGGCTATTAACATGCAGTTTGTCTCTAATACATCTGTTTGAAATTTAGCAGTGAACAGTGAGACAGGAGAGTCCCCCAGCCAAGGTAGCAGAGACATTTCACAAATAGAACTCCAGCTCCTATACTTTGACATCGACATCCATTGCTGTTATTTTTTTTTTTTATTCTTGAGTCTCATATTTAATTAGATGTTCATTGAGGGCAAAAATGACACATTTCTTTTCCACTGGCAAATAGACTGTGTGCTTAGCAAAAAGAATTGCTCAGAACATTTGCATCGCACGGCCCAAGTATTTTCCGAAACCTCCCAGTTTTTCTAGTTTATTAAATCCTACAAAGTAATGTAAAGTTTAAATGTTAATCACTTATGAGTGACCTTTTTGAATTGCCCATTTGGAAGGCTTGTCTGTGAGACAACTTAAAATAATCTCAAAGAGTATGTTTATCCAAATAAAATTGATTTGTAAAAAGGTCATCTACATGATTTAGAGACACATGGGTCAAGGCAAGTAGATAAGTAATTGCAAATTAAATGTTAACAGTTTAGGTGGTCTTTAATGAAAACCCACTGGCATTTGGCAACATCAGATTTTAAAGACTTTTTATCTAATGAATCAACAGGGCTCCGAAAGTTCCATGTAACAGTTTTGTCTAGAGTGCATTTCAACTTGAAGTGAGGCAATGTGATTTAAAAATAATGGTAACCTCAGAAAATATCTAGCTAGTACTAAGTACATATAAAAAATGATTTTTTAAAAATTGAAGTATAGTTAATATACAATGTTTCATTAGTTTTAGGTGTACAACATAGTGAATTGACAATTCTGTACATTACACTATGCATACCATGATAAGTATAGTTACCATTTATCAACATACAATATTGTTACAATATATTGACCATATTCCATATGCTGTACTTTTCATTCATATAACTTATTTATTTTATAACTGGAATGTTGTACCTCTTAATCCCTTTCACCTATTTCACCCAATCCCCACACCCCACCCCTCTGGGAACCACCAGTTTGTTCTCTGTATTTGAGAAGGTCTGTTTCTGGTTTTTTGCTTATTGGTTTGTTTTATTTTGTTAGAGTCCTCATATAAGTGAAATTACATGGTATTTGCCTTTCTCTGACTTAGTTCACTTAGGATTATATCATCTAGATCCATCCATGCTGTTGCAAATGACAACATCTTATTCTTTTTTTTATGGCTGATTAATATTCCACATTTTCTTTATCCATTCATCTATCAATAGACACGTGGGTTGCTTCCATATCTTGGCTATTGTAAATGACACTGTAGTAAACATAACGGTGCATATACTTTTCAAATTAGTATTTTCATTTTCTTTGAGTAAATACCCAGTATTACCCAGTATAACCATAGAAATACAATGGTTATATATTTTGTTGATGTTTTATGGAAACTCCATTGTGTTTTCTACAGTGGCTGTATCCATTTACATTCCCCACCAGCAGTGCACAAGGGTGCCTTTTGCTCATCACAACCTTGTCACCACTTGTTATTTCTTGTCTTTTTGATACTAGCCATTCTGACAGATGTGAGGTAGTATCTCATGTGGATTTGATTTGCATTTTCCTGATGATGAGTGCTGTTGAGTATCTTTTCATGTGGCCATTGGCCATCTGTATGTGTTCCTTGAAAAAATATTTAGGTCCCCTGCCCATTTTTAATTGGATTATTTTTTATTGTGTAATAATTTTTAATTGTGTAAGTATATATTTTAGATACTAACTCCTTGACAGATATATGATTTCACATATCTCCTCCCGTTATTGTTTTGTTAATAGTTTCCTTTGTTGCAATAAAACTTTTTATTTTGATGTCGTCCTAATAGTTTATTCTTGTGTATGGAGTAGGAAAGTGATCCTGTTTAATTCTTGTGCAGATAGCTGTCCAGTTGTCCCAGCACCATTTATTGAAGAGACTGTCTTTTCCCCAAGGTATATTTTTGTCTCCTTTTTCATAGATTAATTGACCATGTAAATATGGGCTTATTTCTAGGTTCTTTATCCTGTTCCATTGATCTATGTGTCTGTTTTTGTGCCAGTACCATACTGTTTGGATTACCAGAGCTTTGTAGTATATCTTGAAATCTAAAATTGTGATACCTCCAGCTTTGCTCTTCTTTCTCAAGATTGCTTGGGCTAACAAAGAATGATTTTTAAATCACTATAATACCCTGACCTAAATATAACAACACCTAGCATGTTATTACTATGTATAGCTATTCCTCTGATTATTCCGTATACACAGGTATTATAAAATCTATGAAGTATTACTTATGTTATATTACATTTTCAGTACAAATACAACGGCAATAATAACTAAGCAGGATCAAGTGTTCACTATATACAGTAAACTGTGATGAGCATCAAGTACACATATCTTAAACATTTCCATCTCACACACCAAATAAACTACAATATACATTGTAATGTTAACATCTGCATAGCATGTCAGTATAGTATAGTATGACTGTACCATAACTGTCACTAAGCCTTTATGTTATTTCCAAATATTCCGTGCTGTATATGTAAACATAAGGTGATTTAAAAAATATTTTTAACATTTTTATTTATTTCTGAGAGAGACAGTGTGAGCAGGGGAGGGTCAGAGAGAGAGAGAGATACAGAATCTGAAATAGGCTCTAGGCTCTTAGCTGGCTGTCAGCACAGAGCCTGATGCGGGGCTCGAACCCATGAACCGTGAGATCATGACCTGAGCCAAAGTCAGCCACCCAACCGACTGAGCCACCCAGGTGCCCCAAGGTGATTTTTTTTATAATCAAATATTTCATACATCTTACATTAATACTTTGGGGTTAATTGTTAACAAGCATAATTCTGGAATCAAAATGTTTACATATCACATTTAAACATCATTACTGTTATATCAGAAAGGTAGAAAAAAAAGTGAGGTTTTGATATGGATGGCTCAATTATTACCCAGTAATCTCATGTCAGTTTATATCCCCATTTATAGTTCATGAGACTTCTTTCCCTACAGTCTTGCTTGCTTGTTATTATCATGCATTTCAATCTTTGATAAGGCCGATCAGCCTTGAAGCTGATCCAGGTGGGTTCACTTGTGGAGGCACTGAATTACTGCTGTCTTTACTTATAGGTGGGTTCATGTATTAGGACATCCTACTACATGGGCAAGTAGTAAGCCCTCAGGACATAGGTAATGTTATATACCTGGAGACAGAAGAGAAGATTTAAATAGTATTATCACTTTATTTCAAATGTGAACCATTAAATGGTTAAAAAGTATTTGAGCATACTTTCAATTTATACACTAATAGCAAGTGACACTAAAAATAAGATATAAGAGGGGTGTCTGGGTTGCTCAGTCAGTTAAGCATCCGACTTCGTCTCAGGTCATGCTCTCACGGTTCATGAGTTCGAGCCCCACGTCGGGCTCTGTGCTGACAGCCAGCTCAGAGCCTGGAGCCTGCTTCACATTCTGTATCTCCCTCTCTCTCTGACCCTCCCCGGCTTATGCTGTCTCTCTCTTTCACAAATAAATTTTTAAAAAACATTAAAAATTTTTAAAAAATATAAGGACATTTATTCCCCAAAAGCAATATGACAGCATAGACAATACAACTTCCAGGTTATAATATAGAGCCAGCACAGGGGGAAACCAATAATAATAACTGCATTTTATCTCTTTCAGAGCACAGACTAGGGCTAAGAATTTACACTTTTCTGTCCTTGCAAATGCCATTGTTTCTTCATCCTCGTTTTCCAGGCATGCTCTAGGTTTCCTTACCTGTTTGTACTCTACTTAGCACTGGGACCTAGATCAAATGCCAGTGTCAACTTTGTAGTATTCTTGATCTTTCTGATTAGAATTGTTTTCTTCATTTTGATTTCCCAATATTGTTTCTCTGTTTAGTTTTAATTTTGTATGTTTAATTGTTACTAAGGTCATTTCTCCCATTTGTACAGATATTCCTTGAGTGGGGTAGATCTTACTCACCTTTGCAGTATAACTAGAACTCAGTGTCACAGTGACTAGCAAAGTGTATACTGAAAAATATTTGCTTTAAGAATAAGATGCAGTGTTTATTTATAATGCTTATTCTTATAGCCATAATATTATAAAGTTTTTGGAGAATTTTTAATTTATTTTTTTAATGTTTATTTACTTTAGAGAGACAGAGCACAAGTCGAGGAAGAGCAGAGAGAGAGACAGAGAGAGAGACAGAGAGAGATTGAGAGGGAGACAGAATCCAAAGTAAACTTCAGGCTCCCAGCTCTAAGCACAGAGCCCAACATGGGACTCAAACTCATGAAGCACAAGATTACTACCTGAGCCGAAGTCTGACACTCAACCTACTGAGCCACCCAGGCACCCCAGAGAATTTTGTTTTTAACCAAATTATTTTCAGGAAAATTTCCAAATTTTTGACTGTAGTCATGCATTTGTAGCATGTATAATGGTATTTTCCCCCATTCTGTTATTAGAATAATGTCCTCCACTTTTTTATGCTTGGTCCAACTTTCCATGGCTAGAAGTAATAAAATCAGAAATCACACTCCCTCACCTTTATTTTTTAGAAAACCTACTAAATAGGTTTAATTATTTATTAATAATTAAAATGGTTCTTATGCCTACTTCCTTTTGTTCTTCACCTATCAAAGGAATGTGATATGAAATCATATTTGGGGCCAAATATTCCAAGTTGTGTTTCTTTGAGTAATGTGCCAGATTATTATATAATCCATCATTTTCCTTTGCCTGAGTTAACACAGCCAGTCTTTCTTTGGCATATCTTATTTTGGCAGAGCTTGAAAAACATACACAGCAGTAAAGTTTGGAGAGATAGCAGTCTCTTCTCTGTGTCTAACAACTTTATTCAACTATTTAGGTATTTAATCTTTTGAAATATCTATCTGACCCAATAATCTTATTTTACAAAAAACTAGGAAAAAAAAGAGAAAAACTAGGGTAAAAAAACAACCTAAGATCCTCAGTGTGTTAAGTATAACAGAAGTGGATAAGAATAATGTATGTATCACTTATATATAATAGTGATCCAGCTCACATGAATTGGGGAAATTTGTTCTTAATTTTTAATTTTTTTGAGATCTCAGATTACTTCTCAGATTACTCATATTTAATTAGAAGGCATTTATAACATTAGCAAATGATAAATATATTTGATTTATTATTTGTAACATATTAAAAAAAGAATGTGTGATGTCTCATTGATAAATGTAGATTAAATTTATCCATTCATAAAATATTCATTGATAAGTAGACAAGATGATAAACTCACAAAAAGGAAGACTGATAACCCCAAATTCTGTTGTCAGTCTCTTAATTAGTTTTAAGTAGACCATTGTCCTTAACAAAAAGTTCTTTTTTTAATGTTTATTTATTTTTGAGATACAGAGAGAGAGTATGAGCAGGGGAGGGGCCAAGAGAGAGAGGGAGACACAGAATCTGAAGCAGGCTCCAGGCTCTGAGCTGTCAGCACAGAGCCCGATGCGGGGCTTGAGGTCACGAACCACGAGATCACAACCTTAGCCGAAGTCGGCCACTCAACCGACTGAGCCACCCAGGCGCCCCGCTTAACAAAAACTTTTTTTGATAAGTTGAAATAGCTTCAAATTTTGATCTTGCTTTTGGCTTTACATGGGGCAATCTGAGAGTGAATAAAGGAACTTCCTGGGGCACCTGGCTGGCCCAGTCAATTAAGCATCTAACTTTGGCACAAGTCATGATCTGGTGGTTCCTGAGTTCGAGCCCCACATCAGACTCCCTGCTGTCAGCCTGTCAGTGCAGAGCCTGCTTCAGATCCTTTGTCTCACTCTCTCTGTTCCTCCCCACTTGCAGTCTCTCCAAAAATAATTATTGTAAAAAAGGAACTTCCTAATTAATTTTGTAAAATACCAGTATTTAGTTCATGTTTAATAACAAAGATGAGTACATGGTGCTTGTTTTCTTTAAATATTGGTTTACAAAGCATTCTTTTTTTTTGATTTATTAATGTAAGGAATTAGTTACAATTTTATTTTAAATGGTTATTTATAAGAGTGTAAGTGATTGATGAATGGATAAGAAGATGTACTATATATATATACATACATACATATACATATATGTGTATATATACAATGGAATATTATCCTGTGATAAAAAGGAATGAAATCTTGCCATTTGCAATGACATGGATGGATCTAGAGAGCATAATGCTAAGTGAAATAAGTAAGTCAGAGAAAGACAAATGGCATATGATTTCACTTATATGTGGAATTTAAGAAACAAAACAGGGGCACCTGGATAGCTCAGTTTGTTAAGCGTCTGACTCTTGGTTTCAGCTCAGATGAGTCTTTACAACATGGAGCCTGCTTGGGAGTCTCTCCCTCTCAATCTCTACTTCTCCTCAGCTCATGCATGCTCTTTCTCTCTCTCCAAATAATAAAGTTAAAAAAGAAACAAAACAAATGAGAAAAGTAAAAAGAAGCAAACTAAGAAATAGGCTCTTATCTATAAAGAGAACAAACTGATAGTTAATAGAGGTGAGCTAGGTATGGGATGGGTGAAATAGATGATCGGGATGGTGCACTTGTAGTGTTAAACACCAAGTGAGGTATGGAAGTGTTGAATCACTATATTATACACCTGAAACTAATGTTACACTGTATGTTAACTAACTGGAATTTAAATAAAAACTTTTTAAAAAAATGTTTATTTCTGAGAGAGAGAGAGAGACAGAGCATAAGCAGGGGAGGGACAGAGAGAGACACACACGCACAGGATCTGAAGCAGGCACTAGGCTCTGAGCCGTCAGCACAGAGCCTGATGTGGGGTTTGAACTCACAGACCACAAGATCATGACCTGAGCTGAAGTTGGTTGCCCAACTGACTGAGCCACCCAGGCACCCCTAAATAAAAACTTTTAAAATGGGGAAAAATAAAATTCTATTTTAAAACATAAAACAAAACAGTATAAGAGCTTACTAGGGTCTTAGTTGAGTGCACATAACCTTGAAAGTGGAGACTGAGCCAATAATCCAGAACCAAGAACCTATTTGACATGGAATGCAGAATTCTAATTTTTGAGTATTTACTATGCCATGACTTTGTTATTATTATCTCTATTTCTCATGATGAAACTGAAGTTGGAAATGTTTATTTACTTGGACACTTATTTGGATAGGAAAAGAGCTAGGATATGAACTTAAGTTTGTCTGACATTAAATGTTATATTCAGCAGCCAAAATACCTAAGAAATAAATGCTTAAATGTATATAACATAGGTGCATACCTCTAGATAACATTAAGGGAAAGAATCATTCTATCCAATACTCTTAATATCCTTTTACTATAATCATGCCTCTACAAAGGCAAATGCTAGCAAATGGTCTAAATATTAAAATTATCTTGATGTATGTAACATAAACTTTAAAATTAAAACATAAAATCATAGGTCCATATTTGGGATACTTAATTAAATATTTGAACTTTGTATTTACTGAATTGCACATACCATAGGAGTCATCTAGACTAGCCTTTCCAGTATGTCTTGGTGGAGCCCATACTTGTCATTTTTTTCAGTATCGGTTGATTTCAGAAAGCATGCAGTGACCAAACACCAGAATTAATGAGGGATACTTTTAAGTGCTTTTGTATTTTATTAATCCCAGTAAAATCAACATTCTTTAGAAACACATATGTGAAATACTTTGCCAATCTATAGGTGGAGCTTGGTGCACTTATGGATTCATAGACTCCTCACATCTACTAATTTTGGTGCTATGGTTAATTGCAGTGCACACTGTGGACTCATTGGGACAGACTGTTATGCTCATTACAAAAATAAAGTAACTATGTCCCAGAGAGAAAGTGATTTAATCACCATTATATAACTTGTGTGCACCCTACTTTATTGAGAATCCAGAATTGCTAAATTTTAGTTTTATATCGTTTCCCCCACATTAAAATTTCTCATCATTTTTGCTTATGGTTCCTTTGAGAATCTGGTGGACTGTTAGCCCAGGAAACTGTGCCTGTGCCCATCCATATAAAATGCATGTAATCCTAAGAGATTTCACTCTCCCGTGAGAAGCTACTGACAAGCCCCAGGTAATAACACTTGTTGGGACTACCAGCTTTATTTCTATGTCAAAAACGAAGTAGTCTGGGAAGTGGAATGAGAGTGGGCTACCAGAACCTAGGTCTGAAATCCCAATGGTGGAGAAATCTTTTTTTTTTTTTTAATGTTTTTTAAATTTATTTCTGAGAGAGAGAGAGAGACAGCGTGAGCAGGGAAGGGTCAGAGAGAGAGAGAGATACAGAATCCGAAGCAGGCTCCAGTCTCTGAGCTAGCTGTCAGCAGAGAGCCAGATGCAGGGCTCGAACCCAAGAGCGGTGAGATCATGGCCTGAGCTGAAGGCAGACGCTTAACCGACTGAGCCACCCAGGTGCCCCCCAATGGTGGAGGAATCTTGAGATGACAGTTTTTTATGTACATTTTCCCCTGGATTTTATCAGGAAGCACTTGATGTAATGTGCATTTATTAATTAGAGTTTTTTTAGCTATAAATAATATCTATAGAGAATGTTTTTAAGGAACCTAAATCTCACTATTATTTCATTAAACTTCATTGAGCACACACACAAATAAAACAAATGAACAAACGAAACAAGAAAAAATAGACTAAAACCCTTTCTGCCTATATTGGTGGTTTAACTTTGTGGGGTTTTGGATAGTAATGCCAGCCTTTAGCTAGAGAAAAGATAGAAGAGTTAATAATGTGGCTCATAAATATTGACGAGCATGATTTTCCCCCTGAGACAGTGCTACCAATTCCTGTGGATTCTGGTTGCCAAGAGACAAAGTTTGGCCCATTTAAATTAAGTTCAGGGGTCTGACAAATGCCAAATTTATGATAAAATGCTGTCTTTTGTGGTAGAAAAATGTCTATTGAAAACATTTAGGCCTTTTAAAATGTAATCTTCTTTCTAAATAATGACAAATATGTGCAGCTTTTAAATTGAGGTGTTTTTTTTCTTTTCTTCTTTTCTGGGGGGATGGTGTTAGCATTCACATTACAAACTCTCAATAATGATGCCTTCTCCTAGGTAGTCACAACAATCTAACATTGAGGTCTTACTTCTAGAATACTTTCTTTCTGCCAAAAATTCTGAAGGCTTTAATTTTCGATCCTGGGGTATTTGGCTGTGCACAAATAGCACTAGCAGCACCTGGGTGGGGTCAGCAGGAGGATGGAGCTTCCTGGACCACTGTGCTGATTTCCTGCCTTTTGGTACCTTCTCAGTCCTGGTGCACTGAGCTCAGTTCTTCCAAACCACTGAGGGAGAAAGAGGCCTTTCTTTATTCGAGACATTGTGAGGCTGACAACGAATGAGTATGATATGCCTTACAGTTTTAGCCTTCTGAAAAAAAGGCCAAAAGGCTGCAATAAATGGGAAAGCAATAGATCATAGCATTTTAGTGAAAATGGCTTAGATATGCGAACAGTGGAATTGTAAACATTTAACTGTTAATTAAATATTAAGTAGTAGAAGTATAAATGCTAAATATTTAATTAATTTATCTATTTAAAACAGGGGCTGGATTCACAAATCCATTGACTAGTGTTTGTTGAGTAGCTACCATGTGTAAAGGGCCATTTAGGAATGGGATCAGTGAACAGAGAGCAGGGAGTAGCCCTCATGGGACTTATATTTTGGTGGGTTCTAGATTGAAGCCCTTTAAAGAGTGAATTGCTCTGTGATTTATATGTAAAACTACACCTTTTTGTTACTTTAGGAAAGATTTGTAGGGCAGCTTGGAGAACTGCCTCAGAGTATTGCTGTTGATGTTTCCCCTCCATCCCCTCTCTGGTCCTCCTTTTCTTCCTCCTCATTTTTTTTCCCTCTCAATATAACTCTCAATATAACTCAAAATTAAGATTTTTTTTTATCCTATCAAGTGGAGGTTGCCATACCTCATGTTCTAATATTATAATTCTTGATTATACTATCTTCTGGAAATGTGGACATTCACTGTTTCATAAAAGTTGATTTTTAAAAAGCCATTATAACTCTTATTGAGAAAACTGATTATCTGAATATTTTCTTATCCTTACGTGAACACCGAGACCAATTATAGATGACAGTCACCTTCTTATTTCATTTTAGACAGGTTTTAATGATCAATAACAGGTTTTTCACTGTCCTTTAATTTTAATTTTTCTTAGGCAGCTTTCTCTAGTTTCATTTTTTATGTTTGAGAAAACAAAAGTTGATAATTATTTCCAAGAAATACGGAAATTATTTTCCTTGTCCTTCAGAAGTATTATTGACCTTTAATTCATTATGAAGTTATTCACACCTTGTTCAAGGTAAACCAGTAAAGTGCTGAGGTGGGGAGGGATTTGGCCCCTCCCTTGGGATTCAGTGGAACTGCAGTGGGGCCGGAGGATGTCTGCTGAGGCTGTATCCTTAGACTCCTGCTGCCACTACTGCTATGACCTTTCACCTGGATTACTCTAACTCTTCTCCAGCCTGCTGCCCTTGGCTCCTGACAGTTTCTTCTCAACACAGCAGCCAACGTGATCCATGTAAATTATGTCAGTCGTGTCATTTAGTTGCTCAGAGTTCTCTGTTTTGTTATCTTTCACTCCTCACAAGAATATAAGCTTCATTAGGGTACCAAATTTTATGTGCTTAGTCACTACTCTATCCCTAGCACTTGGAAGAATACTTGACATATAGTAAGTATTTCTTCTTATTTGTAGGAATGAATGGATTCTGGAAGCAGATTTGTTCCAAAGATAGAAATTTGAGTATTATCAGCCTACAGATGGTGATTGAAAACATGGGAGGAAACAGATCAGCTACTGAGTGAAGCGAAGAAAATCAACTTTAGCCTTTTAGAGAAATTTCCAAAACCACATGCAAACTAGTTGTGTTAATGGACACATGACATCTACACGCTTTATGGTTTATCGTTTAGGGTCTTCACAGAATTTACCTCACATGATTCACAAAAAGATACTTTAATGAAGAGACTCCACACAAATGTGTGTTAAGCACTAAGGGAACAGCAACAGCAAGAAACCATTACTATCCATTAGAGCTGATGGAACAAGGAAAAAAAATACTATTATGAGCCCAGTGAGATATTTAGCTGTGGGGGCCAATCAGAGAGAACTGTAGTCAGGGAAGGATGCAGCTTCTGTCAGAGGTGCAGCTCTGAGATGGGAAAGGAGGAGAAAGAAATCCTGAATTCTCTCTTCTATAACACGCACTCCTACTGCTTCCCATAAGCTAAACCCCACTGGAAGCCAAACAAGAAGGGATCCTAATTGCTGCTTCTTCAAGAGTAAGCCTGCTTGGACACAAAGCAGGGCAAAGAAGTCTAGAGATTTTGTCTCCAATGGGTAAGGACAGGGAGACACAGATGATAATTGTCAGTCACAGGACACAATTGTTTTCTGATTTCCCCATGGATCACAGGGCACTGTGCTTAATTCTGGGTACCACCTTCTAACATGGTCATTGACAAATGAACACAAGCTACCTAATGCAAGCCATTGTGAATGAAGGAACTGGGATTATTAAGCTTGGGAACATATGATTTAAGAAAACATACAGAACTGGCCACATAAACAGCAAAGCCCACTGTAAAAGCAAGTTGTGGGATCATTGTTCTAAAATTATTGAGACTGTCAGAACAGTGATGGCAGAGGGTTAAACCAAGCATATTGCCTTTCTACTCCCAGGTTGTGTGCTCATGTAGATAGCCCTGGCAACATGTTAGCCTCCATCACACATTTAAAGGATTGGCATGTGGATGATTGGCCAGTGGGTAAAGTTTAGTCTGTGTCTTAAGATAGTAAAATCCACATCCTAGGAAAGACATTTTGTCAAATGTTCTTTGTTTGCTTGTTTAAACAAATTGATCTGTTTGATAACAGAATATCCTTCCTAAATCTGGAATTTTCTGTGCTGAGTTTAGTTACAGTCTGTCAGAGATGCTATGGAAAGGATTTCATGTTATCCAAGATGTTGGACAAAACAACTAACATGGATGTTTCTAACTCTAAAGATTATAAATCTAACCTAGTCTTTGAAAATTACATTAAGAGCTGATATATTATCTTCAATTGTATACAGATTAACTGGAGACATATATATTTATTATATGTATATATATAGACATATATACATATATATGTCACACACACACACATATATACACACATATATATATATGTCATACACACACATATATATACACACATATATATTTCTATTTATATATATTAACATATATAAATATGTTATATTTCTGTGTTTTATATATATATAACACAAATAATGGACCAGAGTGTACTTCTATGGCCTTTTTTTTATGGGGAGATCTTGCAGGCCTTTTTCTTACACAGTTGTGATGCCCAAATTTTAGACATTTGCTCTACATTATTATTAGTGATTTATTATGTTTTT
This sequence comes from Proteles cristata cristata, assembly GCA_017311185.1. Taxonomy (NCBI): domain Eukaryota; kingdom Metazoa; phylum Chordata; class Mammalia; order Carnivora; family Hyaenidae; genus Proteles; species Proteles cristata. The sequence goes on from JAESUZ010004051.1 coordinate 342,375, forward strand.
GTAATTATACTATGGTAAAAATACTATGTGACAGTATACAGAAATATAGGACAAATGCATAGAGGGCACAGGACAGTCTTTGACTATAGAGTTAGTTTAGGCACCCAAGACCAGAATCAGAGCATCTTGATTTTCATCTTGTAGTTATTTTCATGAAATATAAAAAGAAGTAGAAGTCACAGTCTTATGTAAATAATAAGCACGGATTTGCTTGATGACAGCAAATTTTCAGTATAGCATTATCATTATTTTACTTATACTAAAGTAAATTTATAATTTAATGTGTTATCTTGATGCAAAAAAACTGCTGAAGAATAGACTTATGTCTTGTACTTCACAGTCTCAACTTTTGAGCACTCTATTTATTTTGGTCCCTTTATGAAGTTATGTAGATATATGCTCCTCTGAATCTCACCAACACTTACAGTGCTATACAGCAGTTACTCATGATTGCTCACACACACACACACAAACTGGTAGATGCTATCATTTTAGCTGGTTTATATTAAGGAAATAAGTGAAGTTCATAGTTGGATAAGGAATTTATTGTTACTAAGTAGTTCACATCTGTGTTCCCCACCACTACCTCCAGTAAGGGCTTTTTACTTCTCCCAAACAAAATTGTGCACAGACTACAAAAGCATGATCCAAACAAAGGTAAAACCACCATTTTATTTATTTTATTTTATTTTTTTTATGTTTTATTTATTTCTAGGAGAGAAGAGAGACAGTGTGAGCAGGGGAGGGTCAGAGAGAGAGGGAGTGACAGACTGAAACAGGCTCCAGGCTCTGAGCTGGCAGTCAGCACAGAGCCCGACGCGGGGCTCGAACCCACGAACCGCGAGATCATGACCTAAGTGAAAGTCGAACGCTTAACCGACTGAGCCACCCAGGCGCCCCAGGGTTGGTAAAACCACCATTTTAAGTGAGGTTAAAGAGCACAGAGACCTACCAATTTACCACCAATGCCACACATCTAATTTTAACTTCTGAGATAACACAATGTGTAAACCAACAATCTAGTTCAACCTCCCCAGTTTCCAAATAAAAAACAGCTCAGAGATATTTGATGTCTCCGTCAACATCACACAGCTTATTAGAACTATAGCCAGGATAAAGAACAAGGCTGTGAACCTCAGTGTTTTTTTGAGTACAGTATATGACATAGGCTAAAATCCTGTTGGTACATGAATGAACTACTCATACTGCCAATCGTACAGATAGAAACATTTAGAGTATTCCATCAAGGAGGGAGAGCTTTACCCTTGAATCCAAGATACCTAAATGCTTTCTAATTTGTTTGTTTTAATTTTACCTGGCTTATTTTATTATTACTTTTTTTTCCAGTGGGAAATGAGCAGGAAACATAGGATAGATAGAGAAAGATTCAGACACCCACACAAACTATGCAATTATAGTGTCCTGTAGGTGAAAGGCTTGTTTAAAAAAAAAAAAGAATCTTTTTTCTTATGATTCCCCAGAGTCTAGCCAGTTATCCCTGTATCTGGAGCTGAGCTGTGTACACATGGGAACCAGTCCTTTTTTATTGTTATCACACTCTGTGTGCGGTGGATTTTAATCTTTTTCATTTCTTTGGGAGCAGGGGAGTCACATGGAAAAATCAAGAAATGGCTGGAAAAAAATATGTTCCTATTTATAAACAAACCATTTTGTTTCAAATATGATGAGGTGTTTACTTGTTAGTTTAGGGTATATGTTCATTCCAGTAAAAGATTTAATCCTTAAAAATCCGGAAGACTTTGAATTTCTCTTTGCCTCCCTATTCCCTAGCTACCAAAAATGGAAAAGACCAAATGTTTTCTAGGTTTCAGTTTGCATGGAATTTTAGGATTTTTATTGAAATAAAATATATTCTGCATTTTATTTTTTAGTGATAAGCCCACTTATGTAGCTATATATTTATGTGTGTAGATATTTCAGCTACTGAGTTCTTGCTGCTTTGTCATGTTTTTGCTTACAACTGCTTCTGATTCAAATGCATAGGTGAAAATATTTCTTCTTGTCTGCTTGACAATTTCATATATATATATATGAGCAATTGCTTCAAGATTTTGTTTAATTCATTCCACGCTTATAAGCTCAGTTAAAGAAAAGGCAATCTAAACTACACTCACCAGAATGTAATGGTGCAGCCTCTGTGGAAAACAGTTTGGCAGGACCTCAAAAAGTTAAATGTAGAGTTACTACATTACCATAAAATTCTACTTCCAGGTGCACACCCAAAAGTATCAAAAACAGTGACTCACAAATACACCCTGATATTTGTAAAAGCAATATTTTACAATATCCAAAAAGTGTAAACAAATCAAGTGTCCGTTGAGAACAAAAGGCAGTATATCCTTACAATGGAATGTTATCTAGCCATTAAACAAGTTCCATTCCATACTACAAGGGTTAACCTTGAAGACATTATGCTAAGAAAAATGGGCTAGATGCAAAAAGTCAATTATTGTATTATTCTACTCATATGAAATATCTAGAATAGGTATATTGGTAGAGACTGAAAGTAGGTTAGAGGTTACCAGAGACTGGGGAAGGGACAATGGGAAGTTACTGGTTAATGGGTAAAAAGTTTCTAATTGGGATAAAAAGGCTTTGGAGATAGTGAAGATGATTCTACAACATTTTGAATGTAATTAATGCTGCCAAATTTTATTCCTAAAGTAGTTAAAATGGTCAATTTTGTTATTTTATATTTTACCACAGTTTTTAAAAAAGGAAAAAGTATACCTACTATCTCTAGAGGAAATATAAAGACAAACAGCAAGAAAAATCTTATTTGCCCTAAAAATTACCATCATTGAAAGAGCTGAGGCTGCCCACTATGGGGCTCCGGGTGCTTGATTTCAGATGAGAGTGTATTTATTATTGATGTGTTCTTTATCCCTGAGAGGCTACTACTGTCCAGACTGTGCATATGGAGGCAAGCCCTCATGGTGCTTACACACCAGTGGGGAAGACTGAGAAACATCAAGCAAACAGACAGACAAAAACAGAAAATGCAAGTTGTAATAAATACCATAGAGAAAAGAAGTCAAGAGTATGAAATATTGTGTGTGTGTGCACATATGTGTGTACATGTGCACTGTTGGGGATGAGTGGAAGAGGACCCTCTTTCTAAAGAAACATAGGCTTCAGAGTGAATAGAAAAATAAAAATAAACACAAAGTCAGAGGAAATAGGGAGAGCAGATCAGTCTAACCATTTAACCACATGTTAGTTGTAGGTAAAAAAAGAAATGTCTTAGTTTACCTCACACACCAGCCACATTGAGGGAGGAAGTAGATGTGCAAGAACAAAGTGCCAACCTTGCTAATATAAGCATAAGTATAAGATGAGTTTTAGATTGCTATTAAATAGTACTTGGCTAAAGCAACCCAAGACTGCTAGAACCATGTCTTATAAATCGTCTATTTCCCTTGAGGTTTCAGAGGCAATTATATACTCAACGAACAATGACAAATGAGAAATCAAAGTTCCACATAAATTTTAGTTGGGCTACTGCCTATAACTGCCAATGAAACTTTCTGGAAAAGCTGTATTGAAGAATCTGAATTAGACTGAGTATTACTGAGCAAAGCTTTTTACCTCAAAGTCCATATCTTACCACTAGCTGGCTGCAGAGTTCAAACTGATGAAAATTCCTGAGCACAAAAGTACCAATAAAAGGCTAGCAGGAAAGCAAGGTTGATGGATTTCCTTAGGGAGTGGAGAGAAGAGAAAGCCACATGCATTTGGGAGACCTCATTCTGTTAATGCAACCCATTATTTAGTGGGGATCCTGAAATCTGACCAATGAGTTTAAAATCTTCCCTTTGTTGGCATGTTAGGTTAATCTGAGATATGAAAAGGATTTTCAAAGGCAGATAATAGGGGAATAGTGATGCATACTAATTAGAGAAAAAAAGACCAAAGATTTGGAGATTGTACTTCAATCTACCTAGAAAATAAAATGCGGTAGTAAATGTAAATACAATAGGCTAATAAGCTGAAAATCAAACTTAAGGCCATATTACTTTTTTTAATAGTTTATTGTCAAGTTGGTTTCCATATAACATCCAGTGCTCATCCCCACAAGTGCCCTCCTCCATGCCCATCACCCCTCTTCTCATCCCCCCCCCATCTGCCTTTAGTTTGTTCTTGGCATTCAAGAGTCTCTCATGGTTTGCCTCCCTCACTCTCCCCAACTATTTTTCCCCTTCTTCTCCCCCATGGTCCTCCATTAAGTTCCTCCTAATCCTCCATACATGCAAACATATGGTATCTGTCCTTCTCTGCCTGACTTATTTCGCTCAGCAAAACACCCTCAAGTTCTATCCATGTTCCTACACATTAGGCCATATTACTTTTGAAAAAAAGGGCAAAAAGCATGCTCTTCATGCCTTGGTGAATAATTTTTAAGGTCACAGGAAAACAGTTACCTGATCTGGATTAGGGGCTGTATGCGAAAGATGCATTTAGGAGGAAAGAGACTCCCACAAGAATGGTTGCAAAGATGCTATTACTACTGACCAGAACCAAGACAATGGTTTTTATTTATCTTACTAGAAAAGTCTAATAATTTGTTTTCTCTTTTATCACATAAGAGAGATGAAATCATGACTATTATTTTCAAGAAACGTATGCAATTCTAGGCTTTTCAGGAGCAATACCTCCTATTACAGCAAAGGCAGGAGCAGCAGCTTTGACTTACTTTGAAGAGCACTGTAAGACAGGCACTGTCAGCATAGAACTCTGGTCACAATTTTATTTTTATTGCCTATGTCACTTGATCAACTATTAAAAATATGATATTTGTAGAAAAAGTATAAAATAGGGGACAAGATAAAATGAGAAACATTACCCCAAGTTTTATCTCATTTTGACAACATAATATTTTAGTAAATAATTCTATTTTTATGGCAATGTTTTATAATAGAATTTTACTGGTATTGTCTTATTTTGCTTAATCGTTTCAGATAATATCATTTCCAGTTGTGGGGAGATTCTTTGCAAATGGTATGAATCACATACAACAGAGAGAGAGAAAGAAAGAGAGCGCGTGCGCACAGAAGCTGTTTTTAAAGCTAGTATTTATGAATACTACCACTGCCAAACTTTCTGCTATGAGATTGTGTAACTATGTATATGTATTTACACAGTTTTATTAAATCTTTAATAATTCTGTAAGGAATATTTCTTAATTGCTACTCTTCCAATTAAGACACTAGGGCATAGAGAAGTTAAGTGAATTGACCAGATTACACAGGATGGAACGGTAGAACTGGGATTTGATCCCTATCTGCTTGATTCCATAACTCTAGGTTTTCACAATTAATGTTATTTAGCTCTTCTCCCTTGTAAATAATAAAGCTTTACCCAAGTTCTCTATGTAATAATAATAATTTCAACTATACAGATGAGTAAAAACAGCTGAGTAAAACAGATGACTAAAAGCAGCTGCAGAGAAGTTGTGATATTTTAAAGTCATACACATATTTAGTGATAAAATATAGCATAAGAGGCCAGGCCTTGTGTCCTAGCACCCTGCCTTCTAACGTCTACTCTTTTGTGATGAAATAGTATTTCCACCATTTTCTGTTTCTTAGTCTTCTCTCTCAGTTGCATCCAGTCTCTTTCTGTGTCTACATATGGCAGTGCTAGCAGGCCTGGGCAGAACAGACCACATAAGGTCAGAGGGGATTCCTGTGGGACTTTTGTGGGAAACTGGAATATAACCAGCTGTGACCTTAAGGTTTTTAGGCTCCCAGACAAACTCTACAATGATACTTACTAGCTAACTATATGCCAGACAAGCGTCTAGGAACTTTACATGTACTTACTTAATTCTAATAATTATCCCCATTATACAGATGAGGACACTGTGGCACAGAGAAGCCAAATAACCTACACGAGGTCTCACAGCTGGAAAAATGGGACAGCTAGAATTTGAACTGTGGCATCTGCTTACAAGCTAGCTTTCTCTACCTGTTAGCTAAACTATCTAAAATCCTCAAAGTAACTCTGAAATTACCAGGACAGCTGAACAAAATAAAGGTTGTTATTGGTGTTATAGATGTTCCAACTTGGAATTATTTATGATTTCTTTTTACTAGTAGTAGTAATTGATGGTGTGTCTACAGTTGGCAAATGGGTCATTGCGGCCAAATGGACTGAAGGCAAATGTGGCTCAGCCACAACAGTAGGGTACACACAGCCCATAGGAGAAACTCCTGGAGCTCCTGGTTCTAGTGAACAGAGAGCACTGCACTACAGGATACCACATAGTCTCTTCTTCATAAGGCCACGGCTTTCAAAATCAGGAGATATAGCTGACTCTCCTAATACACAGAAACAAAGAGAGTTAGACAAAAATGAGAAAACAGAGGAATATGTCCCAAATGATAGAATAGGAAAAAAACACAGCAGAAGAGCCAAATGAAACAGAGATGAGTAATGTGCCTGATAAACGATTCAAAGTAGTGATCATAAAGATATTCATTAGACTGGAGAAAAGCGTGGATGAACTCAGTGAGGACTTCAATGAAGATATATATTATATATATATATTATATATATATATATATATTTTTTAAAGAACCAATCAGAGGTAAAGAACTCAATGACTGAAATAAAATCTTCACTAGAGCAATGGGGCACCAGAGTGGCTCATTCAGTTAAGCACCAGGCTTTTGATTTCAGCTCAGGTTATGATTTCATGGTTTGTGGAATCAATCCCCAATTGTATTCTGTGATGATAGTGTGGAGCCTGCTTAAGATTCTCTCTCTGCTGCTCTCTCTGCCAATCCCCTGCTTGTGTGTGCTTGCTCTGTCTCAAAATACATAAATAAACTTAAAAATACACTGTAGGTAATCAATAGAAGATTGGAGAAGGCAAAAGAACAGATCAGTGATCTGGAAGACCTGGAAATGGAAAGCAATCCAGCTGAATGGCTAAAAGAATACAGAATATTTTAAAAAATGAGAATAAGATAATCCAATGACATCATCAAGTATAATATACACATTATAGGGATCTCACAAAGAGAAGAGAATAAGAAGTGAACAGAAAATTTATTTCAAGATAAATAGCTGAAATCCCCTAATCTGGGGAAGGAAATTGACATCCAGATTCAGGAAATACAATGAGGTATTAACCCAAGGAGGTTTACACCTGGATACAAAATAATTAAAATGTCAAAAAGGAGTGATAAAAGGAGAATTTTAAAAGCAACAAGAAAAAAATAGTTAAATACAAAGGAAACCCTATAAGGTTATTAGCTGATTATTTTCAGCAGAGACTTTGTAGGCTAGAAGGGAGTGGCTTGATGTATTCAACATGCTGGAAAAAAAAAAAAAAGAACTGAAAAAATCTGCAACCAAGAATACTCTACCTAGCAAGGTTATCATTGAGAATAGAAGGGGAGATAAAGAAGCTCCCAAACAAAAGTTAAAGGAGTTAATGACCACTAAACTTTATAAGAAATGTTAAAGAGAATTGTTTGAATGGAAGAGGACAATAAGCAAGGGTAAGAAAACTATAAAGGAAAAATTTTTTCACACATAAAAGCAAATGTATAATAAAAGAGATTGGTTAATCACTTATAAAACCAGTATGGAGGTTAAAGCACAAAAGCAGTACAATTAATTATAGCTACAAAAATCAGTCAAGGGATTCACAAAATAAAAAGATATAAAATGTGACATCCTATACAGAAAACATTGTAGAAAAGTAAAAATTTAGTGCCTTTAGAGCAAGGTCAAACTTAAGCAACCATCAACTTAATATAAACCGCTATACACATAAGATATTATATATGATCCTAATGGTAACCACAGATCAAAAACTTATACCCCAAAAATAGAGAAAGAATTCAAGCATAATATTAAAGAAAGCCATCAAACCACAAGAGAAGAGATCAGGAGAAGAAAGGAACAAAGAAGAAATATTTAAAAACCTGTTAAACAAGTAACAAAATGGCAATAAGTACATAACTATAAGTATTTACTTTAAGTGTAAGTATACTAATATTCCAATCAAAAGACATAGGGTAACTAAGTGGATAAAAAGTCTTATTTATATACTGCCTACAAGAAACTCATTTCAATCCCAGTGATACATGCAGATTGAAAATGAACGGATAGAAAAATATTTACTATGCAAATGGAAGCAAAAAGAAGGCTGGGGTAGCAATATTTACATTAGACAGAATAGACTTTAAAAGAAAGACTATAACAAGAGGTAAAGAAGGATACTACATAGTGATAAGGGGAACAATACAAGAGGATATAACAATTATAAATATCTATGTACCTAATATGAGATCACCTAAATACATAAAACAACTATTAACAGACATAAAGGAAATAAGTAATAGTAATGCAAGAATAGGAGACTTTAGCACCCACATCCATCAATGGATCATCTAGACAGGAAATCAGCAAGAATACAGTGACTTTGAATGACACATTAGATCATATGGACCTAATAGAATGTACAGAACATTCCATTTAAAATAGAGTATACAGGGGCCCCTGGGTGGCTTAGTCGGTTAAGCGTTCGACTTTCGCTTAGGTCATGATCTCGCGGTTCATGGGTTCGAGCCCCGCGTCGGGCTCTGTGCTCACTGCCAGCTCAGGACCTGGAGGCTGTTTCAGAGTCTGTGACTCCGTCTCTCTCTGACCGTCCCCTGCTCACGCTGTCTCTCTCTCTCTCTCAGAAATAAATAAAACATTTTAAAAAATTTTTAAAAAATAAAATAAAATCGAGTATACATATATTTTTCTAAAAAGATATGGGATTTTCCCAGAACGTATCACATATTACACCACAAAATAAGCCTCAGTAAATTCAAAAAGATTGAAATCATATCATGTATCTTTTCCAACACAACAGTGTAAAACAAGAAATCAATCACAAGAAAAAATCTGCAAAGACCACAAATACACGATGGCTAAGTAACATGTTACTAAACAATAAATGAGTCAGTCAAGAAATCAAAGAGGAAATAAATAAAAAAGATACATGGAGATATTTGAAAATGAAACACAACAGTGTAAAATCTTTAGTATGCAGCAAAAGCTGTTCTAAGAGGGAAGTATTAGCAATACAGGCCTGCCTAAAAAACCAGAAAAATCTCAAATGATCTAACTTTATACCTAGAGGAGCTAGAGAAAGAAGAACGAACAAAGCTCAAAGCCAGTAAAAAGGAGGAAATAATAAATTTTAGCACAAAAAAATGAATTAAAAGCAAACAGTTTTTTTAAAAAATGAAAATAGGACAAATCAATGAAACCAGGAGCTAGTTCTTTGGAAAGATCAACAAAATTGATCAATGTTTCACCAGACTCATCAAGAAGAAAGGGGAGAAGACTCAAATAAATGAAATCAGAAATGAAAGAGGAGAAATAACATCACAGAAATACAAAAGATTATAAGAGAATATTACTAAAAAGTGTATGCCAAAAAATGAACAACCAAAAAGAAATGGATAATTTCCTATAAACATATAACCTTCCAAACAGAATCAGATACACACACACACACACACACACACACACACACACACACAGGAATATTTCTCAGCTATTAAAAAGAAACAAGATCTTGATGTTTGCAACTACATGCATGGACTTAGAGGATATTATGCTATGTGAACTAAAAGAAAGAAATATACCATATGATTTTCCCATCTGTGAATTTAAGAAACAAAACACACTAAGAAAAAAAAGAGACAAAGAAAAAAAACCGACTCTTAAATACAGAGAACAAATTTTTGTTTACCAGAGGGTAAGGTGAGCACAGAAACGATAAAATTGAAAAAGGGTATTAAGAGTACACTTATAGTGATGAGTATTGAAATATGTATAGAATTATTGAATCATTATATTGAACATCTGAAACCAAAATAACACTGTATATTGTAAGTCAATTAAAATGTATTATTTTAAAAAATAATAGTGACTAATTATGTCCTACTTTAACTTTCTGGTATGGATTCCTTACCACTTTCAAACATGGTAATGTGTTTTAATCTAATTGCTTCATGCTAATTCACCCAATTTTTGTAGAGGAAGATTATGTTTAAGTGGGATTAAGTGATTTACACAAGGTCACTTAGCTAGTATATGACAAAGCTCAAAATTTATGACACATTTTCTAATTCCAAGTAAAGTATTACATTCATCATACCATGATTGTGGTTATTTTTAATACAGGTAACTTCCATAATTTTGGCACATATTTATTTCAAATACTTACCAACATCTCTTTCTCCTAGGTATAGGTTTGCCTCTGCCTAAAATGAAAATAGACAAAAATAATGCAGAGGTTAAATTTTTTTTCTCCCAGATGGAAAGCATTACTTCCATAATACTTATACTTTGTGGAGATACCTATTGAGATAATCTTTTGAAAATAACTCATAGATTTATATGTAAATACTTGCAAAATTTTGAGATGGCTAATAAAATATTGAAGTATGTCTCACATCCTTAAAAAAAATTCACTTTAAGAGAAACGCTTGTTTCAGCTGCGCTGTCTGTTGTGAGTCTTTAATCAAAATGGCTCAATATAAATGCTGGAAACTTCCAATGTCAGCTGAAATTAACAAGCCAGTAACTATAAATGCTTTTGATTTGCTTGTCAATAAATACCAGTTCCTTTATTTGCCTTAGAAAGATGCTTTAAAATTAATTCAAGTTTACCAAATATGGAGGACCAATATAGTTCAATTTCTACTCTTCATTAAGTAGATTTAAGGATACTTCAAGAATTTTGAATATGGTATCTTTAAAATTCTTAGCATTCTGTAGATCTTGCTCTTTGTCTTCTACATTTAAAAAATGTTTCAAAAACATTAAAATGTAAGATTCGAATGTAGTGAATGTACATATTTTTCCTCCAGGCCCCAGCACCCCTTCTATCTCTGCCCTTTTCCAGGCTTTATGCTCCCTGAAGGCAGAAACTCTTTTGTTCATTTGCTCATGTCTGTATATGGCATTAGAAGGTGTCTAATAAATGCCTTTTAGAATGAGTGTTTGAGAGATCCTGAAAGAGTCTTGCACTCAAACTCAGCAAGACAATCTTTCAGGAGAATCAGTCTAACAAGAGATCCTCTTTAATAGGTTAGCCTCTTTGTTCTCAAGGGCATGTCCTCTGCTCTCTGGCAAGCTCCTGTTTTTAGGGCCCTCATAAATAAATATTGAGCTATCCTTGGGAATAGGTGTCCAGACATGTTTTGTTTCCTCACTCTCTCCTACCTCATAATCTTCCCCTCATTGAGAATGATTTATCTTCAAGGCTAGCATTTTCCTTTCTTTACAGTTTTTGAAAGATCAACAGGTAAAACATGAACACAACGAGCCATCCAATCTATGTGATTGGATGCAGATATACAACACATACATGCTCCCAATGGAGTTCATAAATCAGTCATATAATCATGTACTAATAAAGAATGAGTATACTCTGACTGGATAGCAAGGGCTTCCATTTGTGCAATCTTTTATATTAACATAGTAATCTTAGGAGTGCCTGGGTGCCTTGGTCAGCTGAGTAGCCAACTCTTGATATCTGCACGTATCATGATCTTGTAGTTCATTAGTTCAAGCCCCACATTGGGCTCTGTGTTTACAGTGCAGAGACTGCTTTGGATCCTCTCTCCCTCTCTCTGATCCTCCCCTGCACATGCTTGCTCGCTCCCTCTCCCTCCCCCTCTCTCTCTCAAAAATAAATATACACTAAAAATACTTACAACAACTCATAATAATCCTGACTGCTTAACTGATAATACAGTGTGATAGCTCTCCTTCCCAATCTATTTTGAATGGTAGTCCTCTAAAAGATATATCCATGTCCTAACCCCCAGAACTGTGAATGTCCCTATTTACAAGAATTATATATACAATATGTACATATATTTATGTATGATTTAATACAAATATAATGCATTACATCAACACACTTTATATTTGCAGGTTTACACGAGTATTTTTTTCTCAAACATATGGTACACAGATACCTAAGTACCAAAGAAGTAATGGTAGTACTCAAGTTATCTTCAGTATTTAAAGGAACCTAAAGGATAGCATATGATACTTGCCATAGGGCAGCACAGTCTGATGGAAATTGATGTTCATTAGCTTTTGGCTAGAATGGTGTCTCTAAGAGAGATGACATTAGTTTGCTGTCACCAGTCAGAAGTTCAGGGGCACCTGGGTGGCTCAGTTGGTTGATTGGCTGACTTTGGCTCAGGTCAAGATCTCACGGCTTGTGGGTTCGAGCCCCTTGTTGGGCTCTGTGCTGACAGCTTGGAGCCTAGAGCGTGCTTTGGATTCTGTGTCTCCCTCTCTCTCTGTTCCTCCTCCCACACATCTCTCTCTCTCTCTCTCTCTCTCTCTCTCTCTTTCTCAAAATTAAATAAACGTTAAAAAAGGAAGTTCAGATTGATGGTTATTTACATCCTTGGTGAATAAAATATGGCAGCATGAATTAACTATAATTATACTTGACAAGTAAAATGTTTCAGAGTTTGCACTCTAAGTGAAAAATAAAATAAATAAAGGTTCTCTACGTGGTGAAGACTTGACAACTAGCTACAGACTTACATTCATACACTCACAGTCTTATACTTGTCACAATGCCTTTGTCTTCACTTTTCTATGCACAAGGTCAGTTTAGTTTTACTCCTAGTATATCTGATTTGTCAAATCTTCATCTTTCTTTGAACTCCATCTTTTTAATGCATCCTTTTCACTGGTTAGCTACTAGACACTTTATTATCTTTGTGAAGGTGCCTCTCCTCCCAATTATTTATTTTATTTTCAACTGAAGCATAATCAGTTCATGCTATGATCTTATTCCAAACCCTGAAATGGCTTTCCATCTCACTCAGAATGAAATCCATAGTCCTTACCTGGCCAACAAGCCCTGAAGTTCTGTCACACTATCATGCTCACCTTCTCCTCCTGACATTCCCATCCCCTAACTCCTCTTTGATCACTCCCCTTTTACCAAAAGAGCCAGTTGACTTGCTTTTCTTTGAAAATATCAGAAATCCTGTATCCTCAGGGCCTTTGCATTCGTTCTCCTGCCAGATAGAGATACAAATATATCCCTCTATTCATATAAGTGTGTAAATAAATCTGATCATAATCAGGAGGCCATCCCTTGTTACCTGATCTAAAATCGCACTTCCTCTTCCATTTTCTATTCCCTTACTCTTCTTTATTTTCATACATATCATATTTATTTTTATGTTTTATATCTGTGTCTCTTTAAGAGAATGTAAGCTCTGTAGAGCCAGAGAGTGGCTTTCATGTGCTCACTGCTGTTTCCCCAGGTCTTAGAAATGTGCCTAGCATAAAGTAAACAATAAATATTTTCTGAATAAATAAATACATTTATTTCTTTATTTATCATTCAACATTTGAGCATCTAATAATGATAACATTGTTAAATTCTCAGTATGTACCAGAAAACGTGCCAAGCAAGTTACATGAACCACTTAAATCCTCACAAAAATCTTTGGAAGCAGGTTGTCTTATTATGTGCTCTTCACAAATGATTAAGTGGGACTGAGAGAAAGTGAGAAGCTGTCCCAAGGTCACATAGCTATTAAGTGTCAGAGAGAAATACTTAACCCTATATATCCTAACTACAGACCCCAAGCTCTTTCACATTATGTTACACTAGAATTGCTCCAAATGCAGAAGATACACTCTTCTCTGCTTGATGCAGTCTGCAGCTTTATGAGAGGAAAAAAGCACGATATTATACAATAGGATGAGGACAATAACAAGGTGAAGATGAGAGACACATTGGAAGCTTCTCACAGGATTGTCTAAATCATAAATAATGAGAATTAAGCCATGTAAAGAAATGGGTGAAAGGATGGAGCCACTCCCAGAAGTAAGAGCAGCCTGTGTAATTCCAGAGTTGTGAAAAAAAAACATGGCTCATTTGTGAAATTCATTCTGGCTCTCTGCATAGAAGGTGGGGGAACAAAATAGAAGCATTTGGCTTTTTTAGCCCTAGGTTTGAGATGCATTCAGAGGAAGAGGCTTCAAAAATGTTAAGTAATTAAAAATAAACAACCCAGAAGAGATGAAAAGAAAATATCCGAGGCTATGGGAAGATCTCTGTGGAGAGCAATCAAGCAAATGATCACTTTTCAAAGGCCAAGGAGAAGACAGACCTCCCTCCTAATTGGTAAACTGGGGAATATTACTGAAAAGTTAATGTGAAAACTTGATAGCAAAATTCCCTGTCATTTCCAGAGCTCATTCACAAGGGTGCATATGTGAAAGGAGAATAGCCTGGATCCTTGTTTTCCCCAGGACTTGTGTGGTCAGTATAGCAATTAAGGCAGCCTTCCAAGGTAATTCAGAAATGAAAAAATATTAAGGCTGGGAACTACCTACAGGAGATGTCTAAGAGATTAGAGTCAGAAAGGGCTCTGTTAGAATTCTACTTCTGCCCTTTTTTAATTTTGGAATTTTATGCAGATTATAATGATCTCAAATCTCTTGACATAAAGAGGTAAAGAAAAATATCTTTATATCACTTTATAGGTTCATAGTGAGAATTAAGGTATTGCAAGGACCTAACAGCATTGAAGTCAGACAGTAAGCAATAACTGTTATTTTGTTATTATTCAAACCAAGCCATTTATTTCATTGATTAAAAAAAACAGATAAGGGAAAATGAGCAAGTGGAACTTGTTAATTACCTGGCCCACCAGCTCCCATCAGAGCTCTCCATCTCACCATTGCCCCCAACAGCTTTCGGTGACATTAAAGATCTTACATCTGACTTAAAATTCCATCTGATTTTCATCCTCTGTTTACCATCCTTGTAAAATCAGGAACCTGCTTTGCCTTCAAGTGAAGTCTCCAGAGTTCACCTCAAATATGGGGGCCATATGTGCTTGGCAATACCTGAATGACTCTAAAGTGACAAGGCCTGCGTTTCATAAAGTGACTCTGGCGGCACCATTTTCCAAGAAAGCCATCTTGAATCATCTGGGCTACATGTCCCTTCTCTGCACCATAGAGCAGGTTCTTACTTCCATATTACTATTTATTCCGTCATCTACTGGAACATCCATGTTACTATTATTTAGCGTAATCTTATCCTCTTTAGAATGTAAAGGGAGATGCAATGCCCTCCTGATCTCTGAATCACCTGCTTATTACAGTGTCTAATATAATACACAGTAGGTATTCTATAAAATTTAATGTAATATGTATTTTGTTGCAGTTAATATGAGCTCCACAGAGAAAGTTATTACTGTTTTAATTGTGTTAATACTGTGAGGATGACTCTGAAGATTTAGCTATTTAAAATAGTAATTTTGACAGGCATTTTTTGGACATACAGGATTCTCTGTGTTAGTTAAATATTCACCTAAGTTCTTTAATATTCTGCTTGGCTAAATAGTCATTCATTCTACATACTTACATCTAAGCAGTGGTGTGTTGAAGTTTGTTCACACCAACTCACAGGAAGCAACTGTGTGCATCTCTTCCCAACTCCTTGTTCAGCAATTTCATGTTGGTAACTTGAAACTGACAATGGTGGGAGTGTTTATGTCATGCCAGGGCCTTTTGTCTCCCAGAGAGCAGGTCATTGTACACTTACCAGCATAATACTGTACATAATCCACTATAATTTGTGTACTTCTACATGCATGGTTTTATCTAAGGTAGAAGCCATGTCTAGTTGTCTGGCTCCATTTCATTTTTTTTGCTACCTACGTGCGGATAAAGAATCCCTAGCAGAATTGTGTACATATACAGCAGACACCCATAAAATAAGCAATTAATTAGTATGGGAAACAGTCTCCATGTATAACTTGTTTCTTTCCTAGTGTATCTTTTAAAGTCTTCTTATATTAGAAATAGCAGCTGGGAGAGTCAGCTTTGTGAGTAAATCAAACTCAAAGTTCAGTGTACTGGACATAGAATCTTTGTGGAGCTAGGAAGCAATGCTGTTGCTAAAAGTGCCAATAAATTTCATCAATTGACCAAACATTTCCTTTGTTTAACTTATTTGGACACAGAGATGTCGAGTTGAGGTGGTTCTTCAGACTGTTTTGGAATGTAAGGCTGAGATTGTTTTATGTCCTTTGCATAGAAAATATGTAGGCTTTTTTCTTTTTAACTTCAGATTTATATTCAGGATAATAAAAGATTATTTCAGGCTATTCCAGTATTATGAGTAATTGTTTCATGTCACTAAATGAAGCCTGGATTTCAAACTGCAGGTCATTATTATAAAGCAATCTTTGGTTATAAATCAGTCCATTTCCTCTGTCGTTACTTGAGGGTGGAAGCATTCAAGAATATGGGTATGTTTTAAAATTCTATTAGAATACTGTTCTCAGTTCTTTTCCTCATAAATAACCAGTGAAGCTACTAGGTTTTTCTCCCAAATATAGTAAATGGGGAAGAAAGAATTTTTATTGCAGAATGTAAATTGGTTCCACATCTCCGCCATCTCAGAGAGTGTGAAATAACATTTAACTGTGATTGATAGATGTCTGATTATAACAGCATCTTTATTGATGAGATTTCTTCCCATACCCTCCCCTTGGGCAGAATGTTGGTGTCTTTAAAGATGAAATAACTTGAGAGAACAATGAATTATCTTGGCATCTATTCTAAAAGGAAATTCCTGGGAAACTGCAGTGAACACTGTTAGATTTTAAAAAGCCAAGCTTGTAGTTAAAAGATCTCAAGATCCCAGTCAGATAACTAGGAAACTATCAAGTGACAAGAACAAAAACATAAAAGGAATTATAAAGCAGAACATGTATATTCCTTATATTCTTTTGATACTCCCTACACTTTAACCTACTAAGAGAAATTGAGGTTTAAAAGGAATATTTTTGGTAATGTCTAGGCATTTCTCATTTACTCATCATTTGTTCCTTCCTCCTCTGATTTTATGAATAAATCCTTAGCGAGTAAACTAAGTTATGTATTGGGTATCTAAAAATTACTGTAGCAGTCTCAAAAATAGTAGCAAGCCAGACAGATAAATAGATATACAGTTTGGATATAATAAATGGAAAGAAAATTACATCATATTTTGTGTGAACACCAAGGAGATACAAATTTCTGGAAGAAACGTAAATGAAAAGGGAAAACTATATATATTTGAGCACCTGTGATGCAGCAGCTGTTATGCTCACTGGCTTTCTATAGCTTATTTCTGCAGACAATATTATACTGCAGACAATATTATTTGCATTCTACAGATGAAGAGACAGAAGTTTAGGGAAATTAAGTAAGTGGTGTTTCAGGTGAATTGTGTCGTTTTCAAAAGATGGGTTAGAGTCCTATCCCCAGGTATATCAGAATGTACTTGGTTGACCTTATTTGGAAAGAGGCCTTTACGGAGGTAATCAAGTTAAAAGTAGACTATAAAGTTGGCTCTAATTCAAGGTCACTGATATTCTTATAAAAGAGGGAAATTGGGCACAGAGGCGGAATGCATAGAAAGAAGACAATGTGAAAACACATGGAGAATGCCTAGTGAAGGTGGAGGATTAGAGTGATGCATTTGTAAGACAAGGAGTGCCAACGATTGCCATCAGAACCCTGGCAGCTAGAAATAGGCAATACAGGTTTCAGTGGCTCATGACCCTGTATTTTGGACTTCTGGCCTCCAGAATTGTGAGACAATAGCTTTCTGTTGTGTTAAGCCGCCTGGTTTGTATCCCTTTGTTATGGCAGCCTAACTAACAAACTCAGAAAAAACAGAAGGCTAGTAAGTAGTGACTCACAACAATCCTTTTTCTGGTTCCAAAGCCCATATGTTTCTACCTACACAAAGGAAGTGCTTTTTACCCAGATCTTTAAGCATGAGTTTAAGGTGGAAAAGTAAGGAAAGTGTCTTCCTTTACCAGAAAACTCTGAGTTCAGGCTAATCAGTTCTGTCTTAAGGAGTCCTACAGATCTCACTAACAGTTGTTAACATGGCCAATAGTCCCTAGAGTTCTTGTTGTTTTTGTTTGTAAATCCCTGAAGATAGGAACTCAGTTGACTGGTATGTAGAAAGGTAAAGCTTAAAAACATATTTTCTGAAGATTCCAGGCTATCAGAGTTGCCTGAGACTTAGTACTCAAGTACTTCATTGTCTAAATGCCACAATTTTGACAACTGTATCCTACCTTGTAACTGTTCTAAAACTGGATTTTTCTGGTTTCCTGCCCACATTTTACTTAGCACTCCTCAAATATTTTCTGACTAATATTTTTCATTTTTCTATTCAGAGTCCAACATAGTGAAATCTAAAACCCATGTTGATTGTGTGGTGGGTAGTCCAGCAAATTTTTATCAACAGTGCGTTTGTGTTCAATGTCTTGAAGTAGGTACAAGATCTGTTCTTCTGAGGAAGGGAAGAAGAGTCAGTTCTTTATATCTCTGTTGATAACTAGATAAAGCCAAATGCTTCGACTCACTTTTATATTAAAAAATTTAAAAAATGCTAACATCACACATGAATGAAGATTCTAAAAATCTATGAGACCACAGGAAAGGTATATTTCAATATTTATGTATAAAAATACACATAAGCATAATATAAAAATCCCAAACATTGTAGTAATACATTACCTTATATAAAAAATAAAATATTAAAACAAATATGCTTTTGGTAATTTGATTTAAGACAATCTTGCTTTAAAATGCAAATAGTTAGCAATATTCATGCTTAGTTAACATAGAAATAACTTTAAAAATAAGCAGCTTATCACAAACTACACTTAACTTCCCAAGTAGGTATTGTTCTTTTAAGATACTGATTAATATATTTTAATTTATTAAGCTGCAAAAAAAATATCTTTGTTATATTTTCATCAATATTTAGAAAATACAGTAAGGTTTTATGTTATAATTCTCTAAATTCTATAGAAAAAAATGACACCTCTTTCTGTGTAAGAATTGTTTTATTACATTTCTGATCTTTTGACAGATGTGTTAACTCTGGAGTAAAATTTCTGTATCTTACTGGAATTTGGTTAGTAATAATATGAAATAGATTTTGATGAATTAACATATATATTGTGAGTCCTATAGGAACCACTAAGGAAGTAACAAAAAATACATCAAAAATGGGTAAAAGAAAGACTGAATTGAGTTCTTTGTAGATGCCAATGGTTTTGGAATGGAGGATTTGTATTACTGAATTACATAACAAATTCTGTGACACATTTTCATCATCTGTAGTGTGGAGGTAATTCTGAAAACTACTTCTTATCTATGTTATAGGGATTATGAACATGAACGAGCTTTGACAACAGGTAGACTAGAATTTTGAATCCTAATATGTAGCTTTGTGACTTTGAGCATATCATTTAACATCAATAAGGCTGTGTCTTTCATTGTAAAGAGGGAATCATAACCATATCCATCTCTTAGTTATACCATGAGGATTACATAAAAAATACATTTAAGAATTTTGACAGCTAATAATAAATGTTGACTTATAATTGGATTGTAAAATATTTTTGAGCTATAAAGAATATAAAATATTACTGTCATTATTTTTCCAAAAGCTGCTCTTCCTAGTATTCAAAGTAGAAAGGACAGAGATAAATCTGAGGAACTAATTAATAGTTATTACTTGGTTTCTTGACATCTGTGGTAATATTTAATTAATAATTCAACATTCTATACTATTATAAATTGTCTTTGCTTTAAAAATATTTACTATTCACTACTGTAGACTACACAATAATCCCTCTCTCACATATGTATCTCTTCTCCTTCTGAGAATCTGATAATGCAAATGTTGTATGCACGTTATCCTAGAGGTCTCTTAACCAATCCTCATTGTTTTGTTTTATTTTATTTTATTTATATTTTAACCCTCCTTTTTTGTTTGTTTGTTTTTAATGTTTATTTATTATTGAGACACAGTGTGAGCAGGAGAGGTGCAGAGAGAGAGGGAGACACAGAATCTGAAGCAGGCTCCAGGCTCTGAGCTGTCAGCACAGAGCCTGATGCGGGGTTCAAACTCACAAGCTGAACTGTGAGATCATGACCTGAGCCAAAGTCGGATGCTTAACCGACTGAGCCACCCAGGCAACCTTTGTGAACATCTTTTATGGTCATTACTTTGAACTCTTTATCTGGTAGATGGCTTATCTTGATTTTGTTTAGTTCTTTTTTTGAGGTTTCTCTTGTTCTTTCATTTGGAATGTATATCTCTGTCTCCTTATTTCGTTGGACTTTCTGCGTTTGTTTCTGTATTTTATATAGGACAGTGACATCTCTTTTTCTTGAAAGTCGTGGCCTTATGGAGAAGGTGCCCAGTAGTGTAATCCACCTGGTCACAAGACCCAGGGACTCCAGAGGTAACTCCTGTGTTGGCTGCATGAGCCTTCCTCTTGTGAGTGGGGTATGACTGTAGTGGGCACACTGGTGGCAGGGCTGGCCTCCAGTGTGGTTAGCTGAGAGTCCTGGCTGCAGCTCCTGCTGGGTTGCCGGTGGGTGGGGTTAGCCTCTGGGATCACTGGCTGAGAGGCCCTGCTTGAGCTGCTGTGGGTGTGCTAGTGGGCAGGATCTACCCCACCACCTCCTCAAAGCAGGAGTCACTTTGGAGGGGTTCCTGGCAGGGCTGGTTTGTTTGGTGGAGCAGGCTTACAGGGAAATACTTGGGTGGGTCAAGCAGTGCTAGCAAGAAAGATGGAGAGCCGAAGTTGGATGCTTAACTGACTGAGCCACTCAGGGCCCCCCCTCCTACCCTATTTTTAAATTATGAATTGTTTGTTTTCTTGCTGATGAGTCTTAAGGGTACTTTCCATATTTCAATACAAGTACTTTGTCAGATTTGTGATTAGCAAATATTTTTTACCAGTCTGCTGGTTGTTTTTAAATTCAGGGAATATCTTTCACAGAGCAAAGATGTTTCAGTTTCATGTAATCCAGTATATCAGTGTTGTTTTAATTTTATTAATCATGTCTTGGTATGAGATCTAAAAACTATTTTTCTACCCAAGGTCACAAAGATATTCTCCTGTTTACTGAATATCTATAGATTTAGATTTTATATTTATTATCTCTGAACCATTTGATTTAAATTTTAATAAGATATAAAGATTCATAGATGTCTATTTCTTTAAATATGAATGCCCAATTTCTCCTAGCACCACTTGTTTAAAAAGACTATCCTTTCTCCTTAAATTACCTTAGTTGCCTTTGCAACTAAGTCAAACAATTTGCCATATGTGTTTAGATTTGTTCTCTCCTCTCTGTTTCATTGACCTGTGTGTCTGTGTTTTCAGCAATAATGTTTGGTCAGTGTAACTTTATAGGAAGCCTTGATATCAGGCAGTGTGAATACTCCAGTTTTTTAAATTGGCTATTCTGGGTCACTTGCCTTTCCATATAAATTTCAAAATGAACGTCTTACTATCTACAAAAAAATTCTGTCAAAATTTTGATGGAAATTGTATCAAATATATGGCTACAGGTGGGAGAAAATATCAACAATACTGAATTTTCTAGTCCAAGAACATATAAATCTCTCCATTTGTTTAGGTCTTACTATTTCTTTTTTTTTTTATTTTTTTTAAATGTTTTATTTATTTCTAGGAGAGAGAGAGAGAGAGACAGCGTGAGCAGGGGAGGGTCAGAGAGAGAGGGAGTTACAAACTCTGAAACAGGCTCCAGGCTCTGAGCTGGCAGTCAGCACAGAGCCCAATGCAGGGCCCGAACCCACGAACTGCGAGATCATGACCTAAGTGAAAGTCGGACGCTTAACCGACTAAGCCACCCAGGCGCCCCTAGGTCTTACTATTTCTTTTATCAATGTACTTGTCAGTCTGTGGATCCTATACTGTTTTGTTCTGATATACTTGAAATATTTAATTTATGTGTGGTGCTTTTATAAATGCCACTGTTGTTTAAACTTTGAATTATATTTATTCCTAATGCTTAGAAATTTGACTGATGTTTCTGTGATGTTACTATATTTTGTGTTGTTGCTAAAAAGACTTAAATTAATCTAAGAACAACTTTGTAATCCTTGGGATATTTTACCTGGACAATTATGGGAAATGATGTCTGTGAAAGAAGATAGTTTTATTTTCTAATTTCCAATCTGAATTTATCTTATTTATTCTTCCTGCTTTATTGTAATGGTTAGGACTGTTCCAGTACAATGTTGAATCATAATGATGGAGGTGACACACTTTCATTATTCCTAATCTAGAGGCAATGCATTTAGTCTTTCACAAGAAGTATAGTGTTATCCTTATATTTTTGGTATATGTCTTTTATCATGTTAATGAGGTTTCATTCATACTTTGCTAAAGGTTTTTATTATGAATGGGCATTGAATCTTGTCTGAACCTTTTCCTGCAAATAGTGACAGGATCATATTATTTTTTCTTTATTATCTTAATATGATGAAGTATATTCCTTGATTTCTAAATGTTGACCTATCATTGCATTCCTAGAATAAACCCCACTCTCTTTTGATATATTGTCCCTTTTATAAGTTGCTAGGATTGATTTGTTAACATTTTATTGAGGACTTTCTTGTTTGTAGTTTTCTTGTAATATGTATCTCAGACCTTGGTATTAGAACAATTCTGGCTTTATAAAGTTACCTGTGAATTACTTTCTTTATCCTATTTCCTAGAAGAGGTTGAATAGATGTGGTATTATATTTTCCTTAAATGTTTGGAAGATTTGGGTAGTCAAATGACCTGAACCTGGAGCTTTCTTTGTTGGAAGAATTTTAAGTATTAATATTTTTTACTAGATATGAAGTATTACAATTATCCACTTTTTCTTGAGGAACTATTGGTAGATGTGTATTTGAAATAATTGTCTCTTTTCATCTAAGTTGTCAATTTGTAATCATAGAGTTGTTAATAGTATTCCTTTAATATATTTTTAATGCCTATAGGCTGTGTAGTGATGTCCTTGTTTCACTCATGATATTTGTGATTTGTGTCAACTCCCTTTTAATCTTGGTCAGTATGCTTGTTTAAATTTTGGTCTCATTAATTTTCTCAATTGTTTTTCTGTTTTAGAATTTTTCATATTTTTCTCTCACTTTACTTCCTCCCTTCTGCTTGTTTTGTGTTTAATTTGCTGTTTTTTTCTCCCTGGTTTATTAAGGTTGAATCTTACACAATTGATTTAAGACCTCTTTTGATTTCAAATTTAAGCATTTAATGTGATCAGTTTTCTTCTAACACTGGCATACTGTATTACACAAATTTTGGTATGTTTCTTTTAATTTTTGTCTAATCAAAGTAATGGATGCTATGAATTCTATCCATAGACCCTTTGAGGCCATGGAGATCAGGTAAGAAACCCTATAAATATGGAGTAGACCCAGAAAAGCAAATACAACATCTCTTTTCTTTGAATCATCCCCATAAGATGCCTGGCTGTCAGGGCAAAAGATTCTCAGATCAAATGTTTGGAGCTAATTAACTCAACCCACACTTATCATCCTCTATAACTTGCCTTTATGTTGTGTTTCAACCCAACAACCTTTTCTTATACTATGGGATTATTCTCCTCCAAGCCAAAGTGGATTATACATCATTGATTGATGATTTTGTACTCTCTCAGCTATGTGTCTTTCCCTCTTTACTTGAAATGGTATTTTTTTAAAACTTCATGTCTTACAAAATAGCATCTAAATTCTAGTCCATTGTATTTTATTATACTATATGTCTTATCAAATTGTTATTTCCATTTTAAAGTAAGTGTTTTTTTCTGCAATGTAGACTTCTCAAGGCATGGACTTTTTCAGTCTTCTGTATATGCTTCTCAGTGCCCATGGACTCCAAATGTAAATGCTTAAATATTTAAATAAATATTTAATCCATAAATATTTACTGTTTAATTTTAGTCTGTACATACTTTAGTTTATTATCATTTAATGGAGGTATTTAGTATTAAAGCTCTGTGATAGCATACCTTTTCTTAGAAAGGTGGCTCGGATTAGCACAAAATATTTTACATAGTCTATTGTACTTTCACTAATATGCAGAGTATAGTTAACATCTGACATTATTTTGATCTATTCTAAAAAGTCCCCCTTTTAAAATATAGGGGTCTTGAAGGAGAAAGAAATTGCAGCTTCACCTTAATTTATGATGAATTTACCCTTTAGAAAACTCACTTCAGTGAATTTTAAATTATAAATTATCCCTGATTTCCATCATTTCTCAGTATTATCATCCTTAGATGATTGAATTTATATCATCGCATTGTATTTGTGCATTATTTCCTGTATCTTGACTTGCTTTTCTTCTTCAGCTATTAATTTTATTTCTCATGATTCTTTACATATATGATAACATAATATCTTCTGGAACATGTAGCCCTCATTAGTTTCCAAAGATTTCCAGGAGTAACCTGACTGTGCTAAATAGCATTAATTTTTTTTTCTGTCCTTCTCATTTTTCTTCTAAATGAAAATGTAGGTTTTCCTAATAGCAAAATGATAACTGAATTTGTAAGTTTTCTGTGACATAATGTAAAGAGAACTTGATTATTTCCAGGAGCCTGGTTTCTATTCCTAATATTTATTAGTTTTGTGATCTTCAGCAAGTTACTGATGTTTTCTGATCTTCAGTTTCTTTGTCTGTATATTGGGTATAATAATGTCTAACTCATTCTCCAATGCTTATTATGGAGTTATAATATATTTAGCTGCCAGTAAAATGCAGTTGAGTTTACTTAGTTTAAAACTATAGCCATTGGTTAATATTTATAAATTCTTTTTCATTAATCAGCATTTTTATATTACTCTGAAGAGTGAAAATGTCATGTGAGCGAAAACTTCCCTAATATGCTAACATCTTCTTGCTAATACTGATTTACCCGAGTTAGATTGGTTACATCCTTCCTTTCACTTCCATGAACATGAATTTGCAGACTATAAATACTATCAATACCTCCTAATTTTATCTTTGTACTCTGAGGTCTGATCTATATTCTAGTGTTCCATGTAATCAACATTATTTTCTTCTTAGAAATGACTTTCCAGTTAACTCTTTCTTCTCCATTCCTGCTGTCCATGTCCAATCTCAAGCTCGTGTCATCTCGTAATTGGTTTCCTTCAGCAGTTTCTCATGAGATCTTTCACTGTGTTCTTGTCACTAGTCCTCACTACAAATCACTTCCAGGAAAAGATTTTTAAAATGCTATTTTCATTCTGTAACTTACCTGCTTGGAACATAAAAATGATTTCATTGTCTGTATTAGGTTGAAACTCTCTCCCTAGATTTAAAACATTTCTGTATTTTAGTGTTTTCTACTGTTGCTAATACACATGGACCCTGTAGTTAAGAAAAATCTAGTAACAACCACAAATATAGTTTATTATCCCTTGTCTCAAATGCATATGAAGTTCTTTCCCATGTCTGGAATTCTCTCTCATCTACTAAAATATTTCCTTTACTTTTTCCTTCCTTTTTTTTTTTTTTTAAATTCAAGTTAGTTATGGGGCGCCTGGGTGGCTTAGTTGGTTAAGCGTCCGACTTTCGTTCAGGTCATGATCTCGCGGTTCGTGGGTTCGAGCCCCGCGTCGGGCTCTGTGCTGACTGCCAGCTCAGAGCCTGGAGCCTGTTTCAGTCTGTGGCTCCCTCTCTCTCTGACCCTCCCCTGCTCACGCTGTCTCTCTCTCTCTCTCCTAGAAATAAATAAAAATATTAAATAAATAAATAAATAAATAAATTCAAGTTAGTTAACATACAGTGTAGTATTGGTTTTCAGAGTAGTACTCAGTGATAATCACTTGCATATCACCCAAGGCTCATCCCAACATGTGCCCTCCTTAATGCCAATCACCCATTTAGCCCATTCCCCTACTCCCCTCCCCTCCAGTAATACTCAGTTTGTTCTCTCTATTTAAGAGTCCCTTAGGGGCACCTGGGTGGCTCAGTTAGTTAAGTGTCCGACTTCAGCTCAGGTCATGATCTCACGGTTCGTGGGCTCGAGCCCCATGTCGGGCTCTGTGCTGGCAGCTAGCTCACAACCTGGAGCCTGCTTCGGATTCTGTGTCTCCCTCTCTCTCTGATCCTCCCCTGCTCACACTGTCTCTCTCTCAGAAATAAATTTAAAAAGAAGAAGAAGAAGAGTCCCTTATGGTTTTCCTCCCTCTCTGATTTTATCTTATTTTTCCTTCCCTTTCTCTATGTACATCTGTTTCGTTTCTTAAATCCCACTATGAGTGAAATAATATATTTGTTTCTCTGACTGACTTATTTTGCTTGATATAATATACTCTAGTTCCACCTGCATTGTTGAAAATGGCAAGGTTTCAATCTTTTTGATCACTGAGTAATATTCCATTTTATATATTTATACCACATCTTCTTTATCCATTCATCAGTTGATGGACATTTGGGCTCTTTCCATAATTTAGCTATTGTTGGTAGTGCTGTGATAAACATTGGGATACATATGCCCCTTAAAATGAGCATTTTTGTGTCCTTTGGATAAATACCTAGTAGTGCAATTGCTGGATTGTAGGGTAGTACTATTTTTAATTTTTTGAGGAACCTCCAAACTGTTTCTAGAGTGGTTGCACCAGTTTGTATTCCACAACAGTTGCAAAAGGGTTCTTCTTTCTCCACATCCTCACCAACATCTGTTGATGCCTGTTGTTAGTTTTAGCCATTCTTACGGGTGTGAGGTGGTATCTTATTGTGGTTTTGATTTATATTTCCCTGATGATGAGTGACGTTGAGCATTTTTTCATGTGTCTATTAGCCACCTGGATGTTTTCTTTGAAAAAGTATCTATCCATGTCTTTTGCCCATTTCTTCACTGGATTATTTGTTTTTTGGTGTTAAGTTTGATTAAGTTCTTTATAGATTTTGAATACCAACCCTTTATCTGATATGCCATTTGCAGATATCTTCTCCCATTCCATAGGTTGCCTTTTAGTTTTCTGATTGTTTCCTTTGCTTTATAGAAGTTTGTATCTTGATAATACCCCAATAGTTCATGTTTGCTTTTGTTTCCCTTTCCCCTGAAGACTTGTCAGGTAAAAAGTTGTAGCAGCTGAGGTCAAAGAGTTTGTTGCCTGTTTTCTCCTCTAGGATTTTTATGGCTTCCTATCTTACATTTAGGTCTTTCATCTGTTTTGATTTTATTTTTGTGTATGGTGTAAGAAAGTGGTCTAGGTTCATTCTTCTGCATGTTGCTGTCCAGTTTTCCCAGCACCATTTGCTGAAGAGACTTTCATTTTTTCCATTGGATATTTTTCCTGCTCTGTCAAAGATGAGTTGGCCACATGTTTCTTGGTCCATTTCTGGGTTCTCCATTCTGTTCCATTGATCTATGTGTCTGTTTTTGTGCCAGTACCAAACTGTCTTGATGATTACAGCTTTGTAATACATCTTGAAGTCCTCGATTGTGATGCTTCCAGCTTTAGTTTATTTTTCAGGATTGCTTTGGCTTTTCAGAGTCTTTTCTGGTTCCACACAAATTTTAGAATTGTTTTTTCTAGCTCTGTGAAGAATGCTGGTATTATTTTGACAAGATTGTATTGAATACGTAGATTGCTTTGAGTAGTTGACATTTGTTCTTACAACCCCTGAGCATGGAATGTTTTTCCTTTTTATGTGTGTGTGTCCACTTCAGTTTCTTTGATAAGGTTTCTATAGTTATTAGTGTATAGATTTTTTTTACTTCTTTGGCTAGTTTTTTCCTTAGGTATTTTATGGCTTTTGGTGCAGTTGTAAATGGGATTAATTCCTTGATTTCTCTTTCTGCTGCTTCATTATTGGTGTATAGATATGCAATGATTTCTAT
Source organism: Proteles cristata cristata (assembly GCA_017311185.1). Classification (NCBI taxonomy): domain Eukaryota; kingdom Metazoa; phylum Chordata; class Mammalia; order Carnivora; family Hyaenidae; genus Proteles; species Proteles cristata. Next base: position 370,179 of record JAESUZ010004051.1, read on the forward strand.
ACATTGATTTATATCCTGTGACTTTGCTGAATTCATGTATTAGTTCTAGCAGTTTTTTAGGTGGAGTCTTTGGGGTTTTCCATGTAAAGTATCATGTCATATGTGAAGAGTGAGATTTTGATATCCTCCTACTGATTTAGATGCCTTTTATTTATTTATTTATTTTTTGCAACTTCCAACACTATGTTGGATAACAGTGGTGAAAGTGGACATCCTTGTCGTGTTCTTGGCCATAGGTGGAAAGTTCTCAGTTTTTCTCAATTGAGGATGATATTAGCTGTGGGTTTTTCATATATGGCCTGTATGATCTTGAGATATGTTCCTTCTATCCCTACTTCTTGAGGGTGAGGATACAGAAAAGATTCTGTATTTTGTCAAATGCTTTTTTGTATTATTGACAGGATCACGTGGTTCTTATCCTTTCCTTTATTAATGTGATGTATCACATTGATTTATTTGTGTATACTGAACCAACCCTACATCCCAGGAATAAATCCCACTTGGTCATGGTGTATAATTCTTTCAGTGTATTGTTGGATCTGGTTTGCTAGTATCTTACTGAGAATTTTTGCATCCATGATCATCAATGAAATTGGTCTGTAGTTCTCCTTTTTAGTGGGGTCTTTGTCTGGCTTTGGAATCAAGGTAATGCTAGCCTCGTAGAATGAGTTTGGAAGTTCTTCCATTTCTATTTTTTGGAACAGCTTCAAAAGAATAGGTATTAACTCTTCTTAAAGTGTTTGGTAGAATTCCCTTGGAAAGCCATCCAGCCTTGGACTCTTGCTTGTCAGGAGATATTTGATTACTAATTCAATTTCTTTACTGGTTATAAGTCTGCTCAAATTTTCCACTTCTTCCTGTTTCAGTTTTGGTAGTTAATATGTTTCTGGCAATTTGTCTATTTCTTCTGGATTGCCCAATTTTTGGACATATAATTGGTCATAATATTCTCTTATTATTGTTTATGTTTTCCTGTAGTGTTGGTTGTGATCTCTCCTCTTTCATTTGTGATTTTATGTTTTTGGTCCTTTCCTTTCTGTTTTTGATCAACCTGGCTAGAGGTTTATCAATTTTGTTAATTCTTTCAAAGAACCAGATCCTGTTTTAATTGATCTGTTCTACTGGGTTTTTTAAATACCATTGATTTCTGCTCTAATCTTTAGCATTTCCTTTCTTCTGCTGGTTCTTATGACTGCAATTGCTACTTCCCAGAAGTTTTGGGGTGTCATGTTTTCATTTTCATTGGCTTTCACGTACGTTTTAATTTCCTCCTTAATTTCTTGGTTAACCCATTCATTCTATGGAAGGATTTTTTTTAATCTCCTAGTATTTGTGGTCTTTCAAAATTTTTTCTTGTAGTTTCTTTCAAGTTGCATAGCATTGTGGTCTGAAAATATGCATGGTATGATTTTAATCTTTTTGTACTTGTTGAGGGCTGATTTGTGACCAGTATGTGATCTATTCTGGAGAATGTTCCATGTGCACTCGAGAAGAATGTGTATTCTGTTGCTTTAGGATGAAATGTTCTGAATAGATCAGTTAAGATCATCCAGTTTAGTGTATCTTCTATATCTCCTACTCTCTCCTCTGCTTCTCTAATCCTCATTGTGACTATACCCAGTCAGTATTGCGTCTCAGTTATAGCATTTTTTTTTATTTCAACCTGATTAGCTTTTAGGTCTTTAATCTCTGCAGTAAGAGTTTCTCTGGTGCCTTCTTTGCTTTTTTCAAGCTCAGCTATTTTATGACTGTTGTTCTAAATTCTTGTTCAGATATATTGCTTATATCTGTGTTTTAGCAAGTCCCTGGCTATGATTTCTTCTTGACGTTTTGTTTGGAGAGAATTCTTCTGTCTTGTCATTTCAGGTAAATTTCTATCTTTTGCGTGTTTTAAATGCTTGTTACATTTCCTGCCTGACAGTACTGCTATCTTAAAAATGGGTCATACACTGTCCAGAGCCTAGTGCTTCAGGAAGTATTTCTGGTGTATGCTGTGTACACTCTCCTCTTGCATTTTGGCTTCTCTTTCCCACTGGTCAGTCGTCTGCAGAGCTCCTCTTTGATTGCAGCAGGGAGTGTTAGTGTTTGGAACCTTAGCTATGTGTGCTTTTATTTGTTTGCTAAAGTAAGCCTGCCAGGCTGACTACCTCCAACTGTGGAGGTCCTTCTGCCATTCCACAGATCAACTTCCTGGGTGTTCCTGGGTGCTATATTGATCTGACCTCAATACAGCTGTGTTTGAGGGAAACTCCAGGGTCCCCCTACTTCTCTGCCATCTTAACTCCTCCCCAAGTATTTCTTTTTCAATGTTCCTTTATGGCCTAACTAAAGTTCTAATACCTCTATGAAATTATTCCTTCCTCCATCTTATATTCATTTCTTGTTTTGATTTGAATAACAGTAAATATACTAATTGTAAGTGAAAGAAATTGAAACCAAGCTAGCTTAAGCAGAAAATGGGATTCATTTATATATGTAATTGTGAAAGCTGTGGATACAGTATGAGAAACTAACAAGTACAACCAGGGATCTAATTCTGATAGATCCACTATCCATCTCTTAATTCCTCTTTTATTCATGCTGGCCATTGTCCTATTTTTTTTTTTCTTCATGAATCTATAACCATGCAGACTACTCTTGGCTCACATTTTTGCAGAGAATGAAGAGATTTTGCAGACAGGAAGGAGATATCCTATATTAGCTTTGAAATTGAGTTTGAGAAATCCAAACAAAAGACCTGGTGATCCATTTAGGTAACATCTCACCCCTTTAGGCCAATCACTGAGGTCAAGGGGCTGAAGAACTGCAAGTATAAAGCAGATTAAACACCTATCTCAAATAAACAGGCAGAGGAGTCTGTTGCCAGGAAAATGTTTTCAAGATATCTTGTTTGTATGAATAATAATGGGTTCCTGTTAAAGCATGACCATGGTCATTCACTTTGTTCATAGCTGGCCTTTTGTTCCATGAGTTCATGACCCAACATAGTCTTGAATCCTAAAATGGTTTCCAAATCTAACTTCCTTTTTTCCCCTTAAATAGTTTATTGTCAAGTTGGTTTCCATTTAACACCCAGTACTCATCCCAATGAGTGCCCTCCTCCATGCCTATTACCCCACTTCCCCTCTCCCCCACCCTCATCAGCGCTCAGTTTGTTCTCAGCATTCAAGAGTCTCTCATGGTTTGCCTCCCTCCCTCTCCCCCACTGTTGTTCCCCTTCTTCTCCCCCACGGTCCTCTGTTAAGTTCCTCCTAATCCACCTATGCATGCAAACGTATGGTATCTGCCCTTCTCTGCCTGATTTATTTCGCTCAGCGTAACACCTCAAGTTCCATCCATGTTGCTACACATGGCCAGATTTCATTCTTTCTCATTGCCATGTAGTAATCTATTGTATAGATAAACCACATCTTCTCGATCCATTCATCACTTGATGGACACTCTTTCCATGTTTTGGCTATTGTTGAGAGTGCTGCTATGAACATTGGGGTACATGTGCCCCAGTGCATCAGCACTCCTGTATCCCTTGGGTAAATTCCTAGCCTTGCTACTGCTGGCTTATAGGGGAGTTCTATTGTTAATTTTTTGAGGAACCTCCATACTGTTTTCCAGAGCAGCTGCACCAGTTTACATTCCCACGAAGAGTGTAGAAGGGTGCCCATTTCTCCACATCCTTGCCAACATCTATAGTCTCCTGATTTTTTTTTTTTTGAAATGCAAAGTTGGAAATAAACAGGAATTCCATTTCAAAGATTTCTCTTAGCCAGGAGTGCCCCCATGGAGCCTTTGGAGGAATCAAAGATATCTTGAGGGACAGGGAGGAAATAAGCCACATTGGCAGTTCCCATGTACTTCAGAGAATAACTTGCTATTCTTATGTGTTAGATAATCCCAAATGGTTTACTACACACTAGTATCCCAAAGGTATGATTAAAGGATTAGAGTATGGGGAAAAGAGCAGACATTAGTGCAACAGAGTGAAAAAAGCCAACACTTTGGTACTATCCTGGGATTTCCTCATTTCAGAATGAGGACAAGAGAATTGGACCGTGAGTGATTTTATTAAAACACTGGGTGAAAACAATCAAGATGCCTTAGCTATTAAGTTCCCTGATGACAGAGGTTATTTCTGTTCTAATTTGCTATGGGAGGTGCCTACATCGGCAACAGGGATAGAAATCCTGTTCCTAAGAAACACTAAAATGTTACTTTGTAGCAGCACTACTGAACATTCAATGCACCACCATATCTAATGAACAACTTTGGTCTTAAATTTCTCAGCAGAATTCTTGGCAGTAGTTGAATTAACATTTGCCAGGTATCTAACTGGAGATATAAATTAGGAGCCATGGGTGTTAACTGACGCATTGAGAATAGAAGCAAACCATGTAGAAAGAATTCCTATTGAGAAAAGTTGGTTATAGACAGTGATGGCAAATGCCTGTGTCTAAGAAAAATAACTTACAAATAGCATGTGATAAGTAATAGTAATACTTGTTGACTCATTTTTATGTATTAAACACTATCTTGTAAGCATTTCACATGTAAAATCATATTTAATCCTGATAATTACTTTATGAGAATTTTATCAATTAGGAAACAAAGGTTTAGAGAGATTAAGTAACTTGCTCAAATGCCATCAAATGATAGAGCCAGAATTTGAACCAAGGTTTGATTAATTCAAATGACATTTTAAACTTAGTCTAACTTAGAGTTGTTCTCTTAAGTCCTGTTATGTGACTGCCTGTTAGGAAGAAAAAACTAGGAGAGAACTAACAACTAACCTTTGTCATACTTGTTTTGTGCCAGAGTTTGGGCTGGTGGCTGTTGTATTATATATGATGTGATTTTAAAAATTGAAGCTCAGGGGTGCCTGAGCGGTTCAGTCTGTTAAGCGTCTGACTTCGGCTCAGGTCATGATCTCACGGTTTGTGGGTTCGGGGCGCTTGTCAGGCTCTGTGCTGACAGCTAGCTCAGAGCCTGTTTCAGATTCTGTGTCTCCCTCTCTGACCCTCCCCTTCTCATGCTGTCTCTCTCTCAGAAATAAATAAAACATTAAAAATTGAAGCTCAGAAACATTTAAATAATTTGTCCAGACTCATGCATTTCAGAAATTACTGATGTAAGAATCAAACTCTACGTATTATAGACACCAATATTTTTTCCAAATATCATGATTCCTCTGATCACAAAATTATATTACTTTTTATCCTAGCTAAGGATGGCTGCAGAGGTCTATATTCATTTGCTTAGGCAGCCTAACAAAGGACCATAAAGTAGGTGGCTTAAACAATAGAAATTTGTTTCCTTACAGTTCCAGAGGCTGGAAGCCTAAGATCAGTGTTTCATGTGGGTTGTTTCCTCCTTAGGGCCTGGGCTTGTGGGTAGCTGTCTTCTTCCTGTGTCCTCACTTCATCTTCCCTTTTTGCATGTTTGTGTCCTAATCTTCTTTTTGTAAGGACATAAATCATGTCAGATTTGGGACTACCCATTTGACCTCATTTTACCTTAATTATTCAAAGTTTTTTCTCCAAATAGAGTAATATTCCAAGATACTGGAGTACTAATATTTCCACATATAAATTTGAGGAACACATAATTCAGCCCATGGATATAATGTCCACTGTCATTAGTTTTAAGTTACCCCCATTTCTTACTTGGAAAACTGTGTTAACCTCCTAAGTAGGCTTCCTGCTTTCTCTCTAATGTCACATGAAGTAATCATTTGTCAATTTTTTAAAGACCACATAGCATAATCCCAAAGACCATCATTCACTTTATATTCCACATGAACTCCCTCTGAATTAGATTACAAAGTAGGCCCTACACACCATTATGCTTTTGTTTCCATTATCACCATCCTTATTACTTCTAAACTTTGTAATTACAATACTCTATTGTTTCTCTCTAGACCACCACTCCACTCTATTGTCTCATTACTAGGGTATTCTTTCTTGTTTGTTTGCTTTTTTTTTTAATATTTTTAATGTTTTATTTATTTCTGAGAGAGAGCAAGACACACACACACAGCGTGAGCAGAGGAGGGTCAGTGAGAGGGAGACACAGAATCTAAAGCAGGCTCCAGGCTCTGAGCTAGCTGTTAGCACAGAGCCCAATGTGGGGCTCGAACCCACGAACCATGAGATCATGATCTAAGCCAAAGTCGGACACTTAACTGACTGAGCCACACAGGAGCCCCTTGTTTTTTGTTTGTTTTTTTTTTTTCAATTAATTTATTTATTTTGATAGAGATAGTGACACCACTAGTAGGGGAAGGGCAGAGAGAGGGAGACTGAGAATCCCAAGCAGGCTCTGCACTGTCAGCCCAATGTGAGACTCGAACTCAAAACCATGAGATCATGACCTGAGCTGAAACCAAGAGTCAGATGCTTAACCGACTGAGCCATCTAGGAGCCCCACTGGGGTATTCTTTCTTAAGTGCAATTCGGATAATGTCATCTGCTCTCTCAAACCCCCTCCTTTGTGCCTCTTTATCTGTCAGGTTAGGGCCTCCACACTGTGATCCTGGCCTGGATCTGGCCTTTCGTTTTTGTCATCTCTGAGGTGGGAAGACTGGATATTTATCACACTTATCCACCTCAACATGTGCATGTTCTTTTAGCTCCCTCTGGAATGTTATCTCCCAATAGACCAAATCCATTCCTTCTGTAAGACCCAACTTAATTCTACTTCATGAACAGGCTTTTTACTGAACCCAATCAAAAGTGTTATAATACTCCTTTTTCTATATTAAACTTACTCCTCTACAGTACTGGATCTTTACAAAGGGGATCTGAATTATGGCCACTGTAACCGCAGTGGCCCTCTCAAAGTCCTAGGGTAACTATAAAGAACACAGAGACCATTGGCTAGCAGAATCTTAAAAGATTTTATTGGCATATCCTTTCTGTGCTGGCAACAGCTCATAGAAGAATGCACAAGAGAAATGTTAAATTTTTAGTAGCCTATTGTTAAGCTTAGCCATTATTAAAAATTAAAATACATTTCAACTAAATTTCAAAAAGTAATTTCAAAAAGTAAATTATCAATAAATTCTAATAAAAACAGACTATTACTAATTATTTGACCCCATTTTACAGTTTTCTATACTCAAGCTATATACAGTGACAGTAGTTATACGGTCAATATACTATATTGGTGTGCTACTGTGCATTCCTTTCCAACTCCATGTTTACCGACCTCACACTATTAGTTTGAAATTGGTCATGGTGGGAATATTTACACCATAGAAATTGACACACTAAAAATCAGGGCTTGGTTTTTATTGTCTGGACTTTAAAGGATGGAGAAAAGTGTAACAATTCAGATTAAACTTAAGTTTGTCAAGTCTGTAACCATAACATTGTGATTACACAATATATAAAAAAATATTCCTCTAACATTTGAAACTATTTTGTGATTCAGCAGAGAAGTTATTTGTAGTATTGATTGGTAAGCAGAATTCTGAGTACAGTTATTTGGCTTCACTTATCAAACACATTAACCTATATAAAATTTTCAGTTAATATTCATATAAAAATACACTGGTCAATTGTAAACATACACTGTCTATGGATATAAGATTTTGGCAAAATTCACTGAAAGCATTTTGTGAAAGTTAACTGGCTATATGGAATTTATAATAAAGAACATTGTGTATCCTATTATTTTTAAAGTGTGTGCTACATACATGAATTTTATAATCAGTAATATTTGTAATACACACACACACACACACATACACACACACACACACACACACACACACAGGCATGCATGTCCCTTCAGAGAGGTAGTTGTTAAACATTTACCACCAAACATCCCTCATATCATGGGAGACCAGCAAACACCTTGTTGAAAGCTAAAAATACCAGAAGCACTTGCAAATAATTTAAATAATTCCACTGTTTGGGGCACCTGGGTGCATCTGTTGAGTGTCAAATCTTGGTTTCAGCTCAGGTCATGATCTCCCGAGTTGTGAGATCAAGCCCCACAATAGAACAGAGCCTGTTTGAGATTCTCTCTCTATCTCTCTCTCTGTCCCTTTATTGCTCGTGTTCTCTCTATCTTTCCCAAAATAATTAAAAAACCATTTAAAAAATAACCCCAACATTTTACCTCCCCAATATCAGATATCACTTAAGATACCATTTCAAATCTTTTTGCTTTCCTCTGTTTCCAGGCCTTTGTTCTTAGTTCCATTCCCAGCCAAGAATACAATAACCAACTTCTCATGGACTTGGAATAATTTCACATGGGTACAGATTAGTAGCGCCTTGTCTTCTCCACATCCCTCTTACATTCTACTTAAGAGCTCCCTTGCTGTACTAAGGCAGACTGCTTGGAACCAGCTCATGATTAGGGAGCAAAGCAGGAAAAATAATTCCCTGAGGAAGTAATCTTTAACTGTTGGCAAATGAAAGACTGTGGACATATTCTTATACCTTCCTCCTCAACATGGCCTTATATGGCTCTTGAAAGATTGTCTAACAAAATGAGCAATCCAGTAGCCTCAGTAATCCACTCTTATATGGCTTCCTTTCCTTCCCTGTCTCATTCTTTTTTTCCTTCAGTCCTACATTATGGTTTCCCATAATCGTGTGGGGCAGATGAAGAAAAGTTTGATAACATCTACTTCATGTGACAAAACTAGGTCTTTGAAATGGGGTCTAATTAAGTTGTTTACTATGTCAAATGTGGTGACCATAGTATAATGTATGGAGAAGTTGAATCTTTCTGTTGTATACCTGAAACTAATATAGCATTGTTTGCGAACTACACTCAAATAAAAAATAAGCAAAATTAAAATAATAAATTATCTAGACATAAGTGAAGGAGAAAACAGAAAGAGCAAAAGGATGTCATTTATAAGTCACCTGATGTGTCCAATTAGAAGCAATCTCTTCTTTCTTTAATCTCTTCTGCCTACATCTGACTCAGTACTTTGTACTTCTTTTATAGTATATACATACCTATGTATGCACAGGAACATGCATATGTGTGTATATCATATAGCTATATAAATATCATATACATATATATGGACATTCTTATATCAGTCCTCTACATGTTAAAATTGATATTATATTGACAGATATAACACCTCACACCCCTCAGCTGTATGTACTTTTTTAAAATTCATTTCAACAAATGCTTGGATATTGAGTGGAATGGGACCTATTTTGAAGATATTGAATCTGGGATCCATGGAAACTACCCAAGATTAAGAAGATAGTAAGCTGAGTTAGTCTTCCTCCACCTACTCCTCCCTTTTCCCCATATTAAGGAAGATTTTTAGTGGCACTTATAAGTGTATACAACCTAGAGTCAACTTCCTAATTGGGCTTCTGTTTGAATGAGATCTAAAATCACAGATTTTATGGTTGTAGACCAGGATCTTTTCCTTTGCCTTAGAACAGACTCTCAGACACACCTAGGGAATTTTTGGTACACACACACACACACACACACACACACAAACACACACACACATACACACCTTATTTACAAGGAAATGTACATTTCCCCCCATAGTTTTCTAGTTATTATCAATAAGCAATTTTATTTTCATTTTTTATCAGCAATTTTAGTTCTTTTAGAAATATATTTATGGAGTTTAGTTCTCCTTTGGTTTGACACATATAAAAATGAATGTCTTTTATCTGGTGGGGATTTTATTGAATTGTTGGAATGTTTTAACAACTTGACATGAGAACATTAAGCAGACAAAAAAAAAAAAAAGAAAAAGACTTTATCACGCTAAGCAGATCTTATGAAGAATGAGATCTCTAAAAATACCAACTAATACTTGATATGTCTAAAAGTATAGGTAGAACAGATGATTGAATTCAGTATAGTTAAATAAATTGCAAAATTTCCCACTTTAATGAAGACTATTTTTCATATATTACCAGAGACATTTTATGAAACACCTTTCCAATAACTCTGCACTAAGTAGAAGCTCTGACTCTTGAAACATTTAAATTAAAGCAAACAATTTATGAATTATCCATAAGGCTCAGAATACATATTTTGAGACATGAAAAATAGAATTTGGAGCAACCACATGTAAAAGGAATGGAGAAAATGGTTACAATCCTCTTTATAATTATTACAATATAACAAAACCACATAGGATGCAAGTCTAAAGCTTGAAAGAGTGCATATCATTTTATAGATACAGAGAAAAATTCACAAAAAAAGTTATGTGGTTTCTCAAAGACCATGCAGGTGATAAGTTGAATTACAAGTTTCAAACACTGTCCTCTTAAGCTATTCAAGGTACAGGTTCCTAAGTTGTTCAGCCCTTCACCATAGACTTGATCTTAGTCCAGCTCAGCCTCTTTGGACTATAGCAAATGCAGAGCAACTTCAATAGCGGAGCTGCTTTGCACAGCTATTTATAATAGATGCTCAATAATAATTTTTAAATGAGAAATCAATGATCCCTGAGGGCATTATGCTAAGGGAACTAAGCAGAGAAACACAAATACTATATGATCTGACTTACACATGAAATCTAAATTTCTACCCTCAGAAAATCAAAGGGTAAATTGGTGGTTGCAGGGGCCAGGGGGTGGAAGAAACAGAGATATTTGTCAAAGGGTACAAACTTGCTGGTATACGATGAATAAATTCTGAAGATCTAATATACAGCATAGCGACTGTAGTTAACAGTTAAAGTTGCTAAGAGAGTAGATCTTCAATATTCTCATAAAAAAAAGCAATTATGTGAAGTGATGGATATGTTAACTAATTTTATTATAGTAATAATTTCATAGTGTATATGTATGTTAACTCATCACATTTGCCCCTTAAGTTTATGTTATATGTTATATGTCAATTATGTCAGTGAACCTGGGAGAAAAGTTAATACTGATTTTATAAAATACATTTATTGAAGAAAAATTTGGCTGCCTATGGTCTAAAGAAAAAAGGGTAATTAATATATAACCCCTTTTGGTGATTAGTTCGTGGTCTCTTAGAAAGTCAAATAATTACAATAAAACATGAAAAATCCTCTGATGTTGAAGTAGAAGTGGTCAGTGAGAGTACAGTAGAGGGTATCTATTTAGAACTGGAGAGTCAGGGAATTCTGTCACTCTGCTGAGTCTTGGGGTATGAGCCAGAATTAGCTCCACAGAAGATATCTCAGGAAAAAAGAGTTTGTGTGAAATCTAGAGATGTGTAAAAAGAATGGTGTATTTGGTGATCAGAATATTCTTTGGTATGGCTGAAACATGTGCTATATGCATAAAGAAAATGCAGGCAATGAGGCTAGAGAAAAAGATTAGACACTAGATGATAGAAAAAATCCTGGGTATCATAAAGTGTTCTAAGAGTTTTAAATTCTACCCTTAAATATACAGGATGTCAATCTGCTCTGAATGTTTAATTTAGTAGTCTCAAAAAAAGAAACTAGTGATATTAATGTTAAAAATATACTTTATTTAACCCAATACATTGAAAATTTTATCATTTCAACATGTAATATCATAAAGTATTAATGGGGATTTTAACTTTCTTTTGTCATACAGTCCTTGAAATCTATTTTGTTTTATCGTGGCAGAATATCCTAATTTGAATTATCCGTATGCCAAATGCTCTATAGCCATATGTGGCCAATGGCTACATAATCAGACAGCATAGATCTGAACTACAGAAAACCGTCACCAAGACCATTATCATAGAACACAGCATGGTTGGCCCACTCCTGAAAGAAGCTTAATTTGGCAATGACACCACAGCCATTGCACTACATTCCAATTCTTTCTGCTCATTTCTCAGTCCTGCAGTAAATGATGGTCCAGACAGATATTTCCAAACTGAGTCCCTGCTCTAGGTATTGTGGGAGTTACAGTCCTCTCAGACAGAATCTAGCAACCACAGAAGCCAGACAGGACAGATATAAACTGGAGAAGGTAGTGGCAGGCCAGGGAGCTGCTGTCAGAGAAGTTACTTCTTTTCAGCAAAGCCTGTCAAGCTTGAACAGCTTTGGCTCTGCTGCAGAGATTTTCAGCCTTCAGCTGAGATGAGGGAATTTCCGGGTTGTCATTAGATCCAGTTAGAATCCAGGATCATAGGTGACTTGCAAGCTAAAACAGGCAAAATGAATAACTCACCAACCCACCCGACCCACTGACACACGGTTCTATATAGAGGTTTGTCCTTTCTGTGGAAATGAAATCGCTCTTAATGAGACATGCACCGCAGGCTTTAGCTGTGAAGTTGACAGCTTACAAAAAAGAAGGAAGTTAAATTCTGGAGGGTTAGAGCAGGAATCTGGGTCATAGTTTCTGTCTCAACTTTTTTTTATTTTCATCTAGGAAGAATAGTCGGAAAAAGAAATGAATCGACAACTCCATTATTTTTAAGAAGATTAAAAAAGTGATATTTTTCATTTTGCAAATCTCAATTTAAGCTATAATAACAAGGAAATAAAACACTGCAGAATTTTTAATAACAAAACAAGTTTTTTCCTCTTCCTTCTGTCCCTCTGAAGTTCTTTTCCCTTACCAGCAAAGATTTTGTTAAGTAACAAATAACAGATGATATGGCAAGTCTGTTTCCAAAAGCCTCCTCTTATTTTACCGGCCTTTCTCTATAGAAAAGCTGTGATTAAGCATGTGTATTTTGTAGGAAGGCTTTGATATTTAAACACCAATTCTCAGCAGTGATATGGATCAGATCATTTAGTGCTAAACCATATATGTCTATCATATTTTTAGTAATTAGTCAAAAAGCTTGTTAAATAATGTATGTTGGCAGAGATTAATTCTGTTCGACAGTGTCAAGCATTGATTTCAGATGAAACATTTAGTGATGAGTAAACCCTTTTGGAAGAACCACAGAACTAAATGAGCAGTTCTCACTCAGTGCTTTAAGGCTATAATATGTTGTAGGAAGACAGCATAGGCTGTTAAGTTTGACAGATGAAGCTATCAGTTATTTTGCAAATTATTTACCATAAATGCTTTATTTATAAATTTGTGAGAAATAATAACTACCTCATCTAACTGGTTGGTTTAAGCAGTGATTGATAAATTATTATTAGTAGTAGTATTTGAAGTGACCAATAATAATATTATATTAACCTTTTGCCAATTAATTCCAAGGGCTCTAGATTGATGATGATGATGATGATGGTGGTGGCAGTGGTAAAAAATTATCATATACTGAGTGCTTACTCTACCCTAGGCTAAGCTCTTCACCCTGAGCTACCCCTTCTAAAAATAAACAAACAAAATTTTTCCTTTGATTGCCACATTCTCTGCCAATCACTTTTGCTTTGGTTCTCTTCACTGCCAGGTGTCTCAAAATGTTGTCCATAAATACATTGTCTTCATTCTTTTACTCCCATTCACATACAACCTTCTCCCATCTTACTTTACTATTCACATACTAATATATACAAAAGAAATTAAAAGCATTTTGTCATGATAGTTTCCATGACAATACATTGTCTTGGTTTCTTCTTCTTCATTGTCTATGTCACATTTTCCTTCTCAATTAATGCATAAATATTTGAATTCTTTTGGATATAATCACGTCCTACAATTTCATCTCTTACTGTTGCTGTCCATATTCTAATGGTCTCAATTGTTCCAATTTAGATTTCTATTCTCTGAGCCAGAATATCCTTACTCATTTTTCTGTTTGGCATTCATACCTAGCTATTTCAAAGATATTTAAAAATAAATTCTAAAACTTGATCTCTTTTTTTCCTAAATTTGGTTCCCTTTCAGTTTAGTCTATCTCAATTATTTCAACACAAGTATATGGATTAGAGCTATAGGAGGACATATATCTCACAACTTTTGACTCTAAGGCTCAGCAACCCATAGTACAGAACTAAAGATGGGATTCATAGTTGTACTTGACATATGTGACAGTTATCATTCTCATGTATTCTTCTTTCATTATTTGATTTCATTTGATTTTAACATCAAATTCCTTTTTATAGCCTTTTTCTGGTAGCCAGTAGAAAAATTCACCAAGTTAGTATACTGTTCTGCTACTGCTCGGTCCATATTTTTTCCGACCGTATTCAGTAGCCCTGGTTAGTATTCCCATAAATAATATTATATATATATATATATATATATACACATATATATATGTATATATATATATATATATTATAAATATATATATATTTGAACTACATATAGTTCAAATTCTAATTTTTTTCTGCTGAATTCACTATTGGAATATTGCTCAAATGTTCCTTATGTAATCCATGCCTTGAGTAATGCCTAAAGTGATTTTGCTAAATAAGATCCTAGTCCTTTCAATAACAAAACACTCTGAATGAGATATAATAATGTCCTGTCTCACACTGAATACTGTGCTATCTGGGTCATGTCATAGAAAGACTCCAAGATAGAATTTGAAATAATTGGCCCAAACTTGTAAATCTGTTTGTTAGTAAAAGTTTTCATAGCAAAGCAATTTATAGTAATTCATGGAATCATGATGAAGGTGCATGATAGATGATAATAATGTTTTATGTATTCTAATCCTTTAGCTTTAAAATCTTGCCATTAATAATATCTCCAGCATCCCAAACATCTAAATCTCAGTTCTATGGACCTATTTAGGAAAATTCCTAATTTCTTTCTTTCTGATATTCCTTCTTTCTTTTCATTGAACAAAAATACATACATTGTTTTTGTTGTGAGGATATAAATGCCTACTTTGAAGAACTTTATTGTCTAGTAGCAGGAGACAAATATAAATGAGTGCAAATAGAGTTTGAAATTGCTATACTTCTTGCACAGATGCCTATAATGTGGGAGAAGATTTTTTTTAAAAAAGAGGAACATCTTTGTAAAAGATATTAACACAGTGAAAAGAGGTGTCTGTGTCTCTGGCTCTTCTCCCTTCTAGTTGTTTTAGTTAACCACTAGTTTAACTAAGACACAGCCCAGTCAACAAGGGCAGCTTTGGCTAAGATCCCATGATGAACATTTATGGCCCCATGATAGAGCAGGAAGTGGTGATTGGACACTGATTTATTGATCCCATTCACACGTATTCTCAGGGATGGTATCATGCCAGGTAGTAACTCCTATGAGATATGATAGTGTTTTCCTTCACTAGTAGTTGTCAATAAAAAAAAAAAATTGTAATAGCAACAGGATATTAGTGGTAAAAGCCAATTGGAGTATAGTTTTAAATCATATATTGAGAATCTTTTTTCCTTTTTGACAAATGATAATTTAAGCCAACTAAAAGGGAAAAAAAGTTTTAATGTGGAACATCAGGTTCAATATTTTTTAAAGTGAGTTGTAATTTCCTAAGGTGAATACTTTTTTAAAAAATAGTTTTTACATATTTTATCATCTTCCTGATGATCATATCTGAACAAATAAATTTACTTTTCTAAAATTTTACTCTTTACCTATCTTTCTGTACTGCTTTTTCTGTTTAAGAACCTGAGTACCTATTAGGTGGTAATATGTTTAAATGAATTTACTACCCTCAGGGGGTTTACAGTTTTTGAAAGCAGGATACATAATATATCCAAACATATCAGTAAATATAAGCAGCATGTAACATATAAATATATGCACATAACATAGAATACCAAATACATATTTTGAATTGAGTCTAATACAATATAATACCTAATTAAAACCATAACTTATCATCTAAGTCAAGGAAGTCTCTATAGATATACCATGATAAAACATGGTATATGAAGTGGGTTGTATTTTCCTAAGGATAAATGTTAATATCTTGGAATGTATTTTTAATAAAATTCTCAATATCAAAATAATCATTAGTGTGATCAGCCAGGTCATAAAGGTAAAGGAACCACAATTGTAAACTTCTCTAACAATTACAGGTAACAAAAATTATTCTCTTCAGTATTATAAAGTAGATCAATAGGCCAAAATGTCTAAATATCTAGAGTCTACCATATGCCTAGTGTTATATCTATTCTTAATTAATTCATTAATACTTATTAAATGCATAATTAGGTTACACTATTCCCTGTAGAAAGGTCCTTGAAAAGCATAGTTGAGTAGATCAGCTTAGTTCCACAAGTATATGCTGCTCAGTGTTAGGGAGATATGGTCTATACCCTAAGTAAGTATACAGTGAGGACAGTTGAGATGGACCAGAAGGAATGGGTAAGATTTCAACATGGAGACGTGAGGAAGGGGTATTCCAGGTGGAAAGAGCATCATGAATAAAAGTAATTGAGTGGGAATGCACTGGGCATCCAGGGGACATATGGAAGAGCATAGTAAGAAATAAGATCCCTAAATGTAATGTTTGGTAAGGTTTTGAATAAATGGAAGATAGAAGATGGTAACAGCTTATGTTACTGTGTAAACTTCTATGGAAGGAATAGTGATGGCATGATTATGGTAGGAGAAGTAGGAGTATGATGGAAAAAAAAAAACAAATGTCAAAGAAAAGTGTTTGAGTCTTTTTAGTATAATTCTATTAATTTAATTTTGATTCTCGTGGCTGTTTCCCCCAACACACATGCAGTTTATAAACTTGAACCATATCTTGAATGTCTAGTGTGCCAGAATACTCTCTCCTTTTCTAGGTATATCCTATCTATATTGCCATATTTTATTACCTTACTATGAAAGTGTGTTTAAGCCTCAGTAACACAGTGGTTACTGGTACTGACTGGTACCATCTGAAACGGCAGTTATCTTTGATTGTACTTTATATACTAAAGGATTGTTCAGTGCATTTAAACATAAAGCACAAATAAATAATTTCTCTTTGGTTAGAAGAAAAATTTAAACTTACTCTTTAGCCAGTCTTGTTTTCAGAGTGCACTCTGTAGGATACTTCCAGCTGACATGATATAGATCAAATAGTACCAGTGAAAGCAACTATTTAAAGTTGTCCATATCTACTTTTCAATTTAAATAATTTTAAATTATGTTATTAATTTTTTAATTTAAACTTGTACTTTATATTTTCAAAATCTAATAGTACAGAAGGGTAAAAAGTGCATTTTAGGGCTCTTTTTCTGTTGTTGTTGTTGTTTTTTACCTTCATATTTCTGAGTAGGAATATATGCTTTTTTTAATGCCTACTTTTAATTTATGGACCATAAACATCTCTTAATTCATGTATTCTCCCTTAATATAATTATGTTACTAGATTCGTCTCTTATTTTTTAGGGTCAAATAATTGCCTTAATCATTTCCCTTTCATTTCTGTATAGCTTGACTTCCAGTTGTGTGTGAAGGATTTCAACACCCCAACTAACACTGTTTCCACCTCTCAACCTATCATCTTGTTCTTTAATTTTTTTTGTAAAGATTGATAAGATTTATTTCTGTTGCATAATGAGTTTTTTACTTTGTTTATATGTGTATTCATAGAGTTGCAAATCAGTAATAGACATTTGCATTATTGCAACTGTAAATAGTGTAAGCCAAGAGTCCAGTAAAGCTATGATTTTTTTCTCATAATTCTGAATCACCAAACCCTCTGCTATTTAAAAGAGTGTCTGACAGATTCCTTCCTGCTTTTACCAGTGCTTAAAATGAAGCCACAAGCCACTTTCATAGTGTACATCATACCTTCCTTTATCACTTTTATTTCCCTGTTAGAAAAATAAATCTTTATTTCCTTAGCTCTTTCTTATTCAATGCATTGCTTGGAATCTATTTCACTTCCTGTAATAAACTTCTGAACTTTTTAGTAGTCTCTCCTTTATTTTTACTTATTATGTTTCAAATATTTATTTTCAGAGAGGAAGAGGAAGAGTATCTGACCGTATAAGCTGGGGAGGGACAGAGAGAGAGAGAGAGAGAGAGAGAGAGAGAGAGAGAGAATCCCAAACAGGCTCCATGCTGTCAGCGCAGAGCCCAACACAGGTCTCTATCCCATGAACTGTGAGATCATGACCAGAGCCAAGATAAGGAGATTGACACTTAATTAACTGAGCCACCCAGGTGCTCCACTCTTTTATCTTTAAATGTGTAGTTACAGAATACAGTCTTTATATCAATTACAGAAAATCTCATTTCAGGCCTCCAAATTTTATTGGAATACATAGGATACATACTCCCATTTTTAATTTCCAAATTACCATGGCTTTCTTTTATTATATCAAAATATTCTGCAGAATTGTCATGTCACATATGTATTGAAACTGTTTCCTATTTTAATTTTAAAGAGTACTGCTTGAGTTTTGCTCTGAGATAATCATATTTCCCCAACTAATTTAAGTTCATTCTTTAATCCAATGTTCAGTATTTATGCCATTTGCTCCATTATTTGTTTTAGATGCTCCAGGAGAGAGCAATTTAACTATACATAGAACATTCTATAATCCCAATAGGTGCAATTAATTGGGTTCAGGCTACCTATTAGATATGTTATATATTTAACATATTTTTATAATATATATTGTAATTATAATGTTTAGTACATGTTGTATACAATATTGCACAATAACAATTATATATAATTATAAAATATAATAATTACAAACATTTCTTATAATGCTTAAACTAGATATAATGTTTAACATATATAATATACAAAATACCCATATATTAGGCAGTGTTACCTCTGATTTTCAGATGAAAAAGCTATATTTAGAGAGAATAAGCTGAATTAGAACTCAGATATCTAATAACAAGTTTCTCTACCTATTACAAGCTACTTCGATCTGATTTATTGTATAAACAAAAACAGTGTTAAAGTTGTTGGGAGAAGCACTGAAGATTACGAATTTGTATGGTATTCTTTTCTTGTTTAACTGTGAATATATTGAGAATTTTTATTATTGCCAACACAATCACTGAGTACCTAATTTCAAATTATTTATGCAAATACCCCAGCATTAATGATAGTATTAACTGCAAGATAGTCAGTTGAAAAATAGAGGTGGCTAAAAATATACCAGAGAATAATAGATTACTCAGATTAGTGGTAAAACTAGTAATTAAGGCTGTTGGGCACAATTTTCAGAGAGGGTCCTTTAAACTTTGTTAATTGCAAAACAGCTACATTGCCCACTTGCCATTATACTGGAGGTTTCTTGTTATTTTATTTCTGGAGAAAAAGGAAAGATGTAGCTTTCCCATTAGTATTTTTGGTTGGGACTTAAGCTGTCCTGCTCTGCTTTGCCCTTTACAGTTTGTTCATGAAGCTAAAACTACAAAATAACCACCTCAATGTCTGAGGATCTC
Source organism: Proteles cristata cristata (assembly GCA_017311185.1). Classification (NCBI taxonomy): domain Eukaryota; kingdom Metazoa; phylum Chordata; class Mammalia; order Carnivora; family Hyaenidae; genus Proteles; species Proteles cristata. The sequence goes on from JAESUZ010004051.1 coordinate 389,363, forward strand.
ATTTGCAGCAAAATACCTTGCTGTAAGGGAACACACACAGGGTCAGGAAAGAGAAGATATACGTTTTTTTTTTTTAAATTTTTTTTTAATGTTTTATTTATTTCTAGGAGAGAGAGACAGCGTAAGCAGGGGAGGGTCAGAGAGAGAGGGAGTCACAGACTCTGAAACAGGCTCCAGGCTCTGAGCTGGCAGTCAGCACAGAGCCCGACGTGGGGCTCGAACCCACGAACCACGAGATCATGACCCAAGCAAAAGTCGGACGCTTAACCGACTAAGCCACCCAGGCGCCCCGAGAAGATATACGTTTAAACCAAGACTCTGTCAGCTACTTGCTAAGTGTGAATTTCAATTTTATCAGTTACGAGTGATATTAGTACCTCTATCACAGAATTGGTGTAAGGAGCAGTTAGCTATATAATCTGTATGAACAAACTTGAAAAATCAAAATGTTATACAGGTATACTTATTTATGTTATCTCTACTATACTCATATAGTGAAACCAATGCAATTGAATGCCTTGTACTTCCTTATTCATTTGAGATCTCCTCATGGTGAAATTCCAATCCTAGGTCTAGTCAGTTGTTAGGCCAGTTACATCCTTATGTGCCCCACAGCTTGGTTGTCTTGTAATAGGCTCCTGTGTTCTTAAAATCCTTCCCCCTTACCTACCTAATCTTTTGGAAACTCAGAAAATTAGTCTGATATGATTTATAAAGCCTTAAAGTACTCTAAAAATATCTAAAATTGAAGTATCATGACCTTTATATCAGGAAAAGAAATGTAGATATAATTGGGCTTCTGAGTCTTCCAAAAGTAAGCCATGGATGAATGGAAGGAACAGAATCTGCACTCTTAGATCTGAGAATTCAGGGCAGCCTTCCACCTACTGGGCATGTAACTCTGAGTAAGTGTAAACCTAACCATCTCATCTGTTTTCTTATCTGCAGGATGAAGGTCATAATGCATACCTCAGTATATTATCATGGGAGTTAAATGAGATCACATATATAAAGGTCTTGGTACACTTCCTGGCATACAGTTGGCTGTCAGTATTGATCACTACTTTCCATTGATTTAAAGGACCACCATCAGTCCTTGGCCCCTGAAACGGGGACTATGGAATAATTCCCCCAAATCACTGACTTCCTTGTGGTTGTATAGAATGAAACTTTAAGACTAAAATCTCAATGATATGGCATTTTTGGTTGGGATAAAGCCACAAATTCTTATGATTGCTAATAGAATATAATATGTATAATGTTCTATAAAATATAATACTCCACAACATATAATACCCTACAATATCTATACTATATTTAGTATATGTATTATGTCTTTAAATATAGGATTCTAATCAGGCGGGATGAGATGGTCATACAATGAGAAGCAAAAGAAAGTGAGAGAGAATAAATATACAGCAGATAAAAGTCTTCCATCATCTCACACTAGAATATGAACTTTTTAAGTCAAGGGGGAACTGAATTTCTTTTGCTTGTGCTTTTTATACTATTCTCTCAGTGGAAAGAAAAAAGTTTAAAGTTCAGTGCATATAATGTAGTTTCATTGTAAATTGCCTAAAATGAACAAGTCAGTGAAAGAGCAAAATCTTATTTAGGTGTTCAGGCTCCAAGTGCAACACTACCAAATGACCTTCATGCTCCCAGCACTTTGTACTCTAATTGGACTCAGTGTATCCAGCACTCTCATTCACTACATCTCTACTTATCTCTTTTCACACAGGCAACTATGGAGAAAGTGGAATGGAGGCTTTCAAAGATATGTCAGCCAAGGAAGGAATTTGCATCGCTCACTCTTACAAAATCTACAGCAACGCAGGGGAACAGAGTTTTGACAAGCTGCTGAAGAAGCTCACGAGTCACTTGCCCAAAGCCCGGGTGGTGGCCTGCTTCTGTGAGGGCATGACTGTGAGAGGTCTGCTGATGGCCATGAGGCGCCTGGGTCTAGCAGGAGAATTTTTGCTTCTGGGCAGGTGAGTGGCAATGAGGAAATTCACATGAAGTTAATACTAGGAATTTGGTACCATCAAAGCGTATCTTTTGGTGCATAAGGACAGATGCTTTGGAAACTTAATCTGTGTAGTAGAAGTAGAACCTAATATCATAAAATAGCAGAGCTGGAGATAATCATAGAAAATAAGTAGATGTGCCATGTGCTGATTAATGATGATGACAAAAATCAACACAGGAAGATAATGATTACTTAAGTCTTAAAAAAAATGACTGTAAGGAAATGAGATGGGTTCTTAGAAACTTGGATAATTTCATCATTCCCTCAGGAAATAAATATTTTCAGACTTTTTTGCTGTTGCTTTTGAAATTGATTTTGAAAGTAGCTATATAAACTTGTTTTTATAATACAGAATCATAGAATTTTGAATTTGAAAGTAAGGAATTATTTCAGGACTAATTTTTAAAAGCATTGGAAATTGATTCATTATTTTACATTACAAAAGTGTTATTACACTGCCTGATCATCTACACTGTTACCAGACAGTTTCTAAAATATTAACTTCTACAGGGATTGACTTTATCTGGATAATTCACTCAACTGGCACAACTCAGCTCATTCCCCGCTAATGCTATTGAATCAGTATGTTAGAGTTTTCTTAGAGAAACAGAAATAGTGGTGTGTGTGTGTGTGTGTGTGTGTGTGTGGAGAGAGAGAGAGAGAGAGAGAGAGAGAGAGAGAGAGAGAGAGACTAGAACCAATGGTATAGTTCTGGTCTGAAAGCTGACAGGCTTGGGACCCAAGAAGAGCCAATGTTTGGGTTTAATTCTGAAGGCCAGAAAAGACCAACGTTCCAATCAATTCAAGCAGTCATGCAGGATGAGTTCCCTCTTATTCAGTCTTTTTTATTCTACTGAAGTCTTCAATAGCTTGAATGAGGCCCACCCACTTTAGGGAGTTCACTTAGTCTATTGATACAAATGTTAATCTCATCTGGAAAAACCCTCATAGACACATCCAGAATAATATTTAGCTAAATATCTGGGGATCCTATGACCCAGTAAATTGTCACATGATATTAGCCATCACAGTTTGTAAAATGACCCCATAGTTTCAACTTGTGAATGCAGTTCACCATTCTATAACTTGAAAAAGTTTTGTTATTGCATATCTTGTCTTAGTAGGCAGCCAACTAGAAGAAATAGAGAAAATCTTCAGAACCATTGCATCTTTCTCAGTATTTCTGTCCAAAATAGAAAGCTAATAACTCGTTATTAACTTTTGATGGCTCGTTAAAGAAAACATGCTTCCTTTATTTTCTAAATGCTTAACTGACCTTCTGTGATCAGACTTGGCTCCTGCTTGGCTATATTTTATGACAGCCACTTTATGTACCTAATGCTTTTCTGTCTGACCTGATGGCAGTAGATTGATGGGACTATTTTAGTATGAGGCCAACTGTCCTTCATAAAAATCATATTGAGTGAGATTCCTTTTTCACTGATGCCATACATTTCATCTAAAATCATCCCTATTTGGCAAGGGCGATGCACCAGTTAGTTTCATACAACCCAGGAACACTCTCACTGCCAGTTAAATTCTAAAGTGTACTGTTACCACTGGGGTAAAAAGAATAGGAAATAAAGAAGCTAGCTTTAAGCCATCCTGCTTTTCTGATAGGGTACAAGAGATTCAGTAGCTCCTATATGCTACTTTGCCAACACTAATAATACAAATCAACAGTATTTGTTTTTTAGCTATATGATTTGTCAACAAGTGGTTTTTTGATCACAGGTATACAAAGAAAATAGGTAGGTATTCACTATACTTGCCATATTCCATCTATATTTTTATTGCCAACAGCACCAAAAGGCCAAATTTCTATATTTTATCTATCTATCTATCTATCTATCTATCTATCTATTGAGAGAAAGAGAAATGTTATATATCTCTCTATATGTTATTCTTAACTAATGTCTACACCAAATGTGAGGCTCAAACTTACAACCCCAAGATCAACAGCTGCACGCTCTACTGACTGAGCCAACCAGGTGCCCCTATTTTATATATTTTGAAATTTATTCTGAATCTGCTGTTATTAGAAGTTCTCTCTGTATCACTTAATTCATAGAATAAGAGATGCATAAGCTTTATTAGATTTTTTAATCCATTCATTAATTGGCTAATAATAATTCAACATGTACTTGAGCACCAGTTCATTTCCTCATAGAGGAGTTATGCTAGAAAAGCCATTCTTAACTTCAGAACCTATTAAAAAATAGGTTCCTGTGGTTTCCACCTCTTGACTCATATTATTTTCTTTGAAAGTAATATGCAATAGTCTTTCAGATATTTGGTAATAGTATGATGGTCAGTCTCCTTCATCTTCCCTTTGAAACATTCCTACTTCTTCCTTTTCTACTTCTTCATCATGAAATGGCACTCTAGGTATTAATAAAATCATTTATCAAAACCATTTTTGGGATAATTTATTAACTGTTTTGTGCCAATTACTACTCTAACCTCTGTACATGCATTGTTTCATTTATTCATTTGATAGATATTGACTGGTTATTATATGTTAAGATGCTTGGGATATGTCAGTGAATGAAGCAGATAATACTCACTACCTTGTAGGTGATTAATTAGACAGAAAGTAGGGGCGCCTGGGTGGCTTAGTCGGTTAAGCGTCCGACTTTCGCTTAGGTCATGATCTCGCGGTTCGTGGGTTCGAGCCCCGCGTCGGGCTCTGTGCTGACTGCCAGCTCGGAGCCTGGAGCCTGTTTCAGTCTATGACTCCCTCTCTCTCTGACCCTCCCCTGCTCGCGCTGTCTCTCTCTCTTCTAGAAATAAATAAAACATTTTAAAAAAAAAATTAGACAGAAAGTAGCAAGTGCTATGAAAAAAATAAATAATTCTAAAAACAACTTCATGTTGAATACTATTATCATCTCCATTTTATAGACAAGGATTCTAAAACTCTATATTGAGTAATGGTGATGTGGAGAAGGCCATATAGATGTATGTGTTGAAAACAAAATTAAATGTATGTCTGTGTAATTTAGTGACTGAGAATTTAGCACTGTGTTCTACTACTTTTCAGTAAATTTAAAATATTCCTATTTATGAGTGGAGGTCAAGGGTAGTGAACAGAAAGGCAAAATTTAGTAGTTACGAGAATACGTAGTTCATTTACTCACTCTCATTTTCCAAGTGAGAAAACTGATACCCAAAAAGTTTGGATTACATGGTCAAGATCACACAAGAGCCCAATTGCTGTGGCCCATAATCCAGTGCTTTTCTCTACTAGCCTGTAAAACAAACAGTGGAGAAGCTGTCTGATAGCAAACTCCCAAGCTCTTCATAGATTCTGGATATATAAAGAAACTATCTTGGATAATTTAAATTTAAGTTAGCATTTTTATTTTAATACTCCCTCCCCTAAAAATTCAGTTCACCCTGTAACTCCTATAGTTGACACACAGTGTTATATGGTTTCAGGTATACAATTTATTGATTCAACATCTCTATACATTATACTATACTCACCACAAATGTATGTACCATCTGTCACTATACAATGCTATTACAGTATCATTGATTATATTCCCTAAGATATACTCAGTAATTTGAGATTATTTTGTTTGCCTGTATTCTCCCATTGTCCCTGTATGCTCTTCCCCTACCCAACTCAGACCTGGTTGGATGGTTGTTAGAAATTAGAAGTCAAGGCTATGAGAAAGGAATCTATATTCACAGCCTCCTACAGGGTCCCATTTAGTTATAAATCTGTCTGGTTGCCTTGAGACAGCCATGTTTAATAGGTCATTCAACTAAAATGCATGGCAGGACTAGTAAAATAACTCTGCTGCTGCTGAGACTTCATCTGTCAACATATCTCACCATCTATGCTGCACATCAGAAGGGTGTTAGAGTGAGATAGACCTGGCCACTGAGTCTTCTCATTTGAACTCAGGGTAATCCATTGTCTCATTGCCAATAAAAATATCCTGTCCAGGTCCCTGAAACAGTCTTGCTAAACATTTTGGCCCTGACAGCAGAATGGGATCAATAACATGAGCAGCAATGACATTTCTAAAGGTACATTTCTAGAGTGGATACAGTGTTTTAGTTTTTGACCTGGGAAAATATCTTTTGAGGTATAGTATTTACAAGTTATAAACTTAAATCGAAATTTGGAAACAAGGACCAACTTTTAGCAAATTAACTACTTCCAAATTGGTTTTTATATTATCTATAATTAACACTCTTTACCTATTTGTATTGAGAATCTCCATCCTTTACTATGTTGATTGTTACCAAGCTACAAGAAGAAATGCACTTAAATTTCAAAGGTATTCAGGAATTTTAACCAGTATTTCTTATAGGAGGTCACTCTACATCAATGTTTTTCAAAATGAAAAGGATAAGAGCTTTTTCTAATAAATATCGTATTGGCTAGAATTACAAACAATTCTTCTACTGAAACTATTATAGTAGGCATTCTTCAGGAGTAGTAGTCTTTATCTTTACATATCATGAGTGTTCATTCTAAATTAAAGCCACTTTTAAAATGAGTATACTTGTCCTCCACTGGGCCATCAGTATCATTTAATTGTGATGAGATAAAACAAAACAAAACTTATTTTCATTAAGTTCCTATTACATGTCAGGAGACAAGGAGAGAGGGAAAGAGAGTAGGGAAGAAAGGAGGAAACGGTGAGAGGAGACTAAAATGGGGGTAGATGAAGAGAAAGAGATTAACTTGATTAGTTTAATGGTCTGAGCAATACTGAATATATTAAATTTTAGGTGCGTTTGAGTTTGGTAATAATGACCCCATTTTTGTAGGGGAAGAAATTGAGACTCAAAGAGATTAAAGGACCAGAAAAGATCATACCGGTTTTTTATCCTAGTGGCCATTCTTCTTATCACAAAGAGAGAAGTCTTAGCAACACCAGTCTTTCTACACTTATGATGAGCTCCATTTAATTTTGCTTTCTTTTTTGCTTTTGTTGTTTTAGGTTATCCTTTGAAAATTAGATAAACTTAATAAAATTCTTGGGAAATTATTGAGCTTTTTGTGATAAATGTATAGTGCAGATAAAGCTAGCCAATCTATGCTCTACTTTGCCTAGAGTTGTTTTCTACTTCTCTACATTTGAGTTGGAAAGACCAGACTAATTGTGCCATGTTCAGTCTGTACACAAGCAGTTGTTTCAATGAATCTGCCTCAGACCATATGCAAAACTCTCTAAACCATGACATTGAGCACAGAGGGTAAGGGCAGCATGGGTGAAAACATTTGGAAAGGAGCCTAGGATGTAATATTTTCAGCCTTATAATATTTTGACATGTATCCCATTATTGGAGAAGTCTTTTTGTGGGGGTAAGAATACAATAGATGTGATACCAAAGATAACTTGGGTATAGATTATGGATTAGAAGAGATAGGATAGATACAGAAGAAACAGTATCCCTAATAAAAATGATACCTTCAAGGACTAAGCAGCAGATCAAGAGTGACTTATTAATTAAGATGTGCTTATTATATTTTTGTTATAATGTTATCAGGATATATGCATATGTCCCAACTCATCAAAATGCATACATTGAATATGTACACTTTTTAAATATGGTGTACAACTCAATACACTGAAAAAAATCAATAGGAGCTTTTGGGTGCATTGGGTATTGTAGAGGAGGATGGGGAAGATGTCAAGAGTGACTCTTAAGATTCTTTGTTTCATAGCAAGATTAGTGATGATAACGTTACAAAGATGAAGAGAGTTGGACAAGAATCAGGTGTGAAGTACAGAGCAGATCATTAGTTCATATTTGGACAAACTGACCTGAAGTGCATTTCAAATATAAATATAGCCACGAAAACTGAAGAATATGTCAGTGTGAGCTCAAAAGAGATATATAGGCTGTAAATAAAAATGAGTGAATCATCTGAGTAATTTAGATTTATGAACAGAATGCATGAGTAGGTAAAATTCTAATGGATAAAGTCTGAGAACTTAGCCTTCAAAGAATTCTCAAAATGTAATGATTGGAAAAAGAATGAACTATAAAAAAAGCCACAGGGAGAACTCAAATCCAGAGATGGAACAGGAAGCCCCAGAGCATGTTGTGTCATCCGGCCCTTGTCAAATAATTCTAGATCAAGTGAAAATAATACTGAATGGGCTTTAGATTTATTGAGGTAGAAGTGACCTGAGGTAGAAGTTATTTAGCAAGAGATGGACAAATGGGGGAAATCAAAGTGGATTGAGAATGAGGTAGCTAAATGTTAAGTAGGAGCTGGGAAAATGAACCCTTGTCATGTAAGCCACTGTTTTGTTAGGTTAAACTAAAAAGAAATGGAGAATGATAAAACTGTTGCTTGAGGAAAACTGGGATCAAGAGACAGGTTTTTTAAAATAGCAGTTTTTTTGTTTTCCAAAAATGTAATTTATGATCATGACAAAATAATTTTAACAGTGAACAAAGCTATACAGTGAAAAGCACTTATATTTTTATGTCTGCATCAGCAGAATGTATTAAATTATTTGGTAGTTGCTAATTTTATAGGTGAAAACTGGCATCATAATGTTTTAATTTGTAGTCCTTTAATTATGAGATTCTATGTTTTTCATATGTGAATAAGTGATATATATTTATATTTTCTTCAGACGTTAGTCAATTTTTTTCTATTTATTTTTTCTTACTGATTTACAGTAAAGTACTTATAAAGTACTTTTATATATTATAAGTTAAGGAAAGTAGTTGATCGACATGTATAGCAAATATCTTCCCTCTTGTTATTTAATTTTGACTTTGTGGCATTTTGGGTAATGCCAGCCTTTTTCTTTTATGACTCATAAGGAAATGTAAACTGCATACACAGCCCGTCACAGAGATTTGGTTGTTTAATTTTAGGATCCAGGTAGGATAGGGGATTTAATAAATGAGGGAGGACAATTAATTGTATAAAATCCCTAAGATATGGGAATTAGGGGCTTTAAAAGCACGGGTGGATGGAGCAAACTGAGAAGGTGAGCTCTAGAAGTGGAACAGAATTTTTTTTTTAATGAGGTAGGTATGTTTAAAGGTTTATAAACAGGAAAATCACTTTGTAACCCCTGTTTTCTTCATCATTTTGGAGGCAAGGAGGGAATGTGTGTGTGTTACCGGGCTGGAGTTAGCAATGACCTGAGAAGTTGTCAGTAAAAGTTGAAGAACAAGGAAAACTACCCTGTTAACAAGTGATTTTATATATTACCTTTGTTTTATATTATTCTTTTACAAGCAAGAGAGAGAAAGATCTGTCTATACTATAAAGGAGAACTACTCTTAAAATAACAGCAAATTTAACATTTGCATGTGTACTGTTTCATCAAGTACTGTAATGAATTCTCACTGGTAATGTTATTTTAAAGGTTGATTGAACAACAGCCCTGTTCTCAAATTTAAAACCAACAGGAGTGATTCATGGAGATTAAGGTATCTCAGCTAATTAGAGACCAAGTCTTTGATCTGTGACCAAATGGACCTCCTAACATGACCCCCCAACCCCAGAGTCACATTGAGGCCTGGATAATAGCAGGACTTTCCTGCTTTAGAAGATAGATGACTTTCAGAATGACAATTGGGAAACTCAGATTCAGAGGCGCTCCTCTTCTTAAAGAAGAGGTTAAATCACGCCTCAGTTCTTTCTCACCTCACCAGACAGGTCAGTCATTCATTCCCAGGAGAAGGTAGGGAAATGGTAAAGACAAGCTGTGTGTTTCCTTTTCATGCTTTTCCTTCCTGGAGGGGGGATATCTCTCTGGAATGCTCCTTTGTGAAATTTAAAGAATGAGAAATATTCTTTCTATCTCAAGTGCTTTCTGAGTAGATAAAGAATATTAACTCCACTTTACAAATGAAGACTCTGAGCTCAGAGACATTACTTGTCTCATCAATATAACCATGCTTATTAGATGTGCAGCTGAAATTTAAATGAAACCAGTTGCATTGTAAGGTGCTATGGATCTGACAGCTGAAAATGCCCAGAAGGATAACAGAAGGCCTTAATGTTAGTAGACAGAGAAAGATTCCTGTGTGAGGGATGAAAACAACAAATGATTTCAAAGACCTCTTCCAGGGGCGCCTGGGTGGCTTAGTCGGTTAAGCGTCTGACTTTCACTTAGGTCATGATCTCGCGGTTTGTGGGTTCGAGCCCCGCGTCGGGCTCTGTGCTGACTGCCAGCTCAGAGCCTTGAGCCTGTTTCAGAGTCTGTATCTCCCTCTCTCTCTGACCCTCCCCTGCTCACGCTGTCTCTCTCTCTCTCTCTCCCCTAGAAATAAATAAAAATATAAAAAAAACCCAAAAAACAAAAAAACAAAGGCCTCTTCCAGTACTTAGGCTTGAGCTGTAGAGGCACCTGTGTCTCAGAGGGTTCTGGTGGCTTTAAGACAAATTGCACTTGCGAAATATATTGAAGTAAAATTTAAAATAATTGGATGATAATAATAACTCTTTATGGGGCTTGTGTGTGTGTGTGTGTGTGTGTGTGTTTGTTTGTGTGTGTGTGTAACAAGCCCTATCCTGAGTGGTTGGTTTTCCTGTATTAACTTGTTGACATTTCACAACAGTCCTATTTGAAAGATGTTGTTATTAACCTTATTTTATTGCTGAGGCACAGAGAGACAAGCAATTTGCTCCAGATCACACAGGCAGTAAGTGGGCATTAAAAGGTAGTCTGTATCCTTAACCACTGTGGTAAAATATTGAGATCTCTGATAATTCTTTATTTCAATAATAAACTCAATTTTTATGGTATAAAAGATAAATTTATTTTTCTCTGTTACTGAAATAGGCAATCTTAAATAAAGAAAAAATAGCAATGAAAGATGATTGTGAAAGAGAGATCTCTCCTCCTCCTCCTCCTCCTCTGCCTCCTCCTGCTCCTCCTCCCTCATAATATAAATAAAACCTGGAGCAATCCAAATTCTGCAAACCAGAAGAATTCAATGATTAGATGGACTCTTCATTCTACATTACTATGTTTCCGTGGGAACAATCTGATGAAATTTATTTCTCAGCAAACAGAAAAGTGTAAAGTTTCTTTATAATAATGATCACACACCTGTGAAGAAACAAAGGCAAACATAGAATATTATTCTTTGGTGAAATCAGGTGAAATCCATTTACTCTTCCCTTGTTTTCTGGAAGACTAATATGATTTGGTGGAGGGACTATCTTATGTACAGGTTTCTGTTAGTTGGAAGATACTGGGCTATCATTCTAAAACAGGGGCTGGCTAACTATGTCCCTTAGATCAAACCCACCTCCTATTTTTGTAAATAGAGTTTTATTGAAAAAAACACTCATTTACACAATATCTTTGGCTATTTGGGGGCTACATCTATTGAGCTGAGTAGTTGTAACAAAGACTATATGTCCCATAAAGCCTAAAATATTTACTCTGTGGCCCTTTTAAAAAAATGTTTTCTGACCCTTGATCTAGATGGTTCCCCACCCCCATCTGTTCAGATAGCTCTGCTTACTTACATATATATTAGGACTTGGAGGAATATTTAACCAGCATCAGTCCTGGTTTGCACATAAACTCCACATTCTTTTTAATTCTTCTTGAGGTTTGAAGGCCCCTTCTGGGTCAAGGGATCAGACAGTCCTAGGAATTTTGGTCAGAGTTAGAAGCACAGGTTTGGGTGCTGTTTATTGTGGAGAGGTGACCAAGAACAAAGGAGCGTTTTGTTTTGTTTTTACCATTCTGGAGCATAATGTTCAAAGCAGTTGAAGTGTACAATGCATTTGAAATACCTCCTGGTGTGCTTGGGTGGCTCAGTTGCTTAAGTATCTGACTCTTGATTTCACCTCAGGTCATGATCTCACGGTTGTGAGATTGAGCACTGTGTCAGACTCCATACTGGGCCTGGAGCCTGCTTGGGATTCTCTCTCCACCACCCCTCAAAAAATATAAATATAAAGAAAATTAAATATTGAAATACCTCTTTATTCAATCCTGAGTGATGTAATTTTATCCAAAATTAAAAAATAGACTAAGTTTAATAAAAATGTACTGTTTGGTTGTAAATATTAGTTTTTCTAAAAAAGCTATTTTTACTCCTCTCATTTGTTAAATTGAACTGATGACATAGATTTGGAAAGATCTCCCTGCCTTTATTACAGTGAAACTCGAGTGTGTCATGTGAGACATTGTCCAACAGTTTCAAAGACTTCCTATGCTCTGTTAGGACTTCCACAGATCCATTAAAACCCCTGTAACTTTCTGTTTTTCTATTTTCCTCTCCCTCTTCTTCACTGGAATATGAGGTCTCTGAAGTATGGGCTAAGGTTTATTAATCTTTGTGACATCTGATACCTAACATATTATGAACATTTGAGAACAGATATGACTGCAGAAGAAAATCAAGTATAGCAGTTGAGGTTAAAAAAAAAAAAAGTCCCTCAACTCCAGTCAGCCTAAGTAAAATGACAGGTTTTTCAAGCTCTTAGGGAATAGAAAGCATCATGTGAATGCAGGCCACTCTGCAAGGCAGCCAACGAAAAGCCCTGTGGTAGTGGGCAGAGGTAATTCCTACGACATTCTCTAAGATTTCATGTTTGTACACGTGTCTGTGCCATTTCAAAGGAAAGCCTCAAAGGTTTTAGCTCCTTGCAAAGGGAGAGAAAACAAGTTTATTCTTTTCAGTGCTCTGACCGTAATGCATTAGTCTTGCCAACTAAGGTGAATGTAGTTTAAAATTGTTTCAGTTATTTGTTCAGAACACTATAAAGCTTTATTGTCTTCTACTCCCCTATCAGGACATGAATACAAATCTTTATTTTTCGAGGTGATTCATAGAGACTCTCTCAATTTAACATTTTGGACCTCTAAGTCTGTTTTGTTTATCTCTGTAAGAGACTGGTTTTTAGAGCAGCTTTAGGTTCATAGCAAAATTGAGAGGAATTGAGACATTTCCATAATCTCCCTCCCATACACATGCATGGCCTTCCCATTATTAAAATCCCCACCACCACCAGTGGTGTGTTATGGTTGATGAACCTACCTTGATACATCATTCTCACCCAGAGTTCATAGTTTATATTCTGGCCCACTCTTGGGGTTGTACATGCTATGAGTGCAGAGAAATGTGTAACATGTATCCATCATTATAGTAGCATACAGAGCATTTTCACTACTCTAAAAATGTTCTCTGTTCTGCCTATTCATTGCTTTCCCCCCACTAACCTTTGGCAACCAATGATCTCTTTATGGTCTCCATAGTTTTGGCTTTTCTAGAATGTCATATTGTTGGAATCATAGTATGTATGTAGCCTTTTTGAGTTATCGTCTTTCACTTAGTAATATGTAGTTAAGTTTCCCTCATGTCTTTTCATAGTTTGTTAGCTTATTTCTTTTTAGAGAGGAATACTGTTTCATTGGGTACCACAGTTTATTTAACCATTCACCTACTGAAGGACATCTTGGTTGCTTCCAGCTTCTGGCAATTACACATAAAGCTATTATAAACATCCCTGTGCAGGTTTTTGCATTGGCATAAGTTTTCAGTTCATTTGGGTAAATACCAAGGAGCATGATTGTTGGATTGTCTGGTAAGGGTATGTTTACATTTGTAAGATACTGCTAAACTGCCTTCCAAAATGACTGTATCATTTTATATTTATATCAAGAATGAGTAAAAGTTCCTATTGCTCCACAGTCTTGCATTCAGTGTTCTGGATTTTATATTTATTTAAATTTTTAAAAAGTTTTTGTTTATTTTGAAAGACAGAGACAGCAGAGGAGGGACAAAGAAAGAGGGAAAAAGGGTATCCCACGCAGGCTCTGTGCTGTTTAGAGCCTGATGTGGAGCTCAAACTCATGAACCATGAGATCCTGACCTGATCTGAAACCAAGAGTCGGACACTTTACCGACTCAGCCACCCAGGCGCCCCTGTATCTATATATACTATATTAATGTAACAAAGTCAAAAATAATATTTTCCTAACTCCAATTTCAAAAGATGAATATACCTGTTTATTTTTTTAAGTGTATAGGATCGTGTTAATGTAAATAGACATTACACTAATGCACATTTTTCCATTATTTCTTCTGTTTTTTTCCTTTACTTCTTGGTTCTCACCCTTCCTCACTCCTCTCCTCTTGGTCCTCCAACGTAACAAATATGAATAATTTGGCTGTTTTATTCCTCAGATGTCTTCTTGATCTTACAGTATACATATTCCAACCATACCAATTTTTTTACTCTGTTTTTTTAATTTTTTTACTTTGTTTTTGTTTACTTTGTTTACTTTGTTTTCTTTACTCTGAATATGTTTTGTCATACTTTTCATATACATAATCAAATATGGTTCTTTTATGGATTCTGCATTTTCTTTGATCAAAATAAAAGATCTGAAAAAAGAGAGAAAGAAAAAATATGCCTCTTTGAAACCAAGGGAGTATTTTTTTTACCTTTATTCATTTAATCCAACCAGAATTTTTTCAATTAAATCTATACAGTAGAAGGTCCACCAGTATTTTCTTTAAGCTACATTCTCATGTGTGCTTGCAGGCGTTACTCAATAAATAATCCTTTCCCAATGAAGTAACAATAATACTTTGTATATTAAATTTTATGTTTTTAAAATTCTATACTTTCTGTATACTAATTTTAGACTTTTCTTTGGTACCGTTTTCTCTTTTGCTGGTCGCATCGTGTTTTTATTATATTGTCTTTTTAGCGAATTTTAATAACTAGAAAGGCATGCCATCCTAATTATTATTTCCATAATTATTTTTGTTAAATATTGTTCATCCCTAACAAATTTAAGATTAATTTTCTAATTATAAAATTAGTTTCTAAATATTAATTTTTGAAGGGCTGAAATTTTAATATTAGCTGTTCTAATCCAAAAATAGGAAATGAATTTTAGTCAGATTTTTATATCTTTCCATAAAGATAGAGAACTTTATGAAGATTTTGTATTTTTATTGAATTATTAATGTGTTTTAGAGTGTTTGTTAGCATATTTTTATATCCAGCCAATTTTTGCTAGTGTAGAGAAAAGCAGCTTGATGTTTGTATAATTCAAATTCCTTTATTAATATTTGTAATTTTTTTCCAGAGCTTTGGATTTTCTAGATATGCAACAATTTTATCAACACAAAATAACTGACTCATTTCCTCTCCATTACTTACACTGATTATTTAATTTTCTGACTATTGCATTCACTCTAAATTTCTAAAATCTAAAATCTCTAAAATACTGGTGTCTAATAGTCATGATAACAGGTATCCTTTTCTGTACTTGATTTTGATGACATTAGTTCATTATTTTATTATTTGGAATGAAATTTTATAATTTTTTCTTTAGCATATTTTCTTATTCTTTTTCACATTCATTTTAGTTCAAGCATTGGTTCTCATAACTTCAGATCCAAATATACAAATTAAAAAATGCACACACACACCCACACACATGCACATATATACACACTGACACATACTCACAAACTCAGAACAAATAAAATGAGATCTTAAATTAGGACCCTGAATGCTGATTTTACAGATTCCTCTATCACAAAGAACACTTTCAAAAATGACATTTGGATCTGGCCAAGATGACAAACTGAACACACTACTTTACCTTCCTTCTGCCTCCAAATCCATTGAACTGCCTTGCCATTTCATTTAGAGTAAAAACCACAATCTTTACAATATCTCACCAGATTCCCACGTGTATCCCCCCACCCATGTCCAGACATAATGGTCTTCCTACTGTTCCTCAAAAAATCCGAGTTGCATATTCCCTTCAAAGCCTATGTATTTAGTGTTTCCTCTGACTGGAGCAGTCTTCTCTGAAATCTTTACCTGAAGTCCAGCACGTATTACCTTCTACTATGCTACATATTCTTCTTGCTCTTTCTAGTCTGTGCCAGAAGATAAACTCCAGGAGGGCGGGGAGTTTTATCATTTTGTTAATTGCTCTATTCCCTGTCTCTGGAAAAACACCCAGTTCATAACAATAAAATCATCTTAAACAAGATAGAGAACACTTAACCCATATTTTGGCAGGGAGAGTTTTGTTTTGTTTTGTTTTGTTTTGTTGTTTTCCATTTCCCTGTTAGGACCCTGGAATCCTCAGAAATGAGAGATAGCATATCTGGGAGGAAAAGCAACTTTCACATCACCAGTCAAGTGAATAGTTTCATGATCTCAGAACAGCCAAGCTGGTTCCCTTGCTCTCACCAGCCTCATCTAATCCAGACCCTCTCTGAACAGCTGTATCTTTCTTTGTCCCCAAACAAAGCTTTGGATAGAAACCAGGGACTAATATGTTAGGACAAAATTAAAAGCTAATAGTTCCAGAGATCTCCATGAAATATAGACACACATCAGGGGATAAGTCATGTGAGACCCAGAAAGATGAGATGTGCTTGAAGGTTAGATTAAAATGAACAGTGTTGATGTGGAGTAGTGCCAAATGAGGTCATGGCCCAGGAGGTGGCCCTAGGAGAGGGTGACTGAGTTAATATAAAGGTGAATGGCTCTGCCCTTCACTCACTGATCGTTACTTACATGAATGTTGATTTTACTAGTTACTGTTCAAAAGTTCTAATATTGGGGGGGGGGGGATTTGTCATGTTTACAAATCATTTATCCAGCCTGAGAGAAGAACATTATTTTTTTAAATCCATCACAAATAAACTCTTTGTCTCCAACAATAGAATCTTCATTCTGGTAATATGCCAAGAAACTTATAAGAGGTAACTACATTTAATATGGTAGTCTCAAGAGATTATTATAGCTTGACAATTCCATTTTTATGTTTTTTGCAGTTTTTATAGCAGGCTGGATTATGTGGCAAAACAATTGAAAAAGGCAATCGTGGAAACTCCTGTGGGAAAATTTCATTTTTTAAAATGTTGCATAATCTTACATTTTCTAAGTAGACAAGGAGGATTTTTTTTAGCTTAGAATTTGCTACTGTACATTTTGAGGCAATATCATAACTGTAACAAAGTGCTAATACCTTATATTTCTGTAGTGCTTTAAAGATTACAAATGCTTTTATCTGTATTATACAGTCTAATCCTCCTTGCCCAGTAAATGCATGATAACCATCAGGGAAAATATGTCCAGATGGCTGAAAATGGACATCAGCCACCCAAATAAGCACTGGAATAGTGGCCACCAAGTGCAGGCCCATGGGCCCTTAGAAAGCTTTAATGAAAATTTCAAAGTTCTAAGTGAAATTCAACAATTATATATACATGTCCATGCATCTGTGTCTGTGTATGTATAGTTGTTATCTGCCCTTATTTTTAAAAAATGATTTTACCATTTATTTCTTCAACAAGTATTTATTTGATATTTGCTGTAGTGCAGTACTATACATTGAATATAAGGTAGCAAAAATAACCAATGTAACCCTCTTCTCTTGGAGGGTGTAAACAAACAACATATAAGAACCAAATGTTTAATTCTGTCTTTTCTTATTGAGGTATAATTTATGTACAAAATATTGTGTGTGCATTTAAAGTATACAACTTGATGAGTTTGGATGTATGCCTAAACTGTGATACTGTCACCACAGCCAGAGTACTAAACATCTATAATTTCCAAAAATTGCCTTGTGTTTGTGTGTGTTGAGTATGTGTTTTGGTAAGAATACTTAACATGACATCTATCCTCTCAATGTATTTTAAATTTTTGAAAATCTGTTGTATTGTTAACTGTAGGTGCTGTGTTGTACAGCAGATATCTAGAACTTATTCATCTTGCATAACTAAAACTTTATATGCATTGTAAAACAGTTCCTCATTTCCTTCCCCATCTGCCCCCAGTAACCACCATTTAGTTCTTCCCTTATACGGGCTTGATTTTTTTTAGCTACCTCATATGACTTGAATGGTGCAGTATTTGTCCGTCTTTGACTGGCTTAGTCTTATAAGGTTCTCTAGGTTATTCCATCTTGTAATAAAGGGCAAGATTTACTTCTTTTTTTTTGTTAAATAATATTCCATTGTATGGATATACCATATTTTCTTTATTCATTTGTCAATGGACATGTGGGTTGTCTCTATATTTTGATTATTATGGATAAAGTTTTAATGGTCATGGGGGTGCAGATATCTCTTCAAGATCCTGATTTCAGTTGTTTTGTTTTTTGTTTTTTTTTTATTTTTTTTACAAATAGTTTATTGTCAAATTAGTTTCCACATAACACCCAGTGCTCATCCCCACAAGTGCCCTCCTCCATGCCCACCCCTCCTCCCCCCCACATCCATCAGTCCTCAGATTTTGTCAGCATTCAAGAGTCTCTCATGGTTTGCCTCTCTCCCTTTCCCCCACCATTTCCGCCCTTCTTCTCCCCCTTGGTCCTCTGTTAAGTTCCTCCTAATCCTCCTATACGTGCACACATATGATATTTGTCCTTCTCTGCCTGACTTATTTCGCTCAGCATAACACCCTCAAGGTCCATCCATGTTGCTACACATGGCCAGATTTTATTGTTTCTCATTGCCATGTAGTATTCCATGGTATAGATAAACCACATCTTCTTGATCCATTCGTCCGTTGATGGACACTTTGGCTCTTTCCATGTTTTAGCTATTGTGGAGAGTGCTGCTATGAACATTGGGGTACATGTGCTCCTATGCCTCAGCATTTTTGTATCCCTTGGGTAAATTCCTAGCAGTGCTATTGCTGGGTCATAGAGTAGTTCTATTGTTGGTTTCCTAAGGAATCTCCACACTGTTTTCCAGAGGGGCTGTACCAGTTTACATTTCCACCAACAGTGTAGGAGGGTGCCCGTTTCTCCACATCCTCACCAGCATCTAGACTTCTCTGATTTGCTCATTTTAGCCACTCTGACTGGTGTGAGGTGGTATCTCAGTGTGGTTTTGATTTGTATTTCTCTGATTTCAATTATTTTGAATATAGATCCAGAAACTTCATTTCTGAATATTATAGTAGATCTATTCATTTTTTTTTTGAGGAAACTCATACTATTTTCTATTGTGCCTGCACCATTCTACATTTTTCCCAGTAGTGTATAAGGATTCCAATTTCTCCACATTCTCAACAATACTTATCTCTTGTCTTTTTCATAATAGCTATCCTAACATGTATAAGATGATATCTCATTGTGGTTTTGATCTGCATTTCCTTTATATTTAGTGATGTCAGTCACCTTTTCATGTATCTACTGTCCATTTGTATTTCTTTGGAGAAATGTCTAGTCAAGTCCTTTGCCCATTTTTTAATTGAGTTATTTGGATTTTTTTTTTTTTTTTTTTTTTTTGCTGTTGAGGAGTATAAGTTTCCTATATACTTTGAGTACTGTCCCCTTATCAGATAAATAATTTGTAAGTGTTTTCTCCCATTACACAGGCGGCCTTTTCAATCTGATTATTTTATTTTCTGTACAGAAGCAAAGTATAATAAGTGCAATGAAGAAATCATCTTTTTTTAAAGTAAAATATTTTTTCCTCTATTAATTAAGGATAATTCATTTTGCTAAAAATTGGAAAACAGAAAATTGAATTGCCAATTCTCTGTTGACTCTAAATTATTTTGTCACCATAATGGTGTTCTGGACCACCATACAAGACTTCCCCATGATAGGTGGCTTCGTCAGTTAAGCGTCCGACTTTCGCTTAGGTCATGATCTCGCGGTTCGTGGGTTCGAGCCCCGCTTCGGGCTCTGTGCTGACTGCCAGCTCAGAGCCTGGAGCCTGTTTCAGAGTCTGTGACTCCCTCTCTCTCTGACCCTCCCCTGCTCACACTGTCTCTCTCTCTCTCTCTCTCTCTCTCCTAGAAATAAAAAAAAAAAGACTTCCCCATGATATGCATTTAATGATATTATTTTAGAAGGAATAGTGATGACTTTAAAATCCAGCTTGACACCAACAATGAGACTTGTCCTTTTCTTTTTACATAAAATAATTACTTTTTGTTATGTAACCCAGTAACTACCAAAAAAATATAATGTATTTGTGTTCCAAGTAGAATGCAGAATATGGTTAACATTTAATAGTGTCTGAGCATGTAGTGTTAAAGATAAAATAAAGTAAGGATGACTGAAAATATCAAAGAAAGCATGTAGTGTCATTCACACTAAAACCCACACTGCCTTACCCTCTTCAAGTGTTCCTTGAGAAATGCATAAACAGTGATAATCTTTCTTATGGATACAACTGGTATTTGCCCTAATTAACTTAATTCCAAAAGCCATGATCATTTGAGTCCAGGTTGTCTTTCCTCTTTTATATTTTGAATGATTTATTCATATTTAAAACACAAAGCAGCTTTTTCAAGTTTCTAGCATTTATTGGACCCCACTTGTTAGTTATGTTATCAATCTCATTTTAAAAGTATTGTTGAGGTATTACGAGAGAGAGCCACAACTGTATGTCAAGTCATGCCTATTCTCGTCTTGATAAAAGTCATAGAAAAGATTGATTTGCTGTTTGAGGACATAACACATTTCTGAATTAATGTAATTAAGATGACAGAACAGTAAATAAGGCAAATAAGACTGACTTTTGTATTCCTGAATAATTAGGGCTGGTACTAACATAATGCCTCTGGAGGGAAAAATTGAAGGTAACTCAGTGAAATGAGTGAAAACCTTTCAACCTTGTTTGGGTGGCATTTGCCTTATTGACTGGCAAAAGTGGCATAAATCAAAGGAGAAGAAACTCAGCGGTATTGAGAAAAGAACAAACCTTAACTCAAACAAAGGATTCAGGATCCAGCTCAGTTGATCTTTAACCTGCAAACTGAGATAATTATGATCCTGAAGGTTGAACGGCCACTAGGGAGGCAAAAAGAATTAAAAGTCGCAGATGAAAATTCAAGGATAAAACCCAAATACATAAGAGTGAGGTACTAAGAGTTGTGTAGGGTACTTAGTTTCAGACTACACTCATAGTCAGAAGAGAAGTGGTAGTTTTCATAAGACCTCATAAGTATTAACTCATATGTGTTTATATATATAAGATTAAAAACATGTTGCTTAGGTTTATAAAAATGATTATGCTTGCAGTATTTGTAAATCTGAAAAAGAGTATACAGTATGAATATATGATTCCTAAAAGGTGATAATTGTTAAGAATGTTCAGTTTAACAAATATGCATACACACCCCCTCTCCACAAACACATACAAACACTTGCAGAAGCTGGTTGATGTCTTAGAACTTTCTAAATAAGCCATTGGTCTTGTCTATTGGCTGATGGGGGGAGAGGGGAAGGACAAAGTACATAGAGTTCAAAATGATGAAAGAATCCCTTCATAGAATCCAGTTCTGTAGTTCCTGATGTGTTTGTCAAAGACTGCTATAACCAACCATTCTCCTCCACCACCCCAGCATATTCTGTAAAGCTTTAAAAGCCAATCCAAACAACTTCCAATAATGAAAGTTGAACACTTCTATGTAATTCCATTTTCTCATGAATGCCTCTGAAATGGGTAGAGATCCCTGTGTGGCTCAGTTGGGTTAGGCATCAGTCAGGTCATGATCTCACAGTTCATGAGTTCAAGCTCCATGTCAGGCTCTGTGCTGACAGCTTAGAGCCTGGAGCCTGCTTCAGATTCTGTGTCTCCCTTTCTCTCTCCCCTTCCCCTGCTCATTCTCTCTCTCTCTCTTTCTAAATATACATTAAAAATGAATAAAGGGATTTTTTTCTTAAATTATGCAAAGACAAAAAGAATGGAGGAAGAGATGATAGCAACAGAAATATTTAAATGGACAAGTGGTAGGAAGAAATAATGAACTAGAAGGAAAGCCAAATTCTCAGACAAGAAACAATCCAATATATAATATAGAACCCCCACCCACACAAAAAAATGCTCAGGAATCTGTGGTGGTAGCTATCTCTGGAAACTAGGCTTTAAAAAAGCAGAAGTAATTGAAATTTTGCATAAACATCAAACACCTCCAGAATCCCACTTGGATTCTGGCAGAAAAGTTGAAATTAATTCAGAGTGTAGGGCAAAAAAAGAGTAACTTTGGATTGAAAATCCCAAGCCAGTTGAGAGATAGGGTGCTATACTTAATAAGTAAATAATTAAATTTTTACACCACAAATGTTGATAGCTTGGGGAAGTTCTCTTCCCCACTTGGGATCCTAAAATTCAGGCAGCCAGGTCAGAGTGGAAATACCTTCTTCCCTGAAACATGTGACAAGTCCAACTTCAAGGGTGACCCAGTGAACAGCCCACTCAGAACTCCCTGATAAGAAATCCACAATAGACAGGCTCTGCCCACAGGCACAGAATCTCTCTCTCTCTCTCTCTCTCTCTAAATGTCCCACTATTAAATGCAAAAGACCACTGCATACCCCTAATCATCTGAGAAAAACCACTGACATGGAGGACAAAGCACAAAACCAATAAATATAAATGGCTGTTTGGAGGAAGTAGAGACGCTTCAGGAAAATGAAAAGCTCAAATGAAGAACGAATAGTAATATTTTCAAAGACATGATAAGATATTGCATCCTTGCAAGTAGAAGATACTGAACATATATATAGAATAAGGAATAAAAAGTATATGTAATAATAGAAATGAAACATTTATGAGAGGAATATGAAGAAATAAATGGAAGAAATATATAAAAATGTAAAAAAATGGGCAAAAGAATGGTAATTGGAAAAGAAAATAGAAGAAAACTAGAGAACTGATCTAGGGTACACCAACATTTAAATAAGAGTTTGAAAGAGAATTTTAAAAAATAAAGAAATGTATCATTAAAACCTTATTTTTAAAATGTTCCAGAACTGAATAAAACAAATTTCAAGATTAAAAATGGCCTTCTGAGTACCTCAGTGGCTGAAAATCCCTCCTCCCCATACTGAGACACAATTTTTGGTCAAATTTCAGAAAAATGGGGATAAAGAGATGTATCAAGCTTCCAAAGAGAGATGAGAGATAGTTGGGAGCAGGTAGAAGGAGAGCAGCGCGAGAACCAAAAAGAATAGAAATCGGTGGAGCTACAATAGTGGCATAGTAGGAAAACCCTAGGCTTGTCTCATCTCTCGTACACAGCTAGATAACAGTGAAATCATTCTGAATACCCAAGAAATTGAGATGAGGACTGACAGAACAAGCTGCATAACTAGAGGGAAAGAAGAAGCCACATATAGGAAGGTAGGAAGTGCAGAGATGTGGTTTGAGGGAGAAAGGGATCTCTTGTGCTATGAAGGGGAGGTCACAGAGAAAGAGAGAGAAAGAAAGGGAGGGAAGGAGAGAGAGAGGAATCCACCAGGACAAGCACAAGAACACTTCAGCCATTTTCTGAGAAAATGAGAGAGGCTGATTTTCTTGAGGGTTTGAAACCAGTGGGGCTTAAAAACTGGAATTTTATAAGGATAGAGACCTAAGGTTGCTGCCCTACTCCTGGAGAGAAGGCAGGCAAACAACATAGGAATAGGTGGACTGACCTGAGGATCACTTAAGACACATGGGGGTTGGGGAGGGCCATAGTAATGGGGCAGTTTTTCCCTCTTCTTGGAGCACAGCTGTGACATTGCCTATCCAGGGACAAAAGAACCAGCAGGTGCCATTTCATTCTCCCAGCCCTCAGCATAGGTCCAGAGATACCTGCTGAAGACAGCTAACCTGGACACTTTTCTTGTTTAGCCTGCTTTGCTCCAAATTCCACACTCCTGCTCTGGCACAACTGCCTTTCTTGGCCAAACCTGGATTGATCTGAGAGTGGTGAGATCCTCTCCCAGAGGACCAGAGTAGATCTCCACCACACCAAGTCCCTAAAGTTTTCACTTTTAAAAGTCAGTAGACTTAGATGCCTCAGCGCAGTAGGTAGCACATCAGTCTCATAAAAGGCAGCAATCCTCGCTGATACAGAGCCCAAAGTATACTGTGCTACTCAAAGCCAACAAGCAACCTGGAGACAAACAGCCTGAAAACCATGATCTGCAAAACACCTAGGATGCATGACACAAAATCTTTCACTATTTTGGGAGTGCTTCCATGAGAGTAGCAAGTAAGGACTCCCCTCACCAGAGACAAAGGAGCTGGCTGGCACCATTTTCTTCCCCCACTTCTCACCATAAACCAGTTTCAGTCAATAGCATAGCACAAATAATGGTGGCCTAAACCACTTACACCAAGTCTCCCCCCACCTCCCCTAGTACTGCTTTTTCAGGTAAGTGTGCCTAAGGACCAGCACACCGGTCACCTTCCCAGAAGGTAAGCACAAACTCTGGCATGCACCATGTCTACTGACATGGTTCTTC
Organism: Proteles cristata cristata; assembly: GCA_017311185.1. Taxonomy (NCBI): domain Eukaryota; kingdom Metazoa; phylum Chordata; class Mammalia; order Carnivora; family Hyaenidae; genus Proteles; species Proteles cristata. The sequence goes on from JAESUZ010004051.1 coordinate 413,600, forward strand.
AAAGCTCCAGTTCTATGGGAAATAATATCAAGTCTTATTTAACAAGCAGACCAGAGCATACCTAGTTAAAACTTGCCACACTCTGGCCAAGATCCAAACACTGCCCACTGAAGTCAAGGAGAACCGCTGCAGATGAGTTACCTGAGGAATAGAGCAGCCAAAACACAGCAGCAGAGTGCACACAACACACAACACAGACACTTCTTGAAGCACTAGGCCCTGGACATTATATGCTCTCTTCTTCGTAAAACCATTACACTCAGGAACAGAAAACATAATAAGATTTTCTAATTCAGAGTAGAATATAGAGACCTAGACAAAATGCCAAAATGGCTGAATTCATCCCAAATTAAAGAACAAGAAAAGGTCATGGGCAGCCAGAGATCTAATAAAAATGGATATAAGCAATATGCCAGATCCAAAATTTAAGGCAACAATCATAAGGATACTCGCTGGACTTGAGAAAAGAATGGAAGACATCAGGGAGACTCTTCCTGCAGAGATAGAAGAGCTAAAAAGGCAATCGTGCAGAAATGAAAAATGCTGTATCTGAGATTAGAAACCAATTGGATGTAATGACCACAAGGATGGAAGAAACAGAGGAATTAATAAGTGATATAGAGTATAGAAATGTAGAAAATACTGAAGCTGAACAATGGAGAGAATGAAGAATGTTGTATCATGAGAATAGAATTAGGGAACTCAGTGACTCCATCAAACATAGTAACATTTGTATGATAGAAGTTCCAGAAGAGAGGGGAAAGGGGGCAGAAATTTTGAGAAAATAATAGCTGAAAACTTCCCTAATCTGGCTAAGGAAGCAGACATCCGAATCCAAGGGGAACAGAAAACTCCCATCAAAATCAACAAAAGCAGGCCAACAGTAAGACATATTGTAGTTAAATTTGCAAAATAAGTGACAAAGAAAAAATCCTAAAAGCTTCAAGACAAAAGAAGTCCCTAACTTAGAAAGGAAGACCCATAACACTAACACCAGATCTCTCCACAGAATCTTGGCAAGGTAGAAGGAAGTGGCATGGTATATTCAACATGCTGAATCAGAAAAATCTGCAGCCAAGAATACTCTAACCAACAAGGCTATCATTCACAATAGAAGGAGAAATAAAGAGTTTCCTAAACAAAAGCTAAAGGACTTCATGACCGCTAAACCAGCCCTGAAAGACATATTAAAGGGGACTCTTTAAGTGGGAAGGCAAGACCAAAAGGGACAAAGACTAGAAAGGAACAGAGAAAATCTCCAGAAATAATGCAAAACAAGTAATGAAGCGGCACTAAATACATATCTATCAATAACTACTCTGAATGTAAACAACTAAATCAAACCCCAATCAAAAGACAATGTATAAAAAAAAATAATAAAAGACATAGGGTGTCAATGTATGAAAAACCATGACCGATCTATATGCTGCCTACCAGAGACTCATTTTAAAACTTAAGACACATACAGATTGAGGGGATGGAGAACAATTTATCGTGCTAACTAATGGATATCAAAAGAAAGCTGCAGTAGCCATACTTATATCAGACAAACTAGATTTTAAGCCAAAGACTACAACAAGTGATGAAGTAGAGTACTATATCATAATAAAGGGAACTATCCAGCCAGAAGATCTAACAATTGTAAATATTTATGCCCCCAACTTGAAGTATACAAACATAAAAATCTATTAATAACAAATATAAAGGTACTCATTGATAATAATACAACAATAGTAGGGATAATATAATAGTATATAATAATACAATAATAGTAACAATATAACTTACATCAAAGGATAGGTCATCTAAGGAGAAAATCTAAATGGAAACAGTGGCTTTGAATGATGCAATGGACCAGATGGTCTTAACAGATATATTCAGGATGGTTTATCCTAAAGCAGTAGAATACACATTGTTTGCAAGTGAACATGGGACATTCTCCAAAATAGATCACACAATAGGTCACAGCTCAGGCCTAAAGAACAAACAGTTGAGATCATACCATGCATATTTGCTATGGTATACCACAAAACTATAAAACTTGAGGTCAACCACAAGAAAAATGTGAAAAGACCACAAATGAATTGAGGTTAGACAACATGCTGCTAAATAATGAATGAGTCAGCCAGGAAATTAAAGAAGAAATTTTAAAAATACATGGAAACAAATGAAAATGAAAACACGATGGTCCAAAACCTTTGAGATGCAGCAAAAGCAGTCATATGAGAGAAGTAAATAGGAATATATGCCTACCTCAAGAAGCAAGAAAAATCTCAAACAACCTAACCTTACACCTAAAGAAGCTAGACAAAGGACAAGTGAACCCTAAAGCCACCAGAATTGAAATAATAAATATCAGAGCAGAAATAAATGATATGGGGAAAGAAAGTAGAACAGATCAGTGAAACCAGGAGCTGATTCTTTGAAAAACTTAGTAAAATTGATAAACCCCTAGCCACACTTCTTAAAGAGAAAATACCACATCAATAAACAAGAGGGGATAATAACAACCAACACCACAGAAATACAAACAATTATAAGAAAATCTTATTAAAAATTATTTGCTACCAAATTGGACAATCTGGAAGAACTACATTCCTAGAAATCTGTAACTGCCAAAACTGACACAGGAAGAAATAGACAACCTGAACAGACCCATAACCAGAAGGAAAAAAAAATTGAATCAGTAATCACAAAACTCCCAAGAAATAAAAGTTCAGGAAGATGGCTTCATAGGCAATTTCTACCAAATATTTAAAGAAGAGTTCATACCTATTCTTCTAAAATGATTCCAAAAAACAAAATAGAAGGAAAACTTCCAAACTCATTATTATTTGAGGCCAGCATTATGCTGATTCCAAAACCAAAGACCCCACAGAAAGGAGAACTAAAGCCCAATATTCCTGATGAACATGGATGAAAAAATTCTCAGTAAAATACTAGCAAATCTAATCCAACATTATATTAAAAGAGTCATTCACCACAATCACATGAGATTTGTTCCTGAGTTGTATGGGTGGGTAAGTATTCACAAATAAATCAATGGGATATACCACATTAATAAAAGAAAGGCTAAAAACCATATGATCCTCTCAATAAATGCAGAAAAAGCATTTACCAAAGTATAACATCCATTCATGAAAAAAAAAAACCCTCAACAAAATGGGTTTAGAGGGAACATACCTCAACATCATAAAGACTATGTATGAAAAACCATACCTAATGTCATCCTCAATGGGGGAAACCTAAGAGCTTTTCCTCTATTGTCAGGAATAAGACAGGGATGTCCACTCTCACCACTGTCAAAGCATGGAAGAATAGACAGAATAGAAAACCCATAAGTGAACCCACAACTAATCTTCCACAAAGCAGGAAAGAATATCCAATGGTAAAAAGCAGTCTCTTCAATAAATAGTGTTGGGAAAACTGAATAGCAACATGAAAAAGAATGAAACTAAACCACTTTCTTACACCGTACACAAAAACAAATTCAAAGTGGATGAAAGACCTAAGTGTGAGACAAAAACCATCAAAATTCCAGAGGAGAATACAGATAGTAACCTCTTTGACATCAGCCATAGAAACTTCTTACTAGATATGTCTCCTGAGGCAAGGGAAACAAAAGCAAAAATAAACTAATAGGACTTCATCAAATAAAAAGCTTCTGCGCAGCAAAGGAAACAATCAACAAAACTAAAAGGCAACCTTTGGAATGGGAGAAGATATTATCAAATGACCTATCAGATAAAGGGCTAGTGTCCAAAATATGTAAAGAACTTAAAAAAATAAAGACATACATAAAAATAATTAAGTTAAAAAATGGGCAGAAGACATGAATAGGCAGTTTTCCAAAGAAGACATATAGATAGATAACAGACACATGAAAAGATGCTCAATATCACTGATTAAGGAAATACAAATCAAAACTTCAATGAGATATCACGTCACACCAGTCAGAATGGCCAAAATTAACAACACAGGAAACAACATGTGTTGGTAAAGATGTAGAGAAAGAGGAACCCTCTTAGACTTTTGGCAGAAATGGAAACTCGTGCAGCCACTGGAGAGAACAATATGGAGGTTCCACAAAAGGTTGTAAATAGAGCTACTAACCTATGACCCAGCAATTGCATTACTACATATTTACCCGAAGGATACAAAAATGCTGATGCAAAGTGGCACATGCACCCCAAGGTTTATAGCAGCATTATCAACAATAGCCACGTTATGGAAAGAGCCCAAATGTCCATCAACTGATGGATACATAAAGAAGATGTGGCATATATATATACAATGAACTATTACTCAGCCTTAAAAAGAAATTAAATCTTGCCATTTGCAAAGATGTGGATGGAGCTAGAGAGTATTATGCTAGGTGAAATAAATCAAAGAAAGACACATACGATTTCACTCATATGTGGAATATAAAAAACTAAATAGGTAAATGGGGAAAAAAGAAAGGCAAACCAGAAAACAGACTTTTAACCATAAAGAAAAAATGAGGGTTACTGGAGGGAAACTGGGCAGTGAAATGCGTTAAATAAGTTATGTGTATTGGGGAGGGCACTTGTGATGAGCACTGGGTGTTGTATATAAGTGATGAGTCATTAAATTATATACATGAAACTATTATTACACTGTAGTTGATGAACTGGAATGTGAATAAAAACTTGAAAGAAAAAATGAAAATAAAAATAATAGAAATCAGTATCACTGAGAAAATATTGAAATCAATGAGAAGATATACCATATTCAGGGATTGGAAGAGTCATGGCAGTTCTATTCCAGCCCTTTCTGCTTCCATACTTTCTCACCATGTACCAGCTGAGCTATACTTAATTGAGCTCTTAAAATATACCAAGCCTTTCTCTGCCTCAGAGTATTCGCCTATGCTATTCTTTCAGTCTGAATGCTCTTAGAGGTTTTACCTCAGCTAAGTCCTACTCATCCATCAAATATCAGTGTAGATATCACTTTCTCAGTGCATCTTCCCTTATTACCCAAAATAACTTCACTTCTGTTATATGGTATTATACTTACTTTAAGTCATTGTATTTGTGTAATTTGTAATTATGTAGGAGCTAGCATTTTTCTCTAATATTCATTTTTCATAAGATTACAAGCTCTAATATGCCTGACAGAGTGGCTAGGAACATAGTAGGTCACCTATCAAATTATGAGTCATCCTGTGCTGAAATTATGTGTCTTTATAATTCTCCTTCCAACTAAGACATAAATTCCATGGGGCATAGATTATGTCTCTTTTATTTACCATTGTATTCTCAATGCCTGGCACTTAGTAGTTGCTCATGGAATATATATTATATGATGTCACTTAAATCCTTGATCTAAACAACAGTCTGAGATAGGAAATATCAAAAGGTACTTGAATAACAATTTCTGCTGAAATGATTGCTCATTAAAGAGGCATTCAAAACGATAAGCTTCTCTTTATTCATCACTAAGTAACGATTGTAGACTTGTCACATGTCGGGTCCAAGAGGGACATATGAGTTCATGGTGGGGAAGAGATTAAGGATGTTGGCAAATATTGTGGTCATCTCATGCAGACCACACCTCTCTGCCTTTCACAGAGTCATATCTGCACTTTCTTCATGCTTTGGAATTTTCTCAGCAGTTACCTTGATTAACCCATTCTCTTCTATCCTTTAAAGCCAGCCTAAAAGTTTAAATCTTCTTACATCAAGCCCACAGTCTTTCTTGAAGACAGACAGGGCTTTGTTGTTCATTCTTGATTCCATTACTGTTTTCACTGGGAACACTCACTCCTTTCCATAACACTTTCCTGTTTTTTAAGGGCCTTTTCAAGTCTGAATTTCCAGTGGCTGGAGAAGAATCTGGAAACATAAACTAGGTTCACAATTTGAAGCAATTTTTTTCCAGACTAGACTTTATCCCGAATACAGTGGACTTATGGGATACTTTAAGCAGAGGAGATATAGGAGCAGGTTTGTATCCTAAGGATCACTCCATGATCCAAATGGATCCAAATGGAAGTGGATCAAAAGGAAAACCAGGCTAGAGCCCAGGAAGATTCAACTGGGATATCATTACAATAATTCAGGAACTGCCAAGGGTCTGAAGTAGTACTAAAGGAAGAGCAGAGAAACTAAGGCTTAAGGCTTATACTGCATGGAGAAAGATAGGGAAAAATGAACCTCTCCCTTTATGGGGCTGGTCCTGGAAGTAAGGGCTGTCTCCTCAGATGGAAGACATTTTAGATATATGCCCCATTCCCCCTGCTTTATTCTCCCCTTTTTGCTTCCTCAGGAAAATTTCCAAAGATACAAACAACTTAAAAGATTCATGAGCATCTTTTTAAATAAGAAACAGGAAGCGGTGAATTTAAGAAACCCAAACTCTGTGCTTTCACTGCTCTCTTTTTAATGATTTACTCTCAGAAACTTAGAACAGCTCTTTTCAAATGGATTTTCAGGACAGATGCTTAATTATCTTGTTATTTATGGCCATTTTAACACTGCTGTAGAGACCTTTTCAGGAACTCAGCTGAGGCCACCGGATCATTACCTTTGCTGACAAACTTCCTGACTTCAGTGATGCATATCTGCAGTCAGTGCCCTCTGTTTGTATATATTTCTAAAATGAGGTCCTACGTGTCTGAATATAGAGATTTTTGCCTTTTCTGTATGAAGCTAAATTGTCTACTGCCCCAAAGAGAAGACTGTAGACAGAACTAATCTGGGGCTTTTGTTGGCTTATGCAAACTTTAGAAAAGCCATTCTCTTAGTGTTCACTATATTTTGTAGTTAGAGTATATAGTAGAGTTACAGTCTACTAGGAATCCATACCTCTAAAAGGTAGACCTAGAAATATGTCATTCTGTTTCAGAAAGGAAAAGGCATGAGGGAAGAGCATATAGGAGAGATAACATTTGGTGTGGTCAGACATTGACTGATCACTGGATACATGTTATTTCATTTAACTTTCATAACCAACTGGCAAAATAAAAATTATTCTCTGCACTTCTATGGATGAATAAGCCAATGCTCAGAGAAGCCAGGCTACTTGCATAATTAATAAATGTCAGAGCCAAGTTCAAATCATAGTTTTTCAAACTCCAAATTTCTTTTTCCTAATACCTAACTGTAGATGAGTCAATTGGCCAATAAGTACTTCATTTTCAAAAGGTATGTGATTTGGGAAGAGAAGAATAGAAATAACAGGAACATTGATTTTGCTGGTTATATTTATATTAGTTTTTTAAATTTTGGTTTGGGGCCCTTAAAAAAGGAATTATGTGATCCATAGAAATCACATGGATTTAATAAGAATGATTTAAGCAAAAGTGATATATTTTCCCCCAACTTTAATATGAATGAAGGGCAAATCATAGTGTTGCCATTAACAACATGTATTCTTTCATTCTCTCAAAAAGAGATAATTGAGATACTGACTTTAGCAATATAGCTGATAAAATTCTATGCAGATATTACTGAGGATGATTTTTTTTTAAATGTTTTATTTATTTCTAAAAGAGAGAGAGACAGCGTGAGCAGGGGAAGGTCAGAGAGAGAGGGAGATAAAAATCTGAAGCAGGCTCCAGGCTCTGAGCTAGCTGTCAGCACAGAGCCTGATGTGGGGCTCGAACCCATGAATCATGTGATCATGACCTGAGCCGAAGTCTGCTGCTTAACTGACTGAGCCACCCAGGTGTCCCGAGGATAATTTAAAAATGGGAGTGTAGATGAATTGATAGCTAAATATGAATTTGAATGGATTTATTATTTAACATTTATATATTAATATCAACTTAAAATATGCCTTCAGTGACATATCTACTATACATATGGACATCATGTATAAACTTATTATTTGCATTTGACAAGGTATTTTCATATCTTTGTACGTTTTTACTACCTTAAAAAAGTGATCTATGGCTCTCAGTGTTATATGATTTGCCCAAGGTCACCAGCTCAGAAATGGTGGCATCAACCCTCAAACCAAATTATTTTGATTCAAGGATCTATGTTCTTTACACTCTACTTAGACTGCCTTTTTGTTCTTCGAGACATTTGTATTAGTGATTTGAACGAAGTCATGGAAGCGTTGCTTATCATATTTGTTCTTCACAAAGAGCTGGAAGTTTCAACTAATGTGACTAATTACAGAATCAAAATCAGAAGGAAAAAAACCTTCCCAACTGAAAGGTTGAACTTAAACTAGAAGTTGAAATTTGCTAGTGATAAATATAATAGATTCTATTAATGCATTCAGTGACCTTGGAGATTTTGTTCAACTATAAGAATTTTTTGAGTGTACAAAATAACTAATATTTTCTTTGTATTTCCTTTTCTATATTATAGAATTGAAATCTGCATTTACCTTTAATATCTACTGATTTTATGGAATATTTATATAGGAAACAATGATTTAGAAGCATATAATATGAATATTAATCAGCTTTGTTCTGCAAGTGAACTGATTAAAAACAGCCACTTTGAGGAGAATAATTTGAGAAACTGATGTAGAATGACTTAGGACTGAATAATCCCTACTGCATACATACTAACTGAATGTGTCATTCTGTTAAAAATTTGCAAAATAATAATTTCTATGTAATGGATCTTTAAAAGCAATGAGAAAATTATATGAATATCAAAGCAGCCATGCATTTATAAGTCTAATCTTGCTACAAGAAAGGGCATAACTTAATTACATTTGAAATACATATTCATCATTCATGAGCATTCTTTCAAAATATAGGTTGGTCATATACTTCTGCACAAAACAGAGGCATTTATTAGAATGTCAAAAGCTGATTTTTTTTTTCTGTCATAATCATGATTACAACCTATTGCTGAAAAAAGCCAGAGTTAATGGTGGCGGGTAAACCAAATGTGCTGTTCCAACTTAAGACATGTAAAATTTTATCTCTCTTCTAAGACAACATAAAGATGGGACTGTTATTACAGATTCTTTAGACTATTAGTTAATTTTCTTTTTTTTTCTCTTTTTTATAATGGAGGAGGATTTGTTTCGTGAGTCTATATTTCATAAACTCTCTCTGACCTTTCAAAGCAAAGAGGTTTGGATCAACTTAAGTGACGGAAATGTCAGTAAGCAAAGTGCTCATTATTTCAAAGTAGCACAAAGCTTATTTCAGTTCTTAGCTCTATGAATTAGTAGGTGAGATGTCAGGTAAGTTATTTATCTAAATATCATTTTTTTTTCATGTATAGGCTGATTATTGATTCATCTCCTGTAACTTAACTCAAAGCCTACTACAAAGTAGGCATTCAGTAACTTGATAAATAATTCAGTATTATCTTTCTCAAGGAGCTTATACTTTGTTTCTTCACACATTAAAAGTAATATTTTGTTTTTGTTAGTTGGTTGGTTGGTTGGCAGAGATGATAAAAATATTCTTAATTAATTGATGTTAATTTTAATAACAGCTAAGTAAGTTAGAACTCAATGTAAAATTTTAAATATGGTAAAAGAGTATCAACTTCTGAGTTGATGTCATATGGTGACACCAAACGGGAAATCAATTCTTCAGGATTTGAGAATTATCCTAAGTACAGCCTAAAATTAGGCACATCATAAGTTTAAGGCTATGAAGCAATAAGTCTAACAGTTAAAAAAATGGATATAAAAATGAAGAAAAAATTTCTTAATATTGTCCAATATTAAACTTTCTTACATCAAAAAGACATTTTGTGCACTGGTTATACTTAATTTGTAGAACTAAGCAAACATAACTAAAATTATTTGTGAAAAATCTCATGTTTGTTCCTACTACAAATTTTCAACCCAATTTGAAGACATGTTGGAACCAATCAACTATGTGTTAGGACAGGTTAAGACCAAGCAACTACAAAGCATTATAGACATAGACCCAAAGTTCATCATCTTAATCAGTTACTAAATTGTTTAGTTTGTTGTTATATTTCATAGGCATTAACTTATTTTTTATATATGTATGCTTCCTGGTAATATTTTATTAACAACTTTATTAAGATGTAATTCACATATAGTTAACTGCAGAGTTTTAAATATACAAATGAGCATATCTGTCACCTCAAAAACTTTCCAATTCATGTGGCCTTAACTTCTTTTTCTTGTCTTATTTCATTGTCTAAAAGATCTATTATAATGTTAAATAGGTATGTTGACAGGAGACATCATTTTCTTCTCTCTAATCTTAAGGGGAAAGAATTCAGTATTTCACCACCGAGTATGATATTAACTTTAACTTCTTTATAGATGTCCTTTACCAGGCTAAGATCCCTTCTATTCCTAGTTTACTGAGAGCATTTGTCAGGAATGAATGCTGGGTTTTTTCAAATGCCTTTATTATCTATTATATCTATTTTAAAAATCATATTGTTATTTTTCAGTGTTTTAACATATAACATTAAACTAACTGATTTTTCGTGTTAAACAAATCTCAAGTTACTGTAATAAACTTCAGCAGTTAAGAAGTTAACTAATTTTTGTTTGAAAAGTTTTAAGCTGCAAATTTCTTTTTTAAATAACTGTAAGTCTGGTTATCTGTTTCTTCATAAATGAGTTGTGAAGGCATTTTCAACTTCATATATGTTGTCAAAATTGTTATCATAAAGGAGTATCCTTCAATATCTGTAGAATTTATAATGATGTCACCTCTTTTATAATTCATATTGATAATTTTTGTCCTTTCTCTTGTCTCACTCTTTTCTTGATCCGTCTGGCTAGAGATTAACAATTTTATGAATCTTCTGTAAATAGCAGCTTTTGTTTCATCAATTTTCTCAGGTGTTTCTCTGTGTTTCTTTCATTAATTTCTGCTTTCATTTTTTTGTCTCCTTACTTTCTGTTTCATTCATCCTAATTTTATAAAGTGGAAGCTAAGGCTTTTGATTCATGACCTTTCCTTTTTTTCTAAGACAGGCATATAGTCCCCTAAGTTTTCCCTCAAGTAGTTTTTTTATCATCCCACAAATTCTGATAAGCCCTATTTTTATTTTCATTCATTTCAAAATATCTTCTAATGTATATTTTGATTTCTTCTTTGATGTATCATTATAAGTGTGATATTAACTCTCAAATAATGAGGCTTTTTTCATACATCTAACTCTATTGATTTCTAATTTAACTCCATATTGACCGAACGTATTTTTGAATGACTTAAATTGTTTTAAATTAATTTGATACTAGTTTTATTATCTAGAATATGTTCTGTCTCAGTAAACATTCTATGTAGACCTAAAAAGGATACATATTCTGCTGTTGTTTGTCATAATGTTCTATAAATTTCCACTATCTCATGTTGGTTGACTGAGCCTTTATTATTTTACAGTTATCTTGGTCTCATTGATTGAGAGAGGAATATTGAAATCTTTACTATGATTATGAATTCATCCATGTCGTTTTTACAGTTCTATCCATTTTTACTTCATTTATTTTAAAACCCTGTCATTAAGTGCTTACATGTTTACCATTATCCTGTCTATTTAATGAATTGACACTCTGATCCATGGTAATATTTTTCTTAATTCTGAGTCTGTTTCAATTGAGTAGTCTTCTTTCATTATGGTTTGTGTTTTTCTACTAGTATGTGTGCCTGGTAGCTTTTTATCGGAATCTAGGTCATGCAAATTTTACCTTTGTGGTGGTTTTGTGTGTGTGTGTGTGTGTGTGTGTGTGTGTGTGTGTGTGTGTACTCAATTTTGTCTTGGGATACTGTTAGTTGGAAGCAGCTTGATCCTTACTGGTTCTATTTTATAATTTGTTAGGATGGACTACAACTATGCTTAGTCTAGAGCTAAGTATTCTTCCCCACAGAGACGGGGGCATTCTGAGTACTCATTGCCTGCCAATTATCAGTTTTTCCATTGCCTGTTATTTATGAGCTTTTCAGCTTTGTCTCTTGAGAACAGGCACTATTCCATGACATGTATACTCACTGGATACTGTGAAATTTAATAATTTCCCATGACATATTACACATTTCTAATAGTTAGTTCACATGCATGTACTGATCACTACCCTGGTAAATACTTCAGGGAGGACTTCTGTAGATCTCCAGGGTTCTCTTCTCCAGTCTGTATCTTGTAAACTCTAGCAGTCTTTTTTTTTCCCCCAGACTCCTTGTATAATGACTTAGAAATTCTCTCAGGGCAGTAGGCTTGAGTGAATTATAGGGTCCATCTTGCTTGTTTCCCATCTTTATGGATCACTGTCCTCCATTGCTTGATATACAGTTTTGTAAAAACCTTTTTTTTTTAATCTTTTCTCCACTTTTTTGCTGTTTTAGATTCAGGGAGATAAATCTGATCTCTGTTACAACACCTTGGTCAGAAGCCAGAATCCAATGACTCTAATATCTGAATCATTTACTAGTGGAAATTACTATCACATCCTAGAAGCAGTTTGAATTTAGAAATCCAAACCTTGTTTTTCTTTACCTTTTGGATTTATGGCTAAATGACAAACTAAATATTACTATAAAGATTCTATGTGAGATATAGATATAGAGTCAATTGAAATGGAATAGAGAAAATATTTCTTTCCCAAACATTATTGAATTACTTTATTCAGCATTCTACATTCATGCTTGAACATGGCCTTATCTTGATAATCCAACATTTTAAGCATGAATCATGTTTTGCATGTGGAAAATGTATGCACATAGTTGTATATCCACTTTGCTTAATTACTAAAGATAATGTGGATTAATTCAAAAGGTTCATAGTCTGTTTCATTTTATCAGGACACAGTTGTGACATAAAATCATGACTTGTTAAGGTACATTCAGAAAACTAGCACTAGAATGATATGAGGAAACTAGAAGACATTCTACCAATATAAGCCTTAAACTGTTTCAAGCATATGGCAGATTTTTCTTTGACATTTTCTTAACGAGATGTGGAAAACTGAAGTAAAGTAGATGGTGGTAGAAAAAGCTGGACTAGAGCAGGTTGTAAAGTAGTACCTGAAGGGTGATTAAAATATCTCAATAAACCTATAGGGAGAACTCAAAAAGCCCAGCCTGGGGTACTGTTCTTGGTGCTGTCTTATTCATTATTCATGAATTTTGCAGGTAGTATTTAATATTCCTATCTGCAAGTCACAAGGAACACAAACATGAATAAAATGTCAGTAACTTACTAGAGTACTGAAAGACTAATGTTGAACACATTTATGAGTGATGCAAACCTGGTAAAAATCATCAATCTCTTGGGAAAGAAATTTACAATTTTGTAAGATACCAGAAAGCTAAAGCAATGTACTGAAACAAGAAAACACAGATAATATCAAAATGAGATAAACATAAGGTATTACACCGGGATTAAAACAAAAACCAAATATAAATATATGGACTTGGGGATGAAGGTGGGAAGATAGGGCAGGAAAGGTGGGCTTTACCAGCATTTAGGTAACAAAGGATATAAAAGATGAGGGGAAAATGCATGGACTGAGATTCAGAGGCCTTGGATTCAGGTCATTTTCTAGCTGTGAAACCATGATCAAAAAGTATAAAATATTAGTGTTTCCATTTCCCCACATGTAAAACCAAGTGTGATTATGCCATTCTAGGTGCAAAAGAAGTATTATAATTCTTAGGATTCAAAGCTTTCTGTTTTAAAATCTAGATTTTGGGGAACAAATGAAATTTTGTCTTTCATTATTAAAATGATTTCTTTTTTTTTGCATCTCTTTATAAATGTCTTCAAGATAGAGTCAAAGTATTAGCTGTTCTTGTATCAATGACAATAGCTTATTAATGGAAAGCACGTAAGTCAAAAGAGCTGGTTCGGAATCATCTCCTTCCACTTACTGAGCAAACTTAAGCAAATAATCTCCAGGTGCCATTTCCTTATCTTTACAATGAATGCACTAGAAAAGATTCTCTTCAGCTAGCTCATTCTATAATCTAAGATTCTTATTCATACATAATTGGGCAGTTTTTACCAATATGATTTTGGTAGTTGATGGATCACATATAATTATCTCAAGTTTTTGGTGACTCTTCAGAGCCTCATCACTATAACGGCTTTTCCTGCTGAGCTAACTACAATATATATGGATATTGGAACAATTTCTCTTGGATATTTATGGAATTACTATTGAAATGTAATGTTTCTTTTGGCATGAAATGATTAATATTGTATGTAGGTTATCATTATAATATGGTACCCTTCAGACTTATAAAGTGTGCTACTTCTGAAGCAAGGGAAATTAACTTCACCTTCCTCTTGCTACCACTCAAGGCAGTAACATTAGCAATATCACCAAAGTGGCCTAGAGTATACTCATTTAATGTATTATATAATGACCTAATTCTCCCTTTATACTCTGGAAAAAAACATTTTCTTCAGGGAAAATGTCATGCCTTCCCTGGCCATTCTCTCTGATACTTGTATGTCTGTACTGCCTGGCACTGGGGGACTGCGGGGGTTGGCATGTTGTACCCTTGGCTGAGGACATAAATTGGGCCTGGTAGGGTAGATTTTATTGGAGAAGGAAGAAAATCATCATGTATTGTGCACCTGCGGTATGCTTTATATAAGATAGCTCATTTCATATACATGATAGTACATATATTTGTATCATTATTTCCCCATGATGTCAAACTTGTATTTATCCTGTAGTTACTAAGGTACAGAGACAAATGTCTCTAATTCTAAAAAAATTTATTCTCCTTTCGCTGATTGAGACGGAGTATGTTCATTGAACCTACAAAAGTGCACCAAAGCTGATGTCAGACAAAACCATATTCTTCTCTACTTCTCCAAGAGGCATCCAGGAATTCTTTTTTCCCTTTGTGTCAGGAAGGACAAACATTCAGAATTTTTCTCTATGTATGGAATACTAGGGAATACTGTGGGTTCTATAAAAGGTTTTTGTTATAAAATATGCAAAACTGGGTTTGTAATTCCTTATTCAGCTTATCAAAGTCCTCATTTCTTTATATTTTATAATTCATTTTAAGCCTTTATTCTCTGTCCTCATTCTCTAGCCTGTCATAAAGTCTATTAAAATGTATTCAGAATGTTTTTCAGAAAATATCCTTTGTTATTTGTCTTCAGTGACACCAGCTTCATCCATGTCCTGGTGGAGATATGTCTAAATAATTGAATTTTTGTTCTTCTAAGTGGTCCTTCTAATCTCTCATAGAATCACTGTAAATGATTATTGTAAATGGAAAGGATTTTGGAAGTATTTCTAGATCAGTGGCTTTTGTGAAGCAGAGAGCCCAGCATATTATAGCTAAGATAATTTTTTAAACTTCATCTAATGAAATCTTATTCCCATTGTATAGGTGAATGAGCTCTGTTAACTTTTTAGTAGCAGAGTCAGGTTTCCTGACTTCAGTTTGTTTCTCCTAAATACTGAGATAAACTTGAAAACTCTGTGAGGACAAGGAGATTATCTGCCAATATTGACTTCCTCTTTGGCCGTGATTGGCAATAAATACTTAAGGAAAAACATACTCTGTGATCCTGGGTAGACACTGAACATCTCTATACTTATATTTATATCTTACAGTGAATTTAATTGTGAGTGTTCTATCTGGCAACATATAAAATTACTGATAAAATCTATTTCCTTTCTTCCTATTCAGTCTCATTTTTGGAAGAATGGGGAGATTCATTCTGCTAGTTGATGCCTCCTGCAAACTGCTTACCCCAATAGTCCCTAATTGATCTTCTGTATCTTCTCCTTTCCTAACTCAATTCGTGGTTTCCAAGAATCTCCCTCTAACTTTTTCAACTTACTTATGGGCATTTATTCTCAGCTGTTTCTTCCTACAGTGTTTATAGATCTACAAGGAATATTAGGGAAGAATTGATGTTTAATAAAGACTCATTCTCTTGTGTTTATTTTGGTTAATGCTTCCAGAGAGAGATACTAACCCTCCCTTACTCTTTTGTTTATATTCCCAAATCCTAATCATCTTTCATGAGTCTGCCCAAGTTCTTCTCATCAAACCTTTCTCAACTGTCTTTTTTTTAAATGTTTTTTTAAATTTATTTCTAGGAGAAAGAGAGAGACAGCGTGAGCAGGGGAGGGTCAGAGAGAGAGGGAGTCACAGACTCTGAAACAGGCTCCAGGCTCTGGGCTGGCAGTCAGCACAGAGCCCGACGCAGGGCTCGAACCCACGACCCGCGAGATTATGACCTAAGTGAAAGTCGGACGCTTAACCAACTAAGCCACCCAGGCGCCCCTCAACTATCTTAATCTCATAACTACTGGCTTTCCTGGATCCCAGTGGGACTGCTACACATGGTATTATTGCATTAACTCAAATTTGCTGATCCAAACTTCAGTTTTATCCATCTAGTTTACTCTGAAGTCATCTCATTCATGGGTCATGAAGGACACAATATCAAAGGTCTACCCAAAACACAAAATCCTATTGTATAAGTTCCTCCAGTTGTTTCTATTCTCAGTACTAATGGTCTTTCTGGCCTTTAATTTTTCTAATTGAAGGTCCCCAAATAGGGAGATAAAATAAAGATACCCAGTCAAATTTCAATGTCAAAATA
Source organism: Proteles cristata cristata (assembly GCA_017311185.1). Lineage (NCBI taxonomy): Eukaryota > Metazoa > Chordata > Mammalia > Carnivora > Hyaenidae > Proteles > Proteles cristata. Next base: position 430,117 of record JAESUZ010004051.1, read on the forward strand.
AAACACACACACACACACACACACACACACACACACATTTGCCTAGTATTACCTATGCCAAATGTTGCATGGAAAATACACATGTTAAAAATATTAATTTTTTTAATGAAATTCAAGTTTAATTGGTAATTCTACATTCTTAGATGCCAAATGTGGTAACTCTGTCTCTGGGGAATCCACCCAACTTTTTGACATATTAACTGCATGATACCTGGTCTCAATCAATATTGATTTATTCTCCTTATATGATGTAGACTTTACACTTAAGTAATACTGAACTCTTTTCAAAGCACATTTATTACCTCATTTATTACTTGAAGTTGCCCAAGTGTATGGTTACTATCTTTACCACTTATTAACTTGGTTGCCTAATATCTTTGGGTTTTGGTTTTCCAGGATACAACACAGAGTTAGTCATATCTGTTTTGAGGAATGGTTATAAAGGTTACATGGAATGAACTGCATACACTAAGTTCCCTGACAGATAAAACAAAGTAAATGACCTGATGAACCTACATAATCTGCACACTTCGCTGTCATCACCCTAATTAACTTGCTTAAGATCATAGAACCAGTGCATGGGGGAAGCGGAGGGCTTAAGCTTGATTTAGCTTGTTACAGTTAAAGATGTTTTGTCATATGCTCCACAGAAAGTAAAGGAAACTTGGCATGAAACTTAACAAAATACATTTACTCATCACATTCTTTCCTTCACTTGGGTATTCTCCTATCTTCCTGATGAGACTATTTTCCAAGTAGTTCCTTGATTATAAAAAATATATAAGATAATGTTCTTCATTTGAATTGGTTGCTCTGTGGGTTTTTTTCTGACTTGAGAATTTAAAAAAAAAGAAGAAGAAAAATGTTTTTAAGGAGTCTTGGTTAAACTAATTAACAGTCTCCACACAGGAGCAAACACACTATTCAAAGATAAAGGAAGTGGATTGTAAATCTTTGTCCATTCTCCTCTGTGGATATACAAGAATTTTAATTAGCAAAACACTGATGCCAACAAATACCAAAAAAATGTCTCTCATAAATCTTTGTGAAATGTGAAAAATAAAAATGCATCCTAGGGAATAGAATGAATTCATGTTCAGGGATCATATTTCAAGGTACGTTATTAGTATTCATGAACATGGAATGAGCAGAATTCAGAGATTTCTGCCAAGCCAGCAGTTCATCTAGGAAGACTGAGAGATTGAAAAGAGGAACTAATTTTGATTCCATTACTTTTACTTTTCCTGAAGTGATATTTTAGATTCCAACAAAACAGGCTGACACCTAAGAGTGTCATTTTGCATGGTCACTGTGTTGAAATGTGTTTTGAGAAATTGGTCCCCTCTTACTAAAACCTAGAGAAACTTTCTTTTTCACTGCACAAAAGCTGTTTTTCACAATCCCCTGCTATTTGACTGCAAATATCCATGCCATTTTCCTCTTTTCTTTCCCCCTTTTACTGGAGAAATTAGAAATAATAATGCAAATTCAGCATAACATTTTCAGTATATTTTCTGCTTATATTTTGTGTGCCTTCATATTCTTTTGGGGAAAGCAGTTTTCATAGTAAATACACATTCTGCATATTATATCTAAAAGTTATGAGTATAAAATAATATGCAGTGTCTAAGGATTCTTTCATCTTGCAAATTTTTAGTGCTATAATTAGCTAGGAAATAATGTCATTCCAAAATATATTTTCCATTAGAAAATTGAAATATTAGATAACAAGTCTCTAATACACATGTCCATTTATATTCCACATATACATAAATGAAATATGTTTACACAATAAATAATTGCCAGTATGTAGCATATATACTGTAACATACAATATGACGGAAAATAGATTTACACAATGCTGCTTGTACACATGCCTATTATAGAATAAATAACTCAAATCTAGAAATTCATAAATGAATACTTTACTAAAATATATGCTATAAAATGTCCAGTGTGGTCATTTTTGGATTAAAATTAGCATTCTATAAATGCTAACTACTGAGAAATAAATATTCTAAAGTGTTATAAAAATTCAATGACAGGTGAGAAACTGCTTGCTAATTGGGTGGTAGATACAACTTAATTTCTTAGCACAGTGTATTCAAATAACACAAAAAGGTCTTATTTGAAAGATGCATTTTTTTAAACTAAATACAGTTTGCGTATCAGCTCTCTCTTTCAGTGACAGACTTGCTTAACAGCCTGATGGGCAATAATTATTTGCAGTTTTTACATTTCTCAAAAAGATGACAGACCATCAATCACTGCTGACTCATAGGAACCAGCAGTGAGTGCTTAACAGAGTGGTGGTATTCTCTGGTACAAGTCTGGTCAATGTTAAATGTCACATTAGCCGTTAGCAAAGCAGGGAGATGTTTCAAGTAACCAAGAAGCAAGACATTGGTCTTCCCATGTACCAAGCATCTATGAGATATAGGTCCTCTTGCTCTCCTAGACACTAACCCAGCCTTTGATGTCACCCATTTAAGCAAAAGTTTCCTAAAACTCTCTCTTTTTCCCATCTCTTTACATTTCAAAATAACATCCTCATTGGAGACAGAATATTCTTACTTTAAAAAAAGTACAGTGACAAGATTTTATTAAGTGAATATTCTGAGCTATGAACAATGTTCAATGATTCAAATGATTGTTTCTTTAATCATTATGGTAACCAACAAAGCAGATTATTAACTGGGTGTGAAAGTGTTTAAGTAACCTGCTTCCAGTGACCCAGCTAATAAAAGGTAGAGCTGAGATCTGAATTTAGGTTTGTCTTAGGTGAGAGGCCTTTCTGTTTCCAGTAATGTCACATCCCCTGCTGAGAGATTCAGTGGCTTTCCCTTGATATAAGAAGACACAGTTCAAACTCTGTTGTATGCACAAAAAGCTATATATCATCTGCCTCCATCCTATACACCTTTTCAAACCTTCCTCCCAATCAAAGGAAATACATATGAACCCCCTACATTTTACTAACCTTTTTATCTTTGTGTATATATTCTCTCTGAGAGAATAATTCTCTGCTTATTCAAATACTGTATTTACTCCAGATCCAATTCTAAGTTTACTCTTCTTATGATTCCCTCCTTGATCACTTTCTCCAAATTCTTGTAGAATATTCCTTGTGCTTGACTTATAACATTGAATTACTAATACTCACTGACGTGTCGTATCCTCCCTACTAGGATATAAATTACTTGAAGAGAGAGTCTATTTCAGACGCATCCCTGAATTTAACAATTCCTGTCTTGAATAGGATTGCAGACACAGTCTGCCTGAATAAAGGCTTGAGTGAATGGATGCTGCGCCTTTACCTAAACAATAGAGTCATTTGATGGAACGTTTATTTTTCTTTCAGCAAAGGCAGAATACAGACTCACCAATAAGTTCAATTATGAGCAGATTTTAAAAATTTCTTTTCAAAAGGTACCTGAAGTTTTAAGACACTTTTTTAAAGCTGTCTAAAATTCTTATATTATCCATTCATTCATTCAACCAGCAACTTTTGAATGCAGACTACGTTCAGGAGTGATGGCTGGCAATGAGCAGAGGTAAAAAGACAATGCCTTCCCCATCAAGAGACCTAAAACCTAGTGAGAAATTTGTGTCAATAGATAGTGTAGCATATAAAATGCAGAAGCAACTCAGGAGAAATAGAATTTTTATTTGTTTGACAAGACAGGAAAGAATTCACTGAAGTAACGTTTGACTAAAGTCTTTAAGGAAGAGGATTGATGTCTTAAATTCTCTTTAAAATTTATGTTATATCTGATAGTTTAAGATCGAGGAATGAAGAGGTAGAGAGGAAACAGTATTAGCCATTAGTGACGCTGAGGACCAGTTACTTTACTAGGACCTCAACACATTAAACCAAATGCAGGTATAAAAAGTTAGGTCAGATTTCATACCATACCAAAAAGGCAGCCCAGGACCATATTTCTGTGTGAAATCTCAGTTCAGGGTGTTGAAGGTAATAAAGGGCACCAGAATTAATGAGTGTGGCCTATTCCATAATAGGTATAAATCCAGCTACATATGATGTGACCTGAGTAGTACTAACCACTGCACTATGTCTTCTTGAGCATCAGTCCATTCCTAGGAACTAGTTAGTGTCTGCAGTAGAGATCAATCAAAAGGTAGGGTGTGGTTTACCTATTACTTCCTTGGCATCAGAACTTGATTAGCTAACTGGAAGTCAAAAGAAAGCTACAGTAGTTATATTTATATCAGACAAACTGGACTTTTAAGTAAAGACAGCACCAAGGTATGAAAAAGGGCATTGTATAATAATTACAGATCTAACCGTCAAGAAGAACTAACAATTATAAATGTCTACGCACCAAATATGGGAGCACCTATATATAATATATATAAATATATAAAACAATTAATTACAAACAGAAACAATCTTATGGATAAGAATGTGCTAATAGCTGGGGACATTAATACACCACTTACATCAATGGATAGACCAACTAGACAGAAAATCACTAAGGAAACAATGGACTTGAAAGAGACATTGAAACAGATGGATTTGACAGATATATTTAGAACCCTACACCCTGAGGCCATGGAATTCACTTTCTTCTCAAGTGCACATGGTACATTCTCCAAGATAGATCACATACTGGTACAATAAAGCAGCCCTCAATAAATATAAAAGAGTTGAGATCATACCATGCACATTTTCATATCTCAATGTTATGAAACTTGAAATCAATCACAGGAAGAAGTCTGGAAAACCTCCAAAAACATGAAGGTTAAAGAACACCCTACTAAAGAACGAAGGGGCCAATCAGGCAATTAGAGAAGAAATTAAAAACTATATGGAAATGAAAGAAAATGAAAATAAAACAATCCAAACTCTTTGGGATACAGCAAAGGCAATCCTAAGAGGAAAGTACATTGCACTCCAGGCCTATTTCAAGAAATTAGAAAAAGCTAAAGTGCAAAATCTAATAGCGCACCTAAAGGAACTAGAGGGAGAGCAACAAGAGCACCCCAAACCCAGTAGAAGAAGAGGAATAATAATAATCAGGGCAGAAATAAACAATATAGAAACCAAAGAAAGAGTTGAACAAATCAGTGAAACCAATAGTTGTTTTTTTGTTTTGAAAAAATAAACAAAATTGACAAATCTCTAGCCAGGTTTCTGAAAAAGAAAAGAGAGAGCACTCAAATAGACAAAATCATGAATGAAAATGAACTGATTACAACCAGCCTCTCAGAAATACAAGCAATTATCAAGGAATACTATGAAAAATTATATGCCAACAAATTGGACAACTTAGAAGAAATGGACAAATTCCTAAAAACACACACTCTACCAAAATTCACATGGGAAGAAATAGAAAACCTGAACAGATCCATAACGAGTGAGGAAATCGAATCAGTTATCAAAAATCTCCCAACAAATAAGAACCCTGGACCAGATGGCTTCCCTGGGGAATTTTACCAGACATTTAAAACAGAATTAATACCATTGTTCTCAAACTATTCCAAAAAATAGAAATTGAAGAAAAACTTCCGGACTCAGTTTATGAAGCCAGCATCACTCTGATTCCCAAGCCAGACAGAGATCCAGCAAAAAAAGAGAACTACAGGCCAATATCCTTAACGAATACAGATGCAAAAATCCTCAACAAGATCCTTGCAAATCGAATCCAACAGCACATAAAAAGAATTATCCACCATGATCAAGTGGGATTCATTCCTGGGTTACAGGGCTGGTTCCATATTTGCAAATCAGTCAATGTGATACATCACATTAACAAAAGAAACGATAAAAACCATATGATCCTGTCAGTAGATGCAGAAAAAGCATTTGACAAGATACAGCATCCCTTCTTAATAAAGACCCTCAGGAAAGTCATAGAAGGAATTAACATAAACATTATAAAGCCATCAGTGAGAATCCCTCAGTAACATCATCCTCAATGGGGAAAAACTGAGCGCTTTCCCCCTGAGATCAGGAACACGATAGGGATGTCCACTCTCACCACTGTTGTTTAACATAGTGCTGGAAGTCCTAGCAACAGAAATCAGAAACACAAGGAAATAAAAGGCATCAGAATTGGCAAAGAAGAGGTCAAACTTCCACTTTTCACAGATGACATGATACTCTACATAGAAAACCCGACAGGCTCCACAAGAATCCTACAAGAGCTGATCCATGAATTCGGCAAAGTTGCCGGATACAAAATCAACATACAGAAATCGGTTGCATTTTTATACACCAACAATGAAGCAATGAAAGAGAAATCAAGAAACGGATCCCATTCACAATTGCACCAAACCATAAAATACCTAGGAATAAACCTAACCAAAGAAATAAGAGATCTGTATGATGAAGAGTATAGAAAACTTATGAAGGAAATTGAAGAAGACACAAAGAAATAGAAAAACCTTCCATGCTCATGTATCAGAAGAATAAATATAGTTAAAATGTCATTAGTACCCAAAGCAATCTACACATTCAATGCAATCCCAATCAAAATTGCACCAGCATTCTTGTCAAAACTAGAACAAACTATCTCAAAATTTGTATGGAACCACAAAAGAACCTGAATAGCCAAAGTAATATTGAAGAAGAAACCAAAACAGGAGGCAACACCATCCCAGACCTTAGCCTCTACCGCAAAGTTGTCATCATCAAGACAGTATGGTATTGGCACAAAAACAGACACATAGACCAATGGAATCGATAGAGAACTCAGATTTGGACCCGAAAATGTACAGCCAACTAATCTTTGACAAAGCAGGAAAGAGTCTCCAATGGAAAAAAGACAGCCTCTTTAACAGATGGTGCTGGGAGAACTGGACAGCAATATGTAGAAGAATGAAACTCGATCATTTTCTCACACCATACACAAAAATAAACTCAAAATGGATACCGAATCCGAATGTGAGACAGGAAGCCATCAAAATCCTAGAGGAGAAAGCAAGAAACAACCTCCTTAACTTCAACCGCAGCAATTTCTTACTTGACACATCCCCAAAGGCAAGGGAATCAAGACCAAAAATGAACTGTTGGGACCTCATCAAGATTAAAAGCTTCTGCATGGCAAAGAAACAATCCATAAAATTAATAGGCAACCGACGGAATGGGAAAAGATAGTTGCAAATGACATATCAGATAAAGGGCTAGTATCCAAAATTTCTAAGGAACTCACCAAACTCCACACCCAAAAAACAAAGAATCCAGTGAAGAAATGGGCAGAAGACATGAACAGATACTTCTCCAAAGAGGACATCCAGATGGCCAACAGACACATGAAACAATGCTCAGTGTCTTCCTCATTAGGGAAATACAAATCAAAACCACACTGAGATACCACCTCACACTGGTCAGAGTGGCTAAAATGAACAAATCAGGAGATTCTAGATGCTGGTGAGGATGTGGAGAAACGGGCACCCTCCTACACTATTGGTGGGAATGTAAACTCTGCAGCCCCTCTGGAAAACAGTGTGGAGGTTCCTCAAAAAATTATCAGTAGGACTCCCCTATGACCCAGCAATAGCACTGCTAGGAATTTACCCAAGGGATACAGGAGTGGTGATGCATAGGTGTCTGTATACCCCAATGTTCATAGCAGCACTCTCAACAATAGCCAAAACATGGAAAGAGCCTAAGTGTCCATCAACTGATGAATGGATCAAGAAGATATGGTTTATCTATACAGTGGAATACTCCATGGCAATGAGAAAGACTGAAATCTGGCCATGTGTAGCAACATGGATGGAACTGAGGGTGTTATGCTAAGCCAAATAAGTCAGGCAGAGAAGGACGGATACCATATGTTTGCACATATCGGTGGATTAGTAGGAAGCTAACGGAGGACCACAGGGAAGAGAAGGGGAAAAATAGTTGGGGAGAGGGAGGGAAGCAAACCATGAGAGAGTCTTGAATGCTGAGAACAAATTGAGGGCTCATGTGGGTGGGGGAGAGGGGTAGGGGGGTGATGGGCATGGGGGAGTTCACTTGTTGGGATGAGCACTGGGTGTTACATGGAAACCAACTTGACAAGAAACTATTTAAGGAAAAAAAAAGAACTTGATTAGTTAGAATCAGAGACCAAGGGAATAAGAGTTCATCTGTTAAAAATTAAATTGACCATTAAAATTAAAATTAATGAGTTAAAGAATAATTAGGGAGACAATGTTAAGATGGCAGAGTAGTATGCAGACCCTGAGCTTGTCTTATCCCTGAAGTGCAGTTAGATCAGCATCAAACCATTTTGAACACCCAGGAAATTGATGAGGATTATCACCATTATCTACATACTTTGAGCCAGAGAATTTGGAAGGTATGTGGTTTGGAGAGAGAATTGGGGGAAAGAACATCCACAGAGCTGTGGGGAGCAGGGAGCCATTTTCATGGAGATAGGACAGAGAAAGAGAAAAGGAGAGAGTGCAGCTCACCAGGATCATGCAAGAAAAATATTCCCCCCCAAAAAAAAAAAAATAGCTGGAAAGAAAGAGAGAGGAAGAGTGAAAACACAGGGGACAAAAAATCTGTTCCCCAAAACCATTGATGGGTAAAAAGGAGAGAGTTTGATACTGCCAAGAGTCTCTAAACGGCAGAGTGCAGAGTCTGAAGGTTTGGAGCTTAGTGCCTGGCAGTGCTCTGGTGAGAAAGAAACGTTAAAATCCAGGAGCAGGCAGCACAGTCTGAGGAGTCCATGTGCCACATGGGGAGGAGCAATTCACTTGCTTGAAGTGCATTTAGAAGAGAACACACGGCCTCCCCACAGACAAAAGTACAAACAGACCCTGGAGAGCTGGCACGTTTACTGATATTGGAACAAGGAAGCCAGAGTGCAGCATAACCTGGCACGGGCTGTGTGCTTTGGTTTACCATAAAATCTGAGCTTCTGCCATTGTGCGATTGCATGAAGTTTTTCTGGGACAAGCTGGCACCTGGCCATTGTTTGGGGAGACCATCCCCCAGAGAATCAGCTTGGGTATACATCTTGGAGGCCTCTGAAGCATGGGGTTTTTAATCACAACCCTGTCTGAAATAAAACTCTGGAGGGACGTGCCACCTGGCAGGCAGACAGCTTGGACTAAAACAGGGTAAAAGCAGGGAGCAGTCAGAAGCCTGAGAAAAAGGAGGGGCACTTGATCACATGTCTGTGAGTGCACAAAATTCCTGCGCCAGGGACTAAAGATTGGGTGAAGACATTTTCAACATTAGTTTGTGTGGGCACGGGAGCACATGCACACGCACAGATTTGCCCCCAGTGAGCTAAGAAGTGCCACTAAGTTACAACAAGCCCTGCCCACCTGCTCGCTCAAGGACATCACCCAGAATACCAGCCATAAATCCCTCTCCTGCTAAGTCTACAGAGTATAATGTGCTGCAAAGTTTCGGTTCTAGGAGAAACTGGATGTAACTTCATTCAAGTTTCATTCTGTTTGCTTGTTCATTTGTTTGTTTTCTTTGTTTCTGTTTTTGCTTATGTTATTTTCTTCTTTTTTTTTCTTTCTCTTTCTCCTTCTTGGATAAATATTAACTTTATTCTATTTTATTATATTTAATTTTTTTAATGTTTAAACTTTTTAAACTTTCTTTTCCTCTTTTTTCTCTTTTCTATCAAGCTTCTCTCAACAAGCAAACTGAAACACACCTAGTTTCATTTATTTCATTTTTGGTTTTGTTTTGTTTTTAATTTTTAATTTTAATTTTAATAATTTTTATCTTTCTCCAAAATGAGGAATTCACCCTAAAAGAAAGAATAGAAAGAAATGGCAGCCAGGGATTTAACCAACACAGACATAAGTAATATGTCTGAACTAGAATTAAAGAGTGTAATAATAATAAGAATACTATCTGGATTTGAAAAAAAAAAAGGCATTGAAGACACTAAAGAATCCCTTTCTGCAGAGATAAAAGAGCCAAAATCTGGTCAGGCTGAAATTAAAAATGCTATAACCAAGATGCAATCTTGAATGGATGCCATGATGGCAAGGATGGTCAAAGCAGAGCACTAAATCAGTGATATAGAAATTATAGAAAATAATGAAGCAGAAAAAAAAGAGGGAAACAGTGGCAACAATCACCATATAAGACTTAGACAACTCAGCGACTTCTTAAAGAGGAATAACATTCATATCATAGTAGTCTTAGAACATGAAGAGAGAAAAAGGAGCAGAAGGCTTATGTGACCAAATTAGAGCTGAACACATTGCTATTCTAGGGAAGGACACAGACATCAAATCCAAGAAGCACAGAGAACTCCCACTAAATTCAACAAAAACTGACCGTCATCAAGGCATATCGTAGTCAAATTCAGAAAATACACAGACAAGGAATCATGAAAGCAGCAAGGGAAAAAAAAGTCCTTAACTTACAAAGGAAGACAGATCAGGGTCACAACAGATCTGTCCACTGCCAGGTCAGAAAGGAGAGGCAGGAAATACTCAACATGCTGAATTGAAAAAAATATGCAGTCAAGAATTCTTTATATAGAAAGACTGTCTTTCAAAATAGAAGGAGACAAAATTGCACTGGCATTTTACTCAAAGCCATAACAAACAATCCTAATATTTGTATGGAACCACAAAAGACCCCAAATAGCCAAAGTTATGTTGAATAAGAAAACCAAAATGGGAGGCATCACAATCCCGGACTTTAGACTCTACTATAAGACTATAATAATCAAGACAGTATGGTACTGGCACAAGAACAGATATATAAACTAATGGAACAGAATAGAGATCCCGGCATTGGACATATATGGCCACACATATATGGCCAACTAATCTTTGACAAAGCAGGAAAGAGTATCCAATGAAACAAATGACAGTCTCTTTAGTGAATGGTGCTGGGAGAACTGGACAGCAACATGCAGAAAAATGAAACTCTACCACTTTTTTATACCATACTCAAAAATAAACTCAAGATGTATGAAAGATCTAAATGTGAAACAGGAAGCCATCAAAACCCTAGAGAAGAAAGCAGGCAACAACCTCTTTGATCTCAACCGCAGCAGTTTCTTGCTTGACACGTCTCCAAAAGCAAGGGAAATAAAAGCAAAATTGAACTATTGGGACCTCATCGTGATAAAAAGCTTCTGCAGTGCAAAGGAAACAATCCACAAAACTAAAAGGTAACCGACGGAATGGGAGAAGATATTTGCAAATGACATATCAGATAAAGGGTTAGTATCCAAAATCTATAAAGAACTCCCCAAATTAAACACCCAAAAAACAAATAATCTAGTGAAGAAATGGGCAGAAGGCATGAAAACACACTTTTTCAAAGAAGACACCCAGATGGCCAACAGACACATGAAAAGAGACTCAACATCACTCATTATCAGGGAAATGCAAATCAAAACCACACTAAGATACCACCTCATACCAGTCAGAGTGGCTAAAATTAACAACTGAAATTAATACCAACAGATATTGGTAAGGATGTGGAGAAACAGGAACCCATCAGCACTGTTGATGGGAATGCAAACTGGTGCAGCTGTTTTTGGAAAACAGTGTGGAGGTTCTTCAAAACATTTAAAATAGAATTATCCTATGTCCCACTAGGAATTTACAAAAAGGATACAGGAGTGCTGACTCATGGGGACACATGTACCCCAATAATTATAGCAGCACTTTCAAAAATAGCCAGATTATGGAAAAAGCCCAAATGTCCATCAACTGATGAATGGATAAAGAAGATGTGGTTTATATATACAATGGAATACTACTTGGCAATGAGAAAGAATGAAATCCTGCCAATTGGGATACTGTGGTTGGAACTAGATGGTATTATGCTAAGTGACATAAGTCCCTCAGAAAAAGACAGATATCATATATTTTCACTCATATGTGGAACTTGAGAAATTTAACAGAAGACCTTGAGGGAATGGAAGGGAAAAAATAATTTCAGACAGAGAGGGAGAGAAATCATAAGAGACTCAAATACAGAGAACGAACTAAGGGTTCATGGGGGTGGGGAGGGCAAAAATGAGGGATGGGTATTAAGGAGGGTACTTGTTGGGATGAGCACTGGGTGTCGTATATAAGTAATGAATCATGGTAATCTACTCTCAAAACCAAGAGCACACTGTATACACTGTTATCTAACTTGACAATTAATTATATATTTATATATATAAAATGTGTGTGTGTGTGTATATATATATATATATAATAAAATAGAAGGAGAGAAAAATAGTTTTCCAGACAAAAATGAAAGGAAAGGAGTTTGTGACTATTAAACCAAACCAGCAAGAAATTTTAAGGACTTTTTGGAGAAAAAACAAAACAAAAAGACTAAAAGCAACAAAGATTCGAAATGATCAGAGAACATCATCAGAAACACCAGGTCTATAGGCAGCACAATGGCAAAAAAATCATATCCTTCAATGATCACTTTAAAAAGACTAAATGCTTCAATCAAAAGACAGTATCAGAATGGAGAAAAAACAAGAGCCATCTTTATGCTGCCTACTAGAGATTCATTTTAGACCTAAAGACACCAGATTTAAAGTAAGGGGATGGAGAACCATCTATCATGCTAATGAACATCAAAAGAAAGCCTGAATAGCCATACTTATCTCAGAAAAACTAGGTTTTAAAGCAAAAACTGTATCAAGAGATGAAGAAGGGTATTATATCATAATTAAGGTGTTTATCCACCAAGAAGATCTAACAATTATAAATATTTATGACCCCAACTTGAAATGCCCAAATAAATTGATTAATCAGAAATATAAATAAACTCATTGATAATAATACCATAATAGTAGAGAATATTGACACCCCACTTATATCAATGGACAGATTAAGCAAAAAATCAACAAGGAAACAATGGCTCTCAATATCACACTGGACTGGATGGACCTAACAGATTCAGAACATTTCCTCCTAAGCAGCAGAATACACATTCTTCTCAAGTGCACATCAAACACTCTCCAAAATAGATCACATACTGTCATGTATCAGCCATCAACAATTACAAAAATATTAAAATCATACCATGCATATTTTCAAACCTCAATGCTATGAAACTTGAAATCAACCACAAGAAAAAATTTGGAAAGACCACAAATACTTGCAGGTTAAAGAATAGCCGAATGAAGAATGAATGGGTTAACCAAGAAATTATAGAGAAAATTAAAAAGTACATGAAGGCCAATGAAAATGAGTATACAACAGTCCAAAACCTTTGGGATACAGCAAAGGCAGTCATAAGAGGGAAGTGTAGCAATCTAGGGCTTCCTAAAAAAAGGTCTAAAATACATATCCTAATGTTACACCCAAAGAGCAGGAAAAAGAATAGCAAATAAAGCCCAAAGCCAGCAGAAGAAAGGAAATAATAAAGATTAGAGCAGAAATAAATGATATAGAAATTTTAAAAATTGTGCAGATCAATGAAACCAGGAGGTGTTTCTTTGAAAGAATTAACAAAATTGATAAATTCCTAGCCAGACTTATCATAAAGAAAAAGGAAAGGAAACTAAATAAAAACACAAATAAAAGAGGAGAGATCACAATCAACCTGGGAGAAATATAAATGATAATAAGAGAATATTATGAGCAATTATATGCCAACAGATTGGGCAATCTGGAAGAAATGGACAAATTCTAAGAAACATACAAATGACCTAAACTGAAACAGAGATAACCAGAAAATTTGAACAGACCCATAACCAATATATAAATTGAATCAGTAATTAAAAATCTCACAAAAAAACAGGGGTCCAGGTCTGGATGGCTTCCTAGGAGAATTCTACCAAACACTTAAAGAAGAATTAACATCTATTCTTTTAAAGATGTCCCAAAAAGCAGAAAAGGAAGGAAAACATTGAAATGCATTATATGAGACCAGCATTATCTTGACTCCAAAACCAGACAAAGCCTCCATTAAATGAATTATGGACCAATCTCCCTTTAACACGGATATAAAAATTCTCAAGAAGGTCCTAGCAAACCAATCCAACAGTACATTAAAATAATTATTTGCCACAATGAAGTGGGATTTGTTCCTGGGTTGCAGGGGTGGTTCGGTGTCCACAAATCAGTCAACATGATACATCACATTAATAAAAGAAAAGATAAGCACCAAATGATCTTCTCAATAGATGTAGAAAAAGCATTTTACAAAATGCAGCATCCCATCTTGATAAAAATACTCAAGAGAGTAGAGATAGAAGGAATATACTTCAAGATCATAAAGTCCATATATGAAAGACCCACAGCTAATATCATCCTCAATGGGGAAGAACTGAGAGATTTCCCCACAAGGTCAGGCACATGACAGGGATGTCAACTCTGACCACTGCTGTTCAAAATAGTACTGGTAGTCTTAGCCTCAGCAAACAGAAACAAAAAGAAAAAGAAATAGAAGGCATATAAGTCAGCGAGGAAGAAGTCAAACTTCCACTTTTCACAGATGACATGATACTCCACATAGAAAACCTGAAAGACACCACCAAAAGATTGCTAGAACTGATACATGAATTCAGCAAAGTTGCAGGATATAAAAGCAACATACAGAAATTAGTTGCGCTTCTGTAAACCAATAATGAAGCAACAGAAAGAGAAATCAAAGAATCAGTTCCATCTACAATTCCACCAAAAACCTAGCAATAAACCTAACCAAAAAAGGTAAAATATTTGTACAGTAAAAATTATAGAAAGATTATGAAAGAAATTGAAGAAAACACAAATAAATGGAAAAACACTCTATGCTCATGGATTAGAAGAACAAATATTGTTAAAATGTCAAGACTACCCAAAGCAATCTACACATTCAATGCAATCCTTATCAAAATAACACCAGAATTCTTCGCAGAGCTAGAACAAACAATTCTAAAATTTGTATGAAAAAAGAAAAGACTCCAAGTAGCCAAAATAGTGTCGAAAAAGAAAAGCAAAGCTGGAGGCATCACAATTCTGAACTTCAGGCTGTACTGCAAAGTGTAATCATCAAGGAAGTACGGTACTGGCACAAAAGCAGACACATAGATCAATGGAACACAATAGATAACCCAAAAATGGACCCACAAATGTATGGCCGCCTAATCTTCAACAAAGCAGGAGAGAATATCCAATGGAAAAAAAGACAATCTCTTCAGTAAATGGTGTTGGGAAATTAGACAGTGACAGGCAGAAGAATAAAACTGGACCACTTACTTACACCGTCACAACAATAAATTCAAGATGATTGAAAGGCATAAATGTAAAACAAGAAACCATCAAAATCCTTCAAGGTAAAACAGGCAACAACCTCTTTGACCCCAGCTACAGCAACTTCTTTCTGACATGTCTCCGGAGGCCTGGGAAACAAAAACAAAACTGAACTATTGGGGCCTCATCAAGACCTCATCCTTCTGCACAGCAAAGGAAACAATCAACAAAACTAAAAGGCAACCAGTGGAATGGGAGAAGGCATTTGCAAATGGCATGTTGGATAAAGGTTTAGTATCCAAAATCTATAAAGAACTTATCAAATTCAACACCCCCCCAAAAAAATTCCAGTGAACAAATGGGCAAAAGACATGAATAGATACTTTTTCAAAGAGGACATCCAGGCAGCGAACAGATACCTGAAAAGATGTTCAACATCGCTCATCATCGGGGAAATACATATCAAAACCACAATGAGATACCACCTCACACCTATAAAAATGGCTAAAATGAACAGCTCCGGAAACAACTGATGTTGGCAAAGATACAGAGAGAGGGGCACACTTTTGCACTATAGCTGGGAATGAAAACTGGTGCAGCCACTCTGGAGAACAGTATGGAGATTCCTCAACAATTTCGCTACTAGGTATTTATCCAGATTAAATATCCAGATTTATCCAGAGGATACGAAAACGATGATTTGAAGGGGCACATGTACCCCAATGTTTATAGCACAACTATCAATAACAGCCAAATTATGGAAAGAGCCCAAACGTCCATTTATTGGTGAATGAATAAAGAAGATGTAGTATATCATCTATATCTATATCTGTATGTATATCTTTATCTTTAGCTGTATCTGTCTATATCTGTCCATACACATGCACAATGGAATATTACTCGGCAGTGGAAGGAATGAAATCCTCCCATTTGCAACAGTGTGGCTGGAACCAGAGTGTATGATGCTAAGTGAAATAGAGAAAGAAAAATATATTATTTCACTGATATGTGGAATTTAAGAAACACAACAAATGAACATAGGGTAAAGGAAGGAAAATAAGAAAAATCAGGGAGGCAAACCATGAGAGACTCTTAAATACAGAGAACAAACTGAGGTTTGCTGGAGGGGAGGTGGGTAAGGGTATGGGCTGAATGGGTGATTGGGAATTAAGAAGGCCACTTGTTGAAATGAGCACTGAGTGTTAGTACATAGCTTTTGAATTACTAAAGTTTCCTGAAACCATTATACTATATATTAACTAATTTGTCTTTAAATTTTAAAAAGCCTTTGAAACTTTCAAAAAAGTAAAATTAATGAGTAATAGAATAAAATTAATGGTT
This sequence comes from Proteles cristata cristata, assembly GCA_017311185.1. Classification (NCBI taxonomy): domain Eukaryota; kingdom Metazoa; phylum Chordata; class Mammalia; order Carnivora; family Hyaenidae; genus Proteles; species Proteles cristata. The sequence goes on from JAESUZ010004051.1 coordinate 446,596, forward strand.
TGATTAATGTTAAAACATATAGTGCATTTCCTTGGGAGGATTTAGAATAATACAAAGCCCTCCATTCCTTTCTAAGAAATTCTAGTTACATAAATGATTGAAAATTCAAGAAGTTCTAAAACTTCAAACTTATGTTTAAAAAAAAATTACAGACCATCTTAGAAATGCAGATGTTTAGGCTGCCTCCCTCTCCTCAAACCTACTGAATCAAAATCCTATGGATGGACCTGTGTTTGTATATGCTAATAGATTTCAAGTGTTATCAATGTGCATTCCTTATCAATCACTACTGTCAAAGTTCATTCTTTACATTGCACAGATTAGAAACTGAGGTTCAGAGGGATTAAGTATACTATTCAGAATGATACAACTAGTAAATGACAAGATGGGATTTGAAATGTTATTTTCCTTTTCAGTGTTCTTGGCAGTACCTGACAGCTGCCTCTGAGGGACTTGACCTCTGGAGGCCTCAAGAAGAACTAGCAAGTCAAAGCCAATTGCAGAATAGATGCCTGATCCGAAATTTTAAATGGCAGTGGCAATGATGGAAGAAATCTTAGAGAAGAGATTATTCTAAAAAGATCAAACACCCATCGACAAAATTAGCAAGACATAGATGATAGATAGATAGATAGATAGATAGATAGATAGATAGATAGATAGATAGATGATAGATAGAGATATATAGATATATATGAGATTAATGGATTATCTCATTGAATGAAATTTTTGAGCATTTATTATGTACTAATTACTGAGAACAGGAAAAAAGGAGAATACATATAATGAAGCCTAGGCTTTACTTTTTGGTGTTTAACATTTTTAAAAGTATCTTTGACTAGAAGAGTGAAGGTTCATAGATCAATAATGTTAAATTTGCCTTGAAGCCTCTCTTTTGCATTAGTAACGCTATACAGATGATTAACCTCCTGCCCTATTTTTCTGGAAACTACCACTGAGTGTTTTAAGAAGCAGTAATTTCTGTTTTCTATAACTATATGGAGAAATGCCAGCACACATGAGCTGATCCATGTGAAGGCTTGTGAGACACAGTAGAACCTCAGGGTCCAGCTCCTTAACAAGCCACCTACTAATGGTTGCAACAGTCCCTATTATGCCTCTAATGCATGTGTTTACAGGAGAGACACTGAACAAAAATCAATAAATTTATTATAATTGAGATTTTGACATCAGCTTCTATTTGGAACTTCAGTTTGTTTTTTAAACTGAACTAGAGGGGCACCTGGGTATCTCAGATGTTGGGCATCTGAATTTGGCTCAGGTCATGATCTCATGGCTTGTGAGTCTGAGTCTGCATAGGGTAAGTTTAAGTCCCACTTCAGGTAAGCTTGTGTCCCTCTTTGGGTGAGCCCTACTTCTCTCTGTCTCTCTGTTTCTGTCTCTGTCTCTGTCTCTCACTCTCTCCCTCTCTCCCACTCTATTCTCCTCTCTCTCACTCTCTCCATCTCTTACTCTCTCCCTCCCTCTCTCTCTGCCCTTTCTGGGATTCTCTCTCTCTCTGCACCTTACTTACTTGTGTCTTCTCTAAACAAACAAGCAAGCAAACAAACAAACTGAACTGGACTTTGTAGTGTTTGAACCTGAAACAAATACAGAAGAAATTCTATTTTTGTTTTTTTATCCCCTCCACATGTCCTTACTCTTAAACTTTGATCCATGTGATTCATGCATGAGTTCTTATAGCTTTCATTGCAAGAGTCAATCAAACAAACAAAACACCATAAAATCAAGTAAACCCAGGAAAAAGAGAGAGTTTGTCTTCCTGATGCTTAGAAGAACTATTCTAATTCCCTATTTGGTCAACCAAGGGAAGAGATTTCCCACAGCTTGGGAATATTCCTGGCCTTTACTGCACATGTAAATGGGAGCAACTAGACAAAAGGCTAACTTGTGATTAGCATGCCAGTTTCTCCAACCCCTGTCAGCATGGCCTATATAAGTTTTTTTCTTAGTGCAGGTTATAAAATTTAACTGAGACTGTATATCTAGTAAATGGCAGGATCAGAATTTAAATCCAAACTTAAGAATATCTCCCTTTAAAGCGAATGTGCTTTCTAGTTCACCACATTCACTGTCCCTATGAAAGAAATCTAATTTTCCTATCATATGGGTCTCTCAGCTATGCCTCACTTTATTTCCATTATCATCTTGCTACACCCCTTGGTACTTAAGAAAAAACTAATGGGTCTTTGGAGATCAATTTACAGAATTTAGGTTAGGTGGTTTGGTTAGAGAATCAGATGTTCCTAAATTTTCTTCCAATAGGACTAGAATGGATGATTATTACAGTAGATTTATTTGTCTCAAAGAACTACATTTGTCTGTGCAGCTACAGCAGGATGTTGGTATTCTTGAATTTAACATTTACAATGTCTGTTATTCATAAGAAAACCTAATACCCTGTGCCATGTAGTAGGAATCTCCAATCTAGAGACATACAGGAACACCTCCTTTGGCCAATTGTCAAGGATGTACATGGCAACATTCTTTCCTCCACTTGTAATTATTTATGCATTTGAGAAGAAAATTTTGGAATTCAAAGGTTTTCAAGTTTATGGGAATCCCCTAGTGTGTGGATGTGTCACTCTCAAATGTCAAAGGTCTCTTGATATGCCTCTGCACTGTCATTCTCTCAGGACTATATAGCCATTTCCTTTGCATTTCTCAACAGAGCATACCTGAGGCTTATGTCTCTTATCAATAGAAATAACCCTACATATTCTATTGTAATATAATGGTCATTCTATTTGAATGACATGCCTTGAAAAAGCCAGACTATGATTAAAAGCTAACACACACATCCCTTCCATTCTTAAAACAATTTGCTATTCATAAAATTACTTTTACTTTCACGTATATCACATTTGATCCTTGTCACACCTGGAGGTCGAATAACAAGTATTATTTGCTCTGGTTTATGAATGAGGAATATGTTGCGCAGGGCACTTAAGGGTCTTTTCTAAACTCTTGCATTTAGGCACTGATACAGACGGGACTTAAATCCAGGCTTCTTAACTCTCAGAACCTACTCATTCCATTGTATCATGATACCGTTTGGCTAATCCATGAGCAGTAGTTCTTATCATCAGTTATAATGGAAAGAATAGCATCAATTCATTTATGAAATATTTACTGAGTGCCTGCCGTATTCTGGACAATGTAGTTGGTTCTGAGGATTTGAGGTGAATAAAATATGAATCTTGTCCTTGAGAAACACATAATTTGCTATGGGAGATAAATAAATAATTTGATAACTGTTTTGCAGGTAAATGTTACAGACATTTAAAAATGGTGCTGTATTACTATCAAATATTACATAACTCTCCCTGGAATGATCAGAAAAGAATTTGATATAACATAATTTCCTTGTGTCTGAAGATTTACATAGCTTGGAGAAGCACTAGTGTTTTGGCTTAGGAGTCCTAAAAAGGAACCATACTAAAATGGGAATCAGGAGATTTTATTTTAAAGAACTAACTTACAGAGTGGCTGTGGCAATTTTTTCTCCTTTTGGGCCTCCATTTCTTCCACTGTGAAATGGAAGTGTTGAGCTACATGATAGGTAAGTTCGTTTCCAGCCCTGAGGTTTGTTTGTTTTTGTGTGTTTGTTTATTTTACTCTTCTCACATATGTGCAAAAACTCCCTGTAGTGCTGTTTTCAGAAATTGCTACTAAGATTTTTTTTTCCAGTTAGAAACTCATTCATGATGTCAGTTTCTCTTCTCTCTGGAAGCTGGTTCTAACTTCCATTGTCTATAGGCCCACAGAGTCTGATGTTTGCCAGGAAGTCTGGGACCAAAGCCCAGACTGTTTCAATTGGGATTACTGATATGTGCCTCACTGCATTATCCAGTATTTGGTTTGAGCTGGGCACTTTCTAAACTATTCATGCCATTCTCATTTATGTGAGTAAAGGATAAGAAAATGTGGATTGAGAAATATCTCAGCCTCTGTTATAATGGAACTGCTGTGATTGTAGGTACCCAGGAAAGCCAGCATTGCTCCCAAATGCGCCAAGACAGGTAGTTATATAAGTTCACATGCAAAGTTAGGCTGAAATCACATCTGCTTTCCATTACAGGTACAGTATGTTATATTTTTAGCTTAGAATACCTTTATGGTACACATTTCTACTTCTTTGTATTATTTATTTCATCGTATATTTGTCCATATCATCCATAACTTCACTGCCCTAAAATAAATAAGAGTAATAACTTGATGCATATGCTTTAAAACTTTTCCACGTCCATACATATGAGTATCATAATATATAACATATATAATATATATGTAATTCTCTTTAACTAGAGTTTCATATACAAATGGTAGCCATACTTGTAGTGAGCATAGTATAACATAGAGATGTTGAATCACTATGTTGTACACCAGGAACTAATGTAACTTTGTGTCAAATATACTTCAATAAGTAAATATTCACACATTCATAGAGACTTTTACAAAAATGAGATGACACTACATATACTGCTTTGTAGTCCCTAATTTAATTATTGCTGATACATTTCCATGTTAAATGATTAGCTTTAAATATTTATTTTTATCTTCATAAGTTATTTAGGAAATCACTAATAAAAATTTAGGTTGAATATGATTATTACTATTATAAACAGAAATATAATAGAAACTCGTATATGAAAAGATGTGGACAATTTTCAAACCATTATTTGAAAGCAAACTTCCTGAATGAAAGGACATGTACTTTTTAGAATTCTTGATTCATGTTACCAATTTTCTGTCAAAGAAGGACCTGTGGTTTCCTGTTTTTCACATTTTTGTCAACATTGGCTACTAAGCAGTGATTAACTTTAGAAGTACTTAATTTTTTTTTTTTACTTTATATCCTTCTAATTTAGTGCACATGCAGAGCAATCTTATAATAAGTGCCAAGGTTGCATGTGTGACTCCCAAATCTTCTCTGGGTTTTCATATAGAATAGGTTCCACAATTGTACTTTTACCAGGCTCTTCTAAGATTAATAAAGAGCACAGAAACACAACTTTGACTCAAAAGCCAGGATTGTAAATCCCAACTCTCTCCCCCAAATCCCTACCTGTAAAGCAAGAACTATGAATAAAATGATAACTGCTTTTTACAAAAGCATATGCTTCTTCAAAGTCTTCTAGATTTATTTTCTCATTTCTTTTCCATACCAATGTTGTTAGAACTGTAGGGGAAAAAAACCCATGGCATTTGAATATTGAAGGTTCACTTTTTAAAAACAGAGAATTATGAATTTAATGATTTAAGATGGAAGATTGTGGTTCTCTGCCCTTCCAGAACAACCACTCCCACAATAACAAATTTTTCATTTAAGACTATTATTTGAATGAGCTGTATTTTGAAATTTCCTTGGTTTAATTTACTATTCATTCATTCCACAGAACTATTTTCTATGTAATATACTGAACTTAGGGCCAAGAATACCTAGCCCCAAATACAGTGCCTTGCACATAAAAAATGTGCAACAAAAGTTTTTGGAATGAGTGGATGAGAGATTAATAAGACAAGTACCTGGCCTCAAGGGATTTTTTAGAAAAATGGAGAGGACGGGAGAAAGAAAGCTAACTAAATGTTGTTGTCATATTCAATGATAAGACCGAAAACAGAGTTGAATGCCACCTAACACTGATGTAGGTGGAAGGAAAGCATTTAGTGTCAGAAAAAATTTCTGTCAGAAATTGATACTTGTCTTGGGGACTTAAATACCAAATAGGAGTTAGTTGTTTGCTGAGTGAGAGGAAAGAGCATATGGGAAAGAAAATGGGATTGTAGTAGGTGAGAGGAATGCACAAGATTTTTACAAGTATTACAAAATGTATAGAAGAGAAAATGACAACAAAGTATTTTATCATACATTGAAATATTTTAAGGTTTGTTATTTTCTATGCTTATGTCATATCTCTCCAATGAAATTTAGAAAGGTGTGGTCAGAGAGAGAGCATGAGCATGATTGAGCATGAGCAGGAGAATTCCTTAATGCTTGTGTTTAACAGCAATTCTTGAAACTATTTAAGTTCACAGAGTAAATTATATTTTCATAATCAAGATCGAATACAGCTGTGCTGACACCCATCTCAACCACAATAGGATCCTATGTTGTGACAGGTAGGAGAATCCAGAAAATTTAGAACCCACTTTAAAAGAGGCTGTTATTAGTGTTGGGAAAAGTGTTGCCCGATTTATTCAATTTATTTTTGTGGCTCACAGTTTTTTTGGTATGGTCTTAAGCAAATCTCAGAAGAATTTAATGATAAAACCCTCTGGGCTATTGCTGAGATTACTTAAGACATGCTTATTATATTTGGCATTTTTCAGGAACTAGTTCTTTGATTTAATTTTTTGATTAATAAAACTGACTTGATAATGAACCCCCCATCTTATTATGTTGAATACATATATTCTGTAGAGATGATGCCCACGTCTACACAGTCATTGAAATTAATTTGTAATTTATTAATTTAATAACAAACATTTCTTGGTTGCCTGCCTGTGTACAAAGAAATACTCCAGATTCTAAGAGTGTAATAAAATGACTCTCCTTTCCAAATACATATATGTGTGTATACCTTCCTTCCACCTGTGTTATCAGAAAGAGAGATGAAGGTATCTGTTTATTCTGGATCTTTCCTGGAGACCAATATCATTTAATGACCCTCACAGAAGGTAACTTGTAGCAAAGAAGAAACACATATGACTCTAAGATCTCAAGAATACTGTTTTCCATGTACCAAGTTCCAGTTATGTTTTTAGGCTATGAATCAGGCGTATATAATGCAGGACCCGTGGCAGATGTTGCTGATACCTCTTTTGTGACCTCTCATGCATAAATGGATATCAGTCATGAAAATATCCTGACACTTACATTCTTTATGATCTCTTACCTGATTTTTTATCATCACAAATTTCTACAGAAGTAACAAAATTGAATTGAAGCTATATGTGGTTTTCCGATCCAATTATGTGTCATTAGCATGAAGCAAATTCACAAAACAATATAATGAATATCATATATGTCTTTTAGATTGTGTCTTCCATAAAATTTGGAAGACAATGGTACTTTTCACAAAAACTGAATTCAGTTATTCAGCATGTATTTATTAAACATCTTTTGTTCTAAGTGACCCAGAAGTATAGTCCTAAAAATGATGGTAACTGCCCTAAAAAAACCCTTAGAGTTTGTTGGTTATTTTGCATGAATGACTCTTAAGAAGTAAAACACATAGCAGCAAACCCAAATGCTGGAAACATTTTAAATACTGACCTTGCTTTGCTTTCATTAACTAACCACATGACTGATTCCTTGAACCACATTTTGTTCATGGATCTTGTCTTTCTCACCACTTATTTTTAATTATGCTGGAAATGCAACCAGTCCTGAAGATCTGTAATAGTGTTTATGCTAGCAGTAATAGTACACTAAGCAATTTAATTATATCCTTCAGATGATTTTCTGGACCAATTAGTTGAACCCATTTTCTCTGACTAATTCATTGTAGTCCATTTCAAATTACTAATACATTTCATTAAATAAGTAACAATCCAGAAGACTGGCTAATTATTTTCTTTTCTTTTCTTTTTTTTTTTTTTTTTACCAAGAAAGCTTCTGAAATGCCTCTCTCAGGCCCTTCTATTCAGTAGGGACATATATAACTATGAAATATTTTGTTGTCTCGAGCTAAAGACCCACTGTGGTAACCACATTGGTAATAAACCAAAATGGTTGATAACATAGACTGAATTCTAAGTCTTAGTTCACAACTTACTAGAGAGATTATTTTGGGCTAGCAACATAACCCCTGTAAGCTTTCATTTACTCATTTGTAAAATGGGGAATAATAATAGTATCCAATTGATAAGGTTGCTGTAGAGTAATATCCAGGCTAAGAATCTGTCACAGAGCCTTCCACAAAACAAGTATGCAATACTGGAGTTACTGCTGATACTACTACTGCTACTACTAACACCACCACCACCACCTCTATGACTACCATTGATTATTTCCAATGACTTCTCAGATGCCTTCAATCAATGATGTCATAAAATAAAACAATTCTTTATTTGCCTTTCCTATTATATAACCCATCCTAATAGACTATTCTATGTTCATGGTCAGCTCACTTTTCCTTCTTTTCCAGCTGCATTCTCCAGGTCAGTTCTTACCTCTGTTGTGTCCCTGAGGGAATCACAACACTGCTGCTTGAACTTGAGTAGCCACTATTATATAATATGGGGGACATGGGCTGTGAGTCAAATTGGATCAGACTATGTCACTAACTGTCCACCCTGGCCAGGTCACTTCCTCCTCTCTGGCATTCTCCTTTCTCTTGTGAAATAAAACTCACTCATTTCCAAATTGCCATAATCTCTCCTAAGAAATTCAATACGTGGGAATTCTCATGCCTTTCATATTCCAGTACTGTGGATACTACAATCTTTCCATATGCCTAGCTCTGATTATTAAAATCCTTTGCTTATTTTATTTTGAAATTCTTGTAAATTCTACTCATTGCATTTTGGTCTTTGGTCATTATTTGGTTTTTGGTCATTCGAGTCACATAACCAAAATTCTTTCTCATGTAATGCACCTTGGAAGGTGGTAATTATGCCCTATCAGAGTCCTTTAGGTTTTACATCCATAGTTTTCTTAGGTATTTCTCATAGTAACTGGGCTCTAGACTCACAGATAGTATGGATCTTCATGCACTCCATCCAGGATGTATATCCATTAGGATGCAAATGTAATTTTTGGCCTAATTCTTTATCCAAGTTGACAAGATAGTCACGGTGACCATATAAAGATAAAGTGTGACCCCCTCATCCTAATATTCTCTCTGAATAGCATCATCATCTTCTTCATTGTCAGGTTTGAAACTCTTCAATATTATATATATATTATATATTCAATTAATATATTAATATAATATATATATATTCTATATATATACAGAGAGAATATATATCTAGAATATATCTAGAATATATAGAATATATATTTGAAACTCTTCAATATTATATATATTCTATATATATACAGAGAGAATATATATCTAGACTATATAGAATATCTATATTACATATATATTCTACATATATAAAAATATATTCTAACAAGAATATACTATATATATATATATATATATATATATAAAACCTTGGATTGTAAGTAACTTGTTCTGTGAGTGTTCCACAAGATGAGCAAGCACTTCTAATAAATTTTAACTTGATAAATGAGCAGTGTCTTGCAATATGAGTAGTTCATGGTGCGAAGTCACATGATCACAAGTTAGCCAATGGTTCTTGAAATTCACTTTGATATATGAGTGCTTTGAATGGCAAGCATGTTTCTGGAATGAACTGTGTCAAAAACCAAAGTTTTACTGTACTTTGTTCTGAAATTCTGTCAAGTTTACCTCCATGATGCTTCTCACATCCATTCCTATTAATACACTTTATTTCAAGTTCTTAATCTTAGTTGCACTAGATTCTTGGTCACATCGCTTATAATGTCTTCGCTTTGGATCATCTTTGAAAGGGTTAGCAGAATATTTCTATTAAAATTCCATTCACCCAGAGTACCTGGGTAGCTCAGCTGGTTAAGCATCCAACTCTTGGTTTCAGCTCAGGTCATGATCTCATAGGTTTGTTGGTTTGAGACTGACATAGGGCTCTGTGCTGACAGTGCAGAACCTGTTTGGAATTCTCTCTCTCTCTCTCTCTCTCTCTGCCCCTCTTCCCCAGACATGCATGTTCTCTCTCTCTCACTCTCTCTCTCAAAATAAATAAATAAACTTAAAATATATATATTATTCATTCACAGGCCTGTGATCTTACCTCAACTCAATTCTCTAGACTCACTACACTATCCCAGATCTGCCAGAGAATTTTAAGCCATGGTAAATAATTTTGACTTAATAATGGCAAAAATTGCCCTACAAAGAGTTTTACAGAATGGGATAAAGCAGCATTTATAAGAAAGGTCGTTTTAATTTCAGTGCAAAGAATGGCTTGAATGATGGTAAGATGAACCATTTGGGAGGTTGTTGCATTAATCATGATGAGAGATGCTGCTTCCCTAAAGGAGGGTAATACAGATGGGAATACATAAAAATGGGCATATTGCAGATATGTTGAGTATTCCAAACACCAAATTAATTATTTTTTCTCTGTCCTTCCCAATCTGTCCCTGATGCCTTCAGTTCCTTTCTTTTTACCTTATCACCTGAGTGTGTCCCTATTTCAGTGTGAGCAAACATGGTTGGCTCTCCTTGTTGGTTCCTCTGGGCTCTAAAAACTTAGATAATGATTATGTAATAAAATAGAAAGAGATTCTATTCCTTACTTAGAAACACATTCTAGTTTTTTCTTCATATTATGATGAGCACTTTGCTATTTTTATTCTTTTTATTTTTTTAATGATTATTTATTTTGAGAGAGAGAGAGTGAGGGGGGGGGTAAGGGCAGAAAGAGAGAGAAGGTGAGGGAGAATCCCACGCAGGGTCCATGCTCAGCACAGAGCCCAAGGTGGGGCTCAGTCTCATGACTAAGAGATCATGACCTGAGCATATCAAGACTGGGACACGATATAGAGTCATTCAAGTGCCCCTATTCTTTTTACTTTAATTCCAGTGTAGTTAACATACAGTGTTATATTAGTTTCAAGTACACAATATAGTGATTCAACAATTCCATACATCACCAAGTGTTCATAATGACAAGTGCACTCCTAGCACTTAACCCCCAACCCCTTTTTCACCCATTACTTCCCCCACTGCCCCTTTGGTAACCATCTGTATGGTAGGCATAGTTTTTTTGTTTTGTCTCTTTTCTTCCTTTGTTCATTTGTTTTGTTTTTTAAATTTCACATGAGTGAAATTAAATATTAGTATTTGTCTTTCTCTGACTGGCTTATTTAGCTCAGTATTACACTCTCTAGATCCATCCATGTTATGGCAAGATTCTATTCTTTTTCTTTCTTTTTTTTTTTTTAGTTTATTTATTTGAAAGAGGGAGACAATATAAACAGAGGAGGGACAGAAAGAGAGGGAGAGAAAAAATCCCAAGCAGGCTCCAGACTATTAGCACAGAGCCTGACATGGGGCTCAGTCCCATGAACCAAGAGATCATGACCTGAGCTGAAATCAGGAGTTGGACATTCAACCTCCTAAGCCACCCAAGTGCCCCTGGATTTCGTTCTTTTTTACGGCTAAGTACTATTCTATTGTATATACATACCGTATCTTATTTATCTATTCATTTATTCCTGGGTGCTTGGGCTATTGTAAATAATGCTGCAGTAAACATAGGGGTAAGTGTATCCCTTTGAATTAGTGTCTTTGTATCTTTTGGGTAAATATCCACCAGTGTGATTAGTGGATTGTCGTGTAGTTCTATTTTTAATTTTTTGAGGAATCTGAATACCATTTTCGACAATGGCTATACCGGTTTACATTCTACCAATGGTGCATTGGGGGTTCCTATTTCTCCATATCAATACTTGTTTGTTGGACACTTTGTAATTTTTAAGGATTTTTTAAAAATGCATACTCATATTCTTAAATCTATGAGAATTCTTAATTCTATGGGAATAGAGAATGGTATGACTTCCTGTAAGACCACTAAGAAAAAATTTTCAAGAAAATACTATTAAATGATATCATTTTCTGATCAAGATTATATCTTATATTTTTCTTACCTCTTCCAAAGCACAGGAGTATATTGAGTAGTAAGGTGATATGTGCTAAATACTGCTGATCAATTTGTAGGTAGAAATTCTACTCAGTACAAGAAGTCCTAGAAGTCCTGTCTTAAATATGTTCTACTTCTTGAATGAAGAATATTAATGTCATCTCCTAGAAGAGTAATTTCCCTGGCCACTACATTTGTTTAGCTTTTTTCTGTTTCAAGAGTTGTTATCCACTGTGCTAATTCTGGCCTGTTAATAGACCAAATTAGAATAATGGAGCAAATCTATCAAGTCACCTATGACTGATTTTTCCCAGATAAGATTCATACATGCATACTCATCTAAGCATGATGTGGGCTAGTCCTACAGCAAAAATATCTGAGATTTGTCTGGCCCCCACTAAGTTTACTATACTATTGATTTAATCATAGGACTCAACTCTTAATACCACCATAAGAATAAAAAAAAATCAGAGTATTGAAAATGACATTGGGTGCTGAGATGAAGCAGCCTGAATGCTCATAGTCTTATTTCTTGGACTCTACATTGTGTCTGACTTGCTCTCCCAACTTTCTTTTATTTCTACAGATGTCCTTCTGCCTAGCTTGCATGTCACCCTAGTTAGTATACCAATCAATCCCATCAAATCCATTTTACTCTTGTTTCAAATAACTAAGACAGAATGCTACAATACTTGAATAGAAAATAAATGACATGAAAGCCTAGAGAAAAACAAATGAGTTTACAGAACACAGGCAAAATACTGATTAAACAAACAAAAACCAGCTATCCAACTAAAAAAACAAAAACTTCTGGCTAGAGGTTAAACATGAATTAACAAATTGCTCTTCTGAGTATGCCATAAAATTGTGAGCTTTTAAAATATTAACATAATGCCTTAACATAAGTTAAACCCTCTTTATTTAATAGTACCCCATATACTTCTGTATGTATTGTTGACCATTTAATATACATTTTGTTATTTTATAATTCTAAGTCATGCAATTTAGTAAACAAAACAAAACAAAAACCTCCAGGAGTCAAGTTATCTGTGGAATATCCATTTATTGAGACTCTACTTTGTGACAGATTTGCATCTGTTACCTGTCTAATCAAGAGAGCTTGGAAGTTGATATTGGTACCACGTCAACGTTAATGGCAACAGGTGAGTGTTTGTTGAAGTTTCCAGGATCTACATTTGAAATTGAAAATAGAGGGAAGATATGACAAAGTTGTTCATAAGCAGCTTATTATGTTTACTCATATATAAATTTCAACTCACAAATCTTTCCTAAGATCTTTACCAACATATGACATTTTAGTGAAGTTTTCATAAGCACCTCAAACTCAGCTAGAATGAAACCAGATTATTATCCTACCGTCTAGAGCTCCTCCTGCCTTCTTCTTCAGAAGTTTCAGTTCTGAAAAATGAGAGCCATTGTACAATCTTTTTTGAGACCTTAACCCTCAAGTCTAATTGATGACTAATGTCTTCAGTCAATTTCTCTGCATTCATGTTGCTACTGTTTTCAGACCTTCATTGTCTCTTGCCATGGCAATTGTCTTCTTTGTGGTCTTCCTGCATTCCCTCTACCATGCTTGCAATTCATCTTCCTCATTGCTGTCAGAGTGATCTTTCTAAAATTTAATTTTGCTGTTCTAATTTCCAGAGGCTGCCTGCCACATACAAGATAAAGTTCAAACTATCTGTCATTGCATTTCAAGCTCTTCATAGTCTCACTGTTGCCATCCTGTCTAAATCTACTTTTAGCTGTGTTCATTCTTGCTATTAAATGCTCCAGCCTCACCTTTACAAAGTAGATCAGGTTATTTCCTACCTCCAAATGATTACCTCTGTTGTAAAATGCTCTACCCCTTGACTTTATTCCTCATTTCCACCTTTCTTTCTTTTCTATCCTAAGCATCCTCTCCTCTTATATTATCCCAAGAGTCTGCCTATATGTCATATACATCTAGTCTCATATATTTGTTTTTAAAATAACTTATTATACTTTATTTTCTGGTGATATTTTAATGTTTTAAATGAGAAGAATGTTATGCTTCATCTGAATTTATAAATCTCATATGATAAGATTTTTTATGAGGCAAATATTTCTAGTCAAACTGGCTATTACATAATAATAAAATATAAATGGTTTCATGTGTAGCTTTTTTTATTTGTTCATTTTCTTCTTCAATAAAGATGAATAAGATGGAGATTAGGCATTCAAAGAGTTCAGTTTGATGGCAAAAACAGTCACATAAATTGGTAAGTACAGTGCACCGTGGTGGTGTATATGTGACAATAATATGACTCACATTTATAAGTAATTAATGAATGGGTAGATAGATAGGGAGATAAACATAGTGCAAAAATATCATGGAAGTGTCTGGAATAACACTTAGAACTTGCCTGACACATAATAGACGGTCAATAAATAATTGTTGAATGAATTAAATTTAGACAAAAATTAATGATTTTAATAGAGTCAAAGACTTTATTTAGTATTTGGTACCAACTAAACCTGGAAGAATATGTAAGGTTTATGAGCAATAAGGAAAGGAAATATATTGTAGTCCAGAGGAATGGTATGTGCAAAGACATGAAGGAGCAAAAGAGCATTGCATATTGGGGAAGCAGTAAACACTTTAATATTGCTACAGCACAGAATTTGCTTAGGAAAAAGTAAAAGAAAAAAAATCTTTTGAACTGATGAATTTTTTAGCTTAATAGCTATCCTGTAGACTATGGAATACCATTGGTATGTGGTTTAAACAGTGATAAAGACCAGAAGGACTTAAGAGGTTTCTATTATTCCAAAAAATATGACTCATGATAAAATTTTTAGTTTTTACAGATTCTCTTGTATATTACAAAAATCTTTTAAAAATGGTTAAATATGAATGATCAATGTTTCTATTTATGACACAAAATGAAAAGTTATTATATTTAGCAAATATCTCAACTGATAGGTAGGATTTACCTAAATAACTCATTTTTAAACTTCCACTTATATTAGACCATTTCTTTTCTGTTTCTATGCTATTTAAATTGAATTTTGACTCCAAACCCTGACAGTTTATCTCATTACCCACAATTTCTTGTTAAGGAATCACCTTCCACTTCTTGGTTTGCCATTGTTTTGTCAATCACAGATTTGACTATTATAACTGGAAGTAATTTTAGCAATTATTTGCCCTGTATTCTTCATTATCCAGATATTGTAACTGAGAACCAGAGAGGGGAACAAACATTCCTAGGTTCACAGCTGGGCGTGGTGCAGAACATGGTTCTACTTCTTGCTCCAGTATTGTTTCCTCTAATTATGTTATTGATCAAAGGAGACTGACTTTTCTTCCAAAATTACCTTCCTTATCAGTATACTCCCTAGGAAGCCAAGAAGAAGATGAATGCCCACAAAAATACCAATGGTTTATGGTAAAGGTGGCATAGAATCTCTATCTAAATACTAAATTTGGAAGTTTTCATCATTCCCTTAGGCTATTATACATTACGTTGGCTCCAAAAATTTATATCTAACCATATAAATCTCTCCTTGATGTATTTTCAGTATACCTTTCCATATACAACTTAATAGCTCCTTTTCCATTTTCCCTAGCAACTGACAGAATTTGAAACAACATACAATTGACCCTTGAACAACTTGGGGGTCAAGGTTGCTGACCTCGTACACAATTGAAAATCCATGTGTAACTTTTGACTCCCCCAAATTTAATTACTAATAGCCTATCATTGACTGAAGCCTCTTCTCTTTCTAACTCTTTAAACCATATACCAATGGCATTCCATAATCTACAGGATAGCTATTAAGCTAAACAGTTCACCAGTTCTAGAGATTTATTTTCTTCTACTTGACCCTATAGTAAATTCTGTATTGTAGCAATATTAAAGTGTTTGCTGCTTTCCCCAACACACAATGCACAGAAACAATTGATTAACACATGTTTTGTATCTTATATGTATTATATGCTGTATTGTTACAATAAAGAAAGCTAGAGAAAAGAAAATTTTATTAAGAAAATCATAAGGAATTAAATACATTTAGAGTACTGTACTGTATTTATATTTAAAAATCCACATATAAGCGGGGCATCTGGGTGATTCAGTTGGTTAAGCATCTGACTTCAGCTCAGGTGATGATCTCACAGTTCGTGGGTTCCAGCCCCACATCGGGCTCTGTGCTGACACCTAGCTCAGAGCCTGGAGCCTGTTTCAGATTCTGTATCTCTCTCTCTCTCTCTCTCTCTCTCTCTGACCCTCCTCTGCTCATGCTGTCTGTCTGTCTCTCTCTCAGAAATAAATAAAACATTAAAAAAAATTTTTTTTAATTCACATATAAGCAGACCTGCATAATTCATACCTGTGTTATTTGCTCAAGCGTCAACCGTAGTTGCTTTAAACAGAACTGGAAGTTAAGAAGAACTTTTTTAACCTGTTCCCATCATATACACATTTTTTGAGAGCTCAAATAATTTTAATGTATTTTAAGTAATTTATTCTCACTAT
Source organism: Proteles cristata cristata (assembly GCA_017311185.1). NCBI lineage: Eukaryota > Metazoa > Chordata > Mammalia > Carnivora > Hyaenidae > Proteles > Proteles cristata. Next base: position 462,846 of record JAESUZ010004051.1, read on the forward strand.
CTTTACAGACAAGTCTGACCATGTTTGTCTTTGTTCTCAAATGTAAAAGATGTCATATGAAACAGATTCTGGGAAACACAATATAAAACCATAATTTCAGAATATTTATAAATGGAATTACTGGATAAAATATGATTTATTTACTCATAAAAGTCCTTTCTGACATCTATGTATTTTACCTATGTGAGGTCTCTGCTCTCTCTCCACTCTATTCTATTTTCTGTTTATTCTTAGGATCCTCCAATCTAAAATTCTTCATGTTTCCTTGTGGATAGTTTTACCCCATCTTTGATCTGCTTTGTTTCTTCTAAAAACTTTCTATCAGGTTTATTGTGTGATATCCAAAGGGCCCATTAAGTTTATTTTACAAAAGAAAGAAAAACATTTTTTTAAGTTTTGCTGGAGTCCACCATTTACGTATAATGGTGTATTCTGATATGAAAATAAGAAGAGTAAGGAAATGTTTCTTGCAAACCTACTGTAAGCCAGTAACACCAGAAAACAGGAAGTTATTCTCTCTTCACTTCCCAAGTTCAACCCGTCAGCAACATCTGTTAATCTAGTTTTAAAGTGGAACTTAAATATATTTACTTCTTACCATCGTTTCTGTTATCTTCCTAACCCAAACCATTGAATCACAGCTGGACTGTTTTTGGGAGCCTTCTATTATTCTAGCTCCATTCTAACAACAGTCTCATTCACTCACCACACAGAATCCCAAAACTCTTTTTGAAATCTGTAAGAGGTTATGCCACTTTTTAAATCAAAGCCCTTTGACACCTTCCATAAATGCCTTGAATAAATCCCAGTGCTTTATATATCCTAATGCCCTGCATGATGTGACCTCTACCAACAGCCTTATTCATTCCACCATCCTTCACAACATCTCCATTTCAATTGCTTTGGCATTTAAGAAAATGTCCAGTTCTTTTTTGCACTAGAAATTTATACTGCCTAATCCCTGATCTCAATACTACTGTTCTCTGCTCACCAGCTCTGTAAATTAGTGTTTCATTTTAGACATCAGGTCTCAGCAAAAATATCGAATCTTCCAAAAGGTCTTTCCTGACTGCCCTAATTAAAACGCACACACACACACACACACACACACACACACACACACACACACACACACACTATATTATTAAGAGCTGTTTTTTTTTACTTTATTATATATTAACTATAACCTTTAATTAATATGTTTTTATTTACTCTCTCGTATTTGTTAGTCTCTTTCACCCATACTTAATGGACATCTAAAACATTGTAAGGGCTTAGTATTTTCAACACATAATTTTAGTTTTAATTCATCCTACAAATATTTTGAGTGCCTCCTGAATGCCCACAACTGTTCTCAGGGTGAACAGCAATGAGCAAGACAAAGTCCCTGACTTCATGGAGCTTAAATTCTAATTTACAGCAAATGAAATGATTGGATAAAAATATGATTTATTTATTTGTAAAAGTCTTTTCCACCACTCCAGCTAATGGCAGGGGGGAGAGATAGTCAATAAACACAAAAAGTAAAGCACTGAATATAAGAGAAATGAAGCAAGGAAAGGATATTTGGAGAATGCATGTGAAAATGATTTAAAATAAGGTGGTCAGGAATGACTTTACTGTGAAGGTAATATTTGAGAAGATTTAAAGGAGAGAAAGGATGGGGAGTCAGGCTGGTATTTATAGGAGGAGCTGTCTAGACTGAGGACAGTACAAAAACAATGGTCCAGAGGAAGAAGCTCCACACATTTCAGGAACAGCAAGAAACCCAGGGTGGCTGACATGACATGAATGATCACAAGAGTTGAAAGAAATGAGTACAGAAAGCCAAAGAGAACTTACTGGATAATGTAAGAATTATGATCACTTTGGTTTTTACTTTTTTAAATATTTATTTATTTTTGAGAGAGAGAGAGAGTGTGTGTGTGTGTGTGTGTGTGAGAGAGAGAGAGAGAGAGAGAGAGTGAGCATGAGCAGGGTAGGGGCAGAGAAAGAGACACACGCAGAATCTGAAGCCAGCTCCAGGTTCCAACATGGGGCTGGACTCCGCATACCACAAGATCATAACCGGAGCCAAAGTTGGACGCTGAACTGACTGAGCCACTCAGGCACCCTGGCTTTTACTTTTAGTAAAATGAAAAGGATTGTGTGGTATTATCTATACCAAGTCATGGCATTGCGATGCATTAAGCATTTTATGAGCTATCACTTCAAATTCATTCTGGTTGGTGTAGGGATGGCAGAAGCAGTAAAGATTTCTCAGAGAAAATGATAGCTGAGATGACTCTGATTTACCTATCAAACTCCTACCCATCATTCAGAACACCTCCCAAGTGTCACCTCTGTCTGCATCTTATGCATACTTCTTATTGCCACTGCATCTGATGCATACTCCTATTTCATTATGCTCTGTTTATAATTTGTTTCTCTACTACCGCATGAGCTTCTTGGTGCCAAAGACCATGTCCTATTCATGTTTGTATATTTAATACCTGGCACACTGGATAGCAAATACTTGATGTCTCTCAGACAAATAGTCATAAGAGTGGAGATAGAATGTGTTGCATCCTATTGGTGCTTCTGAAATAACAGATTTTTAAGTTAAGAGATTGATTATCTCATCTAATGTGTCAATTTATGATTGGATGACATCACATTATCTTTGGCACCTGAGGAGAGCATAACAATGCGGCCAATAAAAACAAGATATTATCTTATTTTCTTTCCAGTAGTTACCTTTAACCCTGCCTGCAGCTGAATGGTTCACAGTCATTATCACCGTTGCTAGCCACATCAAAGATGACAAAATATAGATACTCTTTTGCTTGTTAATTTTTCATGCTCAAGTTTTCAATAAAAATTGAAAACCTCACTTCATCAATTATAACAAGCCTTTCCTAAATATTTATTATTTGCAAATATCTTTGATAAAAAATGCCTCATTGGGTCAAGAACCTGAATACTTGACTGCATAATGGTGTGTGTATGAAGATTATATATTTTTGACCAGAATATGTTTCTAACAATGTAACTACTCACACAATATTCTTAGTCATGATTTTTCAGCTGCCTTTGGTACCTAATTCTTTTGTTTTCATTATAATTGTTTTGGAGTTATAAGATATATGACAGTGCAACATCTTCATCACATCTTTCTCAATTGTTTAAAAACAAATCCTTGGTCTATTTCCTCTTATCTATTCATTTCTACACTGAACTTCAGCATAATCTGAACTTTCTTCTTTCTTCCTTTTTTGACTATGCTTGAAATACAGTGTTTCAGGTATACTACATAGTGGTTAAGAGTTTATACACTTATGCTGTGTCCATCACATGTATACTACCTTACACATCTCTGTTCCTTACACATCTCTATTACAATAGTGTTGACTACATTCCTTAGGCTGTAGCTTTTATTCCTGTAACTTACTCATTCTATAACTGGAAGTCTCTATCTCTCATTCCCCTTCATCTGTTTCACTCAACTTTCCTTCACCTCCTTTCTGCAACCCACCAGTTTGGTCTTTGTATTTGTAAGTCTGATTCTGCTATTTATATTGATTTATTTTTTGTTTATTTTTTTGAGATTCCATTTACAAGTGAAATCATGTGGTATTTGTCTTTCTCAGTCTGACTTATTTCATTTAGCATAATACCCTCTAGGTCTTAGGTCCATCAATGTTGCCTCAAATGGCATGATCTCACCCATTTTTATGGCTGTATAATATTCCATTATATATTTTACACACACGCACACTAGTCTATTAGTCTATTGATAGATAATTAAGTTGCTTCTACATCTTGGGTATTGTAAATAATACTGCAATAAATATAGAGGTGCATATATGATTTCAAGTTAGTGTTTTCATTTTCTTTGGGTAGGTACTGAATTGTAGAATTATTAGATCATATGGTATTTCAGTGTTTCATTTTTTGAGGAACCTCCGAATCATTTTCCACAGTGGTTCTACCAATTTATAGCCCACCAACAGTGTACTAGAGTTCTGTTTTTTCCACATCCTTACCAACACTTCTTATTTCTTTTTTATTTTAGCCATTCTAACAGGTGTAAAGTGATATCTCATTGTGGTTTTGGTTTGCATTTACCTGGTGATTATGGATGTTGAGCATCTTTTCATGTGTCTTCTTTGGGAAAATGTCTATCCAATTTTCTTGCCTACTCTTTAATTGAATTGTTTGCTCTTTTTGTTGTTAAGTTGTATAAGTTCTTTATATAGTTTGGATATTAACCGCTTATTGGATATATCATTTGCAAATATCTTTTCACATCCAGTAGGTTGTTTTTTTGTTTTGTTGACAATTTCTTTTACTGTGCTTCTAGAAGCCTTTTATTTTGATGAAGCCCCAATAGTTTATTTTTGCTTTTGTCTCCCTTGCCTTAGGAGAGACAAATATGGAAAAATTTATTATGGCAAATGTCAGAGAAATTACTTCCTGTCTTCTCTCCTAGGATTTTTATGGTTTCAAGTCTCACATTTAATCTATCTTTATTTGTTTTTGTATATGGTGTTAAAAAGCAGCCTAATATCATTCTTTTACATGTAGCTGTCTAGTTTCCCCAGCAATATATATTGAAGAGATTGCATTTTCCCCTTCTATAACCTTGCCTCCTTTATAATAGATTAATTGACCATATAAGCATGGGTGTATTTCAGGTCTCTGTTCTCTTACATTGATCTATTTTTGTGCCAATATCATATTGCATTTAATTACTACTGCTCTGTAGTATACCTTTTTTTAATTTTTTTAAATTAATAGATCTCATATGTAATTTACTCTTTTTTTTTTTTTAATTTATTTCTAGGAGAGAGAGACAGCGTGAGCAGGGGAGGGTCAGAGGGAGAGGGAGTCACAGACTGAAACAGGCTCCAGGCTCTGAGCCGTCAGTCAGCACAGAGTCCGACGCGGGGCTCGAACCCACGAACCGCGAGATCATGACCTAAGCGAAAGTCGGACGCTTAACCGACTAAGCCACCCAGGCGCCCCAGTAGTATACCTTTTAAGCTGGGATTGTGATACCTTCAGCTTTGTTCTTTTTCATGATTTCCCTACCTCTGTGGGAACTTTTATGGTTCCATACAAATTTTTGTATTATCTGTTCTAGTTTTGTGAAGAATGCTGTAGGTATTTATTAGGGACTGCATTGGATAATAAGGACATTAGAATCTGTAGATTACTTTGAATAATAAGGACATTTTAACAATATTGATTATTCCCCATGAATAAGAATGAAATATCTTCCTATTTGTGTTTGCCATCTTCAATTTCATTCATCATTGTTTTATAGTTTTCAGAATCAGGGGCACCTGGGTGGCTCAGTTGGTTAAGCATCCGACTTCGGCTCAGGTCATGATCTCACGGTTGGTGGGTTGGAGCCCCATGTCAGGCTCTGTGCTGACGGCTAGCTCAGAGCCTGGAGCCTGCTTCGGATTCTGTGTCTCCCTCTCTCTCTGACCCTCCTGTGCTCATGCTCTCTGTCTCTGTCTCTCTCTCTCTCTCTGTCTCTCTCTCAGAAATAAACATTTAAAAAATTTGTTATAATTTTCAGAATCTAAGTCTTTCACCTTCTTGCTTATGTTTATTTATAGGTATTTTGTTCTTTTTCATGCAACTGTAAAAAGTTGTGTTGTGTTCTTAATTTCTTTTTCTGTTACTTTGCTACTAGTATATAGATACACTGCCAATTTGGAACTATTAATTTTTTAAATAATTTTATTTATTTACTTATATTTTTAAATTTATTTTTTAATTTACATCCAAGTTAGTTAGCATATTGTGCAACAATGATTTCAGGAACAGGTTCCAGTGACTCATCCCCTGTGTGTAATACCCAGTGGTCATCCCAGCAAGTGTCTTCCTTAATGCCCCTTGCCCATTAGCCCATCCCCCTCCCATAATCCCTCCAGTAACCCCCTGTTTATTATCTATATTTAAGAGTCTCTTATGTTTGTCCCCCTCCCTGTTTTTATATTATTTTTGCTTCCCATCCCTTATGTTCATCTGTTTTGTATCTTAATTCCTCATATGAGTGAAGTCATATCTTATTTGTCTTTCTCTCACTGACTAATTTCACTTACCATAATACCCTCTAGTTCTATCCACATAGTTGCAAATGGCAAGATTTCATTCAATTTGATTGCTGAGTAATACTCCATGATATATATGTGTATATATACATATATATATATATATATATATATATATATATATATATATATATATATATATATATATAAATAAGGTCATAGGGTAGCTCTATTTTTAATTTTTTAAGGAACCTCCATACTTTTTTCCAGAGTGGCTGCAACAGTTTGCACTCCCAACCAGCAGTGCTAAAGAGTTCCTCTTTCTCTGCATTCTCACCAACATCTATTGTACCTGAGTTGTGAATTTTAGCCACTTTGACTGCTGTGAGGTGGTATCTCATTTTGGTTTTAATTTTATTTCCCTGATGTTGAGTGATATTGAGCATTTTTCATGTGTCTGTTAGCCATCTGGGTGTCTTCTTTAGAGAAATGTCTATTCATGTCTTTTGCCCATTTCTTCACTGGAATATTTGTTTTTTGGGTGTTGAGTTTGATAAGCTCTTTATAGACTGTGAATACTAACCCTTTATTTGATAGGTCATTTGCAGATATCTTCTCCTATTCCGTCAGTTGCCTTCTAGTTTTGCTGATTGTTTCCTTTGCTGCGCAGAAACTTTATTTTGACGAGGTCCCAATAGTTCACTTTTGCTTTTGTTTCCCTTGCCTCTGGAGACGTATTGAGTAAGAAGTTGCTGCAGCCAAGGTTAAAGAGGTTTTTTCCTGCTTTCTCCTCTAGGATTTTGTTGGCTTCCTGTCTTACGTTTAGGTCTTTTATCCATTTTCAGCTTACTTTTATGTGTGGTGTAAGAAAGTGGTCCAGGTTTATTTTTCTGCATGTCACTGTCCAGTTTTCCCAGTTTGCTGAAAAGACTCATTTTTTTCCATTGGATATTCTTTCCTGCTTTGTAAAAGATTAGTTGGCCATGTTTGTGGGTCCATTTCTGGGTTCTCTATTCTGTTCCATTGATCTGAGTTGTTTTTGTGCCAGTACCATACTGTTTGATTATTATAGCTTTGTAATACACCCTGAAATCTGGGATTGTGATACCTCTAGCTTTGGTTTTCCTTTTCAGGATTGCTTTGGCTATTTGGGGTCTATTCTGGTTCCATACAAATTTTAAGATTGTTTGTTCTAGCTCTGTGAAGGATGCTGGTGATATTTTGATAGAGATTCCATTGAATATGTAAATAGCTTTGGGTAGTATCAACATTTTAACAATATTTTTTCTTCCAGGAGCATGGATTATTTTTTCTTTTGTGTGTGTGTGTGTGTGTGTGTGTGTGTGTCTGTGTCTGTGTGTGTGTGTGTGTTATTCAGTTTCTTTCATAAGCTTTCTATAGTTTTCAGTGAATAGATTTTTCACTTCTTTGGTTAGGCTTATTCCTAGGTATTTTATGGTTTTTGGTGCAATTATAAATGGTATCAATCCCTTCATTTCTCTTTCTGTTGCTTCATTATTGCTGTATATAAATGCAACTGATTTCTGTGCAATAAGTTTATATCCTGTGACTTTGCTGAATTCATGGATCAGTTCTAGAAGTTTTGGTGGAATCTTTTGGGTTATCATGTCATCTGTGAAGAGTGAAAATTTGACCTCCTCCTGGCCAATTTGGATGCCTTTTATTCTTTTGTGTTGTCTGATTGCTGAGGCTAGGACTTCCAATACTACATTGAATAACAGTGATAACAGTGGACACCCCTATTGTGTTCCTGGCCTTAGGGGGAAAGCTCTCAGTTTTTCCCCATTGCGGATAATATTAGTGACAGGTCTTTCATATATGGTTTTTATGATCTTGAGGTATGATCCTTCTCTCAGTACTTTCCTGAGGGTTTTTATCAAGAAAGGATGCTGTATTTTGTCGAATGCTTTCTTTGCATCTACTGAGAGGATCATGTGTTTCCTATCCTTTCTTTTATTAATGTGATGTATTACATTGACTGTTTTGCAGATATTGAACAAGCCCAGCATCCACGTATAAATCTCACTTGGTCATGATGAATAGTTCTTTTTATGTACTGTTGGATCTGGTTGGCTAGAATCTTGTTGAGGACTTTTGCATCCATGTTTATTTGGGAAATTAATCTGTAGTTCTTTTTAGTGGAGTTGTTGTCTGGTTTTGGAATCAAGGTAATGCTGGCTTCACAGAATGAGTTTGGAAGTTTTCCTTCCATTTCTATCTTTTTTTTTTTTTTGGAACAGCTTCAAAAGTAATAGGTGTTAACTCTTCTTTAAATCTTTGGTAGAATTCCCCTCAAGCCCTGAACTCTTGTTTTCTGGGACATTTTTCATTACTTATTTGACTTATCTACTGGTTAAGGGTCTGTTCAGTTTCTATTTCTTCTTGTTTTAGCTTTGGTAGCTTATATGTTTCTAGGAATTTGTACATTTCTTCCAGGTTGCCCATTTTATTTGCATATAATTGCTCATAATATTCTCTTATTATTGTTTGTATTTCTACTATGTTGGATGTGATCTCTCTTCTTTCATTGATTTTATTTATTTTGGCACTTTCCTTTTTCATCAAACTGGGTAGGAGTTTATCAAGTTTGTTAATTCTTTCAAAGAACCAGCTCCTGGTTTCATTGATATGTTCTGTTTTTGTTTTGTTTTGTTTTGATGTCATTGATTTCTGCTCTAATCTTTATTATTTCTTGTCTTCTACTGGTTTTGCATTTTATTTGCTGTTCCTTTTCCAACTCTTTCAGGTGTAAGGTTAGGTTGTATATTTACCTTTCTTCCTTTTGTAAGAAGGCCTGGATTGCTATATACTTTCCTTTTATGACCGCCTTTGCTGCATCCCAGAGGTTTGGTATGTGTTATCATTTTCTTTGGCTTCCATGTACTTTTTAATTTCATCTTTAACTTCTTGGTTAGCCCATTCATTCTTCAGTAGGCTCTTTTTAGTATCCAAGTATTTGTTATCTTTCCAAAGTTTTTCTTGTGGTTGATTTTGGTTTCATAGCATTGTGGTCTGAAAATATGCATAGTGTGATCTCAATCTTTTTCACGTGTTGACAGCTGATTTGTGTTCCAGTATGTGATTTATTCTGGAGAATGTACCATGTTCACTCAAGAAGAATGTGTATTCTGCTGCTTAGGATGAAATGTTCTGAATATATCTGTTAAGTCCATCAGGTCCATTGTGTCATTCAAAGCCATTGTGTTTCCTTGTTGATTTTCAATTTAGATGATCTGTCCTTTGTTATAAGTGGAGTGTTGAAGTCCCCTATTATTATCCCCTGGTATTATTATCAATGAGTTTCTTTAGGTTTGCATTTAATTGAATTATATATTTGTATGTTCCAGGTTTGGAGCATAAATGTTTACAATTGCTAGATCTTGATGGATAGACCTCTTAATTATGATATAATATTCTTTCTTCATATCTTGTTATACAGTCTTTATTTTAAAATCTAGATTGTCTGATAAAAGTATGGCTAATCCAGTGTGCTTTTTTTGTGACTATTGGCATGATAGATGGTTCTGCATCCCCTTTGTTGCAATCTTAAGGTGTCTTTAGGTCTGAAATGGGTCTATTGTAAATAGCACAGAGATGGATCTTGTTTACTTTTCCATTCTGTTTCCCTGTGTCTTTTGATTGGAACATTTAGTGCATTGATGTTTAGAGTAAGTACTGAAAGATAAGAATTTATTGCCATTATGTTGCCTGTAGAGTTGGAATTTCTGGTGGTGTTCTCTGGTCCTTTCTAGTCTTTGTTGCTTTTCATCTTGTTGGTTTTGTTTCTTTTTTTTTTAATCTTTTCTCTCCTCAAAGTCCTCCTTAAAATTTCTTGCATGGCTGGTTTAGTGGTCACAAACTGCTTTGGTGTGTGTTTGTCTGGGAAACTTTTTATCTCTCCTTCTATTTTGATTGACAGCCTTGCTGGATAAAGAATCCTTGACAGGATATTTTTCCAATTTAGCACATTGAATATATCCTGCCACTCCCTTCTGGCCTGCCAAGTTTCTTTGGATAGATCTGCTGCAAACCTGATCTATCTTCCCTTGGAGGTTAAGGGCTTTTTTCCCCCTTGTTGCTTTCATGATTCTTTCCTTGCCTGAGTAGTTTGTGAATTTGACTATGATATGCTTTGTTGATGGTCAGGTTTTGTTGAATCTAATGGGAGTCCCCTTTGCTCCCTGGACCAGGTTAAGAAAGTTTTCCACTATGACTTGCTCACATAAACCTTTGCCCCTTTTTCTCTCTCTTCATCTTCTGCGAACCCCATGATTCTGATATTGTTCTTTTTTAATGAGTCACAGAGTTCTATAATGCTTTTATCATGCTCTTTTGCCTTAATCTCCCTCTTTATTTCTGTTTCATTATTGTCCATAGTTTTGTCCTTTATTTATTTTTTTGTTTTTTTTCTTAATGTTTTATTTATTTCTAGGAGAGAGAGAGAGACAGTGTGAGCAGGGGAGGGTCAGAGAGAGAGGGAGTCACAGACTGAAACAGGCTCCAGGCTCTGAGCTGACAGTCAGCACAGAGCCGGATGCGGGCCCGAACCCACGAACCGCGAGATCATGACCTAAGTGAAAGTCGGACGCTTAACTGACTAAGCCACCCAGGCACCCCCATAGTTTTGTCCTTTATATCACTGACTCACTGCGCTGTTTCATCTGTCCTTGCCGTTGTGGCATTCATTCGAGATTGTGGATCAGTCATAGAATTTTTTATTTCATCCTAACTAGGTTTTACTTCTTTTATCACCACAGAAAGGGATTTTGTGCTATTTTTAACCCCAGGTAGTATTCTTATTATCATGATTCTAAATTCTGGTTCACATATCTTGCATGTATGTATGTTGGTTAAGTCCCTGACTGTCATTTCTTCCTGTTCTTTCTTTTGGGGTGGATTCCTTTGTTTCATCATTTTGAAGGAGGAAAAGGAATTAATGAAGTAAAATAAATAAAAATTTAATTTAGGGGCGCCTAGGTGGCTTGGTCGGTTAAGCGTCCGACTTTCGCTTGGGTCGTGATCTCGCGGTTCGTGGGTTTGAGCCCCGAGTCGGGCTCTGTGCTGACTGCCAGCTCAGAGCCTGGAGGCTGTTTCAGTCTGTGACTCCCTCTCTCTCTGACCCTCCCCTGCTCATGCTGTCTCTCTCTCTCTCCTAGAAATAAATAAAACATTAAAAAAAGTTTTAAAAAAAATTTAATTTAATTTAAAAATTAAAAACAACACAAATATCAAATAAAGGATGCTAGATTCTAAGTGTGTTTTGGTCTCATTGTTGAAAGAAGCTTGGTAGATTAGGGAGTAAAGGGAAAGAAGAGAAAAGAAAAAAAGGAAAATTTTGAAATTTTGAAAAAATGAATGCAAAGAAATAGAATAAAATGAAATGATGAACGTGAAATCGAATTTAAAAATTTTACCAAAAAAGCAAAAATATAGTAGAAAATAATTAAAGAAAAATCATTTTTATAAAAACAGAAAATAAAAATATTTTTTCTCTCTGTATTCAAGAATAAGAAAACAAAAATTTTTTTTAAAAAAGAATAGATGAACCAGTGAACAGAATGAAATACGTTTGAAATTACATCCAGTTTCTTCTAGAAGTCAAACTATGAAGCCCTTTATAGTCTGTAAACTAAGCAAGCAGAGTCTTGTGTTTCTCGAGTGCTATTGGCCCAGTTGGGTGGGGGTTAGTGTAATAGCTCAGTTATCCACTAGATGGCGCTGCTTAGTTTATAGGATTGGATTGCCCTGACACATGTAGGAGTGTATGGGCATGCATGGGAGAGGTGACAATGGTGTCATGCAGCTTGTTCTCTAGTATCAGAAATCTATGCTCTCCCTTACTGGCAATCAAGCACCCCTCCACTCCCTGCTTCTACACTGTCTGTGACCAAGCTGTCAGGTTGTCAGACGCCACCTCCCTCCTGAGTTTTATCTCAAATGGGGCTGTGTTTCCCAGCCCCTCACTTCTGAGGGACTGAGGCCTTGACTGTCTCAGACCCTCTGGGTGAGGGCCTGAATGAGCAATGGCAGGGTGCTGGGCCACCCCCAGGAACTTTTGCATGATTATGCTGCTGCCAATGCCCAGAGGCTGAGACCACATGCCAGCCCCCCAAGAAAAAGTTCACACAATCATGTAGCATCAGTGTTTCAGGTATTATGGAAAATCACAACACAAAACTTCTGCCAGGCTTCATCCTTAACGCTCTTGTTTCAACATCAGTGAATCTGGTTGTTCTCCAGGGTCTGCTGGGACCTTTGCTTGCGGGGAGGCCACACAGGTTTTACTAAATGTCCTGCCACCGGAGGAACTCCCTCTCCCCCTGTGTCCCAAGGACCCCTCGGTCCTTTCTCTCTGCTCCTGGAGATTTTCCGTTTCCACCAGAGCTCTAGCAGGTAACAAGCTCTGGGGTTCCAGACTCTGCACTCCCCTGTTTATAGAGTCTTAATGGAATTTAAACCCTCTCCTTTCTCCCTTTTTTGTTCAGTCCCTTGTGACTGTTTCTACTCCTCCTCTTACTCTCCAGCTACTTTTAGGGGATGGGGTGCTTTACCTGGACTCTCCCCCAGCCCTGTCTCCATCTTCTTTCCACAGCAAAAACAGCTCCCTGCCCTCCGTGGCTTCTCTCTCCCCCAGTTCACCTCCTTCCACTGTGACCTGTTGAGTTCTGTGGTTGAGCTTGTGCAGATTGTTGTGTTAATCTTCAGATCAGTTTTCTAGGGTTTGGTGTTGATCTGGCTACATTTCAGGGACAAGAGACGGCAAAAAAATTCCATGCTGTTCTGCCATCTTTGCCCCTCCCCTCTTCTTTTTGGGTATTAGTTTTTTATCTTCAAACTTTGCTGAATTCATTTGTCACTTCTATTAGTTTTTTGGTGTAGTCCTTAAGATTTTAACCTTTCTTTAGAATGTATATAAGGCTTTATAAAAGGAAATCATGCTCTCTACATTTAGGAATTGAGTGAAATAATTACCAAAATAGAAAGCATAAAATTCTGGTGAAGTATATAATTTGTTCACAAAAGTATTTATTTGATGGTCGTTAATTATAAGAGAACATAAATTCAATTTTATTGTTACTAAGTAACCAAATGCTTATCATGGAATCATTTCAGTTGAGATAGAAAGATAATCCCATACATTCCACCTCCACTGACAATCCTCTGCAGAATACATTTGGAATCTTTTAAGAGCACTGTTTAATGTTAGTAATCAAAATGTTCTCCTTTTGTAGTGTGTTAGTTGCCATGGTGTGATAAATTGAATATAGAATTTTACATTTCAAGACCTCTTGAGAGTGGTTTCAAAATATTAGCTTAAGTTAGGTCTTCTGTGAATTACATGGCATAAAACCATAAAAATATTTTAAGATGAATTTATCAGAAGGTATTATGTAATGGAGATAGGAGTTAAATATTTGCAACATGTGACCAGAGATTAACATTCCCAAAGACGGACAGTCCTTTATCTGCTAATCAGGTTTATGGACTTGCCTTGTGTTTTGGATAATTCTCTAAGGAGAAATAAAATTCTGCACTTACGGAATCATTTTAAAAAGACATTCATTTCCTAATGCCGCAGTTATCTTTACTTATAAGATGAATAAAAACTATCCATGGCAACACAGTTTTTATTCAACACTATGGGAGAGGAGATGATATAGTAATAAAGAAGACAGACTTTGAAGTCTGACTGTGTTCTAGCCAGTCAAGCACAAACATTTAGAGTTTTGTTAACATTAGATTATTCACTTAGTGTATGTGAACTTCATTTTCCTCTTCTGTATTTCATTCTGGGTAATATCTACCATATTAAATTACTTTCATAAAGTAATGTGATTTGCATTTAACATACTCAGCACAATATCCAGCACCTATATAAGAGCAGATTCAGTGGGAAAAGAGCAATGATCAACTAGTTCTCCAGTGGGTGTGAAAATGGAGAGTAGAAATGCAGTTCCTATGGGTGTTCTAAACTAGCAGATTTTTACACTATGATTGGGTGTCCCCTCTGATGGATCAGTATCTAATTAGGTGACATTGCCTTATCTTTGACACCTGAACTGAGCATGAGATTGCTGGGAACACAAAAGATATCTGCTTACTTTCTTTCCATTAGTTGCTTTCTACCCTGCCTGCTTTCCACCCTTTCCACCCTCTTTCTGCCTTCCTTTTCCTAAAGAGAAGAATATGAGAGGTAAGTTATGTCTTGTACTAGTGAATGTATATAACGGAGTCTCAGGACAAGATCCAGGAAGTGGGGATGTGATCTGAGAGAAGGTTGATTTGTAGCAATATGAGAAATTGGGAAGAAATGCACATACTGGGCTCCTGTAAGCTGATATGAGGCTGACATCTACACTCCTCTGATTACAGGGAATTATTTTTTTCTTATCTATATAGAAAGACTCACTGCTAACAGGTTTATGGAATCAAAAGATGGAATATAAAAGTAATCACTAGTGTTTCCTATGGGCCAGTGTGTAAGATGCTTTGCAAGCGCTAGCTCATATCATCCTCCCTAAACCCTGTAAAATAGGTGTGTAAAATGTTTTCTAAGTGCAAACAAAAAAATTAAGAAATAGAAGTATTTCTTCAATTCTGTCATTCATAGTTACAGGGATCTTTGGCATTCAAAATGAGCATGGGTAGAATTGTCCTTATTATACAGAAAGAGGACAAGAAAAAAATAGAATTAAAATCAGACTGGAAAGTTATGGTTATTATGTAGTAGACATGACTATGGGACATATGCACTGCTCCAACTACCCATGTTCATTGTTTTCCATCGTATTTGCTTTTACTCTCATTTCATCTCAAACACACCTACCTACATACATTCTCTCTCTCTCTCTCTCTCTCTCTCTTATTGACGTAGCTTTTTAGAGACTGCAGATATTTAAATGCTTAGACAACATCTGGGGTAATAGTAGTCATAAAGTCATCATTATAGATGGGCAATCAGGAAAAGATCCACTATTTAATGCTGTATTGTTTACAGGATTTTAAAGATTCAGAGATAACTCTAATGAATAAATTGCTCAAACATAAGTCCATCACCTTGAGTTTAATTTGAAGATGTCTACAAATTACTAAAATGGGATGGTTAAACCTCACTGTATCTAAACATGGACAGCATCCATGTTTCTAACTATATGTAAAGATGCCTTCACTCCATTTCTAAAGGATGGAAACAGATGCAATATTTAGAAAATTATTAATTTAGGTCCTAATCAACATATGAATTTTCACTCCAGTCTTTGCAGTCAGGCAGACTTCCTGGGTTTGCCACAGTCTTGCACAATGGTCTTGGGCAAATGGCTTAATCTCACAAACAATAATGTCAGGAAAGGGCCTGCCACCTTGCCTGACATGAATAGTGAGTGGTCCATAAGTGATTGCACCCATTACCACTATTGATATTTTTTCTAAAACCTCATAGAACTACAACCGGTCAGTCTTGGACCATTTGAATTGATATATTAATTATTTTGGAGTTATGTTAATAAGCACACCCTATCCTTGTAATATGGTGAAACTTAACATTTTCCAGTATACAGAGCATAAAAAAGTACAGCTTCATTTTTTATAGGGATAATCTTAAATGAGCAAATACATGAAAAGTCACAGGGAAGCATCTGGAAAAACAATATATACTTAGTAAAAGTTAGCCATTACTGTTACTACTACCACTGCTATTACTACTACTACTAATAATACAAAAATAATTGATGTTTTCTTAGAAATTCATGTTGACTTGGGGAACCTGGGTGGTTGAGTTGGTTAAGCACCTGAGTCTTGATTTCAGTGCGGGTCATATCAGGCTCTTTGTGGTGAGGGAATGTCTCTTCCTCTCTCTCTGCCCCTTCCCTGCTGTCTTTTTCTCTCTCCAAAAAAATACTTAAAAAATGAATTTATTTTTTCTTAAATAATTTTAGAAAGAATTTAGACCTAATAATATATGTTTTCAAAACCATGTGATTCAAGGAAATATCTGTAAAAATCTAAATAAATAAAAATAATTCTGTGGGGTGCCTGGGTGGCTCAGTTGGTTAAGCGTCCAACTGTTGATTTGGGCTCAGGTCATGATCTCACAGTTCGTGGGTTCAAGCCTTGCATCAGGTTCTATGCTGGCAGCATGGAGCCTTCTTGGGATTCTCTCTCTGCGCCTCCCCTGCTCACACTCTAAATCTCTAAATAAATAAATAAGTAAATAAACATTAAAAATGCTTTTAAAATAAATACAATAAAAATAATTTTGTGAATCACAATATTTTTTCAATGCATAAGTGCAACATTTTTATCCAAGAGGGACAGCATATAAGAAAGCTTGGAAACATGTGTATAAACCCAGTATTGTGTTAATGTGATTCTCAGGCTCCTGCTGTCATGCAGCCACATTGTTGGCAGCTAGAAGTGTCCCTAATTCCTCTGCTCAGCATGGGATCTCAGTGTTGTGGGCTTGTCTGTTTCAACAAGTGTCTCTGAACTGAGAGGTGACCAGACCCAGATCTGTAGTTCTAGTAGAACTCCATGCCTGGGTTGTTCTGTGGTCAGCACCTTGAAGATTCCCCTCTGTGTTCACACTTTGCAGGAATGCAGGGACCCTTCTGGAAGCCACTGAGCAGCAGAACAACCTCACTGCTTGCCTGACAAATGGGCCTGGTTGGAAGCAACCAGGGGACCATCTGTGAGAATAAAATGTAGTTGTGATGGCCAGAATCACAGCCAGGAAAATCCAGCCTGCTTGGAAATGCCAAGGAAAGGGCTGTACCATGCCTTTGCTTCACTGCACTGTATATCTGACATAATACATGCACAGAAGTATAGATATAGGTATAATTATAAATAGACTGGCTTGAATTCTGCATATAACTGTAAATGAATGAAAGATGCATGCCTACATAATAAGGGAGTGTGTGTGTGTGTGTGTGTGTGTGTGTGTGTGTGTGTGTAGCTTCTGAGGTTCATCTCCATTTATGTGATATTTTCAGTTCTCTGCTGCTGATGCTCAGAGCACATTCTCGTACCTTTTAGATTATCAGTGAGCAGTACTGATAATCAGAGAGATGTATCTTAAAGATGTTAAATATTCTCTTCCCCTCATGCTTTCTTTCTTAGCAACCCTTCTCCCTGTGTGCTTTGCAAAATAAGCCTTGATACATCAAAAGAAAAAATAGAGCACAGTAACTTGGTTGTTTCTGCTCTGTCCCGTTTATTTATTTGTCCAGCTCTGAAGTCATAAACACAGCTCCTCAGAAAGGTTGGCATAAGCCTGTAGTGATTCCAAGAAGTCTTAAGACTTACTAGTGAAACAAAAGAATCTCCATGTTTTGATGCCTAGAGAAATACAACGTTTGAGTGGATCAAAGGATGCTGCAAATGTGCCTCACTCTTGAGAGGTGCCCCCATTGTAAGAGGAGTTTAATTTGGACATGTTATTTTGATCACTTTTTTCCTGTCTCTAATATCTCATTGAGATATAGCTATATCTCCTAAATATGTAGATATCCCAAAATGCAAACTAATGCTTGATAGTATTCAAGGATATGTATGTATGTGCTCTCAAAGATACTGCCTGAATTAACCCCTTAGCAATAAAAATTCGATGACATTTAGCGATATTATTATCTCCATTTTTCAGATGAGCAAAGTGACTCAGAGAACATATTTTCCCAATATCATACAACTGGAAAGTAGCCTGGTCAACCTTATCAGGATTGCCAAGAAAAGGAGTCTTAGACCATAACTAGTCTAAACCATGGTCACAACCACCAGTAGATTAAAATGTTTAGTTAAATTAAAACTTTTAAAAAATAAAAATAAAAAGACACTCAGTACTTTTGCTAGTATTTTGAAAATTTGCAGAGATTTCCCAATAGAATAATAGAGGAAATCCTTGATTAGAAAAAGCAGCATAGTGTACTAGAGAAGTAGCCTAGCATAATGTTTAAGAGCATTCCAGCAGAGAAGACAAGTATTAAAATATAACTACACAATTAATTATTATCATTATAAATGCTACCAACAACAACAATAAGGCCTTAAGGAGCTACTTAAAGATGATCTTCACCATCTCCTTTATTGCTGAAGGAAAGGAGTCTACAGAAGAATTGAAACCTGAAGAATGAGTTATATTTTGCTAGGGAAAAGAGATGTGAGAGAATGTTCCAGGCATAGGAACTGGCATCACATTTTCTAGGAAATGAAAGAAGCCACAGAGGCTAGAGCACGAGAGCAAGAGGGAGATGTAGTCCAGTTCAGAAAAGGTGATGGGGGTCATGTCTAGAGTGGTTGTCATGCTAAAGAAGAGGGAGGTAAAGCAAGAGACATCATGGAGTTGGCATTAATGGCCTTTGTAACAGTGTTGATGTGTGAGGTAAAAAAAGATTGATTTGTGGAGTGCCTAGGTGGCTCAGTCACTTAAGCTTACAATTCTTGATCTCAACTGGGTCAGTATCTCATGGTTGTGAGTTTAAGCCCCACGGTGGGCTCTGCACTGGACAGACATGAAGCCTTCTATGAACAAAAAGAAAGAAAGAAAATGAAAAAGAAAAAGATTGACTTGAAGTGGATGATCTGTGGATTCTGCTTTTTTGGTGACTAAGAACCCAAATAAGGCAGGTTTTTTGCTGCATTATAGAAGTTAGGAGGAGGAGCAGTTTCAAGGGTGATGAACCTCTTTCAGATCTGTATGTGTGGGTAGGCATGAATGTGGGCAAGGATATTAATTTCTTTAATTCTGAAATTAGAAATCTCTTATGTCATTTCCTCTTTCTCTTGAAAAAGCACGGAACAAAATCCTGTTATTGAAATCTTCAGATAGTTGGACGTTTTCTAAATAGCAGAAAAATTGAACACCAATCCAAACTCAAAATGGTGTTCTCCTTTTCCTTAGCTTCTGTTGCAATGTGATCCTTTATACCCAACAGAACCTGATTAAGACACCAGAGACAAAATATTGTACGTTCGTTTTCTTTAGAACAAATGCCACCATGGCTGTCTTCAGCCAGATAAAGAAATGAAGGGATTTCAATTGCCTGACCCTTCCCAAGTTGCTATGAAAGGCTAAACTACCCTTAGAGGTTCCCATTTCTAGCTCCAGCAGCTTAGCAGGACACATCTTCACCTAAGCAGGAGGCAGGTGAGAATGGTGGATATCACAGGCTTTGATTGAAGATCCAGTTTAAATCCCATGCTTTCCACTCTCTGACTAGTCTGGTTTCTTAAGCAAATTTCTCTCTAAGCATCAGATTCTCCATCTGTTGAAGATTTTAATGAAAATTAAACTAATAAGTGAAACTATTTATTATACAAAGTGAAGCCATGGTCTACATAGAGTAAGCACTTGATAAATGGTAGCTCATTTTATTTAACCTGGAAGAGCTGCATGCCAAGATCTTGCTTCAGTAGAGAACAATGAATTATAATGTGAAGTATATTTAAAGTTCATGAAACTGAAGTGAAGATATCCTGATACATAATTTGAAACAGCTTTTCTTCCTAATTTAACAGAGAAACATTTTTGTTTAAAAATAGCCAGCATAACTAAGAACAGGACTCTGAATTGATTAGATAAGTTCTCTGAGCCGTAGTTTCTTCCTTTATATCAAAATCAAAGTAGACTATATGAGTGTTGCCCAATAAAAATATAAGGGAAATATAGCATGAGTCAGACACACTGTTTTAAATTTTTAATGGCAACACAAAATAAAGTGAAAAGGAGCAGATGAAAATTTCAAGTTATATTTTATTTAATCTAAAATACTTAAAATATTACCTTTTTAACATGTAACAATTATAAAAATTGTTCTCGAGCTCCTTTGCTTTCCCTTTCTTGGTACAAAGTATTAAAAATCATGAATGTGTTTTACAATTTAGTCCATCTTAATTCAGACCAGCCTCATGTCTCGTGACTATAGTCTGTTACCCTGGGCATCCTGGAGCTGGAGGGTCTATAAAGATCTTCCCATATCTAATATTCTGTGGTATTAACTACATATTAAGCTATTTGTTTTTATTTTTGTTCCAAGTTTTAACTTAAATTCCATTAAGTTAATATACAGTGTATTATTAGTTTCACAGGAAGGATTTAGTGATTCATACATAAAAATATTCAATGCAAATCACAATTGCCCTACTTGATACCCATCACCCATTTAACCCATCCCCCAGCCCACCTCCCCTCCAGCAACTCTCAGTTTGTTCTCTGTAGTTAAGAGCCTTCTTTATGCTTTGCCTCTCTCTCTCTTTTCCCCCTATGTTCATCTTTTTTGTTTCTTAAATTCCACATTTTTCTATTTTTATTGAATGTTATTTTTCATGAGCACATGGGTTTACCATGTAGTGAGGGACGAATTTCTGATTTAACTGAGATAAAAATGAGAAAAGGACATTTAAATTGCTTAGCAACTGCTGAGTGGCAATATGGTCATATTTGTCTAGGAATCCATTCTGAGGCTAAGTGACAAATGTCCTTCTTTTTGGAACTGAATACATTATCAAGTGATTATGTTTAAATTAAATTCTGCCAAATTCTAGTAATACATGTGCTGTAAATTATTTCAATCATTAGATGCCCCAGAATTGTAACCCTTATCAATTTCTGTCAAGAATACATTCTCTGCTGGAAGCATATTCCTGTTACTCCTCTTGTGTGATAAAATTCTGTTCCGTTTTAGTGACACATACTATCAATCCCAAAGTAAAAACAAATATATAACAAAGCCAACAAAATGTCTGATTCCCACATCATTAAAACAGAAACTATATGCATGCTTCATCAAGTAATTAAGGGCAAGGATTTTTTTTTTCAATGAATAGGCTTTATTTTTTAGAAGTTTTAGATTTACAAAAATGTTGAGCAGATAGTACAGAGTTCCCTCTTACCTCCCAAACAAACACATAAGCATATTTCCCTTATTATTAACATCTTAAATAATACATTACAAATATTCATATGGTAAGTTTGTTAAAATTAATGAAAAATATTGATACGTCATTAAGTAAAGTCCATACTTCATTAAGATTTCCTTGGTTTTTACTTGATATCCTTTTTCTGTTCTTGAATCCCATCCAGAATACCACATTATATTTAGTCATGTCTTCTTGGAATCCTCAAGGCTGTGACAGTTTCCTATACTTTATTTTTGGTGGCATTGAGAATTTTGATGAGCACTGGTCACGTGTTTTGTAGAATGTTTCCAAATTGAGATTTGTCTGATGTTTTCCTCATGGCTAACTGGGGTTAAAGTTTTTTGGAAGGTAGATCACAGAGGTAAGGTGATATTTTAATTACATGATCGTAAGGATGCATATTATCAATGTGATTTAGGACTGTTAATATTGACATTGGTCACCTGCCTGAAGGAATGTCTATGTTAGGTTTCTCCACTGTAAAGTTATTTTCTCCTCCTGCTTCCATACTTTAGTCTTTGGAAGGAAGTCACTATATATACCCTCACTTTAAGAGTGTAGAGTTTTGTTTCCCCTCCTTTAAGATAGAATACTTACATAACTTATTTGGAGTTCTTCTACAGCAAAGATATGTTTATTCTTCCCAATTTATTAACTCATTCAATTATTTACTTTTATCAATATGGTCTTGTGGATATTTATTTTATTTTTTAGATTGTAATCCAATAATACCCTATTTTGTGGCTCAAATTTTCCAGCTTTGTCCACAGGGAATTCTTTCAGTTTGTTCTTGTGCCCCTTTGATATACCCTCCATCAATGTCTTTTTTGTTGTTTTCTGAGAGCTTTCTTACTTTATGACTACAAGATACTCCAGGGTCATTTTCTATATTTTCTGCACCCAGAATTAGATACCTTCAAGCATTCCTGGTTACTTTCATTGGAGGATGATAATAGAAATCAAGATCTGGATGCTATATATTAGTACTGAGCCCTTTCAGCTGCCAGAGCAAAGAAAGATCTGTGTGTACGCTAACCCGTGTATACACATATTTATAAATATTTCTGCATGTAACACTCTGCATCTGTGTTAAATTGAACATGACTTCTCGATGTCTCCAATTCTATTCTATTACCACATGGATTATTCTAGCCTCTCACCTTGGTAATCTGTAAAATCCCACTCTAATGGTGAGAAAGTTGGCTCCCACCATCTGCTGCTATCCATTTATTTAACTATGCAAATGAGGGACACTAATATGTCAGTCATCATGCTTAAGCCATATGCATATGGGAAACAACATTTACTACAGCACAGTACTTATGTATAATTTCATTGCCTTATAGATTCCATTTATTCCAGATATTTAGGCTAGCACCTCCTTCAGTGAGCTTGTTTCATACATTTGTTGTTGTTGTTTTGTTCATTTTTATTTTTGTTTCTTGTTTGTTTCTTACATTTTTAATAAAGTTAGATATTCTCGTTATAGTCTGCATTCTTTTGGTATATCCAAAATCCTAAAAGATTTTTTTTTAATTATATACATTAAGATTCGCTCTTTTTTTTTTTTAATTTTTTTTAATGTTTTATTTATTTCTAGGAGAGAGAGAGAGACAGCATGAGCAGGGAGGGTCAGAGAGAGAGGGAGTCACAGACTGAAACAGGCTCCAGGCTCTGAGCTGGCAGTCAGCACAGAGCCTGACGCGGGGCTCGAACCCATGAACCACGAGATCATGACCTAAGCGAAAGTCGGACGCTTAACCGACTAAGCCACCCAGGCGCCCCAAGATTCGCTCTTTATGTTACAACTTTACATAGGTTTTGACAAATGCTTGGTGGCATGTATCTACCAATATAGTATCATACAGAATAGTTTCACTGCCCTAAAAATCCCTGGTGCTTCATATATTCATTTCTCCTTGCTTCCTAAACACCTGGCAACCACTATACTTTTGGGTGTCTATATATTTTTGCCTGTTTCATAATGTAATAGAACTGCAGTCACACAATATGTAGCATTTCAGACTGGCTTTGTTCACTTAGCAATATTCATTTAATGTTCTTCCATGCCCTTCCATGGTTTGAGAGCTCATTTCTTTTTTAATCATTGAATAATATTCCATTGTATGGATGTACCACTGTTTGTTTAACAGTTATTTTCTCTGCATTATTCTCCTAATGCAGAATATCTTGGTTACTTCTCCTTTTGGGAAATCATTAATAAAGTTGCTATAAACATTTGGGTGCAGGTTTTATGTGGATATTAGTTCTCAGCTCAATTGGAAACATACCTAGGATCCACATATGGTGGATCATATGAATAGCTTTGTAAAAAACTGCCAATTTTTTCCTGAAGTGTAGTGTTTTACATTCCCACCAGAAATTAGTAAGAGTTTCTGTTGTTCTACATCCTCATCAGCAGTTAGTATTGTCAGTCTTTTAGCCATTCTAATAGTGTATGTGGTGCTATCTCATTGTTGTAATTTACAATTCCCTGATGAGAAATGATATTGAGTGTCTTTTATTGTGCTTATTTTCCACCTGTATATCTTCTTTGGTGAAATGTCTGCTCAAATCTTTTACCCAATTTTTAATTGGATTGCTTTCTTATTGTTGACTTTTAAAGTTCTTTATGTATTTAGGATAGAAATCCTTTATCACATATGTGTATTTCAAGTATTACTTTCCCAGTATATAGTTTATTTCTTCATTCTCTTACCACTATTGTTCTCAGATTAAATTTTTTAATTTTGATAAAAGTGAATTTATTTATTTAGTTTTTTGGTCCATGGATTTTGTTTTTGGTGTTGTAACTAAAAACTCAGGGCCAAGTCCAAGGTACAAAAATTTTTTCCTATCTTCTAAAAGTTTTATAATTTTGCATTTTACATTTTCATAGTTTTGCATTTAGCCTTTGCACTTTACATAACCCATTTTTTTAGAGAGAGAGAGAGAGAGAGCATGAGCAGAGGAGATGGGTAAAGGGAGGGAGAATTGTAAGTAGGTTCCATGTTCAACGCTGAACCCATGGCAGAGCTTGATCCCACAAGCCTGGGATCATGGCATGGCCCAAAATCAAGAGTCAGACACTCAACCAACTGAACCACCCAGGCACCCCTATATTCATTTTTTAAAATAGATGTCCAATTCTTCTAGTACCATTTGTTGAAAAGATTCTTTTCTGATACATGAAAAGATGCTCAACATCAGTCATCATCAGGGAAATACAAATCAAAACCACATTGAGATACCACCTCACACCTGTCAGAGTTGCTAAAATGAACAACTCAGGCAAAAACAGTTGTTGGCAAGGATGTAGAGAAACAAGAATCCTCTTGCACTGCAGGTGGGAATGTAAACTGGTGTAGCCACTCTGGAAAACAGAATGGAGCCTCCTCACAAACTTAAAAATAAAACTACCCTATGACCCAGTAATTGCACTACTATGTATTTATCCAAAAGATACAAAAATGCTGATTTGAAGGGGCATGTGTACCCCAGAGTTTATAACAGCACTATCAATAGCCAAATTATGGAAAAAGCCCACATGTCCATGGACTGACAAATGGATAAAGAAACTATGGTGTGTGTATATATGTATGTATGTATACACCATATATACTGGCTGTTGTCAACACACACACACACACACACACACACACACACATGCACACACAGAGTGAAATATTACTTAGCAATAAAAAAGAATGAAATATTGCCATTTGTGACAATGTGGTGGAATTAGAGTGTATTATGCTAAGCAAAATAAGTAAAAAAAAGACAATTCTCATATGATGTCACTCATATGTGGAATTTAAGAAACAAAATAGGTGAACATAGGGGAAGAGAGACAAAAATAAGATAAAAACAGAGAGGGAGACAAACTATAAGAGACTTAAATACAGAGAACAAACTGTGGGTTGCTGGAAGGGAGGTGTGTGGGGGAGGTAGGCTAAATGCATGATGGGCATTAAGGAGGGCACTTGTTGGGATGAGCACTGGGTGTTATGTTTAAGTGATGAATCACTAAATTCTATTCCTGAAATCATTATTACACTATATGTCAACTAACTTGGATGTAAGTAAAAAATAAAAATAAATAAAAGACTCTATTCTTTCCCCTCAATCACCTTTGCTCTTTATCAAAGATAAATTAACAGTATTTGTGTGGGTCTTGTTCTAGCTCTCTATTCTGTTTCACTGATCTGAATGTCCATTTTTCACCCATAGTATGCTGTTTTCATTGCTGTAGCTTTATAGGAAGTATTGAAGATGGGTAATGTCTATCCTCCAACTTTGTTCTTTTTCTTCACTATTGTGTTGGATATTCTGGGTCTATTTGCTTTTCTTTTCTTACTGTATTCATCAGGACTTCCAGTGTAGAGTTAAATAGAGGTGATAAGAGAGGGGCATCCCTACCTTAGTCCTAATCTTAGATGGAAAGTACCCAGTTTCTCATCATTAAGTTAAATATCAGCAGTAGGTCTTTGATACATATTCCTTATCAAGTTGAGGAGATTTCCCTGCAGTTTTTTGATATTTTTTAAATAATAAATAGGTATGTGTTTTGTCAAATGCTTTTTCCACATCAATTTATATGATAACATGATTTTTCTTCCTTAGTATGGAAGGAATGTGATGTGATATAATGGATTACAGCACCTGATTTTCAAATGTTGAACCAGCCTTGCATACGTGGAAATGATCTGTCTGGGTAATTGCTTTTTTTTTTTTTTTTTGGAAGGTTATTAATGATTGATTCCATTTCTTTCATACTGTAGTCATAAACCTATTCAGATTATTTACTTCTTCTTGTGTGAATTTTTGTAGTTTTCACTTTTTAAGGAGATGTTACAGTTCACCTAAGTTATCAAATTTGTGGACATAGAGCTATTCATAATGTTTCCTTATTATCTTTTAATAACCATAGCGTTAGGAATGATTTTTCCCTCTTTCATTTTTAATATTAGTAAGTTGTGTCTTCTCTGTTTGGTCAGCTTGACTAGAGCTTCATAATTTTAAATAATGTTTTCTAAGAACCAGCTTTTAGTTTAATTTATTTTCTCTATTGATGTCCTATTTTTAATTTCTTTGATGCATGTTGAAATTTTATTATTTCCTCTCTTCTGTTTTTAGATTTAAATTTCTCTTCTTTTTTCGGTTTTCTAAGGTGAACCCTTAGATTATTAATTATTTTGTTCATTCCAGTGTATACATTCAGTGCTATAAATTGGTGCATTGTACAAATTTTTGATGTTTAATTTTTATTTTCGTTTAGTTCAAAGTACATTTTTTAGTTTCCCTAGAACTTCTTCTTGGACATATGTGTGGAAGATATTTAACACTGTACTGTAGCATGCATCTATACTCTTGCAAAGAGTTTTGTGGTCTTAGCTTTTCATTGTCAGGAAATGGGAAGCCAAGATGGTAGCCTATAGGTTCAGCGAGAAATAAAAAATGAATACAAGTAGTATTTTATTATTAAAAATGTTAAAAAGCATTTCTTTGTGGAATCAGTGTTATACTGATGGTACATTTAGTATCTGAAATACATTAATCTCTATGTAAAAAGCGTGTAACTTTTAAGAATTCTACTTCAATTGCATAATTTCTGTATCTAAAAATTCCAAAATACATATATATGGTCTAAAGTGTATGATTGATAGAGTTGGCATTTTTATGGCTACATTTCTTGACTTTATTATATTCTTTAAAGTTGTATATTGGTAACAGCAAACTAAATTCTTCATTCTCAAATGCTTTCATGCTATATATTTTTTCTGTTTGCAGTTAGCTTTAATGTGTGACTATATAGAAAATGGTTATCCTAGCCATATTAATAGACACTCTCTTTGGCTGCAATAAGAGATTAAGAATTCTGAAAATCTGTCACCTTCAAGCCAATTAGTATGAAGAAGGCAGGAGAAAGTCAGCTTATATATTGGAAAAATATGTAGGCCTAATCTTTTTCTTGTCTCTAAATACAAGGGGAGCAAACTGAATTCAGTTTCATCCCAAGAAAATAAATTGTTTATTTTTGATACCATTATCATTACAGTTATCATTTATTGTCATTGTCTCATTTAAACCCTCAGAGCAAGCCAGGAGGTGGATATTAATGTTCTTGTCCTTTCACAGGTGAGCAAATTGAGGTTTAGTGAAGTTAAATATTCAGCCTGAGTTCATGCAGACTGCAAGTGAGTCAAAATTTGAAACTAGGCCATCTGAGCCATCATATAATAGAAAATTTGATTAAGAGTCAGAAAACCCAATAAAATACCATGAAGTCAAAATAAGATGTCTTTTTTCAACATAACGAGTACAACAACAAAATAATCATACCAGTTTCTCATTTGGGGAACATATTAATAGAAGTTCTGTTTTGAAAAGTGCCTAACAATGGAAATAAACATGTATCATCATGAGTAGGATGGCAAGAAATCTTCCTATCCACTGAAGATTTATAGTTTTCAAGTACTATAAGATAAAACTGTAGGAGTATATAATAAAATCCAGTGAGGCTGAGTTATACAGGACTTTGAAGACCAACTAGAGCTTAATCATTTGTAGTAGAAAATAGAAAACCTTTAAAAGTTACTGAAGAAGATATATAGCAAGGTGGAAGCATAGGGCCCCTGAGACATGATCATAACTAGTACTGGAAATAGCAAGAAAGGAAAAGTTTGCCTATATATAATATCTAGGGATTCATTCAGTAAATATTTATGACAGATACTATGCTATAAACACACTGAACAAAGGTGCCTTAAATATCACTTGTGTTGTTAAGCAGCTTATTGCCTAATATTAAGAAAAAGTAAATTAAAAATGGGGAGGAATTAATTACCTTATGATTTGTTAAAAGTCATTATGAGCCTGTGAATGTTTCAGAGGAAGCACAAAAGAAAATATGATGAACCCAAACAGGGTGGTGGGAGTGACAGCAATGAAGCTGCGAGAGTGGTGATAACTGAGTTAAGGTGTTTGTTGAGACATGCTAAAAAGATCAAAAGGAGTGGAGGGAACCCCAGGATTATCAAACTCACAGCAAAGGCTCGAACCAAAGGGAACTGTTGTGGTCTTCATTTATTGAGTGCTTACTCTATACCAGGCATTCAGCTCAGGGTTATTTCTTCTAATTCACAAACAGTTCTTTGAGATAAGTACTCTTAGTATCTTCAATTTACAAATGAAGGAACTGAGGCACAAAGAAGCTAAAGGTAGTAAAGTCACACAGGTAGTAAATGGAGAAACCTAAACTTGTTTAACACAGTATAATGACAGACTTACCACTGGATTATGGTGTCTCTATAGAAAAGGGGGCTTAAAGGTTACCTGAAATGCTAAAATCAGATCTAGAATAAGAGTTCATATAGGAGTGCATATCGCCAAATAGAAAGTCAAATCACAATAGTCAATTAGAATTTAGGAGAATTAATTCAGAAAACAGAGAATAAGGCAAAGTAGCTTATCCTAAGTCAGCTAGGATATATAGGTAGGAAGCTCGTTTCTACAAAAGAATCAGAATCAGGGAAGTTTCTTGGCCAACAGTCCCTGTCTGGCTACCTTGGCCACATTGGTAATAATCCTCATATTACCATACCAGAGGCATCTTCACTACATTTCACAATAAAAACTAGTTTTATCTTTTGAATTTCAGTGTTGAAATGAGTATTAAATAATATTAATAGATGGTTCTTAATAATTTATCAGGTATGATTATGATATTGTGAAATATATACATATATTTTAAATATCTGTTAGAAATACTAATATGTCTAAATGTGAAATTCCTGGATGTCAACATTTAACTCTAAAATACTAAAATGACCAGGATTTAGCTCTAGAATACTACAATGTCTATTTCTAAAAGAGAGACAGTCAGGGAGAGAGAGAAAAAAAGAGAGGTAGTTTAGGTGGGACAAGATGGTTGACAAAACTTTGAAGAGAAATGAAACCAGATG
The DNA here is from genome assembly GCA_017311185.1 of Proteles cristata cristata. NCBI lineage: Eukaryota > Metazoa > Chordata > Mammalia > Carnivora > Hyaenidae > Proteles > Proteles cristata. The sequence continues at coordinate 491,791 of JAESUZ010004051.1, forward strand.
GACAAATGAGAGTCCTTCTCTGTATGTGTTTGAAACTTTACACAGTAAAAAGTTAAAAAAGAAAAGTGTCTTTTTAAATTGTTTTATTTATTTATTTATTTATTTATTTATTTATTAAATAGTTTATTGTCAAGTTGGTTTCCATATAACATCCAGTGCTCATCCCCACAAGTGCCCTCCTCCATGCCCATCACTCCCCTTCTTCTCCCCCACCTCCATCAGTCCTCAGTTTGTTCTCTGCATTCAAGAGTCTCTCATGGTTTGCCTCCCTCCCTCTCCCCCACTATTTTTCCCCTTCTTCTCCCCATAAAAAGAAAAGTTTCATTTCAAAGTTTTATGTTTATAGATGATGGGTAACTTTATCTTAGACAGTAGGTCAATAATTTCCAGTTCAACAAGGTAACTTGAAATGAAGTCTTATTTAACAATATTATAAAAACTCATTAAGCACATCAAATATTGTAACAAAGAATACCCATTTTAAAAATCAAGACTTGAAAACAAAATACAATTATTTTTTATGATATTTATATATATTTGAGGTCCAATTGTTTAGCATTTTTCTAAGACTAAAGGAGAAGTGGAAACATTTTATTATTTCCTTAGAATTTTCTGCTTCTAATCTCAGGGAAATTAAAATAAGAACATAATCCTTCAAATAACTTAATTCAAGAAAGTTTCTCTTCAACTTTTCTCTCAAAATGAATTCAATTTTATTCTGAATTTAGCTCTACTCCTAAATTTTATTAGTCCTTGCCCTTAGACCACTGATTGATTCCATTAAGTACTTGTCTACTTACAGTTTTCCATTTTGGCCTCATTATTAAAGGAAGATCTATCTGCTGCTTCTACATTTTGAAGTGTTTTCTTCATTTCTGTTACCTTCCCTGGGGACCAGGGCTCACTGTTGCTGGATTTTTCTTTTAGCCAGGATTTGGGGATCTGGAATACCTACAAAGGAGAGAAGCAATTGAAAGAATAATATGATTATGAAAGAGATGAGGAAATGAGATAAAGGAGACAAATCTTTTTAAACAGAATCATTTGGGAGATCCAGTCAGTTGAAGTCACTTGGCTCCATTTCCCACCTATCCTACAAAGAAAGATAGGTTGGAGTGTCCTTAGAAATACTGGTCCCAGATTAAGTGGATATTATCAAACCCTAATGGTTTAGTCTTGGACACTTCCTCTGGGCCTCCTACTTGAATGCCTCAGGCAGTTCTCAGCAAGGACAGAAACTAGCAACAACAAAAAGCCAGGATTTGGAATGGATTCTAGGGAGCCTCTCCCCAGAGCTTGCCTGTAACAGTCCTTTGTCACGGCTATTACTATTGGCATACATTGTGTCAGCGGTATATGAGGTACCATCATTCATGCTGGGGAGAAAATAGAGTGGTGTCTAAGCATTCCATCTTCTTAGGGAGACACGACTAGTATAGGAAAAACCTTGGAAGTTAGAAACATGGGATATCTAACAAGGTCAAGGTCCAAATGAACTCTTCAGACAGAGAATTCTATGGGATTTAGTGGAGAGTTAGGGAATGTCAAGAGATCTGAGTAGTGTAGCAAAAACAGGGGTGTTAGGACACTTAAACCTGGGTATAAAACCTTCTTTGCCACTTCTTGACCATGTAGCCTTGTGAGAGTCACTCTGTGATACATTGTATTTTTTCTTAATCTGCAAGGTCTAATAATAATTATACTCAGATATTAAATAAAAGTAAGTTGTCTAGCAAAGGGCCAAGCGTATAGCTGGTCTTCCGTCAATGGGAGCCAACATTATTGGTATACTCTAGGGAACTTTTTTATTTCTAAATTAGTGTATAGGCATATGACTATTCTGGAATATGTTGGCCTTCCCCTGTACTAAAACCCAATGGTTATAAAATGCTTGTACTTTTTAAACATTTCCCAGTTACTATTTTTGAGATCCTAGAAAGTGCCTCTGATAGAATTGTTATTATTTTCTGGGTCAGAATTAACTCCCAAGTTAATCTGGAATCCAGTCCCAGAGTGCCTCTGGTTCACCAAATGGGTCAGCCATTATTCCTTCCCATAAAGGCAGCAGGAATGGGGACCAGGTCTACCACTTCTCTGAAGCCCTAGTGTCCTTTTAGATTCCCAATATGAAATGGGTCCAATGACACCCACCTTTCAACGTTTATAAGGAGATTGAACGAGTGGTGTCTGTAAAAAGCATAGAAATGTGCACCTTTCCATGACAGCTCCTTAATAATTGTTAGTGTCTTCTCTTTTCTTCCATCCCCTACTCCTGGGCATCTGTTTAAGAAGCTGTAAAATGAAGGGAATGGCTTTTGTAACTTTTAAGGCTTCTACAAGCCAATAACTCAATGGTTGCTGAATATCTACTTATAGCAAAGGTGACCTTGTCATAAATAATGGTTTGCTGCACAGAATGTCTGGCTGTTAATGTCTCCTGTCTGTTTGTAATGCATTGCTATTAAGCCTCAGTATCATTTTTTCTTGTCCTGCCTTTTTTCCTTTGGACTTTCATTAATATGCTTCACTTGGAGATATTTAATGTAAATCAAATTGCTCTTATTTGGCTTTCTACCAGGTTGAGGTACAAATTTATTTATCTAACTATCATCCTCGATCTATAGATTCAGAACTTAGTAAATAGGCAGTACATGTTTAAATTCCTTTTATTATTTTACTAGTATGTATCTCATATTAAAGTTCATTTGACAAACCTGTAAACAGCTGCCCTGTTCACCAACCTTCATCATCATTTTGATCTCTTCTTAAAACAGCTTTGAATTTTGCTTTTGATATTTGCCTAACTGGTCAATACGAGCTTCATTACCACTGGCAATTAACTGTAATTCCTTCCAGCGTATATGGCCAAATCAGTGTGTATGGTCAATCATCTAGCACTAATTAGAAGTATCTGCTGCTTCTGGGGCTACAGTCTGCCATTTTTGGTTAGTGATTAATTGTAGAAATTGTTGTTAGGTTTCTGATATGATGCAATGTGATTTTATTTGCTTCAAATCTCTTCCAGACAGACAGGCTATTTGGTTCGCTGATAATTTGGATCCTGCCAAAATGGCCTAAGGCCTATCCTGAGGCTTTGTAATCATATCCCTTTTACTGTCACAGAATCCTGCAAACCCACTCAGATTTGGAGCCCACAAAATAAGAGACAATGTCCTCAAAAAGGTCACCACTCAGGGTCATTTTGGGAAAGTCCCAGGCTCTGTCATTTCCCATCATGTAGAACATATCCAGCAGTGGAGAGGTTATGCCATGGGAGGTAAAGTGTGTATGTCCCAGGTGTTTGGAAACTGAGGAAAGGATAAAGATCCAATGTACTCAGTTATCAAAATATCATCTGCCTACCACTTTCCCTTCCCCCCACGCCCAGGATCTTGTGCCATTAAAAAGTAAAACATAATTGAGACCTATTGAAACTCAGATTCTGTGCCAAATAGGGCAGTTTCGGTGATTATTTTATGTTGGGATTTTCCTCAGAGCTTTGTATATTTGCTTACCTATTAAAATTCTATGGGAAGTGTGAGACACCTCCTTAACTTTTGCTCTGAAAACCTTGGCTCTGATATACAGAGCCCATGCAGGGACAGATATGAGTTTATAGAAAATAGGGTTTAATAAGTGGCAATCTCATTGGAAGGAGAGACTAGGAGACTCTTAAAGCAATCTTTGAATAGCAAGCTTCCTGTTTTTGTATAGGATATAAATATGGATAAGATTTTGCCTTTTTTTGCAAATTCCTGCATAGATGTTAAGAAAGGTTTTCCAGAGGGGTCACACTTTGAAAGATTTTCTCTATATGACATTATTACTCGCCTCATCATAGCCTTTCCACAGGAAGGAGACATCTATACATGGGGCATCACTAAGAGAGAATATCAGGCTCCACATTTCTAAGTATAGATCTTCTTCAACTTGTAACAGGGTTATGTCCCAATAAACCGATTGTAAGCTGAAAATAACATAAGTCAAAATGCATTTAATGCACCTAACCTACTGAATAGCAGTGCTTAACCTAACCTACTTTAAACATGCTCAGAACACTTATATTAACCTATAGTTGGGCAAAATCATCTAACACAAAGGCTACTTTATATTCAAGTGCTTTATTACTTTACAACAAAGTATTGAATAGCTCATGTAATTTATTGAATGCTGTACTGAAAGTGAGAAGCACAATGGTTGTGCAGGTACAGAATGGTTGTAAGTATATGGGTGGCTGTGTGGCTAAATGGGAGGATCATCCTGCATGTCACTGGCCCAGGAAGTGATTTAAAATTAGAAATATAGTTTCTAGGGGTGCCTGGGTGGCTCAGTTGGTTAAGTGTCCAGCTCTGAGTGTTTCGGTTAGGTCATGATCTCATGGTTAGTGAGATCGAGCCCCACCTCAGGCTGTGCACTGGCCATACAGAGCCTGCTTGAGATTCTTTGTCTCCCTCACTCTCTCCTCTGCCCCTCCCCCACTCTCTCATTCTCTCTCTCAAAATAAATAAATAAACACTTAGAAAAAGAAATACAGTTTCTATTAAATGCATGTCACCATCAAACCATTGTAAAATTGAAAAAACATAAGTCAAACAAACTGTCATAAGTCAGGGACTATCTGTATGAGCTGTTCCTTGATTAACTGGCAAATGGGAAGATTTGTTATTACGAAGAGGACACTGAAAGAGAAATTAGACACCTTGATTCCCAATTTGGCCCTACTTCCAGGATTTGTCTTTTCCAACCATCAAATTTTCTAGCTCCTTTAGTTTCCTCTTCTGGGAAATAAGGATTTTAATAGTATCTTTTCTGTTTATCTCATAAAATTGGTATAAGGATCAAATGACATAATGGTTATGAAAGTGTTTTATAAGTATTATGCAATTGTAAACAATCACTCTTATACCTTGTCTAGAATTAGAAATAATCAAAGATTGAACTCTATGACCATCTAGATCTTTTATTTATTAATTTTTTTACAAATAGTTTATTGTCAAATTAGTTTCTACATAACACCCAGTGCTCATCCCCACAAGTGCCCTCCTCCATGCCCACCCCTCCTCCCCCCCACATCCACCAGTCCTCAGTTTTTGTCAGCATTCAAGAGTCTCTCATGGTTTGCCTCTCTCCCTTTTCCCCACCATTTCCGCCCTCCTTCTCCCCCTTGGTCCTCTGTTAAGTTCCTCCTAATCCTCCTATATGTGCACACATATGATATTTGTCCTTCTCTGCCTGACTTATTTCGCTCAGCATAACACCCTCAAGGTCCATCCATGTTGCTACACATGGCCAGATTTCATTGTTTCTCATTGCCATGTAGTATTCCATGGTATAGATAAACCACATCTTCTTGATCCATTCATCTGTTGATGGACACTTAGGCTCTTTCCATGTTTTAGCTATTGTGGAGAGTGCTGCTATGAACATTGGGGTACATGTGCTCCTATGCATCAGCATTTCTGTATCCCTTGGGTAAATTCCTAGCAGTGCTATTGCTGGGTCATAGGGGAGTTCTATTGTTAGTTTCCTGAGGAACCTCCACACTGTTTTCCAGAGGGGCTGTACCAGTTTACAGTCCCACCAACAGTGTAGGAGGGAATGCCCATTTCTCCACATCCTCGCCAGCATCTAGAGTTCTCTGATTGGCTCATTTTAGCCACTCTGACTGGCGTGAGGTGGTATCTCAGTGTGGTTTTGATTTGTATTTCCCTGATGAGGAGCGATGCTGAGCATCGTTTCATGTGTCTGTTGGCCATCTGGATGTCCTCTTTGGAGAAGTGTCTGTTCATATCTTCTGCCCATTTCTTCACTGGGTTGTTTGTTTTTCGGGCGTGTAGTTTGGTGAGTTCCTTGTAGATTCTGGATATTAACCCTTTATCTGATATGTCATTTGCAACTATCTTTTCCCATTCCGTTGGTTGCCTATTAATTTTCTGGGTTGTTTCCTTGGCTGTGCAGAAGCTTTTAATCTTGATGAGGTCCCAATCATTTATTTTTGCTCTTGATTCCCTTGCTTTTGGGGATGTGTCAAGTAAGAAGTTGCTGCGGTGGAGGTCAAGGAGGTTGTTTCCTGCTTTCTCCTCTAGGGTGTTGATAGTTTCCTGTCTCACGTTCAGGTCCTTTATCCATTTTGAGTTTATTTTTGTGCATGGTGTGAGAAAATTATCTAGTTTCATTCTTCTGCATGCTGCTGTATGACCATCTAGATCTTACACAGCTCTAAACCTTATTATTAGAGAAGGAGTCATGCAAGTCACTTCATACTTCATATTTCATAGCTATTTAAGAGTCTGTCAACATCTCTGGCACAACCTAACCTTACTTCCACTCCACCATAGTTGAACTTGCTAATCAGAGGTGGTACTGGAGGTGGTTTTGATGCTGTGTTCTTGCTAATGTAGTCATCTTGCTTGATGGGCCACATTTCATTTTTTAATGTGTTTGCATTTATGACAGGTATGTGCTTCTGTAGGCACCTGTCTCAGCTTCTCTGCCTTGATTATCCTTATAGCTGGATCTGTTTCCTCCATGATACTTTCACTTACCTCTCCTATCCAGACATACCACCACAAAGCTGGAATGACTATACCTTCCCATGTGCACCCTGTATTCATTACTGGAGCAGAGCCTCACTAGAACATGGATTCTTTGAACAAGTCCTGATCATGATCTATTCCCTGAATATGTGCCTGGATATCAGAGGCACTTGATAAAGAGTGAATGCATGGGATATCTGGGTGGCTCAGTTGGTTGAGTGTCCAACTTCAGCTCAGGTCATGATCTCCTGTTTTGTGGGTTTGAGCCCCATGTCAGGCTCTCTACTGTCAGCACAGAGCCCACTTTGGATCTGTCTCTCCCTCTCTCTCTGCTCCCCACTTTGGATCTCTCTCTCCCTCTCTCTCTGCTCCTCCCCTGCTTTCTCTCTCTTTCTCTAAATAAATAAACTTAACAAAATGAATGCAAAGGGTGCCTGGGTGGCTCAGTCATTTGTTCGTCTGACTTTGGCTCAGGTCACGATATCACTGTTAGTAGGTTTGAGCCCATGTCGGGCTCTGTGCTGACAGCTAGCTCAGAGCCTGGGGCCTGTTTCAGATTCTGTATCTCCCTTTCTTTCTGACCCTCCCCTGTTCATGTTCTCTCTCTCTCTCTCTCTCTCTTTCTCTTTCTCTCCCTCTCTCAGAAATAAATAATAAACATTAATTCTAAAAATGAATGAATGTAGGGGCGCCTGGGTGGCTTAGTCGGTAAAGCGTCTGACTTTCGCTTGGGTCATGGTCTCGCGGTTCGTGGATTTGAGCCCCGCATCGGGCTCTGTGCTGGCTGCCAGCTCAGAGCCTGGAGCCTGTTTCAGTCTGTGACTCCCTCTCTCTCTGACCCTCCCCTGCTCATGCTGTCTCTCTCTCTCCTAGAAATAAATAAAATAAATTAAAAAAAACATTAAAAAGAAATGAATGAATGTATTTAAGAATAAATGAATGAAAGATCCCCATCTATCTGTTCAACTATGTCCAGCTCTTGAGATATTTCCTGACACCATTCTCAGGCCTACTGAAAAGTTTAGTCTAACCTTGAAGCACACTAGGCTTTGCTTCGCTGTGTAGTTACTTTGCTGCTGTGCCTATGAAGAGCAGGGACCTTTAAGGTTTCCAAATTGCAATATTCCTTTCTCTTGTGCTGGCCTGGTTGTAGAACTGAAAGTTTGCTCCAATTCTCTGCTCTGTATTAGGCCTGGTTACCTGCCTTGTAATATTTAAGACCACTCATCTCACCTAGCTCTGACTAGTCCCATTTCCAGACTTAGATAGTAATTATCCTCATAATAAATATACTTTAATCACTACCATTAAACTCTTCACAAGCAGTGGTTGCTGCCTAATTTTATAATTCTTGGTCTTCCTTCTAGATTTGACTAATTAACTACCTCAGGTATCTTCATTCTTCCATTCTATGCCCATGGTATACCCTCCTCCTAATCAGTTACAGCAATGAGCATGGTTAAGACAGTACAGAGAAAGATACTACCCATAGAACATATCTGGAACATGATGAAACCATCCTCTGTTATACCTTCAATTGCTCTACCATTCTTGCTAGAATATACCTGTGCATGAAGATTATCATTCTCCAACCTCACCCTTGTGAGTAAGCTCTACCTTCTGGTTCTATAGTGCTGAGATCCTAACATGCCTGTGTCCTTACTGATCTTGGCTAGATAAAAGACAGAAAAAACCCCTCCTGATTCTGACCAAGCTTTATTAGATGAAATGTTTTATTTTGATTAAAAACATGAAGCCTGGATCCAGACTGCTCAAGTTCTGATCCTAACTCTGTCATTCACTGGTAGAATAATTTGGGCAAGTTACCTAAGTTTCCTGTCTCTCAATTTCCTCATGTTTAAGTGAGTACGTCCTCATAGTGTTACTGAGAAGATTGAGTTGAAACATGTGGAACATTCAGAACAGTACCCAGCTGCATCCTGACTATATATTCTCTAAAATTGTATGTACTGCTCCAAGATCTGTGTAATGCTATTAAAAATATTAAATTAAAAAATATGAGTCAATAATAGATTACAGAAGTAAATAATGTAAGTAAATAATTACAATTGTTTAATGTTTTTATTTCTGAGAGAGATAGAGAGAGAGAGGGAGAGAGAGAGCATGAGGAGGGGAGGGTAAGAGAGAGAGAGGGAGACACAGATTCTGTAACAGATTCCAGTCTCTGAGCTGGCTGCCGGCACAAAGCCCGACGCGGGGCTCGAACCCAGGAACCATGAGATCATGACCTGAGCTGAAGTCAGATGCTTAACCGACTGAGCCATCTAGATGCCCCTGGAAGCAAATAATTAAATAAAGGTAAATGAGGGAGGGGGTGGAAAGCTATTCCGCATGGTAGAATTCAATTAGTGAGCATAGGAAGAGTGATGAAAATGGGGGGGGGGGGAAGGGGAGGATCATCATTTGGTAAACATCACAGCAACAATTGTTTCAGGCAATATCATCAATGGATGCTAAAATTAGTATTTTAAAATTACAAGAAATATGATATTTTCACGTTCTAAAAGATCTCTCTACAATGTCCTCATCTATTACAAAGGGAAAAATAGCAACTAGCTATTAGAGAGACCTAACTAATATTATGTTAACCAAGTGATCACAATGAACACCAGTAATAATGAGACATATGAATATCTTGTGCCTGTTGACATGACTCCTTGAAAGGGCTCAAAATATGTTCTGTTGTATTCTTACAAAAAAATGCATGATCTAAGTATAATCAGAAAGAAACATAGACAAACCCAAATTGAGCAATACTCTACAAAATAACTGACCAGTATTCTTCAAAAGTGACAAAGTCATCACACACAAATACAGACTGAAGATCTGTCCTAAATTGAGGAAAATATAAGGTGACATGGGAACTAAATGATCCTGGATTGGGTCCTCATCTAGAGAAAGGACACTAATAGGGGAATGGATAAGCTTTGAAAAAACTCAGAAGACTAGTTATCAGTTTAGAGTTGAGGTCAATTCCCTGGCCTCAAAAGTTGTGCATGGTTCTGTAATATGTTAGTGTTTAGGGAATCTTGGTGAAAGCTACATGAGAATTATTTGTACCATTAGTGAGATTTTTGTAAATCTGAACCTATTTATCATGTTCCAAAAATACCAGGTCTACTTCTATGATGGTTATAGAAAGCAAACATCAACGTTTATGCTCTAGGAGCTTATAGTCTAGTAAGAGGTAAAAAATGACAATGGAAAAAGTACTAAACACTATGAAATATTTAACTTAAATTCTATGTGAAAGTTGGATATAGAGAAAATCCTTCTAATCGAAAGTATAAAAAGTACCTTCATGAAGAGGGCAGCATTTTAGCTACACCTTGAACATGTAAAGGCAGGGGATGAAGAAGAGAAGTCTAGGTATAGGAACAACATTACCAAAGAGCCAAGAGCAGGTAATTTTATTGAGAAGTTCATTATGGAGCATGGAGTATTTACAAGAGTAGTTGGAGATGAGTAATGAGATTTCATTAAAGACAGTATTGAATCCAATGACAAAATATACTGATTTCATCCAATAGTCAGGAAGGAGCCATAGAAGGGTTTTGGACAAATTCATGCCAAATCAGTCATCAGAGAGGCATAAGGGTCACCATGTTAGATGAGGTGAAAGTGAGGATCAGAGCATGAAGTATTGGCTACTTTATATTATTTAAAATTCAGTACTCAGGGGCGCCTGGGTGGCTTAGTCGGTTAAGCGTCCGACTTTCGCTTAGGTCACGATCTCGCGGTTCGTGGGTTCGAGCCCCTCGTTGGGCTCTGTGCTGACTGCCAGCTCAGAGCCTGGAGCCTGTTTCAGTCTGTGACTCCCTCTCTCTCTGACCCTCCCCTGCTCACGCTGTCTCTCTCTCCTAGAAATAAATAAATTAAAAAAAACATTAAAAAAAATTTAAAAAAAAATTCAGTATTCAGAGAAGGAAAAGGAGTCTGCAGGTATGGGCATTGTTTTCTTAACTGTGAAATAGTGTTCATGTTTAAATAAACCAATAAAGAGTTGTGAACTCAGAAATCATGATATTCACAGATGCAGATGGTGGAAATGAGTTCTCTTATGAACAGCTATGTCACTAAGATACTTGCTACCAGCTGTTCCAAACAATAGATGGGAACAGCTTTTAATAAAGGCTTGGAATGAATATTTTATTTTAATGCAAATTTAAGGAAGGCAGCAAAAGGTTAGCTTTTGAAAACACCATTTTACTAAGGTTCTGACCATTAATTTCATCATAGAATTTCTTAAATATCCATTTATTGCACAAACATTGAGACATAATATTTAGGTTACCAATTTTGCATTATATAATAAATCTTTTTATACTCTATTCTGTCATGTTTTATATTCAGAAGAGATAGAAGAGATTTTATAATTATGCTAAAGTATGAATAATGAAATAGCACTATAAAATATGGAAACTTGAGTTTAAACATTAAAAAAAAATGCCCTGTGTCTTCAAATGTTAGTAATAGTTCACAATGTTTTGGTTGAAAGCTACTCTCTGAATAACTGAAGTTAAAAAATTTATTTTTACTAGATAAAACTTTCTAACTTTCTTCATTCTGGTTTGTTCATTTCCATATACATATTTCTAAAATGTTGTAATTATCAACTTTATATCCCACCTTTTTGTTTTTAAGTACACTCCATGCCCAGTGTGAAGCCAACATGGGGCTTGAACTTATGACTCTGAGATCAAGACCTGAGCTGAGATCAAGAGCTGGACAGTTAACTGACCGAGCCACCCAGGTGTTCCTATTATCCTACCTTTTAAAGTCACTTTAACACTTTTTTTTGCTCTTGTAGCATTTTCTTATCTATTGAAAGCAAAATATTATATCATGTGCCTAAACATACCTACCTTAATCATTCTACTATCACTGGAAATTTAGATTATTTTTACTAATTTTTATAAACAATGCTAGAACAAATACTCTTGTTTGTGTATATAGTTTTTCTGAATAAAAAAAAAATAGAATCATTCACATCTAAAGTTATGTTCTAAAGGCTTCTGTGTGGCTTAAGCGGTGAAGTGTCCAATCAGGTCATGATCTCACCATTCATGTGTTAGAGCTCTGGGTCATGTTCTGTGCTGACAGCTCAGAGAATGGAGCTTGCTTCAGATTCTGTGTCTCCCTTTCTCTCCGCCCCCTTGCCTGCTCATGCTGTCTCTCTCTCTCTTTCTTTCTCAAAAATAAATAAACATTAAAAATAGATAAATAAATAAATACATACATACATACATACTCTTCTAGTTCCTAAAAGCAAAGTTACCTTCTTTCACCAATCAAAAAATATGTGGCATTTTTCTAACTGAATTATCATTATTTATAATTAATATTGTTTATTTTTATTGAAATTATTAAATTATTAGAATAGTGAATACACTAAAAAAAAAAAAAAGAATAGTGAATACACTTATTCTGAAGTCCACAGATTAAAAGGAAATCATCCAAAGATACATGGTAAATTCACACAAAAGATAGGAAAGAACCAAGGTTCATACTTTTTGTTTACCTTTTCTTTCAAAACATTAAGTGCCTAACATGACAAACTCACTACTGAAGTCTCTTGGGCTCTAGGTTTAAGACCTAGTATTGGACCTCTAGAGATTCCAGTCTATAGAGGAAAATGGATAAGAACATTTACTTTATGATAGTGGGTTCTACCATTTAATAATAATTACTTATACCTATTTGAGTATTTGGTATTAGATTCTTTTTAAAATATTTTTAATTTTTTTTTTTAATTTTAAAAAGAGAGACAGAGTATGAGTGCGGGAGGGGCAGAGAGAGAGAGAGAGAGAGAGGGGAGATACAGAATCCAAAGCAGGCTCCAGGCTCTGAACTGTCAGTGCAGAGCCCAATACAGGGCTTAAACCCATGTGCTGTGAGATCATGACCTGAGCCAATGTCAGAGGCTTAACCGACTGAGCCACCTAGGCACCCCAGTATTAGATTCTTGATGTGTGATTTTATCCTCATAACAATCATTGAGATATAGGTAAAAGTATTTCCATTTAACAGATAAGGAAATCAAGACTTAGAAGAGCAAGTAAGTTGCCAAAGGGCACATCATAGTCAAGTTTAAAATGTAAGTTCATGACTCTAAATTCCCTTTTATTATTGAAAAACCAGCATTGCTGCATTTTAATTGAGGTATTCATTTCAGATGTACAACATAATGATTCAATATTTGTATACATTGTGAAATAATCACCACAATAAGTCTGTTAACATCTGTCACCTTACATAGTTACAAAAATATTTGTTTTTCTTGTGATGAGAATTTTTAGGATCTAGTCTCTTCCCAACTTTGAAGTATGCAACACAGTATCATTAAGTATAGTCACCATGCTGTACATTATATCCCCAAGACTTACTTATTTTATAGCCAAAAGTTTGTGTGTTTTTACCTCCTTCATCCTTTTGTTTCCCAACCCCCTCCCTCTGGCAACCACCAATCTGTTTTCTGTATCCATGAGCTTGCTTTGAAAAGTGAACACTGTTGATTAGATTATTATAACTCCAAATATAAACTTGGAAATATAGATTTCTAATTCCCTAAAGTCCCTAAGGGGAAGTAATAAATCAATTACATTTCTCTCTTACTTTTTTTAAAAAAAATAATGTTTATTTATTTCGGGGAGAGAGAGAGAGAGAGAGAGAGAGAGCGAGAGAGAGAGCGAGCGAGCAGGGGAGGGTCAGAGAGAGAGGGAGATACAGAATCCGAAGCAGGCTCCAGGCTCTGAGCTAGCTGTCAGCACAGAGCCCTATGCCAGGCTCCAACCCACGAACTGTGAGATCATGACCTGAGGCGAAGTCAGACGTTTAAGCAGCTGAGCCACCCAGGTGCCCCTCTCTCTTACTTTTTTAAATTGGAAAGTGTTCTTCTTTGCCTAGCCTTATACTGCCTAGTTGGTGTTTTAGCCCCCCCACCCCACCCCGCTTGCTCTCTCTCTCTCCTTCAAAAATAAATAAACATTTTTTATTTATTTTTTAAATAGTTTATTGAAAAATAAACATTTTAAAAAGTTAAAAATAAAATAAATAAAAATCAAACATGAGAATTTCTCAGTGAATTAAAACCAGTGTCTCTTGAGGTAGCTCATTTAAACATTGTTTCATTTATTTGTAAGTTTTACGGACATGATAACTATGCAGTTCAGAGATTACATAATTACTGCTCCCATTTATATAGTTCCCAAATATAACTTAATAACATTTAAAAATATTTTCAAATATTTCAAAATATTTTAATTTCATTTAGTCTTTTAAAATTTGTTAAAAAGAAACATGTATCTTGTAGTATAGCTAGATGTGAATGAAGATTAGAGTCTAAAATCATGACCAGATGCCCCTACCCACATTTTATTTTACATAGATCTGGGGGGAAATACCACATGATATTCTGTGCAAGTCTGTCATGTAGCTCTCCAGTTGTTGACCCCCTCAGTGCCAGCCACTCAGGTCAGAGCACAGAGCACCACACATGGAATTAAAAATCAGAAACTCTTATTCTACCATTTATAGACATCATGAACTCTCTGAGTCTTAGTTTTTAATGTGTAAAAAAGGAAAAGATGTGAAAGAACACATGAAAGACATTTAATACATGTTACATGCCCCTAAATTTCATTAATTTTCATCAATATTTAAATTTTGGTGAATACCTCCTGGATGTAAGACACTGGGGTCCCAGAGAAAGACATTGTCCCTGACATCAACTTAATTCTGGGGGCTAGACAGACAGAGTCTAGTCAACTCTTAACTCTGCCTATGAAAATATTGAGACCAGGATGTACACCCTAATGGCATTGTACCTTTTGAAAGAGCCTTCAGCTATGAAATCTGAATCTGGACATAAGAAACAACAATTTATAAGAATTTGCTACTCTCTTTGTAGGCATGAAATCTTTTCACTATTTGAACTTCAAATTGCAGGTTCCTATTCAAATTGTTTCTCAGGGGCCTTCTTTTCTTTCTTTTTTTTGTTCTTTTCTCTTTTCTTTTCTTTCTTTTTTTTTTTTCTTTTATTCCTGGATTCCATAATCAATTTACTTAGGTAGCTTCATGGTCCAGAGTTTAGTTCCATCTACCCAATGCATTAATGTCCTAGATAAATAAATTTAGAGGCTAGGTGACAAGGCTACACAGCCGATACATGGGAACAGCACTGGGACAGGGGCCAGAGGTTTTCCAGTACTTTGCTAAACTATGCAGCCTCATTCTCCACATACTGGTGATAAATAATTTTGCATCCCTGGTAAAATGACTACTGATGCAATGAAAGGAGCATAATTTTATAGTGATGGATTAGATTGTTGCCATGCAAGCGGATTTAACTACAGAGAATCAGCAAATGATACTGTTGCCCCATCCATTCTTGGCTTGCAGAGGAATATGCCTGAGTAGGCCAGTTGAAGGCAGGCACCATAGAAAATGCTAGCAAAGCAGGACCCTGCTCTCTTCACACTCACATAATTGCAAGAAAGTTGGAAAGAGAGACAGGGAACGTCAACTCTTCTAGGTAATAACAGAGGTTTCTTGGTTGAAGAAATAACCTTGTTAGAAAGAGAGAGGCCAGACAGAATCCAGCTGCTGGAATCAGCCTGTTCTGTCTCAGAGCTGACTGAGTGCCATGTACTTAGCTTCTTAAGCATAAAAGTCCTGAGAAAGAAACAGAAGATAAATGTCAGGCCATCAGAATGTATCTTTCTTTACCTGTGTCAGGTTGTGTAGGCATCAAATCAATTTGCATGTGAAAACACAAAGACCCTGGAAAAGTTAGTCTGTGAGTCCAAAAATTAAGTAAATTTCATACTATTACTTGGAATGGGTGGATTCCAGGCAAGTTTTTTTTTTTGTTTGTTTTTAATTCATTGCTTGTATTTCTTCGTACTTCCTATGGACCTTATTTCTGATAGAATGTTAGCACTGGAAGGATCTTTAGAAATCATAGTGTTCAGTCTCTTTGACTGAGGCTAAGAGAGGTGAACAGGTATTTCAAAGGATGTAAATACAGTGACCATCACTGACTGTCTGAATCAGTACAACTTTGAGACTGCTGAAGAGAGTTATTACTCTGAGAGAATAGACATAGAGGGAGATAGCACAAGAAACTTAGGCCATGTGGTTACTCCAGATATCAGCATAATCAATAATTATGTTTTTGCATTTGGCTATCAGACAATTGTCTGGGACACCCCCTTCATGACTGTGAAGGAGGCTCTGTAGCTGGGTGTGCATAGTGTGTCAGTAGAACGGAGAATGGGATCACCTGAGTCAGTGTCACCTGGACACTGGGATTTTGACATTATGACTTTGCAGATTTGAGAATAGGGTGACAAACTGAGGAGGCGTTTTCCAGTCAGTCATAAACTAGTGGAAAGGCAGAGGCACACATACACAGGTGTTCATGCAAGTGTGGCCTACAATACAGGGTACACTCAAGGGCTGCCTCCTGAGCCAGGATATCAGGGGTGGGGGCAGCAGACACATTCCAGACCCTGTTTACTACTCTGAGGAGAAGAAACCCCAGCCTACTTCCAGATTCTCCTTGGCTCAGGGTCTGGAAGACTAAGCTCACTCCTTGGCAGGCTGTTATTATAGACCACTATGTAGAAATAAAGCTGGCAGAGATGAATAGAGACAGGTAGGATGTTACATAGAATGAAACAAACATTTTACCAGTGTGAAACCAAACAAGAACTTAATGGGTACAGAACATGTTAATAATGAGGACTACTTTCATTTCATTTTCTAGAAAAATGGAAACCTGATGAAACTACATTGTTAGATTATGTTTACTGATCACAGAGTGCCAGGGAAGCTGAGAGATTTCATTGCACTGTTAAAGTAACAGTTATCTTCGGGAAATGAAAGAAAAGCCCATGAGACAAGAGTGAGAATGCGATAAATATCAACATTAAAACAATTAATAAATTTCATGGGGTGCCTGGCTGGCTCAGTCAGAAGAGTCAGAAGACTCTTGATCTTGGGGTCATAACTTTGAGCCCCACATTTGGTATAGAGATTACTAAAAAGTACAATTAAAATTAATACATTTCTTGATGTTAAATATAATGAGAGGATAATTTAGAGTGAATAAATCAAGTGTTATAAAAGTAGTGATAGCTTAAAATATGTTTTTTTTGAATGCGCACATCAAATGTAAAATCTCATTGAGACCAGTTTATAAGTAGATTATAGAATTCACTTATTATGGTGCCTTTATTTAGCACCTACTCTACTAGCTATTGTCTATTATAGAAAACTAATACAAAATACTTTTCCATCTGTGACAGAAAAAAAAATGATCCATATATCTTCAAATTAAAAAGAGGTTCGGGGCACCTGTGTGGCTCAGTCAGTTGAAAGTCACGATCTCACGGTTCATGGGTTCGAGTTGTCAGCACAGAGCCCGGGGCCTATCTTCAGATTCTGTGTCTCCCTCCCTCTCTCTCTGACCCTCCCTTGCTCACGCTGTCTTTCTCTCTCTCAAAAATAAATAAAAACATCAAAAAAAAATTTTTTTAAAGAAGTTCAACATGTCGAAGAGTACAACACCCAGAGTCTCTTATTTTACAAGGGAATTCAAAAATAAGACTATTTGGGTCAACTTGTACTGTAATATAATGTTTCCTGACTTCAGTCATAATTATTTCATATTTCATAAATAATTTTTCATATCCACTTACTTCCTATACTACTAGTTTCTTTGTTATTGCTGAACAAAATCAATTCTATAATGAAATTAGTTTACTTAGAAGGAAAATTTGCTTTACTTCTGTAAATGGAAGAACAGAGTAATTTTAATAAAAGTAAGTGAAGCATAAAAGTACATGAGTATTGAAATAAAACCATTCACCAGTAAGTACCTAAAATCATCTTGTATATTCCCAGTGGTCCTCACACCACACTTTGGTAACTATCACTTACACCAGCTTAGAAATGCAAAGTAGGCAGGCATTGGGAGACTCAATTCAGAATGTGCGGGAAACTGCTACAGTGAGGGTGGTATTCCTCACAGGCATACCTTTCCCCTACTTTTCTTTCACTACTTCATTTTATCTTACAGAACAATTGCCTTCTCTAAAGCTTTTTAATTCCCTTGAGCTCCCCCTAGAACCAAAAGCATTTGCAAGAATAAAATCTGCTCAGGTTCCTGAGAAATTTCTCTGCCATTACGTAACACTAGACAAGCAGAAAAAGCATCTGCAGTCCTGTGGGGTCAACTCCCAGAAATCTTAATATCGAACCACAATAACTTTGCTATTTCTAGCTTTTCAATTTTCACTTGTTAATGTGTCTACAACTACTGTAGCATACATGGCAGCATTGCTTATTTTCTCTAAGTTAAAGAAATAAGAAATTTGCTGGACTTGCCATAGGAAGTTACCCCCTAGCCCCCAACGTGCTTACGTTACAAACAGAGGAAGCAGAGTCAGAAAACCTAGGCTCTAGCCCTCACGATGCATGGTCTGAGGAAAGGATCTGATTTCATTGAATCTCAGCTTCTCTCTCTCTCTCTCTCCCTCTCTCTCTCTATGTATGTGTGTGTGTGTGTGTGTGTGTGTGTGTGTGTGTGTGTGTGTGTGTGTATAGAGAGAAATTTTTCCCATCCTATATATATATATTGGGAAAAATTATTCTTTCTCTCAAAGTGCATATTTTTGTCGGCTTTACAGAATCTTCATAAACAGATGGGAGAATGATATATATGCTTTAAATATTCATTGACAGACTTTAATTTACAGTTATTGCATTTAAAATGCTGTTCTAGATGCTAGCGATAAACAGCTAAGCAGAATGTGGTCCCTACTTTCAAAAAACTTACAATGAAGAAACACCCAGAGAAACTTATAATATAATGTATAAATACCCAGAGAAACAAAACAGTATAGTACAAAGTATTATTTTATCATATAAAAACTAAAAAGTTTTTATCTGCCATTATACATATTATTGCTTAAATCATTTCATTGAGCTATGCCTATGAAATCTACTTGGCAGGACTAATATATTGTAGCAAAATTAAAGTGCTAAGGAAATTCAGAAAAAAAGTAAAAATGCACTTAAGTAATTATAACTTTGCAAAGATCCTTTGAGGTTAAGCATCCAGACTTTTGATTTTGGCTCAGGTCATTATCTCACAATTCAGGAGTTTAAGCCCCACATTGGGCTCTGTGCAGACAGTGGGGAGCCTACTTGGGGTTTTCTCCTTCTCTCTCTGCTCCTCCCTGCCTCTCTCTCTCTCTCTCTCTCTCTCTCTCTCTCTCAAAATAAATAAACTTTAAAAAAAATTAAAAATATGAAAAAGAAAGAATCCGTTAACAAGGATCTCAGTTTAAGGCATCTGCTGATGTCACCCAGTCCGGGAAAAGTATAGACAGGATAGGCCTTCCAGTGTACCTAGAGCAGAAAGAGTCCTATTTGTTTAGACACAGACAGATGTACAGAAACAATCAAAAGGATCCAATGAGACTTTGTGTTCTGATGCTCACACAGTTTTGTATAGGAGTATTACTTTTGGCCCTTAATCAGAGATCACTTTATCATCTTTCTCCACTTATTCTCTTATTCTAAATATTTTTTCTTTCAATAATAGTCTCTCAATAACAGGAAAAGGAACTTTGGTATCAGACATTTCTGGTATTTATAAACCTATTCTTTGAATTAAGGTTTCCTCATCTGAAAAATAAGCAGATTGTGTTTACTTTGACAGGTTATTATAAAGACGAAACAAGCACATTGACAAAGTGCTTAGAACTCAGCACAGCGTTAAGTACATAGGAGAGATTGAGTAAATATTGGTTCTTTCCCCAGAGTTGATGTTCAAGACTACTTTGTATTTTTCAAAAATTGTGGCTCTCTTGGTTTTCTGGTATTTATACCATTTATTTATAACACTATACTTATTCCTATTGTATATGTTATTGTTGGTTCATTTATTCAAAAGCATTGATTGATATATGTATGGGCTAGCCACTGGATTAGATTCTTAGAATTTAGTGATTAATGGAACAGAGTCCTGCCTTTAGGGAGCTTGCAGTCAAACATGACAGACCTACAGCTTAGCAAATGGTTTTAATAACTTGGTAAGTGCTATCATGGAGACATGTGCAAAGTATGGTAGGGCTCAGAGGAAGGAGTGCTGAAATTCGGTGATATGCAGGGATGTTACAAAGAGAAAATGGATGAATGGTTGTTTCAGTCACTGAAGGAAGGACTAGAATGCTAGAATGTGATCAAGAAAACCCAGACAAATCTTACTTTGTGTTTCATTTTTGCAAGATCACGCTAATAATAGGGGCCTTGATTCAGTGATCCTGTGGAAGTTTAGACTACAGCTGGGACACAGTCACTTCTTTTATAGTCTAGAATAAATAAATTCTGACAACTGTTATGGAAGTCAGCAAATTTATGTGTTTTATAAGTGCTTAGGTTATCAATTAGATAAACAAAAAGGATGCTGTGATTATCAGCCCTTAGTTTATCAAGAATGGACAAAAAGGATGCTTGAGGAAATATGCCCCCACTCAATACATTTTGGTATTGAACATTCAGTTAATTTCAGTAAACTTAGATCAGGTGGCCACCCCATGCCAGGCAGTGGTGACAGATCAGTGGACAAGGCAAAGGGTCTCATCTCCTCCACTGAAGAGGCAGGCCCTAGAACACAAACACTAAGCCTGGCCAGCACGTCCCACGCACCCGAAACTCAGCCCTCCTGGTGGACCACTGCCCTATTGGCAGAACAATTCTTGGAGCATCCCAGGCTCGGACCCTAACCCTACCTCTACCCTTAACACTCACCAGGACCCTCTCATTACTCAAAAGGAGGTGGAAGACAAACACATATTCCAATGATGTCAGTGTAATTTGGTAAGTGATAGTCAATATCATTCATTAAACATATATTGAACATGTGAGCCATGATATAGGACTAAGAATAAGATAGAATACATAGAATAAGATAGCAGCACACAGAAACACTTAGTCTGGGCTGAGAATTCATGGAAGGCATCCTGGAGAAAGTAACATCTAAGTTATATCAGAAGAATCTCAGGTGATTTTCCAGGCAATTAGAATATTTCTAGAAGTAAAAATAAAGAGTAAGCAATGTCACAGGACTATAAAACAGCATGGTGCTGGTGGGGAATAGCAAACAGTTCACTCCAGCATTACTAAAACATTACATATAAGGAAGAAGTGGTAGATGATGAGGATGGCAAAGCCTATGTGACAAGGGACTCTATCAACTTTCTGGACCCATTTAAAAAACTGGCATTTTATTCTGGAGATTAGAAGTTTGTGTTTTCAGTAGTGCCTTGATGAAGATTTTCTTTTTAACTCCTAGTAATTATTATATAATATAATATTATTATACTATTACATTTATTCACTAAGTATTCATTGATTTCCTATAATGCCCAATCATTATTATAGATTCTGAGAATAAAGTCATAAATAAAATGCATTCAATCATACTCTCATAAAATATATTGTCTAGAGAAGGAAATAAATATCAAATAGAGAATTACAAACTATTAGTTATGGGAGATACTGTGAAAAGGAAGTATGGGGTATTGGATAGCCAGTAACTTTAGGGCCCAATATCAGCAGAGTGACAGAGAAGTTCTCCTGAGGTCATTTCAGTGAAAACCTGAAAATGAATATGGTTTCAAAAAGTGAAGATGCAGTGGGAGAGAAGGGATATCTTGCACAAAGGAATGGCATGTGTTTAGGCTTTTCTTGTGAGAGAGGGAGAAAGAGAACTAGTAGAGACTGAGCAGTCAAGAAAATGGTCAGAGATGGATGGGGAGAGAGAGGTCGTTATCAGCACATGTAAGGCTTCGTAGGTTATATTAAGGATTTGAACTATCTCCTAAGAGGGTTTAGGTTAGGATTTGCATTATCAAAAGCTCACTCTGGCTACCAAGGGAACAAATAGTTGGAATGTGTGCTGGAAGAGCAGACATGCAGTTAGAGTATAATGCTTTGATGTTGGCCAAGATGGGGTCTGTGACTGCAGGGGTGATGAATACTGGAAATGCTAAATCACAGTGTAGCTGCAGCCCAGAACCTCAGAGATACAGCCAAAGGATGCTCTATACAGAACAGTTGCTACCTAGTGGCTTGAATTTTCAGAAAATCCCCACATCTTTTTTAGAATTCATGTAGCTTAATGACCCCTTCAACAGTTAACAGCCATTTGATTGGAGAGAACAGCAAGAAAAAAAGCAAAGAGCAACAGAGACTTTCATTCAGTGCTGGTGGGAATGCAAAATGGTACAGCCACTTTGGAAGGCAGTTTAACAGTTTTTTACAAAGCTAAAAATATTTTTATCATATAATCCAGCAATCACGCTTCTTGGTATTTACCCAAATGAATTGAAAGCTTATGTTCACACAAAAACCTGAACACAGATGTTTACAGAAGCTTTAGTCATAATTTCCAAAACTTGGAGACGACCAAGATACCCTTCAGTGGGTGAGTGGATAAACAAACTGGGGTACATCTACACATAGAATATTATTTAGTGATGAAAAGAAATGAGCTATCAAGCTATGAAAAGACATGGAGAAACATTGAAAGTATATTGCTAAGCAAAAGAAACAAATATGAAAAGGCTACATCTTATATGATTCCAACTATATGGCATTCTGGAAAAGGTGAATCTATGGAAACAGTGGAAACATCAGTGATTGCCAGCAGTTTCAGGGGAATGAGATAAATGGGTAGAGCAAAGGGGATTTTTAGGGCAGTGAAACTATTTTGCAGGGTACTATCACAGTGTACATGTTATATCAATTATAAAAAATGTACTACACTGATGCAATATGTAATGATAGCAGATCCTGGATGTGGGGTGAGGGAGTATATAAGAACTCTGTGAAGGCAAACTTCGAAGATGTTTCAGGTGTGTTTCCAGACCACAGTAATAAAACAAATATTGCAATAAAGTGAATATCACAGTAAAGTGAGTCAAATGAAGGGTTTTCCAGTGCCTATAAAAGTTATGTTTATACTATAGTCTGTTAAGTGTGCAATAGCATTATGTCTAAAATGTCCATACCTTAATTAAAAAATACTTTATTGTTAAAAATTTTAGGGGCACCTGGATGGCACAGTCAGTTGAGCATCTGACTTCAGCTCAGATCATAATCTAATGGTTTGTGGGTTCGAGCTCCACGGTGGGCTCTGTGCTGACAGCCAGCTCAGAGCCTGGAGCCTGTTTTGGATTCTGTGTCTCCCTCTCTCTCTGATCCTCCCTTGTTCACGCTCTCTCTCTCTCTCTCCTCTCTCTCTCTCTCTCAGAAATAAATTAAAAACATTTAAAAATAACTTTAAAAATTTTAACCTTCATCTGAGCTTTCAGCGAGTTACAATCTTTTTGTTACCTTAGGGTCTTGCTTCAGTGTTGATAGCTGCTGTTCAGGGTGGTAGTTGCTGAGGATTGGGTGGCTGTGGCAATTTCTTAAAATAAGATGACAGCAAAGTTTGTTGCATTGGTTGAATCTTCCTTTCACAAATGATTTCTCTATAGCATATGACAGAGTTTGATAGCATTTTGCCCACAGTAGAATGTTCAGACTTGGAGTCAGTCCTCTCAAATCCTGCCACTGATTCATTAACTAAGTTTATGTAATATTCTAAATTTTTTGTTGTCATTTCAACAGTTTTCATAGCATCTTCACCAGGAGTATATTCCATCTCAAGAAACTACTTTCTCGGCTCATCTACATACAGCACCTCCTCACCCATTCAAGTTTTATCATGAAATTATAGCAATTCAGTCCCATCTTCAGGCTCCACTTGTAATTCTAGTTCTCTTGCTCTTTTCCACCACATCTGCAGTTACTCCCTGCCCTGAAGTCTTGAGCTTCCCAAAGTCATCCATGAGGGTTGGAATCCACTTCTTCTAAACTCCTGTTCATGTTGATATTTTGATCTCTTCCCATGAATCACAAATGTTCTTCATAGCATCTAGAATGGTGAATCCTTTCCATAAAGTTGGCAATTTACTGTACCCAGATCCATTTGAAGAATCACTGTCTATGGCAGCTATAGGCTTACAAAATATACTTCTTAAATAATAAGACTTAAAAGTTGGAATTACTTCTTGATCCATAGACTGCAGAATGGATGTTGTGTTAGCAATCATGAAAACAACATTGTGTACATCTCCATCAGAGTTATTGGGTGACCTGGTGCGTTGTCAATGAGCAGTAATGTTCTGAAAAGAATATTTTTTTCTGAACAGTAAGTCTCAACAGTGGGCTTAAAATATTCAGTAAACCATGTTGTAAACAGATGTGCTATCATCCAGCCTTTTCTCTCCCATTCATAGAGCACAGGCTGTGTAGATTAAGCATAATTCTTAGGGAATTTTCAGGATGGTACATAAAGATTGGCTTCAATTTATTTTTTAAATACTTTTCAGTATTTTATTTTTTTTCTTTAATAGTTTATTGTCAAGTTGGTTTCCATATAACACCCAGTGCTCATCCCAACAAGTGCCCTTCTTCATGCCCATCACCCCTTTTCCTCTTCCCCACACCTCCATACACCTTCAGTTTGTTCTCAATATTTAAGAGTCTCTCATGGTTTGCCTCCCTCCCTCTCCTTAACTATTTTTCCCCTTCCCCTCCCCCATGATCCTCTGTTAAGTTTCTCCAGTTCCACATATAAGTGAAAACATATGGTATCTGTCCTTCTTTGCCTGACTTATTTCATTTAATATAACACCCTTGAGTTTCATCCACATTGCTACAAATGGCCAGATTTCATTCTTTCTCATTGAGCACTGGCTTTAATTTAAATTCACCAGCTGTGTTAGGTCTTAACAAGAGAGTCAGTCTGTCCTGTCCGGTGAAACTTTGAAGCCAAGCACTGACTTCTCTCTGGCTATGAAAGCCCTAGATGGTATCTTCTTCCAATAGAAGGCTGTTTCATATACAGTTCTTTAATGTTTCATCTGATCTTTAGTGTAGCCACCTTCATTATCTTAGCTAGATCTTCTGTATAACTTTCTGCAGCTTCTACATGAGCACTTACTGCTTGAACTTTAACTTTTGTTATGGAGATGGCTTCTTTCCTTAAACCTTATGAACCAAACTCTGCTAGCTTCAAACTTTTCTTTTTCAACTACTTCACCTCTCTGAGACTTTATAGAATTGAAGAAGGGCCCTCCTCTGCATTAGGCTTTGGCTTAAGGGAATTTTGTGGCTGGTTTGATCTTCTTTCCAGACAACGGAAACATTCTCCATACCCTCAATAAAACTGTTTACCTTTCTTATCATATGTGTGTTCACTGGAGTAGCACTTTTAATTTCTTTCTGGCCTACCTTTCAGCCAGTCTTGGTTTCAGCCAGTCTGCCTTTCAACATGCCTTCCTCACGGAGCTTAATCATTTCTAGCTTTAGATTTCAAGTGAGAAATGTGTGACTCTTCCTTTCTCTTAAACACTAAGAGCTCATTGTAGAATAAGTAATTGGATCAATTTCAAGATTGTTGTGTTTGAGGAATTAGGGAGGCCCAAGAAGAGGGATGGCTGGTTGGTGGGAAAGTTGGAACAAACACATTTATCAGTTGAATTTCCTATCTTTTATGGTCACAGTTTATGGCACCCCAAAATAGTTACAATAGTAACATCAAAGGTTACTGATCACAGATTACCACATCTGAAATATTGTGAGAATTAACTAAACATGACACAAATACATGAAGTGAGCAAAGGCTGTTGGACAAATGGTGCCAGTAGACTTACTCGATGCAAGGTTGCCACAAACTTTTACTTGGTAAAAAATGCAGTATCTACAAAGCACAATAAAGCCAAGTGCAAGAACATTAGGTATCCTTGTTCTTTCTGATAAAGTTTTGTGTAAACCTAAAACTGCTCTAAACTAATAGAGTCTATTAATTATAAAAAAATAAATCATGCCATAACCATAAATTACTAGAAAGTCCAAATTAAACAGACTGTTCTGTAATATAGCACACAATGGGATATTCCTGGCTTTTTGCCAGGGGATCTCCCTTGTCTTAGTGCAGAGAGAATTGTGTTTTTTTTGTTTTTTGTTTTTTGTTTTTTAATAGCAGTGCCTCCTGACAACTGTGAGAAATTCAGGAAGTAGAAGCAGCTGCACTGAGAGTTCTTCATGTTATGGTCTGTGAAAAACACAAAAGCCACCACGAAGTGATTTCCCTCATTTCTGGGTTTTCTTTCTGCTCAATGTTACTGTCCAAGGGCAGTAACAGCAAGGCCCTGGAGTTGGCTGGAGTGTGTCAGAAGCTCAGCACACTCCCCAATAAGCCACAGATAGCTGGCTATATTCCATGATGTCATCAGAGCATCTCTATAGTGATACCAACTCAAATTCACACAATTTTACAAGACTGGCTTGTTAATACTGTTCTGCTCTTCCACCCTCCCACTCCCCCCCCACACACAAGAGGTCAAAACCAAAGAAAGGTACAAACATAATGCCAGATATAGTTACAGGCTAAATGTGTGGGTGTTGTTAGCGATTCTCAACAATGCCATGTAATCTTGACTAAATGTGGATCAAAAGAATGTTCAATTATTCAATGTTTTCTTCTCATTGGCTTTGCTAATTAATTTAGAAATGTGAGTTGACCCAATACTTCGCGGCAGGTCATGTGTTCAACTTGTGATAATTAGTTATCATTATCTACCAGTCATACCTTACATCCCTGGTCTGTTTTTCTGGGGAGAAATTAGGAAGCAATGAGGTGTGTCTTCATGAAAGTGAACAGTCTTTCAGATTTGCATCCAGCATTGTGGAGAACAAAAGCTGCCTTTTCCTTTGTCAGTTTCTTTTCACATATTTGAAGATCTTGGTATAATAACATTCTTGTCTATATTAACCCTCAGAAGCGAATTTCCTTATAGAGAGAGACTTCATAGATAGATGCTTTGCCTTCATTTTCAACAAACTATCAGTTATTTAAATGACATAAAATCAAGGTGTGGCTGTGCATTTTATTAACAGTGTGAATCTGGAGAGGTTTATTGTTGTTTGTAATAATTACTGATATCTACCTTAAAAGTATAAGCATGTATGATTAATGCCACTTACAATGAAAGATAATGCTACAAACAGTAACTACTTTTTTTTTTTAATGTTTATTCATTTTTGAAAGACAGAGAGAGACAGAGCATAAGCCAGGGTGGGGTGGAGAGAGAGGAACACAGAATGGGAAGCAGGCTCCAGGCTCTGAATTGTCAGCACAGAGTCCAATGCAGGGCTCAAACTCACAAACCTCAAGATCATAACCTGAGCTAAAGTCAGATGCTTATCCCACTGAGCCATCCAGGTACCCCTACAGACAGTAACTTTAAAGTATATTTTATAGTTGCTAACATGGAGTAAACATGCTTATCTAAATTCAGAAGAAAGGTCCTACTTTTAAATAGTCCCTAGTTTTATATCACTCAGTTAATAAAATCAAGAATGTATGAAACAGTACAGTCTTTTTAAAAAATTTTTTAATGTTTATTTTGAGAGAAAGAGAAAGTGCATTCACGAGCAGGGGAGGGGCAGAGAGAGATGGAGACACAGAATCTGAAGCAGGTTCCACATTCTCAGTGCAGAGCCCAAGCGGGGCTTGAACACAGGAGCCATGAGATCATGATCTGAGCTGAAATGACAAGTCAGACGCTTAACTGACTGAGCCACCCAGGCTCCCCAAAGCAGCACATTCATATATTCATATTCCCAAATGTTGCTGAGGTGCCCGTAATGATCAGATATAGCCTCTCCTGTAGACTTTCTCAGCCCCATATTCCCACCAAAATATTCAGTTTCTAGAAAGAGGGAAAGTTAGTTGCACTTTGAATGATGAAAATAGTATTAGTGGTAACCATTATTGAGAGTGTTTCTGTGTCATAGGCATGATATGCTAAGTGTTTTACAGATATCCTCTCATTTAACCTTTCCAATCATCCTATGTTAAGGTTCTATTATTACCGAATTTATAGCTGAAGGGAATAAGTTTCAGAAAGGTTAGGAAATGTGCTTAAGATCACACAGGTGGTAAAGTGGTGATGCCAGGATTTGAACTCACATATTTAAATACTGGATCATGGCTACCCTACATTAATCATGTGTACTTGTTTGTACCTATTGAAAAACACACCTGAGGTTTGCAGACATTACTGAACACTTATCACTGTCAATAGGGACTAGTTTTGAGCTAAGTATTAATAAGCTAAACAGGTGCCTCCCACATCCCCCTCCAGCACACACTCAAGCACTGCCGCTAATGATTGTCCTACAAACACTGCATGAGTCTGAGTCTGTAGAAATGGTCCTTGGAGACAGCATATAATACTTTATAGAGCTTGAACAGAAAGGTGCTCTCCAAAATTCTTTTTACATCTTTCTACAGTGTGTTGACTTAATTTTGGATAAACTGGGTAATTATTCACATTACAGAGAAAAGAATGTCCATGGTCTTCCTTAGCAGTCTGATCCTATTAAGTAAAAATATGAAAGATTTGAGTAAACAACAGATCATGCGATCTTCATATTCCCTAAAGAAAAAGAGACAACAAATACTCCAAAACAAATCTTTTGTGATTGCTCCCAATCTGTTGCTGAGACTATCAGTAAACTACCACAGTTAGTTACCACACTGTCTCTCATTCTCTTATCCTGGTGGACTGCATGGAAGAAGCTCTACCATAGTGTAACATGTTGCTCCAACAGGGGCTTTGTTGGGATTGTTCCCTGTCTAGGATGAGTATCTGGTTATACATGTAGTGTGTTTCAAGCTAAAACTATTTTGGCTACGAATTGTGGGTTAAAATATCAATAGCCTTCTTTATCCAATTGACTGTGTGAGAGGCAGAGTCCTAAGCAATGTTTAAGGTGGATGGCAGTCTTGCAGGAAAATATTCAGTAAAATACCTTGTACCAGAGGCTGAGAGTAGCCTCAGTAAATTATTCATGTTGTATGAAAGGATGCTCACCCCTTCTCTTCACTTAATTGTCTGCTAGGAATAATTAAGATTCAGTTAGATCTTACTCATCAGTCAATATAAAAGACTCCCACTCCAAACCCTCTCTAGAGTATTATCTTGAGTTCACCACCACTCATTGGTCATATATTTGAGGAAAATGTTTAGATTGTGTGTTAGTAGAGTTATTCCATCCACAGAAGAACACACCTTCTGTGCACGCCTCTATAATTTTTTACATTCCATTCATTTATCAATAAGTATCAGTTGGATGCCCCTATATACCAGGGCCTCTTTTAGGCTTAGGGATACAGCAGTGAACAAAACAGTCATGTATCTCTGTCTTCATGGAGCTTATGTTCTAGTAAGGAGAGAAAAGCAATAAAGAGATAAATAAGTAAAGTGTATACCATGATAGATAATAATAAGTACTAAGGAGGAAAATGTTACAGGGAAAGGAAACAGAAAGTGTAGAATAAGGGATAGGATAAGGCCATTTTAGGCAGGCTGGACAGGCACACTTCACCGGGTAGGGATATTGGAATAACTACTGGAAGCAGATGAGGAATTCAGTTAAATATCTCCTTCTCAGTGAGGTCTCTTACAGAGGCTGTGTTTTATGTGACAAAAGGAGTCATGTGCATATTTGTTCATAAACAAATGTATTCTATGAGTTAAGCTTTTGGAGTATAATAGTGAATTCAACTTATGCTTCCCATCATAATAGGGAAAACAGTCATAAATAAATTATTTCAATGCAGTTGAATATGTAAGTATAGAGACATAAAAAGCAAAATTAAAACAAGGAAGATAGAGAAGCAAACTAAGCCTAAAGAGAATACAGGGAGGCTTTAGGAAGGAGGTGATATTTGAACAGAGAATTAGAAGATGATAATGGCTAATAATAACATCTAACCTTTTCCTTTTTGTCAAGAAAATTTTAATAAAACATGGTTTCTCATCTCCATATTTCAAATTATATAACTAGTAAGTGAATGCATTTCTACAGTAAAACTTTCAAATAGAAATGCATAGAGGGGATGTGAAAGTTACACACCACTCTTCCACTGGTTCTACAGCCTGGACCTAACCACTCCATTTACTCAGCAAATATGTATGGAAGACTCACGTTTTCATTAGCACTATATCAGGTACATTGAATATAAGGATTAAGATAGCATGAACTTGTCCTCAAAAAGGTTGCCTTCCAGTGATTCCTGGCAAGCAAAACCACAATATGTAGGCATTAACACATGAAGACATATGTCATGTCACCTTCAAATGGTTTGGTAAAACCAGAAAGCAGAAAGTTTTAGGGACTGAGTCTTGAAAGATTATACATCTTTCTGGAAAGATAAATCTTATCTGGAAAGATAGCCAATTATAAAAAGCTGGATCAGTAACTAAGGCATCTGGATTTTTTAAATATTTCTGGTGAGGAGCTTTTATAAATTATAAAACAAAAGTGATATTTTTGCATGTTCATAACTCTTCTGCCTAAGCCTTTTCAATATTTTGATGAATTTCCTTATAATCATTCTAGTGCATTAATAGATTTTATTTTAATTAATAACATAATTATCCTTCTAACTATAGTAATTATAGAAAATATGGAAAACACAGAGAATTATTGGGTAGAATACAAAATACACCTGTAATTTGAACACCTAGAGAAAAATGTTAACATTTTGATATATTTCTTTCAAACATTTTCCTAAATGTGTATATATTTTTCCTTAAAGTGTGTTGTATATACCTACTGCTGTGTCATAGATATTTTCCTATACCTTTAAATATTCTTCAAAAATACAATTTAATGACTAGAGAATAATATTCTGTTGTAAGGAAAGATCTATTTTATTTAGTTAGCTAATTTAGCATAGTGTTTAAAAACATGGTCTGAGGATTCAAACAGAGGCAGGCTGTCTTTGCCCTGAACTTGTCCACTGGATGTTTGAAGGAGCTGTCAACATGGTGTCCAACATGGGGTTCAAACTCACAGGTTATGAGATCATAACTGAGCTGAAGTCAGTTGCTTAATGGCCTGAGCCACCCAGTCACCCCAAGAACTGATTCCCATTTAAATGGCTCAGTCTACAGAAGGCCATTTTGGTACTGAATTCTTTTCCTTTAAAGAAAGGAAGCGGTTACATTGTGTAGCTTTGCTATGAAGTCATAGACATGTATAATGATTTTCTATTTTTCTAAATAAGAAAGATAAAAAAGTACAGGCAAGTGGGCTGGCATAGTGTCCATTATTAGTCCAGTCAAACCAAGTTAGCCAAGCCTAAACAGTCTTGGGAATCTACCTCTTGCCTAAGCCATTCAGGGTTTAGGCTTATGTTGCCTCAAGTTGCCCATGACTTTCCAGACCAAATTTCTTCTTTACTAAGAGCTCCTGTCCCCTTTGTCCTAGCCTTCCCTCTGAGAGCAATGCTCTGCTGGCACACAAATGCATCTCTTTTTTTTCTATTTTTATAGAACACTTTTAGAATAATGCAAAATCATAGAATTCCAAAGCTGGAAGAGTTTATAACATGCATGTAATTCAGTGTTACCTAACTGTGCCTGTGAATCAGAGTGATCCAGACTGTTGATAAAAGAGAAATTCTTAGACCCAACCCCAGATAGTTTAATTCTATATTTTTAACAACCTCTATAGGTTATTCTTGGATATAACCAGGTTTAGAAGATGCTGATTTGATTAATCTTCCCACCTAAAATAAAACTGAGAGCTAACTAAGGCAAGAGTTGTATCCTTTCTGCACTGTGTCCCTGCTCTCTAAAGCTGCATAACCAAAGCAAAAGCCCAGAGTTGGCACTTAGTAAATACCTGCTGAAGTGAAAATGAAACCACAGTGTACCTTCAGCCTTATTTTTTGTGTATATGTATTTACTCATCCTTGTTCAAAAAGGATTTAAAGCAGCTTACATATATTCATGTAAATTCCCTCTCCATTCAGAATCAGGAGAGGATTCGATTGTAGAATAATCCAGGAAGGATCAGCAACTATGTCTGCTTCCTAGATAAATTCTAACTCTAAATTAGTAACATTAACCTTACTGAGAATTGCTTAATTTTTTTTCTTTCATAAAAAAATGTCATCATGGAGAGGTATTGCAATATAGTTGACAAATTCTGTGTCTTAGAGTCAGATAAAACTATATTCAGATCTTCCTAAGCACCGGTTGTAGCCCATAATAGCTCTGCAGTCCTGGGAAGTATACTTATCTGCTCTTTACTACAATTTCATCACTGAAAAGATTTCATTCAACTCATTTTTCTTTCACAAGAATTTATTGCGCATCTAGTATATGACAGGCACTATTTGAAGCATTTGGGGAACCAAAAACAACTACTGCCCTCATGACGCTTTTACTCTATAAGGCACAATGATGCCTCTTTCAGAGGCTTGTTATAAAGGTTAAAATATACATAAAGTCTTCATATGTTTATAAGCATTCCATAAATGTTAATTCTCTTCACCACCTTTGATTCCTTTCAAGTGATACACACACACACACACAAATACAGTTGGGAAAATTATTCTTTTTCAAAACACTATTAATTTGGAAGAAAAATTAGGCAGAGGATGGGATTCAAAAAAGTCCTTTAACCTGTATTCAGGCTCTTTCTTTCATGCAATACTAGTGGAATTTACAGTCTCATTTTGAATTTTTCACCACGACTGGTACCAGGGAGCAGCAAGTAGTCACATCTTTACAAAGTTCTAGATGCAGCTGTACTATATATAGATGCTCTAAGATACATCAACAGGAAACATGCATCTGACTCATTCTCGGGTACATGAAACTCCATTTCACAGATTACTTAAGAACTTTATGAAGTGACTGTAGATGCATTTGCAAGCAGCAGAAGCAAAATGATTACCATCTAGGTGTGCTCAAGCTACAACTACATCTTGAAGAAGGGACCATAATTACTTATAAAATGGCCAGACTCTCCAGTGGTATATGGCAAGACCTGTAAGTGACAAGACATGGTCTAGATTCCCATCACTGTGTACCAGAATGTCTCTATTAAAAAAATTTTCCTCCATTTTTACTCTAAATGGCTATAGTGTTCCCAAAGGCATGTGTTGTCATTTTTCAAAGCTGACCTTGTTTGTCGCTGACACTCACCTTGGCACTTCCATGCATGTCTAGCCTTGGGCACACCACTCTCTGAGAAACCTTCCCACCCTCCCCTCCTACCCACCACTGTTCTGATAGCTCCTTAAAACCCAGTTCATGGCCTGCGTCCTTTAGATGCAGTTTTGTTTTGTTTTTTTTTTATCAAATTAGCAACAATGATTGAAAGAGCTAAAAACTGAAGTCCATATTCTTTGCACAGAAAATCCACCTATTTGAAGTCTAAAAAAATCTTTGATAAGTTAATTATAGCCCACAAGATTCATATATCTTAAAATTTCACAGTGTCAATCTTTTCCCTATTATTACCTTTGAAAAATGTACTGTTCAACTGGAAGGAAAAAATATACTGGTTTCTTAATTTTCATGGAGAACTGTCAACAGTTTGGAGGATTTTTAGGAAAAATTGGAAATTTTTTTCTCCCACAGCATTTTATTATTAATTAAGGGCTCAGAATGAATCTTAGTCTCCAAAGAAGGCCCTGAGTGCCCATGGATGCAGAGATGAGGTTGCATACCTCCTCCTGGAGAAAAAAATGATACTTCTTCCTTCCATGGAACATTTACAACATCATATTCATGTCCCTGACATTTTAGTATTTGGGTATAGAGCAAAAAGTGTCTGTACTCCTGGACATGAAAAGGAGATGGGTAAAGACATCTCTGTTCTGTCACCGTGTAGCACATGGCACAGCAAGATCTGTTTCTGTGTGTGTCTCTCCTAATAAAAACAGCCATCACTAGCTGAGCACTCATGTGACAGACACTGTGCTCAAAGCTTTATAATTATCAAGACTCTTTCATCTTCACAGCAACCTTAAGTGGTATATACAATTATCTCTTTTCTACACATGTCAAAATGGAGGCTTGGGGAAAGAGGATCAGGTTACTTACCCAAAGCTCTTACTGTTAATCCCTTCACTGTACTGTAATAAACCATAAGCTCCTTGGGCAGGAGGACATTTTTATTAATATTTATTTAGAAGTCACTTGGCCAATACAGAATCGGACATGCTTAGTAAATATTTATTTTGACCAAATGTTCAAAGTGAATTAGAAGTACAGTGTGGCATGACGCTCCTAGACTGCAGTTGCACTTGAATGTTGTGAACATTCAAAAATTTTACTATAATTTGCTAAGATCTGCCCAAAGCTAGGAGGGAATAGGAAGCAGATATTCCTTTTTCTACACCAGGGCCTTTCTATACCCAGGCACAGAGCCAAACATTGACCAAATCGAAGAAACAAGTTTTGATGAATACCAAAGGAGCCACCAGATATGGAAAACAATGTGTAAGTATCCATTTTGCATAAACAGGAAGATAATAACTTTTGGATTTTGTATTGGTCGTTATATTAATTGCAGAATGTACAGGATAAAATTGTATCTGATTCCAATGAACATCTGAACATCTCAGATGTTCCTAAGATGGTGAGAAGGCAAATTATTATTTTTATTTTACAATTTAGTGAATTTTCCCTGATCAACCAACTATCACTGATATGACCCAAGTCTTTGGACTCCTAGTCTATTTTTCCTTAGGGATTATTGACATCAAACTATGAACAAGATTCACTCTAAGACCATTCTAACCTAAGATGACTGTGTTATCTCGGTTATTTAAGACTCCTACCTTACCTCACATGCAAGTAAGAGATAAGACTGCAAATCTGGTTATACATTTAGTCTCACTTTTCCCCTGAGAAGTCCCAGGCTATCCCTATAGTCAATGTCAGATGAAATGACCAAAACACCAATAAGCCCACTAACAGTGTCTCATTGAATGAATATGCATCATTCCTTTACCAAACAATAACAAAAACCCTTGATTCCAGAGAATGTTGGCTCTAATGAGTTCCTACAGGCAGAAGACCATCTCTCCTTCCAATATATATGGGATGGAGGAGGGAAGGGCTTAGGAAATGGTGACTCAAGCATTTCAACCAAAGTAATGGACCTCAAAGCAGTCATACAATATGTCAGTTGTTTACAATTTATTACTAAATCTCAGTACCTTCTTGAAGAAAGCAAGTCACATTTTGTGATTTATAGAATCATTTACATAAGACAAGAGGGAGGGATTTTAGGCAGGCTTGCAAGGGAAGCTCTCCTCTCTCCTCCAATAATTACTTTTGTACCTGTGTCATAGTGCTTTATATACTTATTCATCAAACATTTTTTGAACACAAATTGTGTACTATGATGGCTTCTTGAATGCAAAATGAGTAAGATATAATACTTGCCCTTAAGGAATTTACAATCTTGGGAGTGGTGGGGGAAGGTGGGTTATGATGAGAGGAAATGTAGATGACCATTACTAGAGTTAGTGGGTTATAATGGAATCAGTCTCCCTCAGTTCTGACATTGACTAGTTGTGTGACTTTTTGGAAAAGTTTCTACACTTTATTTTTTATTCTTTGAAATGTCAATAATATGAAGTAATATGAAGAGAATAAGCATTTTAAAATACTATTTGCTAAACACTGCTGTAAATGCTTTAAATAAATTATGAGATTTAATCCCTTCAACAGCCCTAATAAAAATATCTGAATATTATTCCCATTTTATAGATGAGGAAACTAAGTGATTAAACAACTAGCTCTTAGTCATGTAGCTAACAAGTGGTAGGTGCAGTCAGAATCCAAAGCATGTGAACTGGAGAAGTACATGCCAGCATGAGAACCACAGGGGCTGTAAGGCAAAGGATTCTAAGACTGGCAGCTTCCACTGCCTTTAGAATAAAGACACATTCCTTAAAGGAAAGCCACTCCAGATTCACCATTGTCTCTTCTCAGCTTGACCCAGTGCCCTAACACATTGGACTCCATCCGTGGACTCTTCTACCTTTGGTTGCAGTGGAATTCAGCCACGAGAAGGCTGGAACAAGAAGTTTGAAGGAGGAGGAAGTGAGGTTGAGTTATTTATTCCTCTGGAGGGATCCCTTTCTAGGGCGGGGGTTATTTTGAACTGGCTTTCTTCTTTCCTAAGGCCTCCTTTCAGAGGATTTCTTTACTCAGCCCTCTCCATTCCTGGGTTTCTGTAAGGTCACAGGCTTCCTTCCCTTGCTTCTTTGCTTTAAGGACTGGTGACGAGGCTCCACAGTCACCAGGATCTGGGTACTGCACTATCCCAAATAATTTCACCACACCCTGCCATCATCTTCATAATTATTTTCTCAAAACTATCTTCTTGTTTATCTTCTCAAAATGTCCTAATTATCCCAATATGAGTGTCCCATCTGTTACCTCCTGAAATGCAAACAAACACACTGGGCTCATAAGGTACTACATGACCTGGACCCAACTTATCTTTAATGGTGTAATTTTTCTACCTCAGTTTTCAGTGCTTCTATGACATGGACTTGTTCAAATCATCTAACTTGTATGTGCCTTCTTTTTGCATGGACTTTGTGTATCCTTTTCCTTCTACTGAAATGCCCCTTCTCAGTATACCCCTCCCCATCCACGGACACAAACAGACACTCACACATATTTACATAAACCTATATGATACGTATAAGTTTCAATTATTTTTGAATAGTTTAATGGAACCAGGAACCAGAGAATGACTGTGTTCTTCAAATTTTTATCAAATAATGTTGATCCTTTAGAGTTGCATAGCTCATTATATTTTGCAAAGCAATTTATAGTAGCATGTTATAGTTTCAACCACACTTATTCTATGATGGTAAAGAAAATGAGCTTTGGAGAACTTACATGTTTTGTCTAATTTGCTACAAGCAGTGTGTGACAGAATCATGATTTAATCTCAAGTTCGTGCAAATCCATGTCCTATTGTTACAGCCTCTATTGGGCTCTTGCTAGCAAGCCAGGCCAACATGGTCATCTGCTTGGCAAAAGTTTTTCTCAGGTCCTAAAAATAAAAGGTAGTTCAGTAAAACCTCTTAGAGATGTGCTAGAAACTATTCTTTTCCAGAGATTTTTTTTCTATTTTGTTGCCAATATGTTCTTTCCACCCACCAGTTTTAGGAAACCACACAAAACAACACTTTTTGTGGTGAACACAATTGCAACTTTGCAAGTGCTTTATTTTTGAACAGATGAAGGAACAATGCCTGTCATCAGGGAATCTTGTTTGAAACCTCTGGGTTGCAGAGTGCCACAATAGTGAGAAACGTTAGCGGGGGTAATTCAGCTGCTGGGGCAGTTTAATTTGAAACCATTGGAGTTGTGAATGTGGACACACAGCATTTTCCCTCCGGCGTGTGGAGGAGAGAGAACCAAAGGGACTTTTAGCAAAAAGCTGAAAGAGGCGGCTAGGTAGGCAGCAGAGCTGTTCCTCACTTGCTTTCAACTGCATCGTGCCAACTCCAGTGGCAGTTACTTCCTATTGAGAACACATTCCGTTTGTTCAGTGTGTATTTGTGAAGAGAGAGATTTTGAGACACTCAGATATAATGGGGCATTCACACTTCAAAACCCAGCTAAATTTGCCCCCAGGGCACACGGGGATGATGCCAGCAGCACATTCTTGCCTGGGAATAGTTGAAGAAATACAGCCTCTGTTGCCTTAGAGTGAATTTGAGCAAATAGGCCAGTATCCAGTGCTGTGGGTCCATTCCAGTTTCTGCTATAACATTTAATCCATTCAATAGTCCTAATCGAAAGATACTATTATTATTTCAGCCAGGATGACACGGGCAGCCTCCTCTCTAGAGCATTGTTTTGGTTACCTCACTCCAGACAACTAGATTTGGATTTCATTTCCAACAAGGTTCTTCCACATTCTGGTCCTCACTGTCATTGCCTACTTTCTTCTATGCCAGT
Source organism: Proteles cristata cristata (assembly GCA_017311185.1). NCBI lineage: Eukaryota > Metazoa > Chordata > Mammalia > Carnivora > Hyaenidae > Proteles > Proteles cristata. The sequence continues at coordinate 529,283 of JAESUZ010004051.1, forward strand.
GGTCCATGGAATTCTATCAGTATTACAAATCCAGGCTTGTCAGACCCTGCTTAAAGGATTCCTTTTTCCTCATCAGATAGAGGCCACGTCACTTAGCTTCTACACGACCTGACCTCTAGCCAGCCCATTAGCTTCAGGGTCAATTTCTACTTTATTCTTTCCCTGACTATTGTTCCACAGAATGCTTCACTGGGGCCCTATGATCACCTGTCTGATTGTGTCTTTGCACATACCTTCCTTGCCATTTTCCTTCCTTGGTCTACTCACTAATCTTTCCAGATAAATAAGTATCTTCTACTTGGGGAGGCTTTCTCCAATATCTACTCTCTCCCTTTGCTGAACATGTTGACAGGCAATCATATCCAGTTAGGTTACTTCCTTCATGTTGATCTACATCTGTTAAAAGATTATGGTTTGAAGGATATTGCAGGGAGGTTGTTTAAAGGCAGAGAGAATGCTCAAATCCCATACTGGAAAAAAATGTCCCTTTCAGAAGAGCCCTGAAGAACTTACACACAAAGAATGAAAGTATCTTGCTTTATTAGCTGGGTCAACGGTCCATAGCAGTACTGATATATAGCTAAAGCTTCAGACCTAAAAGTCCTCCTTTTTCCTCAGCTTTAATCAAAACCTCAGGATTGTATCACTTACCAGAGGCCTCATGGTACAGGAATTTGGAGTAATAGCAACACTCTTATCCAGACATTGAGGAAAATAATAAGTAGGTGTAATATATGACAGTTGAAGATGGTCAGGTTGATGGGCTCAGCCAATTAGTACACCCTCATCTAGTAGAAAAGAGAAGAGGGCTTTATATGTGTGCATGGCCTTTATATTCAAATGACACTGCTCATTTATTTATCTGCCATATATATATATATATATATCCAAATGCCAAGCATTGATCTATGTATTTTTAGATATTAATTTAAGAGGGTTGCCTGGGTGGCTCAGTCAATTAAGTGTCTGACTTTGGCTCAGGTCATGATCTCGTAGTCCATGAGTTCAAGCCCCACAGTGGCCTCTGTGCTGATGGCTCGGTGCCTGGAGCCAGCTTCAGATTCTGTGTCTCCCTCTCTCTTTGCCTCTCCTCTGCTCAGACTCTGTTTCTCTCTCTGTCTCTCTCTCTGTCTCTCTCAAAATTACATGAACACTAAAAAGATTAGATATTAACTTAATCAGCATAATAACTATATGAAGTAGGTTTATAATATTTTAGAGATGAGGAAATTGAGGCACATTAAATAATTTCTCCAGGATCAGTCAGAAATGGGAATGGCAGAACTGGGAGTCAGTCCTGGACAAGGCTACCTTGTTAAGGACTAAACTAAGTCATTATGCACTGGCTTCCACTTGAGAGACTCAGAAACAAAGTACACAGAGAGATGCAGAATTACTCCATGAATCTGATCCAGCAAAAATAAGTGAAACAGAGAAAAATCATTAATCCTCAAACAGTGACATCTGTAGAGCATGTCAGTCAGTAGTTAACTTTACTGTAAGGTCACCAGTTTCATAGGTTTTCTCTTAACAATGCCAATGACTGTTCACCACTAACTAAATATTGTCTCCTTTAATGAGACTTTAGTTCTGTGTATACAACTGTTACTTCTTAACTTAGCTTTAAGCAAAATACAGATATTAGAAAACTATAAGCACTCATATCTTGGAGAATTTGTATAACCTTTCTTGCACAATAAATTAACTTGATGGTAGATCAACTTCTGTATTGTCAGAATTTGATCACTAAGACAATCAAATGTGGGATAGTCAACTAAGAAAGTAGCTTTTAAGATAAGATAATCATACATTCAATTTTATACCTACAATCCCTGGACAACTGTTAATAGCGCCTCTTTCACTCATGGGTTGGATGATAAATTATATGTCCATTTCATCTAAAAGAACATCCCACATCAGAGACTTCACTCTCCACTGTGGTGGATGATAACAATATACAGATAGTTCATAGCAGCACTCAACAATAGCTAAAACATGGAAAGAGCCTAAGTGTCCATCAACAGATGAATGGATCAAGAAGATGTGGTTTATCTATACCATGGAATACTACATGGCATGAGAAACAACGAAATCTGGCCATGTGTAGCAACATGGATGGACCTTGAGGGTGTTATGCTGAGTGAAATAAGTCAGGCAGAGAAACTTCTGTTTCTATCTACATGTCTAAGTGTCCCTTATAAATGTTCTGTTGAATGTAGATAATTGACTAACTCGAGCTACATAAAATGTCATCCCAGAATCTTTTAGACATCAAAATTAAGGAAGGAGGCCCTTAGAGCCTTAGAGAATAGCTAATACAACTCTTTTATTTTTCAGAATGGGAAACTAGCACATAGGAGGAGTGGCTTATCTATTCATTGTTACCAAGACTCAGTTTTCTGCATCTATAAATTAGAAAGAACAATAGTTGCAACTCATAGGTGGTAACCACTTCTAGAACATGAAGTCTCAGAAGGATCCAGGACCATGTAGCTAAAAAGTGAATAGAGAGGGCATTTGATCTTAAGGAATATGGTTAGAAGTCCTTCAATTTATTCAATCCATTATATATCTATAATTTTTACATCTAAAAACCATACATTTCAATAGAAGAGACTTTACTCATTCACTCAGCAAATGTTTATTGATGCTTCCTTTATACCAGGCACACTGATAACTTGCAGAAATTCAGTAGTTAAGAGTACTTGCTTTCAGAGATCCTGTAGTCTAATTGGATGGATTCACATTTATCAAATAATCATAAAGTAAATAGAAACTTAACAGTAGTGATAAGTGCTCTGAAATAGAGAAATGTGATTCCATAAATGTGCATAAAAGTGCAATTGACCTAATCATGGATGTTATGGAAGATTTTGCTAAGGTAATGTCTGCTGCATGGAGATACAAAGCATTAATAGCATTAACTGGATGAAGAAAATAAGGCAGAGGGAACAATACATGCTGAAACTTTTGGCAGAATAAGACATGGCACATATGAAGGGCTAAGGGTTTATTCTGGGTTGAGTAGAGAAAACAGGAGTGTGCATTATAGTGGGACTGGTTAGCAAAGGCTGGACCATATAGGGTTATGTTCAGTTTTGTCTTTGCCCTGACAAAACTCACTAGATCATTTTCATTAAGGAAGGAGATAATTAGATTTGCATCTTTAAAATTTCCCCTAACTTTCCTGTGGAGGATAGACAGAGAGGGGACAAGATTGGGTGGTGATGGAGAGTTATGGGGTCATCGTGATTATTCTGATAAAAGATGACAATAGCATTGATTACATTCAGCTAGTGGGGTTAGAGAAAGTGGATGGATTTGAAAGGTATTTGGTCAGTACCATGGACAATACCACATGCTGGGTGGCTCAGTTGGTTAAATGTCTGACTTTCCCGAATTAGAGCCCTGCATCTGACTCTGTGCTGTCAGCACAGAACAAGCCTGCTTCAGATTCTCTCTCCCTCTCTCTCTGCCTCTTCCCTACTCGGTCTCTCAGTCTCTCAAAAAATAAATAAATGTCAAAATAAAATGTCAAAACAAATAAAATATTTACAGGCAGAATGTGATTAAATATTTGAGTTTACTTACAATCAAAGAGAATTCAATTAATTAAAAAACCTGATATTCAACATGATCCTTAATTTTTGAATTGTAGATCACATAAGAAATTAATAAAAGTTATGAAACCTCTGTCTAGACCAAAAAAATGCTTTCCCATTGACTTATGATTTTTCATGTATTTTTTGGGTCATCTTCATCCATGTTAATTTTAATTCACATGTAATTTGTGCAGTCTACAGGTCTGAGGCAAAACAAGCTCTATCAAATCTTTATTTTCTAATTTGTACCCTGGCACTTCACTTGCACACTGCACCACACAAAGTTGGAAGATAGGGAATATGACTTCACGCAGCTGCTACAGTTATCTATCTATTTTGTATTTACTGTTGGTTAACAGTTAAGTATCTAGTGGGCACTTGCAAAGCACTGTCCTAAATCTCACAGGGAATTACAAAACATAAAATGCTCTCTGGAAACCCATGCGAAAGTACATTAATCCTTAATGACAGAACCAAACACAAGGGTTACTCTGGCACTACCATCAGGAGAAAGAAGCTCTCCCTCAGAGAAAAACTACCTTCTGTCAGGTCCTCTTTGAGTTGCTGGCTTCGTGTGGCCATGGGGGTGGAGGGCAGATAATATAGTTCCCTCCCCAGGGAGAGAGTCATTTGGATGCAGCTGCATTTGAAAGAGAATTGCTGACTTAGGATTTTATTACATGATGAGCATTTTATAAACATACTATACATAGCAATTATAGACACTACATAATGTATACACATGAGACATAAATTATATGCTAAATCAGCTTCTGTGCCAATCCAGAAATAATGGAAAGGAGAATAAGTGCTTAAATTGTAGCTGGCAGGCTTGGAAGGAAAAAAAAATTAAATCACATACAAGGAGATACTCTATCACTTTCTCCAGAGATTCTTTTAAAAGTATAAAATCATCTGGGTGGCTCAGGCAGTTGAGTGCCCAACTCTTGATTTCAGCTAAGGTTATGATCTCATGGTCATAGGATTGAGCCCCAAGGTGGGCTCCACACTGACTGTGGAACCTTCTTTAGATTCTCTCAACTCTCTCTCTCTCTCTCTTTCTCTCTCTCCCCCCCCACCCCCCGCCGTTCCTCTTCTCCACTCACTCTCTCTCTAAAACAATTTTTAAAAATTAAAAAATGTATATATAATCATCTAACATGAAATCTAACCATCCTCTGGAGTTTAGAGAGAAGTTTGATGAAGATCAAAGACTTTTTCTATTTCTCTCATTCTCCACATACATACCGAGGACTTTCCACTCACAAAATATGTAAAGTCCTGTGCCAGTAATTTACATACATCATCCTATTTAATCCTGCATAGTCACACTGTAAGGCAGGTATCATTGTAAAACACATTTTACTGAGGACTAAACTGAAGATCAGAAGTGTCACATAAGTTTCTCAGTGGGACTTCACTGTCAAACATCAAACATACTAATCAAATCCAGGTGTGTCTGACTTGGACTGCCCAAGCCCTGTCTTATTAAGCATTTCATCTAAACCACACATATCTCCTAAGTGTAAATAATGATGAATATTTTAATATCCAAATCATCTGTTAGCCTTTTTTTTCAAATTATCTGTCATTCTTGTCATCAGAGTAACACAACTATCAAAAATATGTGTTGAACCATCAAAAACTAAATTACTAATCTTCTTCCAGGGGTGCCTGGGTGACTCAGTGAGTTAAGTGTCTGACTCTGGATTTTGACTCAGTTCATGATCTATCAGTTCATCATTTCCAGCCCTACATAGAGCTCTTCACTGACTATGTGGAGCCTACTTGGAATTCTCTCTTTCTCTCTCTGTCCCTCTCCCGCACATGTGTACATGGGCATGTGTGTGTGCTCTCTTTTCAAAATAAATGAATAAACACTAAAACAAAACAAGACAAAATACTCTTTCAGGACCATTGTAATTGGAGGGCACAGAAAACCTCACCAGATAATACTCAAATATGAAGAGCAAGCGTAATATAAGTCATCATGTTAGAGTCTTATCAATGCTTCTTTGGTAAGAGAAAATCCTCAAAAAATAAAAATAATGCCATAGTTATTTCCTAAAAATACTTACCTGGGGCCTTTCAAAGAAGTAATATGATCACATCAAGTAGAAATATGCTCTTGTGTGAAAAGTTTCTTCTTAGCGAATCTCAGTATTTGGTCTTAAAAGCAAGTAGGACGGCTGCACTAAAGATATAATGGAAGTCCATATTTGGAAGGAGGCTGAGTTAAGTGGTCAAGCAGTGATATTTTCAACATTTAAGATCTATACTTTTTAAAAAGATAAGCTCATTGCTGCATAGTTACACAATGATTTCTAGAGGTTGTTAAATTGCAGTCAGACAAGTCTTTTTGCTTTCTTTCTGAGAATATATTTGATGAAGAGCAAGAGGCATATAAGTTTTTTCTATCTTCTTTCTCTGTGTCAGGTGTCAGTTACATCTACATGGCTACAAATAATCCCTCCTAGTTATTCTGTAACCTTGATCCAAATATATAACCCTGAAGTTAGTCATTAGACTGACTCAAGGCCAAGGTTTAAATGAGCAGGTACTGTTTAAGAGCAGGTACTTCATCAAGAAGCTTAAAAACATTTCCATTTGAAGATCCCATGTTTGTAAAAAAAAAAAATGTGGGTTGGATGTGGATTAGTATTCTAGCACATTCATATACAAGAATAATAGTTCCTCTTTCCCTAAACCCAATGTAATCAACAGCCTAAGATGGTTCCATACCCATAAACACTCATATTTAGACAATAAAAGTACTCATAACATTGCTTTCTACAAGACCAAGAAAGTGCATTCCGGAATAATCTTCAGATCTTCAGCTGTATGATCATGATGCTCTTCTGATTGTTCAGTTAGGGCCCCCAAACAGTCAGGGTTCTGTTTAAAGCTTCTTCAGGCTCATCATCCTGGTCTCATCAAAAAAATTAGATGCTTTAAAAAGTGTGGCACTGGAAATGGAATTATGTCCAGTGTTCTTTCCACACTGATGTCCTTTGGCGGTCTTTGCTTCCAATCCCATCACTTCTCTTAAACTGTGTCCCATCCTTGTACTTACTATAGTATGCTTTTTTGTGCCTTTCATTGTACCTGCCTGTAATGGTCTTTTCTCCTGCTCCATAAATCCATAGGAGAGTCTTTCTGTGCTAATACACTACAGAAGTATGGTGGACTAAATGTCTTTAATAGGACCAAGTCACTTCAACAAAATCCAATACCCAGGAATTTGATTCACCAAGCTAATATATCAGAAAGAAAGAGATTATTAATAAAACCTAAAATACCCAAGTCACTTTGTGAAGGAAGAAGCTGTCTGTTTATTCTACATATCCCCTCATCCAGTTACTCTATTAGTAGAAGTTATAGCCACTATTTATTGAGTTCTGTGAAATAGGTACTGATATCCCCAACTTGAAGGTGAAGAAACCAAGAGTCAGACAGAGAATTTAGGTGATTTGTTTACAACAAGAAGAACCAGGATTAAACCCATGTCTGTTTTACTCAGTTGTTCTTAATCATCACATTATTCTATCTTCTTGGGGTTTGCTTACAAAGTTCACATTCAGCCTTTCCCCTACCTGAAATGCCCTTCCTTGTCTCTCACCAATCAGATCCTAATATATGTTAGGAACATTTCTTCCCTAGTCCTAATGTTTCTTTTCTCAGAAGGAATTTAGTTAGTTAACTTTGGGCTTCTCTCTGAGGAGGTAGGGTGCCTTCTCTGATTGGAAAGTGTGGAAGAATAACTAGTATCAGCTCTTATTTACCTTTTTTTTCTGTGGAGACTGATCCTTATTTTAAAACAAGAATTGTCCTAAGCTCTATAGGTTCAGCTTGTCCATAAGAAAAGTTATGTCCTGTCTAGTGCTACCATGATGGGTGGGTAAGTCTGCCTACTTCTGGGTATCATTTTTAAGAAGCCCACTTGTTTCTCCATTAGAGCTGTCTCCAAACTTAGTGTCATCTGTGATTATTGTGATACTTTGCCCTACAGTGCTACTTTATTTTTCAATTTTTTCAGAATGCAGCAGGGATGAGGGGTGCAGTTTGGGAGTCTGCCCAGACCCCAAGATTCTGCTCCCTCTGAAAAGCTTTTCCCGAACACCAAATAAGAAATCGTCTTTTCTTTTTTTATCGCCACAATCTTTGTATTTCCATATGATGTTTTATAACAGGATCAGTTATATTAGTGACACATTTATTGCTACCTCTGTGAAACTGTAAGGCTTGGAACTGTTGCTCAACCACCTATCAGTGTATCTTCCACAGAACTTAACATAGTATTTTGTAAATGGTAGGATCTTAGAAAGAGGTGTGTTGGATTCAGTTGAATATAATTGCTTTTATATAATGTCGTCTTTGTGTGTAGCTTTAAAATTTTTTCACTTTCCTTAATTCCCTAGTTGCTTAAAAGCTGTAGGAGATACAAAATCCATTTTCTCTCCTTTGCAGTAGACCACTCAATGAGGCGATTCAGGCCCAATGGAGAAGCTGTAAAATTGCTGGCCTTCTGGCTGACAGTGTGCCAATCAACTGCTTCTGTTAGGAGAATTGCCTGTCTGCCTCCCCTCCCATTCTCTCTGATCACTCATCATGCATAGGCCTTCAGGTGCAACCATCAGGAAAGGTTACCCTAGAATTAAGAGACGGGACTTTGCATGGCAAAAATGGCAACACTCCTATTTAAAGCGGATTAAGTCTATTTCAGGCAAGAGGGAACCTAGCATTTTTAATTGAAAATGGAGTATTGTTCCATATCTTAACAATTTCATTCCAAATGACTATGAGCTTGACACTGTTTCTGAAGCAATGAATTTAACACCTAGTATTTTAAGAGCTTGCACTTAGTGCTGAAACACTAATTAAGCTTTACAGATGAGAAGCTACGTGACTCTTTTTTTTTTTAATTTTTTTATTTATTTCTAGGAGAGAGAGAGATAGCGTGAGCAGGGAGGGTCAGAGAGAGAGGGAGTCACAGACTGAAACAGGCTCCAGGCTCTGAGCCGGCAGTCAGCACAGAGCCCGACGCGGGGCTCGAACCCACGAACCGTGAGATCATGACCCGAGTGAAAGTCGGACGCTTAACCGACTGAGCCACCCAGGCGCCCCGAGAAGCTACGTGACTCTTTAGAGGTCACAGAGAACATCAGTGACAGGGCTTCTGAATGTCGTGAGGGCCTTGTATGAAAGTTGGGCTCTGCTCATTCAGCATTATTTTTTATTTGAAGCTCATTCTGTTGCCAATCATCATCTAGTTCATTCACTTGCTCATTCACCTGTGCTCATGCTTTAATACATTCAGAAAATTCTTACTGAGCACTTAGACTATGCAGAACCCAATAGGAGTTGCTAGAGGTTCCAGTGACAGAGATTAACCCTTGCCCTTAAGGAGCCCAAAGGGAAGGACAGCGGTAACATCTATTAACAGTGCCAGGAAACACAATGTGACAAGTATGGAAAAATAAATGATAAATCCAGATGTTGAGATTAGAGTGTTTGTGGACTATCCAGGTTGGAGTGGACAGACAGAGTAGACAGCATCTGAGGAGTATAGTCATCAGGCATAAAATAATCCTCAATACAGAGACAGTGGTTAAAATTATGGGTGTAATTGAATCTTTTCTACATGTAACCATATTTCTAATTGCTTTGACTGAATACATAGTGTTTCTTATTTCCAATACGAAGGTCACTCTTAGGTCTTCCTACACGGCTGAGCAGAGTAACTATTATTCTTTTGAAATATCAAATACCAGAAATATGACACATCTACACATTATTCTTAGGAATACAGAAAAAATGACCACATGGGTCATTGCAATAATTAAAATGTTAAAATGTGACCCTTCCTACAGTAATAGATGAAAAAAATACAACTGTGGTCACAGAAGAGGCATTTGACTCAACCCGTTTGTCTTTATTAGAAGTGTTTTGTCTTCTCCGACACTACGTTTTGCTGCTCTCCTTCCCACCCCCCTTGCCACCCTATCACCCCATGCAATCTGCATGATTGCCCTGCAGCTATAGCCCTCTCTTCCTGTTAGTGGCAACATTTTTTAAAATGTTTTATTTATTTTTGAGAGAGAGATAGAGACAGTGTGAGCAGGGGAGGGTCAGAGAGAGAAGGAGTCACAGAATCTGAAGACAGGCTCCATGCTCTGAGCTAGCTGTCAGCACAGAGCCCCTAGTGGCAACTTATTTAAAGAACCAAAAGGGAAGGGTCCTCTTTGTGTTCTACAACCTCTGCATATCAGGTTAAGTAAACTCAGCTGAATGCTGGTTTTAAATTGGTTCTCTTCCAAATTCCACATGTGCGAGTTCCATCTGTAAAGCTAACTCAAATCACTGAGCGGAGAGATGAATAAAGATGTGAGGTCAAAACTGAATGTGGATTGAGTGATTATATAATTTGTTTTCAAGGCTCAATTAAGGTTGTACTTCTAGCCTTGGAAACTTTCCATGGCCCCTCTCCCTTCCAATGCCAGCCTGATTTAGAAGAGTGCTTTACCATACCATGTCAGAGTCACTTGTATCTCTGTGACCAGAGCGACTATGTTCCTCGAGAGAAGGGAACATACCATTCATTTTAGTTGCCTCGGCACCTACTGTGGCATCAAATCCAAAACAGGAATTTAGTTATTTATCTATCAGTGCCAAACCATAATGAGCCATATGAATTAGGAGCTGTTTCTTTCAAATAAATTGTACTTCATTCTAGAATTCATCTTTTTAAAAATATAAAGTATTGTAAATAAAAATGTCATTGGGGAATTATATACCATATCCTATTTAATGAATAAATCTATTTTATTATATCACTTTCTTTTTAATTCTTTTATTTATTTTTAAAAAATTTTACCAAAATATAATTAACATATAATATCCTGCTAGTTTCAGGTGCACATCATAATGATTTGATATTGTTATACATTATGAAATGATCCTCACAATAAGTCTTGTTACCATCTGTTATCATAAAATTATTACAGTATTATTGGCTGTAATCCCTATGCTGCACATTACATTCCCTGATTTATTTATTTTGTAACTGGAAGTTTGTAGCACTTAATCCCTTTCATTTACTTGGCTCATCTCCCAGCCCCTCCCTACTCTGGTAACCAACAGTTTCTGTTCTGCTTGTTCATTTGTATTTTTTTTTTTTGAGATTCCGCATATAAGTGATATCATACGGTATTTCTGTTTCTGTCTGATTTATTTCATTTAGAATAATACCCTTTAGGTCCATCCATGTTTTCACAAATGGCAAGATTTCATTCTTTTTTATAGCCAGTAATATTCCCCTGTGTGTGTGTGTGTGTGTGTGTGTGTACATACCACATATTCTGTACCTATTCTTCTATTGATAGGCAATTAGGTTGCTTCCATATTTTGGCAAAAATAAATAATGATGCAGTAAACACAGATGTGCATATATCTCTTCAAATCAGAGTTTTTGTTTTCTTTGGATAAATACCCAGAAGTAGAATTGCTGAGTCATATGGTAGTTCTTTATACTATTTTATACTGTGGCTACATCGGTTTGCATTCTCACCAGTTTGCAACAAGTGTTCTCTTTTCTCCACATCCTTGCCAACACCTGTTGTTTTTTTTTTTTATCTTTTGTAATATAACTGTAATCTGACAGTTTTGAGGTGATAGCTCATCATGATTTTGATTTCCATTTCCCTGATGATTAGTGATGTTAAGCATCTTTTCATGTGTCTTTTGGTCATCTATGTCTTTTTTGGAAAAAATATTCAAGACCTCTGCCTAGTTTTGAATTGGGTTTTTTTTTAAATATTAAGTTGTGTATGTTCTTATATTTTGATTATAACCCCTTATCATATATGTGGTTTGCAAATATGTTTTTCTACTCAGCATGTTCCGTTTTTTGCTGTTTTTTAATGTTTTTCTTAGTTTTATTTAAATCCAAATTAGTTAACATATGGTGTAATAGTTTCAGGAGTAGAATTTAGTGATTCATCACTTACATTTAACACCCAGTGCTCATCCCAACAAGTGCCCTCCCTAATGCCCATCACCCACCCAGCACCACTCCAGCAACCCTCAGTTTGTTCTCTGTATTTAAGAGTCTATTATGGTTTGCCTCCATCTCTGTTTTTATCTTATTTTTCCTTCCCTTCCCCTACATGCACCTGTTTTGTTTCTCATATTCCACATACGAGTGAAATCATATGATATTTATCTTTCTCTGACTTCTTTCAATTAGCATAATACACTCTAGTTCTATCCATGTTGTGGCAAATGGCAAGATTTATTTATTTTGAGAGACAGAGAATCGTAAGCAGGCTCTGTGCTGTAAGCGCAGAGCCTGATGTGGGGCATGAACTAATGAACCGTGAGATCATGACCTGAGCTGAAGTCAGATGCTTAATCAACTGAGCCACTCAGGTGACCTGCCCCCTCGCCTTCTTGTTTTGATATGATTTCCTTGTGATAAAGCTTCTTAGTTTGATGTAATCCCATTTGTTTATTTTAGCTTTTGCTGCCCTTGCCTGAAAAGACCAGTTCAAAAAAAAAAATTGCTAAAGCTGAAGTAAAAAATATTGCTAAAGCTGAAGTCACAAAGCTTACTGCTTTTGTTTTCTTCTAAGAGTTTTATGGCTTCAGGTCTGGCATTTAATTCTTTAATCCATTTTAAATTTATTTTTGTGGATGGTGTAAAAAGTGGCCCAGTTTTCATTCTTTTGCATGTAGCTGTCCAGTTTTTCCAGCACCATTTGTTGAAGAGTCTGTCTTTTCCCTATTTTATATTCTTCTCTTCTTTGCTGTAGTTTAATTGACCATGTTTGTGTGGGTTTATTTCTAGGCTCTCTGTTCTGTTCATTAATGTACATGTCTATTTTCATGCCAGGCTGTTTTGATTACTATGGCTTTGTAGTATAGTTTGAAATCTAGGACTGTGATACCTCCAGCTTTGTTCTTCTTTACGAAGATGACTTTGGCTATTCAGGATCTTTTGTTTTTCTATACTAATTTTAGGATTATTTGCTCTAGTTCTCTGAAAAATGCCATTGGTATTTTCATGAGGTTTGCATGGCATCTGTAATTTACTTTGAGTAGTATGGACATTTTAACAATATTAATTCTTCCAATCCATGATCATAAAATATCTTTCCATTTCTTTGTGCCATCTTCAGTTTCTTTCATTAATGTCTTAAAGTTTTCAGAGTACAGGTCTTTCACCCCCATTGATTAAATTTAGTCCTAGGTATTTTATTCTTTTTGATGCAATTGTAAATTAGATAGTCTTCTTAATTTCTCTTTCTGATAGCTCATTATTAGTGTATAGAACACATCCAATTTGTGTATATTAATTCTGTATCCTATGACTTTACTGAATTCTTTTATTAGTTCTAATACTTTTTCTTAGGGTTTTATATATATAGTATTGTTATGCCCGATTCACGAGTCCCCAGAGACCTCCAAGGAGCCGACACCACTGCAAGTACATAGGGGTCTTTATTACAAGCTTGAGCAGGGGCTCACCCATCTACCAGCGCAGCAGCAGCAAGATGAAGCCCCGAACAGTAGCGAGTAGAGTTTTTATGGGGTAAGGGACAGGGATGTTACAGTGCACACGTTGTATGTATAGCATCATCACATAAGCATCGATTACAATTGTACAGCACCCATGGTAACAGCTTTGTCCATTCAGTATCTCTGAGGTGTTCATTACTTTTGGTGGGACCCAATCATGACTTTTGAGAATCCTTAGAAAATGACCAATTATGAGGTGAGTTCAAAGAGACCACGTGGGGTTCAGGCAAGTGGTGAGAAATTGGCTAGTTTGTATAAAATAGCTGTCTGCAGTTCACAGCCTTGACTCAGATCATAGGAATGTTTTTTGATTAGCTGACCTGAGGGTGGCCCTGAGGATGGCTTTAGCCTTGAACAACCTGAGGCTTTCCCTGGAACTGGGGCTACGTGCAGCCCGAGGTTGCTCTTAATGGAGGACTTAATCTCAAAATGACGTTACTTAGGCTCTTCAGTATCATGCCATCTGTAAATAGTGACAGTTTTACTTTTTTTGCTCAAGGTCTGTAATATGCCTTCCATAATCATAGAGTTCCTCCTCTCCAACCCCCCCCCCAAAAAAAACCCAAAAAACAGATTGAAATCTGTTCCAAGCATAAAATGTGAGGTATTAAGTTAGAATCAATTATTCTGAATCATATATTTGAAGATCGGGGTCAAGAAAGCTGCTCATATTCTGAAATCATAATATAGAAGAGTTGATTTTGCTATAAATAAAAAGAAAATACCATTGTGATGCCTGATATATGTCTCTGTGTTATATAAGCTCAACCATAACATTAAACATTTTTTAAAGGGGCTTCTGAGTAGTTCATCTGGTAAGCGTCTAACTTTGGCTCAGATCATGATCTCATGGTTTGTGGGTTCAAGCCTCACATTTGGCCCTGTGCTGAAAGCTCAGACCCTGAATTCTGCTTTGGATTCTGTGTGTGTCTCTCTCTCTGCCCAACCCCTGCTCAATGCTGTATCTCTCTCTCAAAAATAAACAAACATTAAAAAACTATATATGCTCAACTATACTCTTACTTATCTGCATGAATACACTGACTGCTAGATAAGAATCATCTGTCCCAGACCTCTGCACAAATTTTTACCAGCCATCTCTCTTACTGTGCTATGCATTTGGTTTCAAGTTACTGGGTAGTGGGCTTTTGAAGGTCAGTTTGTTTTGATTTCTTAGTATATTTTATAGTGTCTGGCATAAAGAAAGAACTTCAAACATGTCTCCTCAATTAAGAAAAAAACTCAAAAAACTGTTTTTTTAAATTAAGGACCTGCCCAGCTTAGTCTTGGCTAGTATCTAGTGGTCATCTGTATCACCATACTTCACAGCCAAGCCTCTCTATTCATGCCAAGAACAGTCCAGAGGAAATAAGCCAAAGAAAGGTCATGAACTGATGTCACACACCATGAGGAATAAGCACGACCTTAATGCTGAGCGAGTTGAAGAAAAACAGAGCTGGGGATCAGAAAGTGACCTGGTAAAGTGTAGTCCAGATACAAGTTAGAACAATAGTGCCAAAGGGACTATCTGGGATCAGGATCTAAAGAGGTTAGTGAATTTATGAAATGAAGAAAATTAGCAAGCACACTTGCAGTGTACAAGTTGCTCACTGTGACCACACAGGCCTATAATGAAGCAGGCTTTCTCTCCTGCCCCCCAACAACAATATGCTTTCATCACCTCAGTTGTTCCACTGTTTTTACAGACTGATACCTCTCAGTCATTCTCTGAGAATTCTTAACAAATTCCTCAAAACTAGGTTAGGTACCCTTCCCGCAAGTTTTTGTATATTACCCTTTGTGCAACCAAATGCATCACAGTGTATGGAAATTGTTTATTCAAGGATGTGTTTTACTAACTTGTCTGAAAGTTACACTTATTCACACAGTGCCTAATACACAGTAGGCATTTGAAAAGTATTTGTCCAATAAAATGGAAAGAGGAATGTTTTGTTTTTCCATATGGACAAGAACTGTTGAAACACCAAGGTTTTCAATAGCACAGTTAGCAATTTCTAGTATTCATTCATTCAACAAATATTTATCAAGTACCAGTTACATTGTCAGGAACTATACACAATGCTTTGAGCATTACATTATGAATTTTTATCTCTGCAATAACTCTTTCATTTAGTGTGTTTTGTATCAGTGCTTTTTATATTTTAACATTGATTATAACAGTAACCATGTAGAGGTGGTACTTTTTCTCACATTTTGCAGATGATGAAAGTGAATTTCACCAATTACTTGAGGTCTAATCTAATAAATTGAGTGGGTGGCTGGACTCAAACTCCTATCTGTCAGATTCAAAGAATTCTTTTTCTACTATGTATCTATAAATATTTACTTATAATTTATAGAATTCTCTCATTTAGTGAGCAGATGAAGGATATTAGACTCCTTTTTAAAATTTTAATTCCAGTATAACTAATATACAGTGTTATATTAGTTTCAGGTGTACATTATAGTAATTCAACAATTCTACACATTTCTCATCATCATGATAAGTGTAACCCTTCATCCCCATCACCTCTTCAATCCCTCCAACCCAACTCCCCTCTGGTAACCATCAGTTTGTTCTCTATAGTTAAGAGTCTGGGTTTGTTTTTTGTTTGGTTTGGTTTGTCTCTTTCTTTTATTGTTCATTTGATTCATAAATTCTACATATGAGTGAAATCATAGGGTATTTGTCTTTCTCTGGCATTTCACTTAGCATTATGCTCTCTAGATCCATTTATCTTGTTGCCAATGGCAAGATTTCATTCTTTTTATGGCAGAGCAATATTACATTGTATGTATATATGTACCATCTCTTCCTTATACATTCATCTATGGAGGGACACTTGAACTGCCTCCATGTTAACCATTGTAAATATCGCTGCAGTGAACATAGGGATGCATATGTTTTTTCAAATTAGTGTTTTAATATTCTTTGTGTGAATGGAATATGCCAATAGTAGAATTGTTGGATCATATGGTAATTCTATTTTTAATTTTTTTTTAAGGAAACTCCATATGGGTTTCTTTAATGACCCCAGCAGTTTGCATTCAATTTGTTTTCTCTTTGATATGGTTTGGACTAGTGAATAAAATATTTGGGTAATTTTTGTTTCTTTCAAAATATAACTGGGGACTCCTGGGTAACTCAGTCGGTTAAGCATCCAACATCAGCTCAGGTCATTACCTCATGGTTTGTGAGTTCAAGCCTCTTGTCAGGCTCTGTGCTGACAGCCTAGAGCCTGGAGCCTGCTTCGGATTTTCTGTCTCTCTCTCTGCCCCTCCCTGACTCATGCTCTCTCTCTCAAAAATAAATAAACATTAAAAAATATTTTTAAAAAAGAAAATATAACTGAAAATAAAAGAGTATCAGGAGAGGTAACAAGCTTTCTGGTTAGAGCTTTCTATGTGCCTTAAAAATCAACTTTAAATGGGGTGCCTGGGTGGCTCAGTGGGTTGAAACTCTTGATTTTGTCTCAGGTCATGATCCCAGGGTCATGAGATTGTGCCCCACACCAGGGTCTATGCTGAGCATGGAGCCTGCTTAAGAAGTTCCCTGTCTCCTCTCCCTCACTCATGCTCCCTCCTTCTCAAAATAAATAAACTTTTTTTTACTAGGATACATTTAATTGTGAAATCAAAAAGATTTTATTCAAATATGGCAAGTCCCACTTTGGGTCAATATTTTATGGATACTTTTGTATTTTGTACTGAAAATTGGAGACTTATTCTTCGCTCTTATCTGGCATCCTATAGCCTGAGCATAAGAAAATAACTTGTCCAGGGGCACCTGAGTGGCTCAATTGGTTAAACACCCAACTTCAAGTCAGGTCATGATCTCACGGTTCATGGGTTTGAGCCCTGCTGACAGCTAGGTTTAGAGCCTGGAGCCTGTTTCCAATTCTGGATCTCCCTGTCTCCATTTACAAATGGTACAGTCTAATTAACCATTTAATATGACTGAGTATGTACAAATGCCTGTGACTGTGGGTATGTAAATATACACAGTGAAGGGAAGGAAAAAGTTAAATTTAAATGAAGACTTAAATACTTGAGACTTCTGAATAGGCTGTATGCGACTGGAGGGAACCTGCAATTGTAGGTAATGTTCTGGATTTGACTCTAAGTATTATCAATGTCTTGTAACCTGGATAAAGTTTTTAAAGTTTCTTAACCTCTCTCACATATAGTATAGTAACACTAATAATTGATTAGTATGAGACCTCTAATGAGTTATTTAAATGATGTTGGTGAAGGGGCTTTTCTAAATATTGCACCATGTGGATATTTATATTAAATTGAAAATTCCCATTTTTCCTCAATAAAACTATACAGAAATTTAGGTGCAAAATATGGAAAACTCATTTTTCACCATCATGTGTAGATAGATGTGGAATGCATATTTTTTAGTGATGAACTTCTGTTATGGCTTTCTTACCATTGGAGATCCTTAAGTCTAGAGTTGTACCAGAGCCTCATTTAGACTGGGGGGTTGGGGGGGCAGGGAAGACTCTAGGGAAGAAAAGTCATACCCAGTGAATAAGGGTAGACCAGATAAAATACTGGAGATGAGCAGGGGTTGGGAAGGAAATAACATTTCCAGTCAAACCGAAGAGAAAACTTCCAAGTGGGACTCTTATCTGAGGGTCTAGTAGAGGGAATAAAGCTAAAATAGAAATGTAATAGAAAGCAAAATCTCATCAGTGCCTTGAGGGCCATGAGATAGGAAAAGGATGATTTGAGGGTAGTTTGGAAAAGGATCACTTCCAGCTGGGTGGTCAGGGAGGATGGGATGAGGTTACGTGGAGGGTGGGGAGAAGGAAGTTCGGGAGGAGAGAGGCTTCATGAAGAACACAGTGCTTTCCTCACCTTATTTTTCCTATGGTTCTGAAGGCCACTTCCCTTGATGCTCATTCTGAAATTTATTGTCTCCAGGCTGGACTCCTCCTCTTGAGTTCCAGATGCATCTATTCAGCTGGCTTTTCAACATCTCAACTAGAATGTCTAATGGGCATATTAAATTTGGCACAGTAATATAGATAACTCGATTGTGCCTCTAAACCTTATCCTACACCCAGATAGCTCCACTTTATATTTCTGCCATTAATCTTTCAAGCCAAAACCTCTGGGCTCACCTTTTACTCCTCTTTGTAACTCTTCATATCCATCCAACAGCAAATTGCACTGCATTTAAGCTTCATGGTGTACGCCCAGTGCAATAATTGGTATCACCTATTTGCATGTCTCAGTTCCAAGCCACCATTATCCCTTACCTGGATTGGTGTATTAAGTTTCCCACATTTTAAATAAAATGGCCTGCAAATCCAACATGATCGGACCCCTCTCTGCCTCCTCAGAACAACCTCTTACCACTTTCCCTTTTGTTCATTATGCTTCAGTTACACTGTTTTTCATTCTAAGAACATACCAGTGCTTATTTCTGCATCAGAGCCCTTGTGTTCTCTATTTTCTCTGCCAAGAATATTCTCTTTCCAGACCTCCCTATGAGTGCTTCCTTCTCATTGTACAGGTCTCATTTCAAATGTCACCAACTCAGCATACTTTTTCCTGATCACTCTAGCTGAGTACCACAATCCCTTCCACAATTGTTATTCACTCTAGGACTTTACTCTCTTTTACTATGACCCATAACACAATCTATCATTATTATATAGCATGTGTATGTGTGTGCCTATTTGTTTTCCGGCAACTCCCTCTGAAAGAGGTCAGTAAGAGCAGGCATACTTCTCTCTTATTGCCACTAATTTCCCAATACCTAACCTAGTGCTTGGCATATAATAAGGCTTATTAAGAATGTTTAACTGTTTAAGGATTTTGTCCTGTATCATCAACTTTCATTTGTCCAAAGTAGATGTTTAATCTTGCATGAGAGCTCAAAGAATTCTTTTTAAACTATCAACTATACATGAATCTATTCAGAATACTAGTTTCTAAATAATAATACTTTAAATATTTTGTGTTGTTATTAATGAATGTGAGGACAATCTCAACTGACAGTCACCATTCTGATGCTTCTATGCACAGCTTATCACACTATGCCCAGGAAATCGTTAGTATGGTTTATTCTAGCAAGAGATAGATAAATACACACATATATATGCATACAATTAATAAGTGCAATATAAAATGCTACAGTACTAGATATCTCTATGCAAAGTTTACATGATGTGCCATTCAGCACTGTTTTCCCTGGTGACAACTTAGTGGGAAGGATTTCTTGGTAAAGCAATAGAATGCAAGCCAAGAAATCAGTAAACACCAGGGATTCACAAATGCCCATACCTCATGGGGGTATTGACAATACCATTAATGAACCACAGTGTGAAATTAATGCACTTCCTTGTGGTGACAATGATCCTCTGAGACCTGCCTGTGGTGGCATTTTAGCTATGACTCACTGTCATAAATTGTAGGGAGGAAAAGTATTTTATTTTTTTTTTATTTGTTATTTTTAAATTTTTTTTAATGTTTTATTTATTTCTAGGAGAGAGAGCGACAGCGTGAGCAGGGGAGGGTCAGAGAGAGAGGGAGTCACAGACTGAAACAGGCTCCAGGCTCTGAGCCGGCAGTCAGCACAGAGCCCGACGCGGGGCCCGAACCCACGAACCGCGAGATCGTGACCTAAGCGAAAGTCGGACGCTTAACCGACTAAGTCACCCAGGCGCCCCAGTATTTTAAAAATAGGATAGGAACTGTATTAATAATGTAAGTTTATATGAGTTGGGAGGAAGTATCCTGCTTTTAAGAGTTGAGAAATTAACTACTTAAAGTAGTAATAAAGTTGACATCATTGAAAATTCTCAGTACAAAATAGTTGCCTAAAATGTTAGTTCATTAGGAGTGCCTGGGTGGCTCAGTCAGTTAAGCATTCAACTTCAGCTCAGGTCATGATCTCACAGCCTGTGAGTTCAAGCCCCACATCCGGCTCTGTGCTGAGAACTGGGAGCCTCGAACCAGCTTCAGATTCTGTGTCTCCCCTTTTCTCTGCTCCTCCTCTGCTTGCACACTCTCTCTCTCAAAAATAAGTAAACATTAAAAGAATTCTTTTAAAAAAGACTGTTCAATTTAAACACCAGTAAGCTATTAAGCAGCTATAATAAATGAGATATGTGGGAAATATCAAGAAAAAAAGAAGAAGAAAGGGAAAGATGAAAGGAAGGAGAAAGGAAAGAATACTTCTTTAATTCATGGAGACCACAAATTAGAGGTAGTATACACAAGTAAACAGTTGACTATAACCTATCCAACTCTGATTATAGATAACTACATTAACAAGCATACAAGCAAAGCATCATAAGCACATATAAAAAAAATTGATTCATTACTAAGAGACAAGGGAGGGAGGATGGATTAAGGTGTCAGGAAGTAATTAATGCCATAATGCGTCGTTGGATGATAAGTAGGATTTAAAGAGAAATAAAGAAATGGTGCCCAAACATTTTTCAGTTGTCAAATAACTGATATTCTGGTGGTAGTTCCATATAGCAAAATATATAGGTAGCCCATTGTCCTGTATATTATTGCTACACATGATTATATCCAACACAATACCTGATTATAATCAATATTTCCTTCTTAATGATTTGAGTCATAATCTCAGTGTGTTATTAAAATCATTATTCTCCAAGGCTAGAATGTTGCTGAATTTTTATATTACATTCACCATAAAGTTGCATGATGCCCTTGCATCTTCCAGGTGCTGTCTCTTTACTTAGCCACCATCCCATCAGCCCCATAGATGTGTATTGATACATAAGAAAATAAATTACCTATTCTGGGCCCTGAGTCCTAGTTTCCTTAAAGTCAATTTATTGGATTTAAATCAAACTAATCATAAATTTTAAATTGTGCTAACGATATTGGTAATCTTGTTGTTCTATGCAAGCACTAGATTTTTCATATATAAATATGTGGTAGTATACCTGGTGGCCACAATTTGGATCATTTAATGAGTAGGACAAATGGTTACCATGAGAATAGCTAAATTACTAAAAAAACCAAACAAACCATGCAATATGAATAACAAAAAGAGGAAGAACTCTACCTCTAGAGTTTGTGAATCATACGGGAAATATAACTCAAAAATGAAAAAATGCAAAGAAAGAAAAGAAGCCAGAAAAACCATTCTAAACCGAATAGCTCTGGTCATGAAACCAAAGAGGAAAGAGTATCAAGAAAGGGGTCCAGATAGGTCAAAGAGACAAAAGACAGAAATTGTAAGATAGATGATAGATAGATAGATAGATAGATAGATAGATAGACAGACAGACAGACAGACAGATAGATAGATAGATAGATAGATAGATAGAAAGAAAGATATCTGTGTGTGTGTGTGTGTGTGTGTGTGTGTGTGTGTGTGTGTGTATTTACATGCATTAATTTACTTTGACAAAGTAATTTCTGTAGGAAGGGCAGAAAGGAAAACAACTTAAGAATACTTAAGAAAGCTAAGGGATTGATGAAGAAGTGAAAGTATAAAGCATACTCCAGTAATACAAGTTTGAAAGTGAACATAAAGAAATAAATATGGCACGACTTAGAAGAGGACAGGAAAAGGTGAAGACCATTTTTTTAAAGAATGTTGAGGCTGTGCAAATTTGAAGATGCAAAAATGAGAGAATGCAAAGAGAAAAATTGAAATACTGACAAGGATTCTGAGAGCAAGTCCATTCAAGTGTTTTGAAGAGGAGAGTCTGAGATCTAGACACAAGAAAGAGCATTGAATCTAAGACTTAGAATCAGTCATGATAATCTTACAAAAGACCCATTCTTGCAAAAGTCTTATAATTGTCTTATCTATAATTCTCAACCACCTTTTTCACATAGCATTTCACACTGTAATGAATTTTTGATTCCCAGATTTGTTCCAACATACTCCCTTTTGTTAAGTGATGTAGGCTCTTCTTTCAAGAGATCTCTCATTCAAGCTCTGGATATTTAAAATATCTTCTATATAAAGAAGTAGCCTCTTCAAGAACCTTCTAAGATTCAAGTGAGAAATCTGTATCATGGAGAGTCCACAGTGAAACCCATACCATTCACTATCTTCCCTATATACTTCTTTCTGAGTGCTTTTCAGACAATCTGGAAAGCTCAAGAAGAAAATAGTGAGGGTGATGTGATAGAAGTGAGATGTAGGTATGATGAGAGATCAAGAAGGTGTGATATTTTGATTTAATGATGACTGCTATTGAATTATGCTCATAGAATACCGCCATCCGCATCTAGGGAAGCCAGGCAAAGGCTGATAGAGGAGGTTTATGTAAGTTAGTGATGTAAACATTGAAATTGTAGCAACTCTCAGGTCTTTGGGGTTTTTTTGTTTTGTTTTCTTATTAAATGAAACAGATGAAGAGTAAGGAAGGTGTGAAGCATGGAGTGAGTGCCAAATTCAAGATTTCAAAAGCAGAAAAGTGTCTCACTTAAAATGGGTTTGTCCAGTGTGTGGCCAAGCTTGTGTTTTCCTGAATTTAATTAATAGAAAGCAAGCTAAGCAGCAGCATCAGAGATATCCCTCAGAATGACACTTGCTGTCCAACTTATTCACCTTCCACATGGTTTTTAAACTAATTTTTTTTAAGTTTACTTCCTTAAGAGAGACAGATAGTATATGTGTGTGCATGAGTAAGCAGGGAAGGAGAGGTAGGGCAGAGAAAGAGAGGGGGAGAAAGAGAATCTCAATCCCAAGAAGCCTCCACACTCTCAGCATAGAGCCTCACACAGGGGCTTGAACTCATGAACCAAATATAAGAGAGCCAAAATAAAAAGTCAGATGCTTAACAGACTGAACCATCCAGGAACCTCTTAAACTAATTTAATCTAACTTCTCTCCCAAATTCTAAATAAAATTATTTGAACCCCAGGATATAGTGATACATAAAGCCAACTCTATGAGTGGACTTCCAGTTATATAATGCAATAGAATCCACATGGATGACCAGAGGGAAAAATGGATGGATAAATAGACATATACATACATACATACATACATACATACATTTATGCAAGCTAGTTTGTATTTTATTTCTTTTATAACCTAAAAGTCCTGACTCTTTCTTCTCAGATTTATGTGTCCAGTACAAAATTTTTGCAATCCCAAAGTAGTATATCCAATATCTTTAAATGCATATTCAAAAGTCACCATATTTAAAATAGAATTCATCATTTCCTCCCCAAAACTATTTATTTTCTGTGCACCTTCATTCAGTGACTGGTACAACTAGCCTTCCAGCAGATTAAGCAGGAGATTTGAAAATCACATAATCCTGTCTTCGTATAGCCAATATATCTGAAAATCCCATAGTTCCTTTCCTCATTGTCTCTCAAATTTCTTGGCTATTTTCCATCTCAACTGCCATTACCCAGGCTGCACTGACCCCTCTCTAGAATCCATGCAGTCAGCACAATCACATCTTAATTTGCAACTGTGTCTTCCTCCTTTTGGCTCTCACCACTAATGTTTCATATTTGAACTAGTTTATAGAATAATGTTTCTAAAATACAAAAATGACCCACCATTGCTTACTTGAAACTCTTCAGTGTTTTTCATTCTTAGAACAAAGACTAAATCTTTGAAGGAGACTGTGAAGTTCCCGTGATGTGGTCTTTGGCACACTGTCCCAACTCCTTCTGGTTCTCTGTCCTGGCCTTTGTCACTTTCTTACATGAATCATCTATTTTCTATCTTAGGGACTTCAAATGGGGGCTTCAAATAAGATATTTCTTCTCAGGATTCTGCTTTACTTGGTTAATTATTACTGACACATTTCTTTAGTTGTTAATTATCATCATCTTGTAAGCTCAGATTAAACATTCACATCTTCATGGAAGTCTTCCTGGTCCCCAGATAAGGTCAAGTCATTGTATGAGATTTCTTCATTGTTGTACCTTTTTCTCTTGTAATCAATTTGTAATTTAAAATTATTGTGTGATCTTGGTGCAGACGTTTTAACCACTGTAATGGCATCACATATATAATTTTTTCTTTGTTATTTAGGTGTTCTGTAACTAAGTTCATTGCCCAGCATATAGAAGTTGCTAGCTAAATGCATTCAACGAATGAGTTAATAAGGAGATTAACTAAAGGAGATTAAATAAATAGGGAGATTATAGAAGAGAAAGAGCTAGATAATTGTGAAAGTATGTTAAAAGGTTGAAAATGAGTGCCGATGGCCAGTGAGCTTGAGAAACAACAGTTTCAGTGGAGTGATTCATAATAGACAAGAGAGGAAAGATTCAGGATGGGCTAGAGCAAATAAAAGTTTATCATGTTTGTAATCTTAAGTCCACATTATTCTGTATATTGTTATTTTTAATTTGCTAAGGATCACAAGTTCATTATTAATATGATATATGAATTCTAATATCTTAAAATATATGCAGACAGAATTGTCAGTAACTGATTATCTGACAGTAATAATAAAATTTCCTGTATTATGATAGTATGCAACATTAATCTAAAAACTTCCAAACTTTTAGTATCCAATGAAGAAAGTCTTTTTCTTCCAGCGAAGTGTCTAAAGTAACAAATCAAACACAAAGATACAGCTTTATGATCAATGATGATCCATAGCCACACTCCAATTTAGCACCTACTTGTAATATTTAATGTTTTAATTTTTAATTTTTTAAAGTTTATTTATTTTTGAGAGATAGAACATGAGCAGGGGAGAGGAAGAGAGAGAGGGAGACAAATGTTTAAAATGATTATTTTAGAGAGAGAGACAGAGTACAAGCAGGGGAGGGGCAGAGAGAGAGGGAAACAGAATCCAAAGCAGGCTTTAAGCTACAAGCTGTCAGCACAGAGCCCGACACAAGGCTCAACCCACAAACCCTGAGTTTATAACCTGAGCTGAAGTCGGATGCCCAACCAACTGAGCCACCCAGGTGCCCCAATGTTTTTCTTTTGGCTACAAATGACAGATAACCAATGTAGACTGGCTTCAGCATGAAAGAGAACATATTAATTCATGTAATTGAAAAGCCCAGAGTCGTCTGGTTTTAGGTATGTTGTGACCAGGACTCTGACTCCATTTCCATGGGACTCTCCATGAAACATGAAGCCAAAATAAATTCACTCTCAGATTCGTTCTCCCTGTTGTGGAAGAATAGCAATTAGCAGCTTTATCGCTTCATATAACATTGCCCTCAGGGAGAAAGAGAATATCTGCATCCCACAATACCCAGCAAAAGCTGTAACTAGGCCAGAAAAAATATAAATTCCAACTATATTGGCTAAGGTTACCTAACCCAATAACTGTAGCAATAAGATAGATTACTTTGATTGACTGAGACCAATCAGGACATACCTCTAGAGTTACAACGTGTTACTACAAAGGAAGACAAAGATGAATACTGACAGGGAACTGGTACCCATCATAGGTCAGGGATGCTGGATAATGCTGCAAATGTACAACTAAATAAAAATTGTGATATATAATATATAATATTATACTTCTCTCATATACATAGATATATTTATATATGAGAGATATATATTATATGTATATATATGAAAGAAAGAGAGAGAGCTTCTAGTCACATAAATGCAGTAAAATTAACATCATTGGACATTAGCATAAATAAAGATGTGAACTTGCAGGTTGTCCACCAATAAACGAATTTAAAATAGTTAATTTATAGAACAACTTGTTACTGTCTTATTGGTCTAACTGCATCTCAACAGCTTTGAAGTATTTTCTCAAGTATTTAGTTAGCAGAAGAGATTCTTTTCTTTCTTTTTAAATTTTTTTAAAAATAGTTTATTGTCAAGTTGGTTTCCATATAACACCCACTGCTCATCCCCACAAGTGCCCTCCTCCATGCCCATTACCCCCTTCTCCTCACCCCCATCCGCCCTCAGTTTGTTCTTGGCATTCAAGAGTCTCTCATGGTTTGCCTCCGCCACCCCCCATTTTTCCTCTCCTTCTCCCCTATGGTCCTCCATTAAGTTCCTCCTAATCCTCCTATACGTGCAAACATACGGTGTCTGTCCTTCTCTGCCTGACTTATTTTGCTCAGCATAACACCCTCAAGTTCCATCCATGTTGCTACACATGGCCAGATTTCATTCTTTCTCATTGCCATGTAGTATTCCATTGTATATATAAACCACATCCGGATGAGATTATTTTCATTTTAAACATAAATTGCTTTTCTTTAATTTCAGATAAATAATCACTGAGTTCTTTTAACAAAAATGATTATGTCTTGGTCACCATTTGAGCACAAGCATTAAGTACAGTGCTGACACACAGTAGGTGTTAAATAAATACATCTTGAATAAACACATAGATGAATAGATTAACTTTTGTTTAAAGAACTCATTAACCTATCAATTCTGTAATTCTCACTTTAAAAATAATTATTTTCATTATCTAGCAGCTTGATAATGATGAAGTACTTGAGCTGAGGGATTCACTATTTCTAATTTACTTATTCGTTACAAAATTTATGAACAAAATTGAGAATCCATCTATAATGCACTACTCTAAGCAATAAGTAATCATCATTCTTGTTATGCTTACTTTAGCCTCCTGTGCATATGTAAATCATAGGACTTACAATGTGTAATTTGTCATCCTTTAATTCAACAAATACTTACTCAGTGTTCACAATTTGCCAAGTACTGGGACATAAATATAATGGAGATACAATACCTGCTACCAAGGAGCTTGAGTATATGTGGGGTGGGGCTTAGGGTGAATAAAGAATGTATTATTTGACATTGCAACTCAAATGATAGCATAGATAGATAGTAGGTGGCTAATGAACATTTTTAATTTTACAAATAATTCATTGAAGACTGAATTAATAATGTCCTTTGGAGAATTTTATAGCTCACTCAGTTCCCTTGGAAAGAATGGGACTGGGACTCAAGTCAATCATGGTTATAAAACCAATCAATTAGGGAAATAAAACACTGAATTAGAGAGCTTGCATTTTATGAGGGTGTTATAATAAAATTCAAGACATTAAATTAAGTTTTATGGAATACTGGTAACCTCCCTAAAGGATAAAATATGTTGACTCCTTTTTTTTTTTAATTTTTTTTAATGTTTTATTTATTTCTAGGAGAGAGAGAGACAGCATGAGCAGGGGAGGGTCAGAGAGAGAGGGAGTCACAGACTGAAACGAGCTCCAGGCTCCGAGCTGGCAGTCAGCACAGAGCCGGACGCGGGGCTCGAACCCACGAACCGCGAGATCATGACCTGAGCAAAAGTCGGACGCTTAACCGACTAAGCCACCCAGGCGCCCCAAAATATGTTGACTCCTAATGATCCTTCTTGCCAAGTTCTTTGTTATAATGAACTTTAGAGCTTTTATCCAAGAGTTCATGAAACCAGAGCTGCAGTACCCAGCACCTAATGTTTCTAACTCCCCAAACAGTATGTTTGATTCTCTTCCATTTAAGGATGCCCAGACCCTTTATGGCTATCTATTCTTTGTGCCTTTCCCTACCTCATCCATTCCTCCCTGTGTTTAAATTTCACATTATTATATTGGACTCCAAAGTCCTTCCTTTTGTTGAGTCAGTAAACATTAATAGAATGCCCATTGTGTGCCAAGACTGTTACCAGACTCTTTATGTGTAACGTATGGGAGAATGAGTCCAACCGTTGAAATCTGGATGACTTGAGAGAGGTCAAGACAAAGCAGCTGACTAGGGGGGAAGAAGAGGAGTTTGACTTTAAGTATAGAGTTTCAGATAGGGATGGGAGACCTAGATACACCATCTGACAAATCATTATAATGTGGGACAGATTCTTTGGAGGGAGTTTGGATTTTCATGGAGGCAGTAGTTAAAATGGAATACTAAGCACCACTCACACATGCCATGAAAATCTCCATTCCTGGGCCTGATGATCCCTTTATCTTAAAAAAAAAACAAACCTGTTTATCCCAGCCTGCACAAAACCTATGGATAATGAAAACTCAGTTCAAATCCTTTCTTTTTTCTTTAAACCCTGCTCTGACTATCCTTATTCCTGTAAGTATTCCCTACTACTGTGCTTCTCTTTTAGTGCCTTTGCTTTTAGATAGCCTTAGGTTGTTCTAAATTATTTTGTGTACTGAATGTTTGTCAATCAAAAAGACTTTAATCTTCCCGAAGACAGAAAATATTCCTTCCCCTCTCAAATACTCTACAGACCGGAAACCTCAGCATAGCCTCCAAAATCCTTATCTATTTAAACTGCTAGCACGTCTCTTTTCATTCTCATAACAGCGTTCTTCTTTAACAACTGCCACATTTCTTCCATTTATTCAATATAATGGAGTCTCTGTTTTATCTCAACATTGACTTAAGTGTTGAGGCTATGGAACTAAAGAAGTTCTTCATTTCTTGAGGAATAGAAACATATAAACAATTGGAATGCAACGTGATACATAGTGAGTTGGAATTAAGGTACGAAAGCATCTCTTTTCAGACTGGTAGGATCACAAGAGGAATAGAAGAGAAGGTATCTGAAAAGAGGTCAGAAAACAGGTAGAGTTAGTGAAATGAAGGGAAGAAAGGCATGACTAAGCAAACACAAATGATTAGTAAAATCATTCTGGCTAAAAATCTGTCTCTCTGGTAGTAGGAAAGATTATAAGAAACCATGATATCTTCTAGGAACTTAAAGTAATCAGGACATAGAGAAAGAGACTGAGGAGAGAAAATATTGAATAGGATGACATCATAAATGATCTGTGTGGTTTGGTAAAGGGTTTGGACATAGAACTCCCCTATGACTCAGGAATAGCACTGCTAGGAATTTACCCAAGGGATACAGGAGTGCTGATGCATAGGAGAACATGTACCCCAATGCTTATAGCAATGCTTTCAATAGCCAAATTGTGGAAAGAGTCTAAATGTCCATCAACTAATGAATGGATAAAGAAGATGTGGTTTATACATACAATGAAATACTACTTGGCAATGAAAAAGAATAAAATCATGCCATTTGCAACAATGTGGATGGAACTGGAGGGGATTATGCTAAGTGAAATAAGTTAGTCAAAGAAAGACAGACATCATATGTTTTCACTTATATGTGGATCTTGAAAACAGAAGACCATGGGGGAAGGGAAGGGGAAAAAATAGTTATAAACAAAGAGGGGTGGGGGAGGCAAACCATAAGAGACTGCTAAATAGAAAGAACAAACTGAGGGTTGATAGAGGGTGGGGGAGAGGGGAAAGTGGGTGATGGGCATTAAGGAGGACATTTGTTGACATGAGCACAGGGTGTTGTATGTAAACCAATTTGATAATAAATTATATTTTTAAAAATTAAAAAACTCTCAATTTTTAAAAAAGCCAAAGAAAGCCAAAGAAGACATTTCACCAAAGATATGATATTAAATTTGTGTTTTAGGAATCTCACTGATAACAGCAAAGGAAGACCAAAGACCAACCCCAGGGAGCACTAATACATAAAGTACAGGTGTAGGTAGAGAGCCTCAGCCAGAATGGAGAAGGCAGGCCAGTGAGAGGAGATCCAGGAGAATGTGGTGTCACCTAAGCCATGGGATAAGAGATTCTCAAGGAAGTAGTGATCCTCTAAAATGCAGCAGAAGCAATGACTGTCAACATCCCTTCACCACCCAAATATAACCCATAGTGATTTTCCAATTCACTCTTCAATTTCTTCAGCCTACCATATAAACCAGACATGATAATTCTTCCTTCATACTTTGAATCTTAGTGCTTCTCTCTGTAAGCCTATGCCTTGCCTTCACATCTGCTGTTTCAAACACTGCAACACACAGATGCTTCTGAATTATGCTTTTTTCCTCAAAATAGCATGGTGTCAGGTGGTCTGATATAGACATTAAACTATGAACCATTAGGCCCTATCCACCCTGTTTCTATTCCTCTCACATTGTCTAGGTTCGTATTTTCCACTAAAAATAAAATACACTTCTCTAAACACCTTTTTCTCCCTTTCTCCTTCTGGAATATAATATTTGCTCTAAATGGACATTCAGGTATGAAGAGTCAGTGCACTCAAACCATTGAGGGACAATAGCAAACCAAAAAGTGAATTTTATTCCCGTAAAATATCTATACTAAATGAATTTAGTAAGATGAGGAACACTTGAATCTACTTCTCAGAAATAAATTATTCTTAAGTTGCCAAGATTCTCTGGGGTGACTTTAATAACTAGACATAGTTCCAGAGCAGAGTAACTGAGTTGCCTAAATTCACATTCTGAGTGTTATTATTTTTTTTAGTCGACTCTTTTGTATTGGATTGTGACTAAAATCTTGCACTACTCACTGCCAGTAATTTTACACCTGCAGATCATCATACTGTTTCAGTTATTTGAAACAAATGAATTTTTGTTTCTACCTTTCAAAAATATCCTATAAGAAATAACATGTTCTCCAAGGTGATGCTTATATTGAACACTGGTTCTGCTTTTCCTGTGCAAATTTATATGCATCCATGTGTCTGTGCATGCACATATGTGTGCTTGCATGTGTTAGCATGTGTATTGATGTGTGTGTACATGGTTGTGACTGTGTGTGTAAGAACCCTAACTGCTCTAGAGAATGGATATTAACAGTGATTTTCTGGTTAGCAGAAAAGGTAAGAAAGTCATGTACCAGTTAGGTAAAAACATTCTGTCCAACAGATGAACATCATGTTAGGTTAAAGCAACTCAACAAATAAATCACAAATAACAATAACCAACAAAATAGCCTCCCTGTTATTAAAACATTGTTTACTGAATCCTGCTCAAGAGTTTCCCTAGTTGATGCCTAGGTGGCTCAGTTGGTTGAGCCTCTTACTTTGGCTGAGGTCATGATCTCACAGTTCTTGAGTTTGAGCCCCATGTCAGAGCCTGGATCCTGCTTCAGATTCTGTGTCTCCCTCTGTCTATCCGCCCCTCCCCTGCTCGTGCTCTGTCTGTCTCTCTCTCTCAAAAAGAAATAAACATTTTAAAATTTAATAAAAAGAGTCTCCCTAGTTGTAAAATTTCTTTATTATAACCTAACCTATATATAACCTAACCTATTATAACCTAACATATTGGTGCTTAAACATAATGTGTTGAAGTGAAATTTACCTGAAAAGAATAGTGTTGCATTGGGAGGGAAGTAAAGAAAATAAATGTCCAGTGTATCCTAGCATATGCCTAATGGCACATCTTCACTTTTTCCATCCACCTAGAAATACTAAATCCAGTATCCTACTTCTGAACAAGAATGTTCTGTCGTCTCTTAATAATCTCTTTTATCAGCTCTGAATTTCATTTTTTCTATCTATTTTTTGCTTTTGCCACCATCTCCTGTTTTCACTGCCTCTTCATATGTCTTTGTTCTCCTAGAAGGTCCTTATTTTATGCTTTATCCATTCTCCCTAATATCTCAGCTCCTTCCAGGCAATCCTGAATTTCTTAGTCATCCTACATCATAGTTGATTACTCAAACCAGTTTTCAGCCTAACCCTCAAATGTCTTGCAAACCTGATCTTTACATTTCACTCATTTGGCAAATCCATTCTATAATCCACCTTCTGCAGCCTTATTTCTAAACTGTTGAGAAGTGTGAGAGAAAAGAATGCAACTCTATTTTGTCATGATCCACACCAACCCTATCGTTCTCTCCTCTCCTTCAGTCTTATTCCACTAAAATCTAATTTCTATCCTTACCACTCAACTAGAATGTCCCGATAGTGTTGCCAGATCCTAAGGACAGTTTAAAGTCTTGTGTTTTGTGTTGGATCCATTGGTGGCTATACTGTTTCTTTTGAAGCTCTTGCCTTTCTTGGCTTTGTGTTAGCACCCTACTCCCCATCACTACACCCATTGTTATTCTCTTCCCTCTTTTCTTTTCTTTATCAATTTCCTAAAAGCAAATATTCTTCTCTAAGTATTCCTTACATGCAGGTATCATTTGTACATAGACATTTCTCTGTTGCTCATGTCACACAAAAAACTTGTTGGGTGATCACATTACCTCCTAACCATTCTACCAAATACTAATTTGTTTTTATTAGTATTTATTTGTATTTATTTAGTATTCTACCAAATACTAAATTTAAATTAAATATATCAGGCCAGACTTCTCTAAGTTTCAAACTATTTGTGCATCTTCATTCTTGATATAATCCACTTGAAATTTCACAAACATTTCAAAGTCAACGTATCAAAACTAAACCCCCAAGGCACATTTCTCTTTACTAAATGGTACTTATCATACAAAAGAAGAAGATTCAGAGTCATTCTAGATCCCTTTACCTTGCCCCCACTCTACAAGAATATTAATCAACAAACCCTGCCTGTTTGAACTTCTAAATCTAGTATTCTTACTTGAATCTTTTATTTTTAATTCTGTGACCACTTCTCTTTCTCAAATCCTGCCTTTCTTCAAATACATTTGTGTAGAAGAATCCTCTATCAAAACTGTAAGTTGATCTGTGTCATATTCATGTCAAAAACTTCTATGAAAACCAAACTGCTGGCCAGAGTGATGTCAGTAAGAGAGCAACATAGATTGTTCATGACTTCAGTTGCCCTCACAACTAGCAATTATCCATAGACAAGACATGATTATGAAAATCCCAGAACCAATAATGAAGCTGAAGCTTTGCTGCAGTCTCAGTCCATGTGAGACTGAGAAGCATTGCATCCATTGGAAGGGCAAGAAGAGCAACTACATGCAGACCCCATCACTCCTACCCCAGGCCAGCACAGTGCCAGAGTGAGAGGGGTCCCTGAGCCTATGTTTTCTTTAGTGGGGAGAAAAGAATCTAAGGTAGGCATCCGGCTCCCCTAATGTTGCAAAGTGCTTCCTAGGAAGTGTACTTGCTTCTCATCTCACATGGATCATTGGGGAAATCCACGGCCCTTGACCACTGAGGATCAGATAGAAACAGAAAATGGTGTTAAGGTTTTTAGCATTTAGCACTCAGATCTTGGCAGACCACATTCCTCCTTGCAGCTGCACCTGAGCGGTGATCCTAACCAGTGGCTCTGCCAACTGAAAAGCTGAACCTGTCTGGCCAGGGAGCCCAGGGAGCAGTTCTGCCTGGTTGGGATCATCTGCCAGTGAACTGTGCTGGTTGTAGAGCTTATTCTGCCACTCCACCCAGTCAGAGAACTAAACTGGAAGCCCTACCTATTGCTAAAGATAGTCTTTGTGCTCACATGACCAAGAATTCTAACCAGAGAACCTGGACAGCTCCACAGCACAGCCTTTAGCTGTCCTTCCACAGGTACCTGAACAGAGGGCCCAGCCAATGGTTCTGCCAACCTATGTAATTGAGTCTATGGCCCTGTCTGGCTGACCATGGAGCTTGGTGGACAGTTTTGCCTGATTCAGACCATGAGCCGGTAAGCTGTACAAGCCTTGGTGCCTGTTAAATGGCACTGTTTGGGCAGGGAAGAAAATCTGAACCCTTGACTACAGGCTAAATATAGCTTCAAGTCTTGCCCAACCAGGAAGCCTTACCAGAGAACCCAGGAAGCTGTGGAGCCTAACCAGTGACCATTGGGAGTCTTGGAACCCAGTCTTCAATCATAATAGTTAAATAAAATAGAAAACAGCAGAATTGCAATATAAGTCTTTATGTATATATAAATAAACATAAGTGGATTAAATTATCCAATCAAAAAGCACAAAATGGTTGAATGGATAAAAACACAAGATCCAACAATATGCTGCCTATGAAAACCTCATTAGCTTTAAACACACATAAACTGAGAGTGAAAGGATGGAAAAGATATTTCAAGCAAATGGAAACTAAAAGAAAGCAGGGGTAGCAGTACTTGTATCAGATAGATAGACTTTAAGTTTAAAAATGGTCAAAAAGGACAAAGTAGGTTATTATGTAATGAATGCAGGGGTCAATTCATCAAAAAGGTAAAACAGTTGTAAATACTTAGGTATCCAACATCAGAGATTCTATATATATAATCAAATACTAACAGAACTAAAGGGAGAAATAAACATCAAAACATTAATGGTTGGGGACTTTAATACCTTACTCTCAACAATGGATATATCACCCAGACAGAAAATCAATAAGGAAACAGAGGCTTTGAACAATACTATAGACCAAATGGACCTAACAGACATATACAGAACATTCCTTCCTACAGTAGCAGAATACACATTTTTTCAAGTGCATACAGAACATTTTCTAGGTTAGATCATATGTTAGGCCACAAAACAAGTCTCCGCAAATTCAAGAAGATAGAAATTATGTCAAGTATATGTTCCTACCACAATGGAATGAAACAAAAAATCAATAAAGGAGGAAAGCTACGGCATACTTATCAAAAGGAACCAATATCTTAATTTCTAACACTGTAGGTTAGGATTGTCTTTGTCTTGATTTAATATGAATGAAATAATATGTTTTGTGTATAGTTTTCACTCAGTATTATGTCTATTTTATACATTTTGCTTCATGTAGCAGTAGTTTATTCATTTTCATTGCTATCAGTACAGATATTAGAATGAACCACAATTTATAATCTTTTTCTTTACTGACAACCAAGATTTTCATTGTTTTCAATAAGACTTGCAAATGGTGCATGTAAACATTCTTCTTCATGCCCTTTGGTGTGTATATGGTAGCATTTCACCTGGGAACATACCTAATAGTGGAATAGCTTTGTCATAGTGTATGGTTATATTCAGTTGTTATAGACACTGCCAAATAGTTTTCCAAAATGGTTACACCAAGGTATACTTTTACTGTCAATGTTCAAGATTTGGAATTGCTCCAGATTTAATCCTGCACCATGTCAATCTTTTTTAAATTTTAGCCATTTGTGTTGGTGTATAATGCTATCTATAGTGATTTTACTTTATATTGCCCTAATGTATGAAGTGGAGCATTTGTTTTACCTATTGGACATTTCAAAAATATTCTGGAAAGTGTAATGTTCAAACTTCTTGATCTTTTTTCTTATGGGACTTATTTTCATATTAATTTATATGAATTCTTTATATATTCTAGATATCAGTACTTTCTAAATTATCTATCAACTATCTACATACCTATTAATCCACCTATTTATGTATCCACTTACACACACACACACACACACACACACACGCACAAACACTCCAGAGATCTTCTCTTAACTTGTGTCCTGCCTTTTCACTCAGTCAGTGGTCTCTCTCTCTCTCTCTAAGTAGGCTCTATGCCCCAGGTGGAGCCCAACACAGGGCTTGAACTCATGACCCTAAGATCAAGACCTGAGCTGAGATCAAGAGTGAGACCCTTAACAAACTGAGCCTTTCAGGTATCCCTAGAGGTATCTTTTGATGAAAATAAATACATAAATTTCATTATAAATACTTTAAATAATCCTGATTTTATGGTTAGTCCTTTATGTGTTGTATTTGAGAACTCTTTCTTATCTTAAGGTGAAGAACATATTCTCCTTTTTGTTTGTTATCATCTAGAAGCTTTATTGTTTTACCATTTACATTTAGATCTATAACAGCCTGGAATTAATTTTAATGGATTGGGTATCAAAATTTTTTTCCATATAGATATAAATTTACCCAGAAGCATTTATTTAATAGAACATTTTTTGTACCTCTTTATGCTGTTGCCTTTGTCAGAAATCAAATCTCTGTATAAATGTAGAACTCTGTTCCATTGGTCTATTTCTCTAGCTCTACAAATTGTATAAAGTTGTAACTTTATGATAAGCCTGGGTATCTAATGGTGCCTTTCCCCAACTTTTTTCTTCCCTATCAATATAATAGTGGCTATTCTTTATCCTTTATATTTCCATACAAATTTTAGAATCTGTTCATAAATTTCCTTTATGTCTCACCCCTACCCCTCCCAAAAAACTGCTTAAATTAATTTTAATTGAACTATAGACAATATTTATGAAAAATTATAGAGATCATCTAAAGCTATGTCTAATAGTACATTTCTCCAAAGAAGATTTGCTTTTCAAGGAATTATAACAGAGAGTGGCCATTTTAATCTAATTTAATATTGAGATGATTTGAAGTTGGGTCTCATTGTTGTTGGAGTTTATCGTTCTGATTTGGCCTGACAAAGGACTGCAATAATAGTGCAATTCCAAATCTTTTTTCTTCAATCCACTCTAACTCTGTAGAGCTCTTAGGCATCTTTTTGAGCCTCTTAGTCATTTTTTACACTCAACTTCTAAGTTTCTCAGCAACTGCCTACCAGTAAGCAAATGTATAAGGGATGGTAACAAATATCTTTTTCACATCTGTGCTCTCTTCTCTCCCAGATATTTGCTGATAGTGTTCTGGAGTAATGTTAGCCCTGAATTTTAAAAAATTTGAGCCTCACCATATGCTTTTGATCCAACCTCTTAGCCACTCATCCTCGCCTTTCAATGAATTATGACTACCCCAAAGGGAAAGCCATGCCTCAGTACATTTTTTTTTTTTTCTCTAAGATCTTGGTCTCTGACATCTGGCTGACTTGAAAGCTTTCTTATAGCATAAGTAGATGTTTTTCAAAGGTTATCTAGCTTTTCTAGTTGCCTTCAGGAGCATTTTTCTCTAATCTATCATAGCTGAAAATGGAAGTACCTGTTTAGTTTCTAATGTGTGGCCTACATTTTCAGCCTGTTTAATTATTAGGCCTATAGCATCAAAATTCATCTAAATTTTCAGACTTTTAGGTTCTGAATTTTGTCTGGCTTCTTAAAGAATGACTATTCCTAAACCTTAATCTCACACCCAGAAAGTGTTTTGATTATTTACTGGTCTTCTACCACTTGTAAGTGTTCACCAATAAACCATATCTGATAGATGTGAGAAGTTAACAACAGATTTGGTTTCAGTGGGTGTCATGGGGATATTCTGTCAAGGAAAAACATGTTGTCTCAAAGCCAAGTGTGAACTGAAGAGAGTCCATTCGGTGTTTATGTACAGATATCAAGGTCTCTTGAGCTTCCTCTAATAGCTTTTTTCCTTGTGAGTAGAAAGGCTCTTAATAACTGTGCCAATGTATTCTAACACTACAAAGATAGGCATTTTTTCAGAAGATGAATGCAGTGATTTAAGGCAATCCTTTGTTTACAGTCTCAGGGAGGAAAAAAAGAAACTAATTCCAAGGGGTGTGTGTGTGTGTGTGTGTGTGTGTGTGTGCTTAACAGAAATTAAAATAACTCTTTTCTCTGTACACTTTCACGTACAAAACCCAGTAGTTTTGAACACAGATTAGGATCAAATACCACAGTCGTAGGTGTTATCAGTTCCGTTTTGGTTTCTAGGTGTAGGTAGACTGAATTTGAATCCTGTCATAACTCTAGGTGATTTATAATTTTTCCAGTTGAATTTTTTCATGTGAAATGTGAAGATATAAAATATCATATGTCATATAAGACATATAAATAATACCTGGCAAAGAGAAAACACACATATAAGGTGCTTAGAACAATCATTGCCTGGCCGACAGCAGCCCCTAACTCCTGTTACTACTCTGTAAGTTCTTAGCTCCCTGTCTCTAATGCTGAAGTGTAGGTAAGATATGACAGCTCTCTTCTCCTTATTCCTCATAGATGGCATTCTGCAGAGAAATGAGCATGTGCAATGTTATTTGCTAAATTTTGCTAAATGAAAGAATATGTTAAATACTACAGGAAGGTTTGGGAAAGTTTGAGGAAAATTTATTAGATCTGAAATTATGAAGTCCCTGAGGACTTGTTTTAAGATATAAAGGGTGAAAACAAATTGGTGTGTGTGTGAAGTGGGGGGCGGGGGGTAGTATATTCTCCAGCACTATCATGAAATATGCCTAATTGCTTGGAAGTTAATAGATGTTCAATAAATAATTATTACTCTGAACATATGCTTAGTTTACCAGCATAATAGAGGAAAATAGTCCAAGTCAGTGGAAAAGGGGTTTGAAAACTAGAAGGTTATCCTAAGTAAAAAACCTTCATGAGAAAACATGAAAAAGGTTATAGAAAGCTGTGGGTACAATAGTCTGCTCATAATGCACTTTCTCTGCTTAACTGAATCAATTATCTTACCACATTGCACATTTTACACAATTGCCTCAAATTTTGCTTTTCTCCAAACAGCTATAATATGACAAGAGACGCAATACATTGTGCAGCTCACACACACACGAAAAATCTATTCACAAAGCTGTTCTCAGCTTCTCCTCTGTGAAGAATATGTATGGGAAAGAAGTATCCCCTGAGGAGCATTCTTTAAACCAGAGGGGAGAATGCCTACCATCCTAAAGTCTAAATTGAAGCAAGTTGAATGTGCCAACTGTTCCAATATGTTTAATATTCTCTGTAATTTTGGGTGAATCCTCAAGCCTTTGTAAGTCTGTTGTCTGCTCTGACCAAACCAAGAATTTGGTCAAACCTCCTACAGTTGCATTCCTTCCAACGTTAACATGCTTTGGCCTTCGAAGTGAGGAAATGTAGAAGAGAGGTGGAGAATGAGTAATAACTTTCTATTGCAATGTTGCAAATTACCACAAATTTAGCAGCTTAAAACAATATTCATTTATTATCTCATACTTTCTGGAAGTCAGGGGTCCATATGTGGCATAAGTGGGTTCTCCACTCAGGGTTAAACAGACTGAAATCAGGATATTGGCCAACTGCATTCCTTTCTAGAGGTGTTTTTGTTTTTTGTTTTTTTGGCTTTTTTAGCAGAATCTACTTCCAGGCACACTCACGTTTTTGGCTGAATTCAGTTCCTTTCGAATGTAAGCCTGAATCTCTGTTTCTTTCCTGGTTGTTAGCCAGGTGGCACTCTCTCTCATCTCCTGGAGGCCACTGAGTTCCTTTACACAGAGATCCTTCCATTTTAGAGCCAGCAATAGAGCATCTCCCCCAGCTCTCTCATCTCAAATCATTCTCATGTTTGAATTACTTTGTCCAGGTAGAGCCAGTCACATTTCAAGGATTACTTTATTAGGTCAGACTCACGGAGGTTGATCTCCCTATTTTAAGGTCAATTTATTTGTGACCTGAATTACATCTTGAGAATTCCTTCGCAACAGCACCTATCTAGATTAGTGTTTGACTGAAAAGGTAGGAGAAGGTATGTATACATCAGAGAGCAGGAATCTTGGATGCCATGTTAGAATTCTACGTATGTGGCCCCAGCCATACACTCTGCTCCCACCCTTCATTATACGCCTCTTAAATATGATCCCTCTATGAAGTATTTCTCAGTGCTATCATCACTGTATGTTATTACTTTGGAGACTCCATGAGGTATGGGAAGCACTGGAG
The DNA here is from genome assembly GCA_017311185.1 of Proteles cristata cristata. Classification (NCBI taxonomy): domain Eukaryota; kingdom Metazoa; phylum Chordata; class Mammalia; order Carnivora; family Hyaenidae; genus Proteles; species Proteles cristata. Next base: position 568,687 of record JAESUZ010004051.1, read on the forward strand.
TTTTGCAGCCAGAAATATCTGAATTTAAATCCCCTCTGTATTTGCTGTGAGATTTTAAGTAGGTGCCTTAATCCCTCAGAGCCTCAGTTTCCTCAGCAGTAGAAAGTAGGGCTAAAAATAGTCACCTCTAAGGCCTACAGAGAATTAGGAAAAGTAATAAAATGGAAATCACCTTACTTCTATGCTAGAGACATAGCAAATAATAGGTTCCTGACTTTTTCTCCTTCTTTTGAATTCCTAATACAGCTCCACCAATCCACATCTACTTATTCTTTATAAAACCTTGGGAATGAGAAAAACTAAGATTTATAAACCCCAGTAAATAACCATTTTCTTGAAAATTCTGCATTGTGCTTCTCTTTAGAAATAAACAATTCATTAGTGTTGAATGGTATATATTTGTAAGAACTTTTATCTAAAAGCTCAATATCCTTCCTTGGTTTTCACTATTATTTAGAGATTCTAAGACCTCCTACTCCTTTAGAGGGAAAAAAAGAAATATGAAGACAGCCAAGCAGTCAGTAGACTCCCACTATTAGAAAAAAATCCTGAAATATCTTCTGAAATGCTATCGGTGAAAGATTTGGCAGGATGATGATTACATGTGGGTAGAACAGCAGTTTCCATAATAATTATGTGGGTTGTGAACAGATTTTAAAAAAAAAATGCTGGGATGCGGCCTAATGAATGTACTCATTAACCTTAATAGCATCAGGTAGAGAATGGAGAGGACCATTGTGGAGAGGGGAATCAGTTCAGCTTTTCAGAGATATTTTATAAGGTGCATCTGACAACACTGTATTCTCAATTAAAAATGACTATGTGAAATTATCTGAAAAGAATTCTCTATAATTTGAAGTTTGCTTTTTAAATTCTAACTTTCCAGTAAGTTATATTAAACATTTTTGAGTCCTTAATATGTTCCAGTCTGTATAGTAGATATAAAGATGAGATGTCCAAAATCTCAAATTTGTGGCCGACTTGGAGAGCCAGAAATAAATACGATGACAAATGCAAAACTGAAAGCATCATAATATTCCCTCTAGGAGAGCAGAAGCCTCCTCTTTTTTGTTCACCTCTATACTCCCACATTTAGAATATTAGTTGCCCGATACTTGTTCAATGAATACATAAAGAAATGTCCCAGCATCTTGGAAGCAGAGAGGAGAAAACTGTTCAGCCCAGGGGAGCTCGAGAAGGTTTTGATAAGCTGTATTCTAGCCCCTTCTGTTGGCTTCACAGATGTTAGATTTTATCAAATCAGAAAACATGTGAGGAGCTGAAGAGGTGGCACTCTTCGCAGAGGGAATGGTGTACTCAGAGGCCTAGAGGTGTGAATGTGTGACATATTTGAGGTGGGGGAATCAATGTGTCATGTCTCCAATATATAATATGCTTGTGCTTAGTCTTGGCACCACCGATATTATGAAAAGCAGGACTGAAGAATGACCACTTGTACCTAGCACAGCCCCACCCTCACATCCCCTGACAGAAATTTAATGGCTGCTAACTTCTAGGAATAGTCATTCTGATGCTTACACTTTTAGTCTGGTGTTGCTCCCTTCGAAACAGACTTTGAGGTGATTTTTTTATGTTGTTTGCCCACAGCAGATGCCTCCTCAAGAACTCTGTGGAGTTATACTAAATAATCATCTTGCCATCTGAGAGTTCAACTAATGAAATCCATACCCATTGTATGTGATTAGCCTTCCATATAAATAAATCAAGAGATTGTAAATGTTAAGCACTGAGAGTTTGGAAACACCCAGAATACTAATTGAGGTGACTGGGGAATAATCTCAGGGAGGTAGGACAGGAATGTGATTTTCAATAAGTACTGTTTCAGTGATTGGAAACCTAATAAATTATACTGTTTTTGCATGTAGTTTGAGTAAAAAGGAAAGGGAATGTTCATTCTGAAGGATAAATGAGGAAACATCCAATGGGCTGGAAGTCAGCTTCGCCCATTCAGGCAGGTCATACCTAATGGACTGTGGGCTCTTGAGGGCATGTACTAGAACCTACCACAGTGTGTGTTCAGTTTGAAGACACAAAAATGGCATTCAAAATGCTTGTTGAATTAATGAATTGGAATGAAGACAACATGGAAACTGTAACTAAACTGCATCCAATGCAGTTTTCTGCACTACATATATTTTTTGTTTTCTATAGCAATAACTTAAAATATATTAACAGGAAATGAAGAAAGGAAATAAAGATTATATCATCTGTATTATACAGCTTCAGATTTGATAAGTGACACAATTTTTTAAAATTATTTAAATATCAGGGTACCTGGGAGGCTCAACTGGTTAAGTGTCTGACTCTTGATTTCAGCTCAGGTCATGATCTCATGGTTTGTGAGTCTGAGCCCTGCATTGGGCTCCTTGCTAATGGTGGAGGGCCTGCTTAGGATTCTCTCTGTCTCCCTCTCTCTCCTACCCCTCCCCTGCTCACGTGCATGCATGTACTCACTCCCTCTCTTGCTAAAAATAAAAAATTTTAATGATAAAATATAAAATAAAATAAAATTTAAACATCCCAAACATTTGATAATTAATAAACCATTTTTCTTCGTAATTTTCCAATATTTTCTATTCCTTTTAACATGTAGCCTTCAGGGACTTCCACATTCCAGAAATATATTTTGATTTTAAATTTATTGGTTATAAACCTTGAAGTAATTATTTCATAACCATTAAGTATTGATCTGCTTTATATATAAGTAATTTAATAAAATAAATGATAAAAATATTAATTCTACGGTTAAAATATATCTCTTATAGGGATATAATAGCATAGAGTAGAGTATCAAATCTTTGGAGTTCTATAACTTTCATTATTTCTCATTTTCTGATTGCCAACAACTATTGTTTAGCATACAAGAAAAGTAAATATAATGGAACAGAGTGGGTTAATATAGTACTGGACCAAAGATAAGAAAATTGTTAACGTGTTTTTTTTAACATTCAAATAGACTGTATATGTCAAGAATAGATAGAAATTCAAGAGAAAACAACTAATAGAGAATATAAAGGGAAATCTAATCATCAGAGACCCCTACTTGTATTCATTCTCTTTCTTTTACAGCCCAAACCTATTCTCTTCCTCTACTTTACAGCCTAGAACACAAAGCCGCAATATCATTTACAGTATTGTTAATGTCTCCCAAAAACCATAAAATTCCCCTTTTCCCCAATTCCCCATGCATCTCTTCCTAGGGATTCTTGGAATTCCTTACAAATAAGGCTCCACATCCCCACTGCTTCTGCTTGAAATTCATGCCTCCATCAGTTTCCTTGACTCCTGCAGCACATTTTCTAACTTGATTCCCTTAATGCTGATGTACAACCACTCTGACCTGTCACACGGCTACCATAGTTCATCCACTTCTCATCGTCTCCTCATTTTATTTCCCACCTTAAAAGCCACGACTGGCTCTCTGTTACCTGAATGAAAGAAGTCAGGTAATGATGGGATGACATAAAGGATGATTCACAACGGGTCTTCCCCTGCTGACTTCTCATTGGTCCATTGCCCTACGTGATCTACATAGCTGCGGTGCTTCATAGTCGCTATTTCCTGATTCTCAAATACCTTCTCTTATCTAGAAAATACCATTTCAAAATACTGTTATCACTCCATTTTCCATATGTTTCAAACTCCTTTTAAAACTGGTCTTCCTACATCGAATTAGTCAGTTTACCGATGTTCTCTCCCATTGCTGTTGTTTCATGCCTGCAACAATATTTATTTGTTTGCAGTCATTTTATGTCTGTCCTCTGTCATTCCTCTACTAGACTGTGAGCCCTGCCTGGTGTGTAGTGTCTAATCCCTATTTAATTTATGTTTTTCTTCATCTCAATACATTGTAAATATGGTAAAGTGAATTTTTCTTCACTACATTCACTGGTGGGAAAGATAATACACGTTTGTCCCATTTATGTCGGGTTTGGCCATATGACTTGCTTTCATCAATGAAATGTGAGCAGAAGTGGCCCGTACCACTTCTGACTATACTACTTAAGAACCACTGCATACTTTTTCCTTCTACAAGATTGGTCACATCCCAGGAGGAAACTGTTCTTTCAGACTATGTCTCAGAATGAAGGTGACATGCAGGAGAGTTATAGACCATCTGTAATGAATCTACAGGCTGAGCAAGAAATAAACCTTTGTACTAAACCACTGAAATATTGAGAGTTTATTACCACAAAATAATTTAGTCTAGGGTAGGTAGATATTTAATAAATGTTGATGAAGAGAAGGAAAGCTATGGAGATATAGAAGATGAATTAGGACTGGAGATTTTGAGTCAATTTTGTTAAAAATAGCCTTCTGTTGAACACATAAAATTCAGTTTTAAAAACTAAATTGCTAATTATGTGAAATGATAGAAATTGAAGTTAAGAGGAAAAAGGAAGAAGAGTAAATCATAGAGTAAGAATATATATTTTGGTAATGCAATCTTGGAAAGAAAATGAAAATAAATTCTTGCTAGATGAACATGTCCTAAATATGTCATCAGGGAGAATTTAAAGAATTTAAGGTATCTACCCAGGAGGTGTTTTGAGAATGAGTACATAGTAAAGTTTCCTCCTTTAGTTAAGCCAACCTAATCCAAAAATATTTTTCCTGTCTCAATGTCCAAGTTACTCTGTTTCCATAGTCAAAGAAAAACTGTAGGCCTAATTAAAAGAATACTCAAATTAAGTATACAAATATATTTGTATACTCAATTCTTGTTATTCACAGTACTTTTGTTCCATAAACATGCACCAAACACCAAATCAGTGAATACTGATCATTGACCCCAGAGAAAATACAGGTTTAAATTGATACTGGCCTCTGGTCACAACATTTCCATCAGCTAGTCTTGTCTTATGTGTGTTTCTGTCTAAAGATAACTTCTTTAATATATACTGTTTTTCTGTTAACATTGAACTCATAACAAACAGCACTTTACTCATACATGAATGAAGCTGATTTAAAAAATACGTTTTCTGTATAGGATATATCAGAGAATTTTTGCACTTAGGAACTCTAGATAACAGTATGCTTGGGGGTTATTTTAAACAGTGAAATCAGTGAAAAAAAACACATCAAAAAATATAAAAACCCTGCTACTAAATAGATCATGAAAAGGACACTTGTTTAAAACATGAAAGCTAAAACAAGAAAGCAGAAGATCATCTCATTCAACCTCAGCTGGGAATTTGCACATCAGCAGATTCAAAACTTTTGCCACTCTGTGCATGTGTGCAAATGACCACAAAGATGCCACCAGTATTGATTTGGATGTTGTAAATAAATTTAGCAAGTCGATTTGAACATACAGAATCTTCAAGTAATGAGCATTATTTGTATATCAAAGAATTGGAAGGAAAATAATAAAATGGATTATGAGGAGATGGGTAAAATGCCCTCCAGTGAGGGAAGAAATTAATGGACGGATGAATGGATGGATTGATGAAGATAGATAGATAGATAGATAGATAGATAGATAGATAGATAGACAGATACCAAATCTAGAGAAGTGCTTTAAACGTGGTATATTTTAGTTTCTTTCCTTGTCTTCCTCCACACATTTTTTCCTTATTTAGTAAAATATATGTTACCAAAAGCATTTAGCTAGTATTTGACAGTCTAGTCTATCATTGTAATGTAAAGCAATAGATCATAGAAAAATAAGTTCAAGTTTTTCTTGGAACTTCATTTTGCTTTTAGATTTATTATTCCTTACTTAGAGGTACCTCATCATCTTAACACAAGTCTTAAAAGCACATTTTTATGAAAATATTAATATTTAAAAACCTAAAGTCAATATGACACCATCTAACCTAGCCAGCATGGAGTGAAATTTCTTGAAACTTACATACCAGATATTCCCCTGTAAGTTTAAATAGAATAACCTTGTTTTGTCAAATAGAAATTGGAATTTTCTGTTTGCATTCACACTCCACTATGATTTTTAATTTGCTGTTGAATGGAAACATCTGTAACTAAATTGTTTTAAATTCATAACTCAAATGTACAGGCTGCTAATAAAACATCGTCTTTTGCTAAATTCTTAAATATGGAGAAGAGATTTATACATGAAAAAATAGAGCTTAAGAACATGATGAGAAATGAATCAATTAACACACTCTGGCGTACATACTTTTTTTATGGAAATATTACCTCCAAAAAAGTTTTATCAAGACAAGCTTTTTACAATCCCCATTAAATTCAATGAATGAATTGTGAAGGGTAAATTGGACCCGTTATAATCTTACATTTCTTATGTAATATTCATAATCATAGTGTTACATAAGAGCGAGCTAGCATTAACAAAAGGAGCAATTTAAATTCCCACTTCCTGGAGAATGGGCTCTGCTTGACAAACAGAGCTTCCTGCCCCGTTTGCAATACGCCCCTGCATCTCCTCCAGTGCCAGTGAGACCCACACTCTCATACCAGTGATATAATAAACCCTCCACAACAGAGGGAGAAAATGAGGCAAACAAGCCCACATCATTTCAACTTGTCAGCTTTAAATAAAATCTTCTGCAGCTGAAAATGAGAAATTTGAGGGAAGATAATGTGTGAAGTAACCAAATTCAACATTGGGACAAAACATATTGCATTGCTTATTTTTTTTCCTCATCTTCCGCAAAAGTTTTTGAAATTTCACCATAATTTTTAATGAAATATCTTTGGTCAGAAATGACTTAGAAGAAAAAAAGGTTTCTTTTGTTTGTTTATTTATTTTTTCTCCTCTGCCACCCACTGATGCCTTAGGAAACATCTCAAGTTATCTCAAGCCCCTGTGATATCTTAATGAGTAATCTGTGAACTTTGGAAAAACTCTCATTATCAGTTTTTAAGTCAGAGTTGGTATAGCAGAGCATGCTGGAAAGAAGTGCATGCTTTTTAAATACTTATTTTAATTAATTACTTACATAATACCTTCCCTAGCACTGATTTTATATGTGAAATATTGGTGCATGTTCTCACCTACAAAAAATATATATAAAAGACAAAAATGCATTTGAAGGAAGACAAAAAGAAATTAACATTCTGATAAACATATCTGATATGGATGAAATAAATAATGATTGTGAATGTAAATCTCTCTCCCTATCCCTCTCCCCAGTGCCCACTTCCTCCAAACCTGTGTAACTCCAAAAACTTAACTTTGCATTCAGGAGATTCCATTCTGTTCTTCCCCTCAGCTCTTTCCAAACCCCTTCTCTTCCCTCTTTGTTACTGATTTTTCCGGTGTTAAAATACCCCTTGACTTTCTTTATCTTTCCTGAAAAAGCACTTGCACCTCTTCTAAGGAAAGACAGCACCACTAGGTCACGGCAGGTACTTAGCACAAGTTGTGCATATTCCAGTGGGAGAAAGGATGGAAAGGTCAGTCTCTTTTGACCTGAATGCCCCACGGTATGCCCAAATTTGATACATCTTTTCATGTCTTTTATTTCCAATGTTGTGTCTCACTCATTTTCCAAATAAGCTTAGCATGTTTTCCTCTTATTCTGTTATACTCTTATACCATTGTAATACTACCTCTCTGATTTCTAATTCTTTATCTTAAAATCCCTAACTTACTTTGAGCAATCAGTGCATAGAATGAGAGTAATATTGAAGAGTATGATCCCTGACACCATCCTTAACGGCTCATTGTTAAGAAGTTGTAGTTGGATTTTTGTTTTTGGGTTTTTTTTGGTATTGTTTGTTTTGGGAGAGAGAGAGAGAGAGGAGGGGGAGGGAGTGTCCATGAGTGGGTGAGGAGAAGAGGGAGAGGGAGAGAGAGAATCTCAAGCAGGCACAGAACCTGATAAGGGGCTTGACAGAACCTGATGAGGGGCTTGATCTCACAACTGTGAGATCATGACCTAAGCCAAAATCAAGAGTCAAGCACTTAACTGACTAAGCCCTCCACACATCCCTGTTAAGAAGTTTTTTTAATCCCTTCTATGCAAAACATGATTCCATATGTGTATTTTAAATATATTAGAGAAGTCATGGGATGGGAAAGACTGTGGATTAGACGACTTCAGTCTGAGGTGTTGAAGTATCAATGTTTAACAGAATGACCATAATCAGCATGCTTTTATATTTATTTTATTTTTTATTACTTTTCCTTTTATTTATTTTTATTTTTGAGGGGTGTTATTTTATTTATGTATTTATTTTTTACAAATAGTTTATTGTCAAATTAGTTTCCACCAGCATAAATATACTCTCTATATTTACTTGTAAAATGTGAAAACAATGAATATCATGTCATAGGATGGTTAAATTAATATTGGGTGTATCTTAGAAATATTTTCATTTTTACCTTATGATCATTATATTAATGATGATAAAGAAACAGAATGGATTTAAAGTTAACTTGACATAGCCATTAAATATTCAGTAAATAGTGTAAATGGTGATTTTATGCAGCTTCTGTACATATACTGCATTTTACAACCAGTCAAATTCTACCAAAAGCATTAGGTTATTCTCCACCGTTTGAAGTTAGTGATACTGGTGCCTTCTAGCACTCTTAGACCCAAAGTTCTCATGGTGTATTATACTCTTTATTGTAAGCTACTATCTCAGTAATTATGAAAGTATAATGCAGGACCATGATGTGGCCTGAGTAGCCATGTGATGATCTTTTCAAAGGGAAAGTAAATGGAATCATTTGCTTAGAAGGTATCTGTTCTAAGCTGAGGTGGTTTTTGTCTCCCCACAGTGATGGCTGGGCTGACAGGTATGATGTGACAGATGGATATCAGCGAGAAGCTGTTGGTGGAATCACAATCAAGCTTCAATCTCCCGATGTCAAGTGGTTTGATGATTATTATCTGAAGCTCCGGCCAGAAACAAACCTTCGAAACCCTTGGTTTCAAGAATTTTGGCAGCATCGTTTTCAGTGCCGGCTGGAAGGGTTTGCACAAGAGAACAGCAAATACAACAAGACTTGCAATAGTAAGCAGATTTATTGTTTCATTTAAACTGGATAAGGCTAAGACTCCAATTTATGTTAACTGTGTCATGGGGATAGTGGCTGTAATCTGTTGGAGAAGAGGACTCTTACATAAACAGAGTGGATATTGCTACTTACAGTGATAAACAGGCTTTATTCTCACTAAGAAGAACATATCAGAGCAAATTTTTACTCCACAGAGATTTCAAACACTTTTGTTATTTATATCATTCAAGAAATTGGCACTCTGCTGAGGGTAATGGGAGCTCCAGAGAGGAAATGCTGTTGCCATCCCTGAAGGCAAGAACTACATTCTTCTATTTTTATTATCTTTAACAGCACCGAGTTAAACACTTAGTAAGGGTGTCATATATTCTGAAGAATGATAAGAGGGCTCCTGGTGGCTCAGTTGGTTAAGCATCTGATTCGATTTTGGCTCAGGTCATGATCTCATGTTTCATAAGTTCAAGTTCTGCATTGGGTTCTGCACTGACAGTGCAGAGCCTGCTTGGGATTCTCTTTCTCGCCTTCTCTTTCTGTCCCCCCCCTGCTCTCACTCTTGTACACGCTCTCTAAATAAACAAACAAACAAACTTTAAAAATTTAAGAATGAATCAGGTGAATATTAAAGGACAGAGCAAATTCCTACTTCCATCAATATATAGAACAGTAGCAGGGACAGGGATTTGCTTTGTATAGTTATTATGTTTCAGGAGACATAATCTGAACATTGCCATTCATTCTTATATACTTAAAAGGACTCAAATTGTACCAACTATTGTTTTGGTTATAAAGATAACAAGGTGAGGAAAACTAGTTCCTGCCTTCAAGAGGTTGTGTCTAGAAAGGAGATAATCATGCCAGCCAATGTTGCAATTCAGTGCTGTAAGTGATATATAAGAGTTAAACACAGGGTTTAGTTACTATTATTTGTTGCACATTGAAAGGGAATCTCGACTCCAATAATCAAGGTAGGTCCAATAATCATCCTATGTCAAAGCCTGCAAAAACTAAGGTTTATCAAAATTGATACATGATTGGTTGAGACTTCCTTATCACCACATTGTATAACAAGAACCCCATATACATTTGCATAGGAGTAGAATGTTTTAGTTGGTGGTAAGGGTGCCTTTATCTATGATGCTGGAACACAGAAGGAATGCAGCGGGGCAGTGGGGTTGAAATTATGGCCCACAAACCAATTCCAGTGCACAGAGAAGTTGTCACATGTAAGCATGAAAATGAGAATAATGGGAATAATATAGTGAATTTTTTCATAATGCACTTCCCCTCCCAGGTCATGTCCATCTTATGATTTTGGTATCAATTCATTCTTTTGTGAAATGAAGAAGGGAGTGAATGGTGATTTGTGATTATTTTTAAATACCAGTACTTGGTAAAATAAGAACTTGGCAACCTTATGTCAGTTCCTGTTTGAATAGTGAGGGAGGAGAGAAATGCTGAAGTGTGGGATATTGTACTGCCCCATGAAATCCAGAAATCACAGAAGTATGGTGTAAGCCTGTGTTTGTTTCTCTCTCACTTCACATACTGCTTGTCCAAAATCTTCAAATGGTTATTTATTTCCTTTTTTTATTATTTTCATGAAAAATATTGTATGTGAATGAACAGCATCGTGACTTCTGTTTCACAATTTCAATGTTTATAGCTACTTTCATATCTTTCATCATTCTGTCTAGTTTCCGATAGACACAGACTTCTTCCCTCTCCTGAGATTCAGGAGCTATGCATCTCTGTATTCTAAGTCTCTGGTTGTGTACACATTGCTATAGGTAACTACACTGGAGGAGTTATGAAGTATAGGCAATAGATCTGATTTAATCTCCAGTTCTCCTTTATTAAGGAGTTAGTGACAGTCCCTAACCAGTGTGGCTAAGGGAATGTTTCCAATTGATTTTTACCCTTTTTGTACCAATATTATTTTCCTTTTCTTTTTTGTCTAAAATACCTTCTCCTTAAAATGGGTCTTTGTTTCTCTTATTTCCACCCCCCACTGTTGGAGATCTTATTTAAATATAATCTTTAAAAACCTCTGTAATTGATTTCCATAGAACATTATTTCTATGGGGGCACCTGGGTGGCTCAGTCGGTTAAGCGTCCGACTTCGGATTAGGTCATGATCTCACGGTTTGTGGGTACCAGCCCCATATCGGGCTCTGTGCTGACAGGTAGCGCAAAGCCTGGAGCCTGTTTCTGATTCTGTATCTCCCTCTCTCTCTAACTCTCCCCTGTTCATGCTGTCTCTCTTTGTCTCTCAGAAATAAATAAAACATTTAAAAAATCAACAACAAATAAAGAACATTATTTCTATGGAAGTTGTTCTGTAAAATCTTCCCTTTTAACCTATTGCTGTGGCTCTCTGTCTTACATGTAATTACCCAGTTATGATTTCTCTGCTCAGAACTGGCTCCTTACTCCAGTACTGGAAAGCACTCATTAGTCACTTCCCCACCCTGGAATCTTATCTGACGAGAGATGGCATTTTGTACATAAACATAGACACTTATGTGTGATACCTCTATTATTCTTATTATCCTTATCTTACAGATTACAAAACCAAGATTTAGAGAGAACAAAATAGCTTACTCAAGGTCACCTAACTATTAAATATTAGAATTTATTCTTGAACTCAGGTTTGTCTAAAGTTTAACCAGTATAGTATACTAAAAAGATAGAATATTACAGTTTTCAAAAATTGCCATAAAATTTGCATTATATAATAGTTAATATATAGGTCAAAGATACAAAAAAGAAAAAATCTTAAAATTATTTTTATATGACCATGGAATTCAATAATAGATACCCAAGTGTTCACTGCTCTCTACTTTTGACTGTATTTCCGTATTGACTTACATGTTCTCTTAACATCTTTAATCCCCATCTTCATAGGGACCCCAAATAGTTTACTCATATTTATAATATTACTGAATATTACCAGCATTTTCCTAAATATATTGCACTTTAACCCTTTCATGAGGGAATGTGCATAAGACACCCAGTTTTGAGTTGAAGTGTTAAGAAATAGTATGACTTTACAATTCATGCCAGTCAAGAAGCTTCATCTTGCCCATTGTTTCTAGTACCTTAAATCTAATAGATGCTTCAAGAAGAAAAATGGCTTGACACAAAGGATAGAAATATGCATAGCTGAATTACTGCTTATTTTGTCTTAAGAGATTCTTAGAAGACAAAGTATAAAAGTTAGGACAGGTGTCTAAATCTAGTAGTCCAGAACTAGCAATAGCCTTCAGAGAATATGCCCCAATAATAGGAATTCTTTCATTGCCTGTTAGTTTTGCCTATTCTTGTATATTATGTAAACAGAATCTTGCATTATTTGCTTCTCTGTAATGGCCTTTTCCACTCAAAGTAATGTAGTAGCATTTATCCCATCATGGCATGTATTAGTAATTTATTATTTTTTATCCTTTGTTTTTATTTTGAGAGAGAGACAGAGAGAGAGAGACAGAGAATGCACAGAAGAGGAAGCAGAGGGTGAAAGAGAAAGAATCTTAAGCAGACTCCATGCTCAGTGCAGAGTGTGCAGAGTCTCATGTGGGGCTCAATCCCATGATGCTGGGGTCATGACTCAAGCTAAAATCAGGAGTCAGACACTCAACTGACTGAGCCACCCAATTGCCCATGTTTTATTGCTGTGTAATGTCCCTTTGTATGGATATACTACCAGAATTTATATATCAGTTCTCCTATATGATAGACATTTGGATTATGTACATTTTTAGGTATTATAAATACTTTGTGAATATTTATGTACATATATTATGGCAGATCTATGTCCCAATTACTGTGAAATGTATACCTAGTATTGGAATTGCTACGTCATAGACTATGCATATGTTTAGCTTTATTAGAAATAGCCAAGCAGTTTTCCAAAGTGATGGAACTAATTTCTCCTTTCACTGAAATATATGAGACTTCAAGTTGCTCTGTACTACTGTCAGCACTTGGTACTATCTTTTTTTATTCTAAACATTCTGGGAGTGTGTGTTTGTATCATAATGTGATTTTGATTGGCTTTCCATATGTATTACCAAGTTAACTTCCTTCTCATATGCTTATTTGGGCATCCTATTTTATAAAGTGTCTGTTCAGGTGTTTTGCACATTTCTTTGAATTATCATTAACATCTATTTTGACTGCCTTGTCTACTGTGGAGATGAGTCCTTTGTTGGATAGATATATCATGAAAATTGCCCACTTAGAGCATAGCTTGTTCCTATTTCCTATCCCTCTCATGTGTTATTTGTTTTCTACTTGTCCACTTTGTTCTTTAATACTTATTCTTTTTTCCTGCCTATTTATGGATTAATCATTAATTTTTATTATCTTATTCTATAACCTCTCTTAATATTTTTGTTTCCTCTCTTAGCCTAATTCATTTAGAGTTTTCAACAGAAATTACTAAATGAATCTTTAATACAAACAACATTAAGTTGGTTCTTGTTTATATTAAAAAGTCTTGTAGGTGTGCCTAGGTGGCTCAGTCAGTTAAACATCTGACTTCAGCTTAAGTCATAATATCAGGGTTCATGGGTTTAAGCCCCACATTGGATTCTGTACTCACAGCTCAGAGCCTGGAGCCTGCTTCAGATTTTGTGTCTCTGGTCTCTCTTTCTTCCTCCCCCACTCATGCTTGCTCTCTCTCTCTCTCAAAAATGAATAAACATTAAAAAAAATTAAATCTTGCAAATAGTTACATCTGTTTATCCCCTCCTACTATATTTTGCTATTTCCATATAATTTCTATAATAAATAGAAATATATATATATATATGGCTTTGTTAGGATTGTTGCTCTAAATGGTCAACAGTCATATTTCCCTACTCCAGTGTTTTTCATTCCTTCTACTTCCTTGCTTTCATCTGTGATTTTTTTCAGTCTAAAGAATTTCTTTTAGTATTTCTTGTAATAGAGGTCTACTGCCAACAAATTATATCGCCTTTTTTTTCCCTGAGAATATCTTTATTTCCCCTTTATTTTTGAAGCATATATTCACCAAGGACAGCATTCTGTATTGCCAGGTTTTCTTCAGTTTTTTTCTTTGAAAATAGCATTTCATTTTTTTCTTCTGGATTCCATGATTTCATTGAGAATTTAACCATCATTCTAATGTTGTGTCTTTTTTTGGCAACTGTCTTTTTTCTCAGCTTTTAAATTTTTTAAAGTTTTTATTTGACTGTGATGAAATTAGGTATGATTTCCTTGACATATGTCATTCTTTGAATTTCCAGAACTTCTTAAATCTGTCGATTAAAGAAATGTATCAGTAGTGAAAATTTCCAAGACATTACTTCCTGAAACATTCCTTCTGCCACATTTTTCTCTCTCAGTTCCTACCTATGTTCAGATATACCTATTAGATTATTTGACTGGGTCATACAGGTAACTTTTTCTCTGGGATTTCTTTCCTATCTTTTTTTTCTCTCTGTGCTTCAATATGATTCTTTTCTATTATTTTGTCTCTTTCTATTATTTTTCACTAACCATGTATCCACCTATGTCTAGTCAGTCTTTAACCAAAATAAGAAGTTTTCAATTTCAGATATGGTGTTTTAGAGTCCCAGATGCCCATTTAATTCTTTTTATAGTTCCCAATTTTCTTTTGAAGTATTCTTTCTCATCCATTTTTCAATCCTTTATTCTATTTCCTTGAACATATTGATTATAGTTATTTTAAGGTCCCTTTTTTTCTAATTCTAACATCTGGATTTTCTGTCAGTCTTCTGTTGACACATTTTTCATATTGATCACGTTTCGTACTTACGGACACAATGTGTTTTCTTTTGTGCTTGACATTGAGTGTAAAATACCATAAAGATTGAAATTTATATTATTTTTCCCTCAATGATGGTTTGCCTTTTTCAGATTAAAAAAAAATTGAGATGAGGTAAATTGCAACATAAGAAAGAGTCAACCTGTTGTTAAAAGTGTCTTTAAGGAATGAATGACCTAGAATTTCAATGGAGAGTCTAGCTAGGATATCCCATGCCCTGGGTGCCTGACTCAGACTTTTACTGGTTTTGAGATTTTTTTCTCCAGGCTCCCATATCCTACTGTTTCTAAATTTGGCATCCATTGTGAGGAAAAGACTACTTGAAGTTTGAGCAGTTTCTAGTCCTCAGGTGGGACTTTTCTTCCAAATAGTATAAAACAATGGGACAATCCAGCCTTCGTCTTCAAAAGCTTGAGGCTCAATGCAGCCCCCAGAATCAGCAAGCGAATCACAAGGGAAAATGGCTATCATGGTCTTAGGGTTCCTGCACTTTGTAACTTGACATACTATATCATTTTCTTATCTAAAAGTACTTCTCGTTTCTCTTTTTTCCAGAAGTGTCATATACTATGTGGAGTCATATATTTCCCAGCCACAATTCATGTCCTTTCCAAGAACCTCAGAATGTAACTTTATTGAGAAATAGCATCAGTGCAGAGGGAGGATGCACTAAAATAGGATGGACTTTTAATCCACCCCAAAAGGAGAAATGACACAGAGACACACACACAGGAAAAGTGGCAGGGAAAAGACATAGGCAGACACTTGAGTGACGTAACACAAAGACAAGGAAAGCCAAAGATTAATGGCCACCACAAGAAGCTAGGAAGAGGCAAGGAAGGATTCTACCAAGGGTCTCAGAGGGAGCATGGCACCTTGCTAGTGCTGTCAACAGCTTGCCTTCTGACGTTGAGCCTCCAGAACTCTGAGAGAAAAAATTTCTGTTGTTTTAAGCCACATAGTTTGTAGTACTTTGCTCTGGATGCCCTAGTAAACTAATGTCCCTTCATTCAGACTAAGTTAGGTTGGCCACTTGGTCCAGAACCTGCAGATGCCCACCAACAAGAAAGCAGTGGGTAACACCTGCCCATTTTCATAGGTCTCCTTTTTATTTTTTCATTTTGTCTCTGTTGTGTCCATACATCTTCACCACCTTGAAAATATTTTATTTCTGAACTTCTTTGGCCTCTTAAAGTTATACAGTAAAAGGATTTTCATGTGCTTTCTTCTCCACCCTACGTAACACCACAGGTCCCTCTTTTATGTTTTATTCTTAATTGTCACTACCCCTGCAATCACAATTTGGATGCAAACAAACCCTGCAATTTGTAATGTCCAAAATGTTCATACTTTAATTTTTGTTTTATTTTTAAGCATTTAAAAACTTAAGTCAAACTATTTCTATACTGTTAAGTGTTTTAAATATGTGGTTTTTACAGAATCCAGGTTTATATACTATTACGAATTTCAGTAAGTTTTACTTAAATTGCACAATCATGTTAGACTTGAATTATAAGTTAAATGACTAATAATAAGTTAAAACTATAAAGAATATAGTTTAATTTTTTCAATTGTTCATTTAAGTATCCCAGTAATAAAAGCTACAAGAAATTAAATTAAAACTGTTTTCTAGTAACTGTATGCTATTCTATATTTGAGCCAACGTAAGGACCCATTTCTTTTAAAGTTATATTGTCATCCACTGACATTCATTTACCATCTCCTTTCTATGATTTCTCCCTGTGACTTCCAGTACCTTCCAGAGGTGTCATTTATGACATTAACATACAAACATTCTCACCTAGATGTCCTGAGGGCACCTCCAACTTATGTATCTAAAACTCATTATAAGTTTTCCAACCACAGCCCCAAACTTTGAGCTTTGCCTTTCTGCACCTCCAGTTTGAGTAAATGATACACCCATCCATCCTGTCCCCCAAGATGTGGGAATAAAGCGTCTTCTTATATTCCCATTGTCTCATTCTCACAGCCAACTGGTGACCAAATACTATTAAATCTACTGTTCATCTTCCACATCTGTTCTCTGTTTTTCATTGCTGGCTGACTTTAAATCTTTATGCCACTGCATAAAGATTTGTTTTTTATGTTTCTTCCTTATCTCTCACTTAACAAATGAGAATAATCTTCCTATTTAATCTTCTTTTTGATACCAACTTCTTTCTCCTCCATTTTATGCTGAAAACTAGCCTCAAAAGAGTCCATCTAAAGAATGAATCTCATCTTGTTACTTCCATTTTTAATGATCTTCCATGGTTCTCTAATGTCTACAAAAGTACTCCACCTCTTTGCCCCCAGTCAAAACTCTTCAAGTTTGCCATATATGTTTTTCAGATCTCATTATCTATTCCTTAAGCCCAAGAAATCTATGCTCCAATCACTTCCAAGCACAATTCACAGATGTGCTCTTCCATTTTAGAGTGGCATGCCTACTTAAGTGTCTGGATTTTTGCACCTACACTTTTGCTGAGGATATTTGTTAGTTCCACTAGCTTATATCCTCATGGTTTCTAACAAATCCAGTTTCTTGTTCTCAAAGAAACTGTTTCCCTCATGTCACTTCCTGTACTTTTGTTTTCTTTCTCACACATACCAGTCCAGATATTGAACACAGATCCTCCCCTCTCCTTATTTTTATGTCACTAAGTATTCACTCACACGGGTATTTATGTGTATGCCACACTACTACAAATAAAATGAAGATGAGAAAAATGGATGCAGAACAAACATAAAAGTCCTTTGGCCAGGAGGGCATTTCTGGGGTTCTAATGATGTGTTATTTCTTAAGACAGTGGTGATCACTAGGATGTGTTTCTTTTGGGAAAAATTAATGTATTATGATTTTTGCACTTCTCTGCACTCATGTTCCAATTTAATGAGAGTTTACCTTAACTACCCCATCTTCAAATAAAAGTTCTGCAGCCCCTATATCCAGTCTAACATTCCTTCCAGTCCAAATTTCTCACAATAGACTCCCCCAAACATTCCCACTCTACCAGATTTCTACCACCATGTTGCTTGATTCCTCTCCCTTTCTTACCCTGTAACCCTTACTCCTTTTCCTCTCAATATTTTTAAACACCACAGTAAATATTTCTCCATTTCATAGGTGAAGCTATTGCACTGTTTGTTTGTTTTCTTGTCTCCTTCAAAATTCTGCTCTTAGGGAATGAGTGTTCGCCTTTTAAGCCCAAAGCTGCTGCTAAAGTTACATTGCAAAACAGAAAGCCATTTACCCAAGAGAAAAAATGATACATCCTCAGAAAGGATAAAGCAGCTCCAGCAATATTATATTTTCCACCACATTACACTAACATATACATAGATTTTTCACATCATTACACCAGTACATAAACATTTTATGTTCAGGGACATCAGGCTTAATCAGTTGAGCATCCAACTCTTGATTTTGGCTCAGGTCATTATCCCAGGGTCATGGGATCAAGCCCCAGCATGAGGCTTCACACTCAGCATGGGTCCTGCTTGAAATTCTCTTCTCTCGCTCCTTCTGCCTCTTATACCGCTCAAATGCACTCTCCCTTTCTCTCTAAAATAAATTTTAAAAACAAACAAAAAATATTATATTCATCTATCTCTGTTAAACTATAAATGTCTCAAGGAGAGGAACTGTCTTATTCATTTTTCCCCCAAATTCTTAGCATCATGCCTTATATAGTGTAAGCATGTGAATAAATAGTGTTAAATGAATGTGACTTCATGTCTCTTGTACCCAAGCAGGGTTACAGTGGCTAGAGGATCTAGAACAGTGGTTCCCAATCTGTAGGCTGCAGGTCCCAGAGTCACTGTTGACTTGTTGTCGGCTTTAGAATTCTTACATGGTTGAGCATTATCGGTGAACTGAACTATGCTTTGCATATCCTTGTGTGAACATGTGTATGTTTATACACATAAGGACTTATTTTTATGCACAAGCTGTTGCAGTTAAGAAATTATAAATTAGGGGCGCCTGGGTGGCTTAGTCGGCTAAGCGTCCGACTTTCGCTTAGGTCATGATCTCGCAGTTCGTGGGTTCGAGCCCCGCGTCGGGCTCTGTGCTGACTGCCAGCTCAGAGCCTGGAGCCTATTTCAGTCTGTGACTCCCTCTCTCTCTGACCCTCCCCTGCTCACGCTGTCTCTCTCTCTCTCCTAGAAACAAATAAAACATTAAAAAAAAATTAAAAAAAAAAAAGAAATTTAAATTAAGGGCGCCTGGGTGGCTTAGTCAGTTAAGCGTCCGACTTTCGCTTAGGTCATGATCTCGCGGTTCGTGGGTTCGAGCCCCGCGTCGGGCTCTGTGCTGACTGCCAGCTCAGAGCCTGGAGCCTGTTTCAGTCTGTGACTCCCTCTCTCTCTGACTCTCCCCTGTTCACGCTGTCTCTCTCTCTCTCTCCTAGAAATAAATAAAACATTAAAAAAAAAAAAGAAATTATAAATTAAATTGTAAGTTGTTCAAATCATGGTAACTTATTGCCATTAGGTGTTTTCTATATACAAGGTACTAACAGTACAAACAGCACTTATGGAGTATGTGGAATTTTTTAACATTAAAACAATTTCCTATATTTAGGAAGATTGATTCCGCTAGCTTGGAGGTATCTCTTTTACCTTTTTGTTACAGCAAGTTTCCAGACAGAGGTGTCTGCATATTCTCTGATGAATTTGTATCATAAGGATTTGAGATGGGTTAGTTAATACTTCCTTATGCATCAGAATTTTTTCTGCCATCTTGTTTGATTTAAAAAACACTTATTGGTGGTTTAGCCATTGCTCAAAATATTCAGCATCTCTGAAAACATGACTGGAAATCCCAAAACAGTACACTGAGAGGAAATAATTATCTAGATAAAAGGAGCTGAACAATAGTAAAGGCATCACAAGCGCCAAATAAACAAAATGCCACAGTTTACCCCAGATTAGAGATTTCTCATCCTTACACTATATTAACGTTTCCAAGGTAGCACTTGAAAAGAAAATTAATCCAATGTGAAAAAAGATTCCATGGTTGCATATGTTGAATCATTATATTCTGTATCCATTTTTTAGAGATTCATAATGTATATCCACATGCTGGAAAGGGACAAATCCCATTGTAAAAAATTTTAAATTCCTTTCTTTAATCCAGCATCTCTTTTTTTTGTTGTTGTTTTGCTTTACTATGAACTCATCTTCTTATGTAACACTGATTAACACCATACTTCATACACTAGAACAATTTAATAACCATATATTGAAAAATACATTTGATCACATTAACCTAGTATATGTGGTGAAATCTACTAAGCAGAAACATCCTTCTGCCTTTATAACAGACAACTGAATAAATTAATTAGAATTTGATGTGTCAGTTTGGCTTATACAATTCTTGGATTTGTTACATTTTAATAGTTTTCAATATCAGGAGGGAAAAATTTCTCCATCTTGGACTCTGCTTGAAAGAAATAGATCACAGAGCCAGATCACAGCCCCACATATTAATATAACAAAGTTTTGATAAACATAATCTGTCATATTTCTTTTTTGAATTTCAGAGTTTAAGAAATAAGAGTAATTATCCATCCAAGTAAGTGTCAGTGTATGTAATTCTTCATGATGAATAGCTACCATCAAAACCTACTCAAAGAAATCCCCAGAAAAAAAATCCTTGCATTAGGAAGTGCAAAAGTTTCCAAAATCTTAAGGCACTGGAATTGCAGCCAACAATGCATTAAAGATATTTAGAATAAACCAAAAAGAGATCTGACAAGCTTGCTCAATCAGTCAGTTAAGGCACACAAATGTACAAAACATTAAATTTAAACCCAGAAGACCTATATTAAAAAACTCAATCTGTAGCCACTACTAGGCCTCTCTGAGTCTCTATTTTCTCATGTGTAAGATGGGATGAGTATTAAAACTGATACCTAACTGGGGAGCCTGGGTGGCTCAATTGGTTTAGTGTTCAACTCTTGACTGTGGCTCAGGTCACAATCTTATAGTTCATGGGTTTGAGCCCTGCATTGGGCTCTGCATTGACAGTGCAGAGCCTGCTTTGGATTTTCTCTCTCTCTTGCTCTTACTCTCTCTCTGCTCCTCCCCTGCTTTTTCTCCCTCTCTCTCAAAATAAATGAATGAACTTTAAAAAATTAAAATAAAAACTAATACCTAACTGACAGAGGACTCTAGTGAGGCTGAAATATGATGATGTATGAGGGGGGACCTGGGTAGCTCAGTTGATTAAATGATCAACTCTTGATTTTGGCTCAGTTCATGATCTCACAGTTGCTGGGATTAATCCCCACATTGGACTCTGTGCTGATGGTGCTGAGCCTGCTTGGGATCATGGGATTTTCTTTTTGTCTCTCTCTCTCTCTCTGCCCCTCCTCTATATTCTCTGTCTCTCCCCCCACCCCCCGTTTCTCTCTTTCTCTCTCTCTCTCTCTGTCAAACTAAATAAATAAACATTAAGAAAATAAAATAAATAAATATGATAATGTGTGAGAAAATGCTTAAAAGATGTGAGGGCAAAGTGCCTGCTTTTAGCAAAAATGAAGTAATAGAGACTGGATTTACTCTCCTTCTTAAAATAATAGAACAAAACAAGACAAAATATATAAAACAAGAGTTTTTGAGACATTATATATCAAGCAATGAAGGACAGTTATTCGTATGAAACAAGACATAAGTGAGGGGAGTCCTCTGAGTTAAGAAGATGGAATTCTGACTTCAGAGAAACCAAGGAAACTAGAGTTCTCAGAGTGCAAAAGCAAAGAGGAGAGAGGTACAGGAAGAGAGGACTCTGGAGATGAGCAGAGGCTCCCTCGAGTATATTGATCATTGCACGTCTATGAGGATAATACATCAGATCTGGGAAGAACCCTTATAGGATTAGAGAGACAGTGTGGCAGCCATATGGGACAAGGAGCAGCGTCTGTCTCCAGCTGCCAGACTAGAAAAACTTATGGTTCAGAGGGCTAAAACAACACTTAGGGGAAATTTCATAGCATTAACTTGTTATAGCAGAAGAGAAAAATATCTGAAGTTAATGACTACAGCTCCACCTTAAGAAATTTGGAGAAGAACAAATTAAACTCAAAGTAGAAGAAAGGAAGTAATAGATCAGAGTGAAAATCAATGAAATATAAACCAGAAATACAGTAGAGAAAACGAATGAAAGTAAAGCTTGTTTGTTTTAAAAAATCAATAAGACTGAAAAAAAAATAACAGGCTGATAAGGAAAAGATAGAAAAACAAATTATGAATATCAAGAATGAGAGACATATAGCATCGCTCCAGAGTCAATAAATATGAAAAAAGAAGGGAACACTTTTTGAAACAACTGTATCCAATAAATTACTCAAATTAGATATTCTTTGAAATGCATAAACTACCAAAGATCACTGAAGAATAGACAATCTGAACAGTCCCATATTTATTAAATAAATTAAATTTGTAGTTAAAAATTTTTCCACAGAAAAAATCTACAGTTCAGATGGTTTCACTGGTGAATCACTGCTAAATATTTAAGGAAGAACTGATCGAGTTTCTAACATCAACTCTATGAGAAAATTAAGGCAGAAATACTTCCCAATTCAATCAATGTGGCCATCATTACTCTGATATAAAACCAGACCAATATATCACAGGAAAAGAACTATATACCTCAAGAACATTGGTGTAAATATTAAAAAAAAATTTTAGTAAATTATATCCAACAGTATGTAAAAAATATACTCTATCATGACAAAGTAAAATTTATCCCAAAATGTAAGGTTGATTTAATATTTTAAAATTATTTAGTGTAATTTATTGTGTTAAAATCTACAAAACCATTAAATTTCTTAAATTTTTTTTTTAATGTTTTATTTCTTTCTGAGAGAGAGTGGCAGCATGAGCAGGGAAGGGTCAGAGAGAGAGGGAGATACAGAATCTGAAACAGGTTCCAGGCTGTGGGCTAGCTGTCAGCACAGCCTGAAGTGGGACTCAAACCCACCAACCATGAGATCATGACCTGAGCCAAAGTTGGACTCTTAGCCAACTGAGCCACCCAGGAGTCCCAAAACTGTTAAATTTTAAAACCTAATATTAATTTATCATAAGGTTCTCAGCAAACTATGAACAGACAGAAACTTCCTAAAGCTGCATATGGTCAAGTAATAAGGAATTTGGCTTTTACCACCAGTTTCTAGACAATGAAGCTAGACTATATCAACTAAAGAAATAAAAGGTACTAGATATGTAACAATGAAGTAAAAAAATGTCTTTATTAATGAATGACATAATTGCCTATCTAGCAAATCCAGTGGAATCTTCATAAATTCATAAATAGTGAGTATATTAAGTTGATAGTATAGAAGATTAATATACAAAAATATATTGTATTTCTTGGACCCATAACTGTATAGTTGACTAGTCTTCAATAAGCCGGAAAGAACATCGAATGGGGGGGACAAACAGCCTCTTTAACAAATGGTATTGGGAAAACTGGACAGCAACATGCAGAAGAATGAAAGTGGACCATTTTCTTACACCATACACAAAAATAAATTAAAAATGGATGAAAGACCTAAATGTGATATAGAAAACCATCAAAATCCTAGAGCGGAGAACACAGGCAGCAACCTCTTTAACCCTGGCCACAGAAATTTCTTACTAGACACGTCACCAGAGGCAAGGGAAACAAAAGCAAAAATGAGCTATTGGCACTTCATCAAGATAAAAAGTTTATCCACAGCAATGGAAACAATCAACAAAACTAAAAGACAAGCTACAGAATGGGAAAACATACGTCAAATGGCGTATCTCATAAAGGGTTAGTATCCCAATTCTGTAAAGAACTTCTCAAACTCAGTACCCAAAAAACCCACAAATAATCCAGTGAAGAAATAGCCAAAAGACATGAATAGACACTTTTCCAAATAAGACATCCAGATGGCAAACACACACATGAAAAGATGTTGGTGCACCTGAGTGGCTCATTCAGTTAACTGTGTGACTTCTGCTCAGATAATGGTTCGTGAGTTCAATCCCCAGGTTGGTCTCTGTGCTGACAGCTCAGAGCCTGGAGCCTGCTTTGGATTCTTTGTCTTCCTCTTCCCCTCCCCCACCCCCGCTCTCACTCTATGTCTCTTTCTCAAAAATAAATAAACATTAGAAAAATTTTTTAAAAGATTCTCAACATCACTTATTATCATCAGGGAAATACAAATCAAAATGACCAGAGATACCACCTCACACCTATCAAAATGGTTAATATTAATGACACAGGAAACAGCAGATATTGGCAAGGATGCAGAGAAAGGGGAACCCTCTTACATTGTTGCTGGGAATGCAAACTGGTACAGCCACTCTGGAAAACAGTATGGAAAACAGTATTTGAGGTTCCTAAAAAAGTTAAAAATAGAACTACCTTATGACCCAGCAATCGCACTACTAGGTGTTCACTCAAAGAATACAAACATATTGATTCAAAGGAGCACATGCAACCCGATGTTTATACCAGCATTATCAACATTAGTCAAATTATGGAAAGAGCCCAAATGTCCACTGACTGATTAATGGACATTAATCAACAATCAACAAAACTTTTTGGATTAATTATCCAAAAATATGTTGGATATATACAATGGAATATTACTAATTCATCAAAAAAGAATGAAATCTTGCCTTTTGTAACACATGGATGGAGCTAGAGTGTGTTATGCTAAGCAAAATAAGTCAGTCAGAGAAAGACAAATACCATATGATTTCACTCATACATGGAATCTAAGAAACAAAAGAGATGAATATAGGGGAAGGGAAAATGAAAGGAAGCAAATCATAAGAGACCCTTAACTATAGAGAACAAATAGGGCTGCTGGAAGGAAGGCAGGAGGGGGATGGGTTAGATGGGTGATGGGTACTAAGGAGGGCACTTGTGATGAGCACTGGATATTATATGTAAGTGATGAATCACTAAATTATACTCATGAAACCAATGTTATACTATATGTTAACTAACTAGAATTTAAATAAAAAATTTCAAGCTAAACAAAACAACAAAACACTACATGATTTCAAGACTCCGTCTAAAACTAATTAAAAGTGTAATATCAAGATAGAGACAGACACATAGATCAATAGGGATATAGACAAAGACCTCATGTATACAGAAAACTGGTATTGACAAAGATGCACAAGCAATTTAATGAGGAAAGAATGCGCTTTTTAAAAAATGGCACTGGAAAATTTGGATAGCTGTAGGTCCAGGGAGATATTCTCATTACCAGAAAGCAGTGAACTATTGCTATAGCTAACAATGTGCCAAATCTCTAAGTAATTATACTGAGTGAAAGAAACCTGGAAAAGAGAGAGTACATACTACATGATTCAATTTCTATGAAGCCTTAGAAAACGTCGTTTACAGTGACAACAGATCAGTGGTTGCCTGGGGATGGGAGGAATTAAAAAGGTCAATGAGGAAACTCGTAGGGGTGATGGATACATTCATTACCTTGATTGTTGTATGGTTTTATAGAAGCATAAATATATGAAAACTTATCAAATTGTCCACCTTCAATATGTGCAGTTAATATATGTCAATTATACTTTAATAAAACTTTTTAAAAGTTTTTAAGTACAAATATACAAATATATATTTTCCAGACTTAGTCTGAGGCTTCAGAGAATTCTAGCAAATAACCAAATCCATCTCTTCTCTCTCTTATGATTTTGATGCTCATAACCAAATTGAAATTTATTTTCTAGGATTCTTCCTCTTGCTTTTAATCCCAGAGCTCATCACCCTTGAGCTGCCTGTGCAGCATTGTGTCCTAGTCTCTGGGATGGCTCAGTAGCCTGTGCTGTGCAATGGATAGGAGAGCTTCGTGGTGAGTGGGGGACTGTATTAAGTTCAGCTCCACCAGTCACTCACCCTGTAACCTTGGGCCAATTACGTAGACTTGCCTTTTCACTTAAACAATTTAGATAATACTCATATTTTAGACTCATTTTGAAGATAAGATCATATATGTGAAAATCCTATAGAAGGATCTCTAGAAATGTTGTATTCAGCCTTTGTACTTACAAAATTATAAAAATAAGTTTTGCTTTAAAATACTTGTATTAGTGGCTCTGTTGGTTAAGCATCCAACTTTGCTCAGGTCATGATCTCATGGTTCGTGAGTTCAAGCCCCACATCGGGCTCTGTGCTGACAGCTCAGAGCCTGGAACCTGCTTTGGATTCTGTGTCTCCCTCTCTCTTTGTCCCTCCCCCACTCATGCTTGCTCCCTCTCTCTCAAAAATAAACATTAAGGGGAGCTGGGTGGCTCAGTCAGTTAAGCGTCGGACTTAGGCTCAGGTCATGATCTCACAGTTCGTGGGTTCGAGCCCTGAGTCGGACTCTGTGCTGACTGCCAGCTCAGAGCCTGGAGCCTGTTTCAGATTCTGTACCTCCCCTTCTCTCTAGCCCTCCCCTGCTCATGCTGTCTCTCTCTCTCTCTCTCTCATAAGTAAGTAAAAAAACATTAAAATAAATAAACATTAAAAAATAATAAATAAATAAGTAAGTAAATAAAAAAACATTAAATTATTCTGAAAATGAAAATGAAATGCACCATGTGGTATTAATAAATATATTTTCCAAAAATCTCCAGGCTAGGAAGGATGATTAACAGCATGTTATTAGAATATGACATTAAGACACACACACACACACACACACACACACACACACACACACACACTTCCTCTTCCTTTTGATGGCCTTAGTCTTCATATTAGTGTAAGTGTTTTAGCATTGTGTAACTGCTTTATAGCCAGGTGCCTTTCCCTAAGCCAATATATAGAGCTAACTTTAATTTTAAATTTATGTCTGAGTGTCAGATGCTATATATGAGTTTACCCACATCACCATGGCAACTGTGTGGGTTGTTGCCACAGCCCCCATGGCTGGCCTAGTGTTTTGACATTTTAGTAATTGCCAGTGTCACAACCTTTAAAATTTGTAGAGAACTGCCACCCAGGCCAGATGGTTACTAAAAAAGAAGCTACTGTTCCCCACAGCTGTGATGTGGCACTGAGGTGACAAGAGAGCCTTTTGTCAAAGATATGATCACTGTGAAAATGATGTGAAAGAACTTGACTGGTAAAAGATAATTCACACTGGTAAATTATTGTTGTACTCTTACAACATTGGGTAATGTTGGGGTGGAAATCAGGGGAAGCATATGATGTGGTACTTGACTTTAAGGTACCAACATAAAAGAATAAAATATATTAAAACAAAATAAGCTGCTTATCCCTTCAACAAATTCTTAACTGAATGCCTACTATGTGCCACTGATTTATTATTATTATTATTATTATTATTATTATTATTATTATTATTATTATTTGGTGCTGGAGCTATAGCAGAAAACTAAGCAGACAAAATTTCCTGCCTTCATGGAGCTTACCTGCTTGTTAGGGGGAGACAACTTAAAACAAATTAGATAAGCAAATTATGTATTATATTAGATGATGATAATTGCTAAAAGCAACATAAAGCAGGGAAGCAGGATTTAGAATGTTAGGGAGGATGCAGTTGAATTGGATAGACAGCGACGACCTTACTAAGAAAGTGACTTTGTATAAATCCAAGGAGGAGGTGAGTGAGTAACCCAGGTGGAGAGGGGAAAGATGGTCACAAGTAATAGAAAATCACAGGTAAGAATTTCAGATAGGGGCAAGAGTTGGAAGGCCAGTGTGGCTGGAGAAGACTTAGTGGAAACAAGGAGGAGATAATGGCAAAGAGGTAATAGAGGGGGAGGTCTTGTAAGATCTTGTTGGCATTGTGCTGACTTTGGCTTTTACTCAAGTGAGACATGAAGACTTTGGGCAAAGGAAGGACTTGAACTGGCTTTTTAAAGGTCACTTGGCTCTCATGTTAGCCATGAATAGATGGTAAGCGTGGGCAGAAAAGAAAGTAGGGAGTTAATTAGAAGGTTATTGCAGTAGTAAAATGAGAGATGATGGCTTGGATCTAGGCAATAGCAGTGGAAGCAGTTGGTATTTTTAACTAGTGGAAGTAAAGCAGAGGGAACCTCTATTAAAGGCTTCTATATGCCAGACACAAAGGGAAAGGAAGGGAAGGGAAACTCAAGTACAATTGTATCACTTATTCCTCATATAATTCTTTTGGGTAATAGTAGTATAACTGTTTTGTTCAATAGAAACTAAAGCTTGAAGAGGTTCACTAGTTTTTCT
Source organism: Proteles cristata cristata (assembly GCA_017311185.1). Classification (NCBI taxonomy): domain Eukaryota; kingdom Metazoa; phylum Chordata; class Mammalia; order Carnivora; family Hyaenidae; genus Proteles; species Proteles cristata. The sequence continues at coordinate 596,686 of JAESUZ010004051.1, forward strand.
AAGACAAGTTGTACTGCAAGTACTTGCACTCTGCAGTCGTCAGTCTGTTCACTATGCCACAAGGTCTATCAGTTTTAAAGCATTGCTGGAATGTGTGACTTAACCAGCAAGGGTCATAGAAGTCTAAGAATAGGAGAAATCATGGAAAACCAGGGTATCCAAGGATCATTGGATTGGATAGCTTGGACATAGTATGGGTAAGTGGAGAGGAGAGACCAGGCAGAGAGACTAGCCTGAGAAAATGGGAAAATAGTGCTGGAGTAGCAGAGTCCATTCTATTTGTGTATGAACAATGACAACACTTGAGTTCACAAGTCATGGGATAGAAAGAGCTTGGTTCCCAGTCACTTGGAAGACTCAGGATAGCTTCACCATCTGCATCAGACTGTGATGTGAGCAAGAAATAAACTTACTGTATTAAATTACTAGAAATTCAAGGTTTGTCACAGAAGGTACTTTCATTGTCCTGACTTGATGTCCCCTCCTACTTCTGCTGATGGGCAGCAGCTCCTAGACTTTTGTTGTGATGCTTCACTGTTACTCTACTCCAGAGGGACTTCAAGAATTAGATAATCTATCTGTTATATGTTGATTCCCAATGACTCTCTTAATCCAATTTTTGAAACATACCCAGGATATTTGAGCTGTTGCTTCTAAAATATTTTGCAGATTACCTCAAAACCTTGGGACTATCAGAGCATATACTGAATACCTCCCTAAGTGGCACATGATTTCTTTTCAATAAATAAAGTATTGATTCAATTTCAGGGCATTTATTAAATTTTTATTATATCTTCTTTATCAAATTATCATTTTTGAACACTGATTAAGTAAGATCTTGAGTTAATTGAAAAGTCAGAAGAGAGAATGCAAAGATTAGCTAGTGGTTGACCTCTTCCCTTGGGTATCTTATGATTTATCTGGGGATATTTTAACGTAATGTTATACTTGTTAAGTAGAAAATTAATTGAATAAGCCTTAAGAGCTTTAGGCATTAAAGGTGAATATTGCTTGTGTCTGGGTAGGTTAGGGCTTAATGATATAGCTGGTTTTTAAGTTGAGTACAGAAGTTTAATTGGGCTATGAGTCTAACATAGATTATTCTATGCTTTGAAGTCTACAGAAACTAAAGAATGGAGTTGAGAAAATACAAGGCCCATTCAGGTAATAGGAGGGTAAACTTGTTCCACTGGAGTGAGGTGTGATCTGTGATAACTGATAAGAATGAAAGTGGGAAAAAATTCCTTAAGGATTGTGCATGCTAGACCATGATTTGAAGATATTTCATCTACATATTAAGTAATTGTTGAAGATTTTTTATCATGAACATTATATAATAAAAAATCCATTTAAGAACCTTCATTTGAGAGGAGTCTGGCTGGCTCAGGTCATGATCTCATGGTTTCTGAGGTCAAGACCCATGTCTGGGATTCTCTTTCCCTCCCTCTCTGTCTCTCTCTGTCTCTCTGTCTCTCTCTCTCTCAGAATAAATACAAAATAAGTCTTTTTTTTAAAAAAAGGTTAATCTGACAGTATCTTTAGGAGTTTATGGTTAAAGGAAAGATTAATATTAGAAGTGTGCATGAAATAAACTGTATTGTATTAATCCACTGGGAATTTGAGAATGTCATAGTAGCTATTGTATAACAGATGAACAATATAAACTTGGGGACCCTGTGTGGGACTGAGGAAAAGGGAGGAACCAAGAGTGACTTCCAGTTTTCAATTATAGATGATTAAGAAAAAAATTTTAATAGAGAAATGGAGAAAATAGAATAAAAAGGGATAGATTGGGAATAGAAAATGAGTTTCCCTTAAAATACTTCATGTTTGAAGTTGCACAGATTTAGAGACAGAAGTGGGAGTGGTACCTTAGTAAGATGCACTGGCAATGAAGAGCCTCTGGTGCAAAATTACATTAAACACAAGACTAGAAGCTTGGAAAGAAGCATGGATACCTCCAGGCTAGAGGCCCCTCATTCAGACAGTAACTGTAGAAGGAGCACAGACCATTCAACCTAAAAATATTATACAAATAAATATGACATAAATACATATATTAATAAAATGACAGATGTGATTAAATTGACTGATGAGTGGCAGATTTACATAAAATGTTGTACACACTGGAGACATCATACTAGGGTGGCTATGGTCCAGCTTTGGCACATGACAGGCTCGATTTATATCCACCTCTGGCACTTAATAGCTATGTGACACTGGACAAGTTGCTTAAATTCTCTTTCCTTACTTTCTTCAGATGTGAATTTGGGATGGTATTAAATGTCTACCTGAGAGAGATCTTAAAGAGAAGATGGAATAGTACTTTATGAAGCACTTAACATGGCATCTTAGTCAGCTGAAGCTGCCATAACAGAATACCATAGACTGAGATGTATAAGTAGCAGAAATTTATTTTCTCACAGTTCTACAAGCTCAAGATCAGGCTTCCAATATGATCAGGTTCTGGCGAGGAGCTCTTCTTCCTCGTTTGCAGACAGGTGCCTGTTTACACAGGAAAGAGAAAGAGAGCAAGCTCTCTGGTGTCTCTTCTTATAAGGACTTTAATCCCAACATGAGGGCTCCAAGCTTATGATCTCATAGTCCCCATACCAAATATCCTACAAAGCACCCATCTCCCAATGGCCTTATCTTAAATATCACATTGGCAGTTAGGGCTTTGAGAGGACACAGTTCAGTCCATAGCACATAGTCTCTGGTATTCAATAAAATTCAATAAATCCTATCATTAGTAGTATGTTTCTTCCACACCATATTTTTCTCTAGTAGTTTCATAGAGCTGAAAATCCTACCACTTCGGAACAAATAAAAGAATATGATTCTAAGAAAGAGTTCAGCTGAAGATTATATATTATGAAATATGTTACTCAAAGTCACAAACCCCTATAGGCTATAGTAGAGAGCAACACAAGTGGGCATACGCTATATCTGGAAATTCTAACAAAATACAAAAACAATATTCAAGGGTATTTTATGGTTCTAGAACACCTTATCTGTCATATAGTAAATTGCTTCAAAAAGGGGGAAATTTTTAAGATGCTGGATAACTAGCTATTAATGGTCATCACGTGGAATATTTAGAAAAGAAAACTGGTGTTTCATCTGACTATCTCAGAGGCACATGGCAAGTTTTCTCTAGTAGGAGTTCCCTTGATGCCTGAAATTTTCAGTTTCTTATTCCAGTTTCTCTGTTGTCATCTTTCCTTCCTCTCATGTGTCTCAGTTTCTTTGAAGGAAGCAAAAAATAGGAAGGGGCCAGGGTTTCCCTCTGTGCTTTTGGGCAATATTTAATTA